>CM060905.1:430499181-431124181 GCA_030737815.1 Allium fistulosum
GTAAGGGGAAAACCCATTCCACTAAGTGGCGTGGTCTCACTAGATATCCAAATGTTTTGAGATGGTAAATTATTATTCATACCAGGCTTTATGTCTGACTCGAAGTTTTTGTTTTCCCCTTAAACTCTCAGGTATTTAATTGATTTTGAATAGGATGAGAGTTAAGGTTTCTAGGTGTACTTTTAGTCGAATAAAGCTTTCAAATACGCGTAGGAGGAAAGCTTGTTATTAGAGTTCTTTTATTTATGTTGTATGTTTGTTTGTAAAGGCAAATTATTTTCTTGCTTGTCTATATACACTGATCTACCAAGGGGGCATCTTCATATGTCACTCTTGGCATATTTTGTAATATATGTTATTTGAACGTGGTCTGCGAATTAGGATTATGTAATCAATTTGGAATATTTTGAAATGAAATGTGGAAATTTGGTTTGCTGTTTAAATTTTTTCCAAATTCTTGTGTTTCTGTGTATCAATGTATCTAATATCAACGTGTTTGGTCGTCGATGATTAATAACTATGGATGACTGCGGCATTCATAGCCGTTAGTTTTGGGCCTCCAAATAGAGGGATGTTACAAGTTGGTATTAGAGCATAGGTTTATGAAACTTCAAAAGAAACTTAAAAGATTTTCCAAACAAAATCCAATGAATCAGATAATAAGATTGGGGTTTGGGTTAAAGCTATAGTACCGTACTTGTATTTTCTATATATAGTTATATATATATATATGAGCGTATCCCCCTCTCTCTTAGACCGTTCTTCTGTAACTTACTAAGGCTTGTATGTAGATTTACGAGAAAGGAGATATGGAAGCAAGAAACGAAAGAGGAAATCTCGATGGAGGAAGCACCATAACTAATGGGAATGCTCGACCCTCTACAGGAGAAACTTGGGTTGACCGGTTAATGCTAGTAACCAAAATGCAGAAGCCAATGTGTGTGCTGGAAATCCACCAGTAGATATGGTGGCAATGTATCAGTTCTTTTCCGGTTTGATGCAAGCTGGAGCTGCTGTTGGAGTTGCTGAAAATGGAGGAGGAGCTAATCATGTGGCTCCAGTTGGGAATATTGCTTTGCTGAGTAGAGATTACACTAGTTTGGGTGGGAAGCCATTCTTGGGAACGAAGAGTGCCGTAGAAGTTCAGAATTGGTTGTTGCATTATGAGCGTATATTTACTGGTTTGGGTCTGAATGATGGACAAAAGAGGAGGTTGGCCTCTAGACAGTTGCAGGGTCACCACTGCATTGTTGGAATAGTGTCACTGCCGGAGTGCCAAAAGAGCAGTTAACTTAGAATGATTTTAAGACGAGGTTTGAGCAGAATTTTGTATCGGAGTTGCTAAGTCTGAGCTGTTGAGGAAATTCATGGACTTAGTGCAAGGAGAGATGTTAGTGGTTGAGTATGCTATAAAGTTTGAAGAGCTGTCTAGATATGGATATGCTATCATAGATATTGACATCAAAAGGAATGAGAAGTTTATTCGGGGACTGAGGCCCGAGCTTGTTAGGATGACCATGACACATGTCCGTGATCCTTGTAATATAGTGGTGGAGATGGCTATTTGCCATGAGGAATTTCTTGCTGATTTAGTTAAAGAGAAGTCGGTGGAAACCTAGGGTTCTCAAGGGAAGAAGAAGAAGTTCTTTAAGAAGAAGGGGACTTAGATGGGAGATACTGCCAAGAAGTCAAAGGCTGAGGTAGTTTTCTATAACTGTGACAAGAAGGATCACTTTGCTAATGAATGTCGGTGGGGAAATGGGAAAAGCTGCGGTTAAGAAGAATGTGAAATGCTTCAACTGTGATCAAGTTGGGCATTATAAGAATAAGCGTCCAGAGCCAGTTAGGGAGGACAAAAGAAAGGTTTTTGCTATAGGACCAGCTAGGCCTACTGCAGCAGATAAGGGAAAGACTGTGATGGAAGGTGCGCTTTTAATTCAGAGTATTTCAGTTAGAGTACTTTTTGATATCGGTGCATTATATTCATTTATATCTCAGTGTTTGGTTGATAGATTATGTTTAGAACCCACATACCTTGTTACTTCCTTAAGGGTTGCGAATCCAATAGGAGGGTATGCAACTCTAAGGTTAAGATGTGACCAGTTAAAACTTGACTTGTTGGGTCATAAGTTTGCATGCAGTTTGTATGTTATTGATTTCGTAGATTTCGAGATCATTTTGGGTATGGATTGGTTGAGTAGGTATGAGCCTAGAATATTTTGCCAGGATAGGGAAATATCACTAAGACACTCCTGATAGCCATAACCAAGTGATATTCTAAGTGGAGAATATTGACCTGAGTGCTAGAGCTATGCTTAATGCTATGGAGGTAGGAAATGAGTTAAGTCAGGTTCGGGTAGCAAGAGAATTTGCAGATGTCTTTGAGCCAGTCACTGGACTACCCCCGAAAAGAGCTGCTGAGTTTAGAATAGATCTTGTGCTAGGGGCTGAACCTGTAAGTAGATCACCTAGCAAGAGGACACCAGCTGAGATGAGGGAATTGAAGGTGTAGCTAGTGGATCTAGAAGGCAGGAATTTTATTAGACCAAGCAGTTCACCTTAGGGAGCGGCCGTGGTGTTTGTGAAGAAACCAGATGGGTCCTTGAGGATATGTATTGACTATCGTAATTTAAATGAAAGGACAATTAGGATTAAGTATCCTTTGCCAAGAATATATGATCTGTTTGATCAGTTGAGTGGAGCCAGAGTGTTTTCCCAGTTGGATTTGGGTACAGGTTTCCATCAATTAAGAGTAGCGTAGGACAGTGTTCCTTTGACAGCATTTCGAACTAGATATGGTTCATATGAGTGATTGGTAATGTCATTTGGATTGACAAATGCACATGCTTTCTTCGTAGATTTGATGAAGTGATTTTTCCGAGAGTACTTGGATAGGTTTGTACTAGTATCCATAGATGACATTCTAATATACTCTAAGGATGAGAGAGAGAGCATGAAGTTCATCTTAGAGTGGTACTTGAGACGCTGAGGCAGAATCAGCTAAAGGCGAAGTTTAGCAAATGTCATTTTTGGAAGAAAGAAGTAAAGTTTCTTGGTCACATGGTTTCAGAGAAAGGTTTCTCAGTCGATTCAGATAAGAGCGAAGCAGTGAATGATTGGTAGAGACCAAAGACAGTGACTAAGATCAGGAGCTTTCTTGGACTTGCTGGCTACTACTGGAGATTCATTAAGGATTTCTCGTGGATAGCAGCACCCTTAATTAAGCTAACCAGGAAGGTAGCAAGATTTGTTTGGTCTGACAAATGTGAGAAGGTATTCCTTAAGTTAAAGCATTTGTTGACTAATGCACCTGTGCTAGTAGTTCCAGACGGGAATCAAGGATTGGTGGTGTATACGGATGCATGTGGAACTGGATTAGGAGCGGTGTTGATGCAGAATTGTAAAGTCATTGCATACGCATCTAGACAGCTTAGACCGCATGAAGTTAGATATCCTACTCATGATTTGGAGTTGGCAGGTGCGATCTTTGCATTGAAGATTTGGAGACATTATCTCTTAGGGGAGAGATTTGAGTTGTATACCGATCACAAGTATTTATGGTATTCACTCTCCCAGAAGGAGTTGAATATGAGACAGCAGAGGTGGTTGGAGTTTTTGGCTGCTTATGATTTTGTTATAGAATATACACCAGGGAAAGGTAATAAAGTGATAGATGCTCTTAGTAGAAAGCACCAGAATGTGGTGTTAGCTATGTTGGCAGAATGGAAAGATTTAGAAGCTTTAGCCAGTTGTGGTGTGTGGATAAGATCAACTGCTGGTTCTAGCCAGAGTATCGCCAGGCTGTCTTGTTGAAAATTGCCTCTAAGTAGAAGGAGGATCCAGTATTAGCTGAGAGGATCAGAAGACTTGAGGTTGGAACAGAGATCGATGATTTAAAGGATTTTAGCCTTGACCAGAGAGGGAGGCTAAGAAAGAAGGGACGGTGGTGTGTTCCAAATATGGAAGACTCAAAGAAAGAAGTTCTTGGAGAATGTCATCGATCCAAGTTTACGATTCATCCTGGAGGAACCAAGATATATCATGATATGAAGAGGAGCTTCTATTAGGAAGGCATGAAGAGGGATGCTGGCTTGTGGGTTAGACAGCAAACTGTCAACAAAAGAAAGCTGAACATTAGAAACCAAGTGGGTTACTACAGCCTTTAGAGATTCCAGTTTGGAAATGGGATTCGATATTCATGGATTTTATAGATGGGTTGCCAAGGTCAAATAGAGGTATGAAAGTATATGGGTTATAGTGGATAGATTGACCAAGAGTGCCCATTTCATTCCAATTAGGTCAACCAGAACGACACTTGTTTTTAGCTAAGTTGTTCCTGAAGAACATAGTTAGACTGCATAGAGTTCCTAGTAATATAGTCAGTGACAAAGATGCATTGTTCACTAGCGAATTCTGGAAGAGTCTACAGGAAGTGATGTGTACCAAGCTTAATATGAGTATAGCGTATCATCCTCAGACAGACGGGCAGAGGAGAGAGTCAATAAGGTACTCGAAGATTTATTGAGGGCTTGTATTAGACTTTGGTGGATCTTAGGAAGATCACCTACATTTGGTTGAGTTTTCCTATAATAATAGTTATCAGACTAGGAATGGCGCCATTTGAAGCTCTGTATGGGAGACCATGCAAATCACCAGCATGTTGGTTGGAGACTGAAGACAGATTAGTCTTAGGTTCATATTTGATTAGAGAGGCGTCGGAAAAGATTGAGTTAATCCGAAGTAGGATGAAGGAAGCTCAGTCAAGACAGTATTGTTACGTAGATAAGAGGCGTAAGGACCTAGAATTCTCAGTTGGAGATAAGGTTTTCATTAAGGTATCACCTATGAAGGGTGTGATACGATTTGGAAAGTCAGGGAAGTTATCCCCAAGATATGTAGGTCAGTTCCAGATTATAGAGAGGATTGGAAAGCTCGCATACAGAATAGAGTTGCCGAGCAGTTTGGCAGGTGTCCATAATGTATTCCATGTGCCTCATCTTTGCAAGTATATGCATGATCTAAAGACTACCATTCCTCCGACAGGGTTGGATGACTTAGTGGTAGAGCCTAATTTGACTTTTGGTAGACACTAGAGCATATGCATATGGATGTGTGCTCATTTGCGTTTTTATTTTATTTTCATGGTTGCTATAAATGGATGATTATCAAATGATTGTTGCATTTGGATGATGATTGTAGCACGCATATAGAACTATCAGTTATCATTAGGGAATTTGCATTCATTTGAACACATGGCACGGACTTGATTGCATAAAAGGAGGTCAACTGAATCAGTGGACCGCCTAATCTTTTGCATTAGTTAGGGACATTGACACTACACTATTTGCATAAGTATCATAAATCGAATTAGAAAAACCTAAGGACAATGGATGTAATGGGTAATGATTGAGTAGTTGGTTGTAGAACTTGGACGAAAACATTTATTTCATTCTTCTATCCTTAGAGATTTCAGGGACGAAATCACTTAAGGAGGGGAGAATGTAACAAACCGAAATTTAAGGAGAAATTAATAAATAATTATAAGTGAAAAGAAATAGTGTTTATAAATAGAATTCGTTGAAATTTGTATTGAAATTAATTGGCAGTAGATTTATTGAAATGTTTCAATTAGAAAGGGAAAGTGGAATTAAATTGTAATGATTAAGTTTAATACAAGAACTTGCATTTGTGTCAAAATGGAATAAACATTTTAAATAGAAATAAATGCATGTTTTGAGATAAATGAAATAAACTTTTCATTTTTTGAATATATGTATGATTTTATAAACAGGGAGTTTGTTTTGTTAAAAAAAAGGAAAAAAAGAAGAAAAAAAATATATAACAGTATATTTAAAAAGAAGGCAACTACTTTTATAAATTTGAAAAGTGAAGATGACGATGTTCAAATGAGATGGGTTATTGTGAATGAGAGAAAATGTAACCATATATTTATAAAAAAAGAAGGCATTTAAAAAAATAAACGTTATATTTTGAAAAGAAAAGGTAAGAATTTATTATGGAAGGATTGCATTTCTTACAGAAAATATAAGGTATGTTATTTCTTTGTTAGTAAGGAATAAGGGTGTTTGGTTTTTGAACATAAAAACATTTATACCAATTAATTAATGTAATTGATTGCTCAATTTAAAGGTAAAGAATAAGGTTACTAATTAATACACAACATATATATATACACACGTTTGTGGGCATATGTTATTTATCTAATTACAACAGATGTGAATATGAAATAAAAATGTAGATATAACAATTCACATGTTAATTTATTTATTTCAGATAAAAATGTGGAAAGATATTGATATGTTATTTATTTATTTATTTTAGACGTAAACATGTAAATTAAATGGGATATTGAAAACTGAAATGAAACATGCGAATAAAGAGAGACGCATGAAAATTTAACCTGAAATAAAATGCACAAATTAGAAATTAATTGAGAAGAAGAAAACGTTGTTTATAGTTTGTATATAATTGAGGGTGTAATTAATTGAATTAAATATAAGATAAGGCGCTGACAAGGCGCATTGTAAGATTTGACATAGCAATGAGTCAACAGAAGTTTCATACACGTTGTTTTGCATTCTTTTATTCCATCTGGTCCTTCCGTGCTTCCATCTGATGGCTCCTATTCAGCCTATGACGTGGTCGCATCCTATTCAATCCCCAAATTCAACGGTTTGAGATCCACTTCTACAACTATAAATAAGACCATAGGCTTAACACTTTTTCTCATTCTAGATTTTCTCCGCTTGGGTTCACCTTTTTAGAAAGGACCCTAAAAGAAATAATTTTCTAAGAAGAGAATCTTTTTAATAAAAATTATTTTACAACTCCAAGTGGATTAAGAAAGACCAAAGGAAGTGCTTAGGAACGGAGGTGAGTAATTGTAATTATTTAAGATTTCTTTAAGTAATTTAAAATAATAGGGTTTCTAATAGTTGTAGTTTTACTACGATTTTTGGAATAAACTTTTTAGCAGTTTTATTTACAGTTTTTAGAATTATTTTCAGTCTACTTCCTTTCTGCTATTCTTTTCAGTAATTTTAGTTTATTTTTATTCATTATAATTTATTACTATTAAGCAAAGCTTTTATTTATTTACAGTATTTAAGTTTATTTAATGTTATTTATTTCTAATTTACATCTTTTTCGACGTTTTGGATTTTATGCAAGCGTCTATTCTCTTCATCCTTCTTTTCTTCGCGTATGGATTAGAATAAATTATACGCGAATATGGATTATATAAGTAAGAATATTAAATGAAGAAAATAAGATGTAAATTATAAAGACTATAATAAATAATGGAATTGGACTGAAATTACGCCTAATTATAATTAGAATTGGACTAATTAAAGATAATTGGCATAGTTATAACTTAGAATTATAACTAAATGGAGTAAAAGATGAAAGAAGTTTATTTTCACACTTAGACCTTGGGTTAAGTAATAAGCATGCTTATAATGTAGGTTATAATACGAAAAAGGACAGAATGAGGCTTATTTTAAGACTTGGGATAAATTAATAAGCGTAGAAAGTAAAAAAAATGATAATAAAGGCTTATTTAAATAATTTACCTAAATTAATAAGCAAAGATGAAAGTAGGATATGTACCACATAGCATTCCCTATTAGACAAAACGGTGAGCTTAGGGAACGCTTACGCTAAGAATGGTAGTAATTGGTCAAATAGAAGTCCAAATCATGGGAGATTTGGTTAAGGGGTGCAACTAGATATTGTTTGGATGAAGGGCCAGTACCAACAGCATTTCCCCTATAGATTCTATGGACACACGGTGATCTCACATTAGCATGAAGTGAGATGAGGGGCACGCTATGCTAGAAGTTGGAGGTAAGAAGAAGACCCAATAGGTGGAGCAAAAGGTAGCATGGGCATGGTGGCAGTTACGCGTGCGACTTCCATTCGGTGCTCAGTAATAACTATGACTTCCAAGCGCTTAGTATGGGTATTTTTAGTAGACACCGTTGCCTTCTGTGTAGGGAGCTATATATGTCGTCCGGATCCACGGTAGTTGCTCTGTGCATCTTTCGTAGATACCATTGGCTGCTGTGTAGGGACTTATATAACGGCTGGTCCACAGTAAGGTCTATGGAGTAGCAGGCCGATCAAAAAGGGTAGAATTAGGGTTACGTCCTAAATACAAGATTAGCAATTCAGCCTAATCAAAGAAGAAATCAGGAACAAGTGCAAACAATCAAAGTTAACCTATCGTTTAAATTGAGCAGTATTTAATCGTACTTATTTTCAGCTTATTTCTTTCCTATTTCCTTTTATTATCCTTCTTTATGCTAGAACTGTTGTAGAGTCTATTATTTTATCTTGCTTAAAGACTCTAGTAATTACTATCATTCACCAGACTTTTGTCTGACCCGCTCCTCTATTTTACCCTCCCCTTTCCCCCATAGGCAATCATGGGAGAAGTCAGTAGATTGCAATTGCTTGGAGATTTCTTGGAGGAGTTTGCTACCATGTATTTCTTTTCTTTTAGCTTTTGTTCTTTCTATGTACTGGCTTATTATGAGGGATATTATGTACTCTGATTTTGAGACTATGATTTTTCTTAGACATGATGATTTTTGAGATATGGAAATGTATTCTCTTTTCTAAACCAACCAATTAATATATCACTTACTTCCAAATCAAATTATTAGATTTTTCTTTTTTAATTTATTTTCCCCATTTTAGCATAATTTACTGCAAAATTCTATTTTGCTCTTTTTATTTCAGCGTTTCTTATTTTACATCTAATTTCTGTAAATCTAGTGTTCTTTTACTTTGGTCCGTATTTGCAAACTCTTCTCTTTATTATTTTATTCGCGTAAAAAGGAAAAAAAAGAAGCTAACATTTACAGACTAAAATTCAATTTTTAAAATAGATGTAAATAACTGTAAATTTCTTACTTTTAGGCTTATGCCTTTCTCAAACTGTCAAGCTTAATATTATTTATATTTAATTGGATTACTATTTCCCTTTCTCCATATAAATAATAATTGAATATAAGCTCTTTTATACAATTTACAGTCTCAGCATAACTAATTACCAAAATTAATTACTGAAATAAATACTGAATAAAATTATTTAATGGGAATCTAACGATAATATATCATAAATGTAAATGATATATAATTAAATCCACTCACCTGGAAAGAAAACACTCCAAGTTCTAGATCTGATTTTTAACCCAGTTCTACTATCCACAGCCTTCCCTATTGCAACCTTATTTGGATCCACAAATTGGGATTTATATGGATTTAGAAATCCGGATCTAATTGAAGAAAAATAAGATAAATAAACTAGAGAACCAGATCTGAGAACTTTACCTCATTCGGACGACTTTATTTGAACATCTCTATTTTATACCTATAATTTCTATCTCCAACTTGTAAATCAGAAGACGTAAATCTAAAATAGCTAATTTTTGAAGAACTGGAGGAGAAAGAAGAGTGACAGGGCTTCCGCGCCCATTTAGAAAAATATGAGTTTGAAGGCAAGCCCTACCTCTTTATTTATAGAGAGTCGAAATAGTATCGTCCGTCTGCTTAAAACGATGCAAATCAGGCCATTCAAAAGGGTGCAGAATGAGCGAGCCTGATTTGTTTTTAAACGTTTTATTTATTATAAACGTTTAACGTTTCCTATTAATTCCAATTAACTCTCATTAGTTTTCTGATTTAATGCTCTTTATAACGCACGTCTATTTTTGATTTTAAACGTGCCTTATTTGTTTTATTAAATGTTATTTATAAACGTTAACTTTTAAACGTTATAAATTATAAACGTTTAACCTTTTTTTATTGCTTGTTTATTCTAATTAATCACCATCAATTGCTTGATTAATTTCCCAATATAAAACTTATCTATTTTGAATTTCGCATGTGACTAATTAATGTAAATTAATTTCCTCCAATAGCGGATTTGATTACATTGTCTGCTAATGATAATTAATTGTCTTTAATTACTGATATCAATTAATTTCCTTTATGATGGCAATGTTAATTAATTACCATTATGACGCGCGTCTATTTTAAAATTTCAAATGCGCGTTGTTCTGGAATTTGATACGGACATATATTTATTTATAACAAATATATTTACGTACATTTACATGTATAATTATTTCTCGATACAAAACTTCGAACGTTAATAACTTTTTCATACGAACTCCGTTCGAGACATATTATATATGTAAATTGATCAGAAAATCGCCACAAACAAAATGGAATAAGTTTTAAGGCCAAATTTTGACGATTCCAAAAATGCGTATTTTCACTTTTCATAATTATTTGATTGTTTAATTATATAAAAATACGGGGTGTTACCAATTGGAACGCTGGTCTAGGGTAGGTCATATACTATTCTGTAGTACTCTTAGGTGCTACAACATGACCTACATGCCAACTTCTTTTAATACATTGGTTCTCAGGCGAGTCCACAATATAGTTGTGGTTCTCGATAAGTCCCTTTGGTAGATAATGGCAATGTCAACATGGGTATTAGTTATAGATATTCATATTTTGTATGTGACACGATGAGATCTACACGAGTTCGATTATATTAGATGTGGCTCGGGGTCTATGGTATGATTAAATATTGATTCTATTTATTTCGAACCTTGGATGGGATCATTGGACCATATTAGATATCCTTAGAGAACTTTACCCGTCGGTAATGATGGATGCAAGTCTATATTCTTTGTTTGCCATTTATTGTTATTATTGTACATGTTATAGATTAGCTAGTTATTATTACTGCATATTGTTAGACTTATATTGTGATATCTATAATACCCCTTTCCTTATATATTTGGTTACCTATATCATAGTATATTGTTATGTGCCAGTCGCATTACATTAGTTGTGTTGACTCGTTGAGTGCGGAAGAAAAGTAGGTTATGGTGGTAATAAAAAGACCCAATAGGTGGAGCAAAAGGTAGCATGGGCATGGTGGTAGTTACGCGTGCGACTTCCATTCGGGTGCTCAATAATAGCTATGAGTTACATGCGCTTAGTATGGGTGTCTTTAGTAGACACCGTTGCCTTCTGTGTAGGGAGCTATATATGTCATCCGGATCCACAGCAGTTGCTCTGTGCATCTTTTGTAGATACCATTGGCTGCTGTGTAGGGAGTTATATAGCGGCTGGTCCACAGAAAGGTCTATGGAGTAGCAGGCCAATCAAAAAGGGTAGAATTAGGGTTACGTCCTAATTACAGGATTAGGAATTCAGCCTAATCAAAGCAGAAATCAAGAACAAGTGCAAACAATCAAAGTTAACATATCGTATAAATTGAGCAATATTTAGTCGTACTTATTTTCAGTTTATTTCTTTCCTATTTCCTTTTATTATCCTTCTTTATGCTAGAACTGTTGTAGAGTCTATTACTTTTATCTTGCTTAAAGACTCTAGTAATTACTATCATTCACCAGACTTTTTGTCTGACCCGCTCCTCTATTTCCCCTCCCCCACCATAGGCAACCAAGGGAGAAGTCAGTAGATTGTAGTTGCTTGGAGATTTCTTGGAGGAGTTTGCTACCATGTATTTCTTTTCTTTTAGCTTTTGTTCTTTCTATGTACTGGCTTATTATGAGGGATATTATGTACTCTGATTTTGAGACTATGATTTTTCTTAGACATGATGATTTTTGAGATATGGATGTTGTATTTGGTATTTGACTTATTTATGAAGCAATTTTGAAAGTTTTATTTTAAATAAGTTATTATTCTAGTTTCCGCTGTTTTTACCCATTTTTGTCTTGTGAATCTTAGTCTCTGTTAGTTTTTTTATACCTATAACGCACCACGCCTTTGAATGTGTCCTTTTGGGTTTATTAAGGGGTGTGGGGTGTTTTACCGGATGGTTATAAAGTGCAAAATAGATTTTTTGTTGTACTGTTGAAAAAATGTATCGCTATCATTTCATACACAAAGTGTGCATGTTAAGTGCGAAATGTGATTGTTTGAAGTATGTTCAACATATTTGGATGATCGTCACGTGATGTCATCAAGTGATAAAGAATGAGAGCATGTGGATTGTGCTTGTTAAATGTAAAGCATGCTTCTTGCACGACATTAAATGATTACCACATGGTATGATGAAAATTTTAAGGATGAGAGAACACAAAGTAGTATATAAATTTGTTTCTTTAACTATTAATGCGTGAGAGAAGAATATTTTGTTGTCCTTCACTTCTATTATAAATGGATGTTTGCATGCGGAAACCTACTTTCTGTTATCTATAGGTAAATAACCACAAAATAAACCTTCACATGTTAAGAGCAACCAATAAACAAGTAGCAAACTTTATATGACAATCTTTACATTTGTTGGTAGCCTCGTAGCATCGGGCAAGTACAAATTATATTATTTTGCCCTAGATAATTGATAGATAAAATACTTGTTAAGCTTTTAAAACTTTGTAGTAAGGCCCTCAGTGGATACTCGAAAAATCTGAAATCCGTCTGCATCTACATCTGTATCCGAAAAGCGGATAAATATCCAATATCTAGAAAAGCGAACGAGGATGCGGATATGAAAACATCTACATCAAAAAATTATCCTCCAGTTTTGTTAACATTATAATTTATTTTACACATATTTTAGTACAATAAAAGATACGTATTTATTGTTTTATTATGTTAATAGTTTATATTATATGCATTTAATGCATATTAACCACTCAAAACTATTTGTTATCATCACATTTGTTACTTAATAATCAATGTGATTGAATAAATTATATTAATCCTAAATTTTCTATTTTTGTTCCTTGATTTATCGATTGTTAATGAATAAGAAAATTATCCAAGCCTATTTTGACCTCTCCTTGTTTTGACCCATCAAGCCCCGCCCCATTGGGTCATATGGGTGGGTCGACCCATCACCTGCTCTTGAGAGCTGGGGATCTAGGGTCGGGTCGAGGCTCGGTCGACCCGACCCAACTCGATCGACAGTATTGAGATCTTATAAAATCACTCTATTACTATAATGATGATTTGTTAATCCTTTTAGCCATAAGTCATTATAACATGAATATTATAATGTGTCATCCAACAAGTTATATGATTTTTTTATGAAAGAGTGGTCCTTAAATTGAGGAGAGCACTCATTAATAAATTAGATTAGTAAATAAGAAAAGCCATTAACATATCTGATGGATGATGATACATTCGTTTACAAAAACATGTAATCATCACCAAGATAATCATCATAAGAGACAAAAAAGAAACTAAGAAGTTATACATAGAATATGGAAGCTAATGATAATTAGCTAAACGATTATTGTATAGATAGTAGAGCTAGTAAAATATGAGCTTTAAGTTTTATTGCCATGCAGATATTAGGACTGCTACTGAATCAAAGAACTACTGTTTGAATTGGAGTGGATGGAAACCAGTGTAAGTTAACCGAATGCTACAAGCTATTGTTGTACAGAGGGTGGATGAACGCATGGTTGGCGATTGAGTGCCAGCTGACTAAATGATAAGTTATCGGAAAACAGTCCTTGTAATTGTAATGTTCCAAGAACTTGCACTAACTTTGATACGGGAGCTAAACATGATAAGTTGCGGTCGAATAACAGTGAGATATTCGAGGTAGTGGCAGGTCAAACTAGCTTGTGGTGCATGTAACACCTCACAAATTTTACATAGTTAATTATTAAAGTTAGTTCGTTGCTAAAAATGGAATTTGTACAAATAATGGAATTTGACTATGACACTTGCACCGTTGCATTTGTGACGAAATTTTAAGCAACTTTCATATTTAGGGTTTTGCGATCAGAGTCCAAATGAAGAAGTTATGGACAAACAACGAATTCGAAACAAAAATAATTTGATGTAATTAAATAACGTTTATAATTAATCGCATGGGCCCATAAACCGACCCATTATTGGGACAAGTCGATGGGCGTGCGGTGGCTAGAGTTTGCCTAGGCCACAACGACTCAGATGTAATATATTTAGTCGTACGACTATGGTTGATTCTAGCGCCTATAAATTCAGGCCTAGCCCTCTCCTTTCTTCTCATTTTCTTTGGAAAAAGCAGCGAAGCTCTGCTATTTTTCTTCTCCGCTACTTTTCTAAAATTATAAAATATTTATATATACATATAAAATTGGAGAAGAACAGAAATTAGAAAGAAAAGGAAGAGGATCAACCTACAATACGTGCACTACAACAAAAATACCCTTTCACAACTACCAAAAACAGTTGTAATAGGTCTATTACAACTGGCACCCGCTAGTCTTTATATCCACAGTTGTAATAGAGCGGGATTATTTTACAAGGGGTACTAACAGTTGCATAAGCAGTTGTAAAAAGGCTTTTTACAACTGCAAGTAGCAGTTGTAAAAGAATTATTTACAACTGCTTTCAGCAGTTGTAAAAGACTTTTTACAACTGCTATTTGCATTTGTATTAAAGTTTATCACAACAGCCAAAACTAGTTGTTATAAGACTCTTTTGCAACTGTCAGCAGCTATTGTAATAGAATCTTTTACAACTGTTTTCCGCAATTGTAAAAGACTTATTTACAATTGTTTACGACACTTGTAATAAATATTTTAACAACTGTTTTTGCCTGTTGCGTTAACATTTTACAACAGTTTGTAATAGTTGTAGTAGGATCTACTACAACTAGTGATGACAGTTGAAACAACTATTTTTACAACTACTACAAACTACTATAATTCATCTTTTCACAATTGCTATTAACCATAAATTTCAAGATATTGTAATTAAAACCAATATTTCATTAATAATAACCATAATCATTCAAATACTTGGAACAACACGAACCATTCACATTCAAAAACAATTCAAGTTTACACCATTTATGCATTCATAACTTCGTTCTAAAACATAACTAAATCCATAACATAAATCAGTAAAAGTACATATACGTACTAATCAAAAGAGATAAATTCTTTATGTCAAGCAATAGGCGTACCAACCGCTTGTCCAATCGTATAGATATCTAAAGTAGGCCTAAATAGAAGAGCTTCATGATCCACCACCGCATCGACCCAAACTTTCCAAGTATCTGCTCCTAGTGGTATATGATGCAATAAAATAGTAAGGTCGGTAGATGCGATTGTTGCCAACTCAATAATTTGCACTTTCTAGGCAGCTGCTGAAATTGTGTATTAACACCAGCGTTGTTGCTACTCCGATGAGACTGCAAAAATAAAGCATTATGGTGAAACTGAAGGTAACAAAACATATTTTTAGAGTAAACTTACATACTCATCTCAACTGATCCATTATTATCAAAATGAAGGCGACATAATCAAAATGACCCATTCTCTGCGTTAGATGAAACCGAAGGCGACATAATCATAATGTATGCATAGTCAAATGATATGCATAAAGTGCTCAAAAGAAAATGAAGAAGACTTGTAGCACCATAACAATAATTGCAATGCAAACTTGCGCATAAACATGCCAACATGCAAGAAGAAACAAAAACAAAAAATCAAGATAATGTGTGTCTCATAATCAGTTTTGCTTCTTAGTCAAAGTATTACAATAAATAACATCTCTCTTCATTATTGTTAACCCCCTTTTCGACTCACGACCTAGCAGGAGCCGAGTTAAGGTGTTTGACGACTTAAGAAAGTATGCCGAGTTAAGGTGTTTGACGACTTAAGAAAGTATGCCGAGTTAAGGTGTTTGACGACTTAAGAAAGTATGCCAAGTTAAGGTGCTTGCCGACCTAAGAAAGTTAACGACATAACGACTCAAAGAAGCCTACCGACCTAGCAAATTGTAAGATAACAGGGGCTGCCGACTTAACAGATTACCGACCTATGAGAACTTGCAGCCTACCGAGTTAAAGAGTATACTGACTCAACAAGTCACTACTAAGAGGAGCTGCCGACCTAAAATGACTACCGACTTAAGGAAGCCAACCAATTTAACAAAGTACGAGTTGGCAAGGCCTGCCGAGTTAACAAACTGCCGATTTAAGATTGCACGTTAACTCTGCTCCGACCTAACAACGCTGAGATACCTTATGCACCTTTACCTCGTCACCGACTTACCTTACGTCTCCAGCGACTTAGGACTTAAGCGTAAAACCAGAAGAGGAGGTGAACTACTAGGGAAGTGTTGGAACTGATAAACCGGCAGCGACCTACCATAAGTCGGCAGCGACTTATACTAAGTCGGCGACGACTTAAGACTTAGGAAATTTTCCAGAGTCCAGATCAGCTCCTATAAATACCCCACCACTTCCAACATGAAGGGGACTTTTGGGCCATTCATTTCTCCAAGCGCCGTTACGCTGTCGAAGCCTCCTCTCATTCAGCAATCAAAGATCTTCAAGCATTCGAGACACTACAACGATCTTCGAGAAGAGCTCCTAACATCCAACACGGATTCGTCGAGTTTCATCATTAAAGATCGAGCTAGTAGTCAAGAATGATTTCATGATCAAATTGTACTGTATTTAGAGGGATATTGTATCAAATTGTAACCGAATCAGCAATAAAAGACTATAAAGTGGATGTAGGCTCAATTACGGGCCGAACCACTATAAATCCGTTGTTCATTTACCGCTTTTCTGCTATTTTCAGCTTATAATCTGTTCCCGTACCAACGGGTGGTGCTTTCACAACTCTATTACACACACCGGGTGTTAGCGTTCACTTTTTACCGTTAACATTTTGGTGCTTTCACTGAGAATTGAACTCAGGCGATCATCCACCGTTGCTTCGCAAAGACTCATAAAAAGAACCTCTCTTAAAAACCAGATCCGAAATAATGGCTCCTGGAAGAAGAGGTAGACCTATCAGATCCGGAAACGCTCACGAAGGAACTTCCGCTTCCCCAATAACGGACCAAGCAACTCCAACCGTTGGGGTCACCAGGGCTGAATTGGATGACGCAGTTTCTGGATTATACCAACAAATTGAAACTCAAAACGCTTTGATGATGGATAGATTAACTGCTCTGCTCGGGGCAAATCGTCAACCAGAAAACCATCGAACTACTCTTCCTGAAATGCCACCTTTCCAAGCTGATGGTTCTATGCCGCAACCAACTTGTCATGAGCATATGCCCGGGCAAAATTCCGAGGAGAGAACTAATACTTGCCCGGAGGTGTCTTTGAACAATAAAGAGTACCTGTCTGAAATGGTTGGCCGCATCATGAAAGAGAGCATGCAAAGGGAAGAGGATGAGGCTGACTGGGGATTTGCGCCAAGCAGAACTCCGTTTACTGAAAGGATCCTAAGAGCGGAGTTTCCAAGGAAATTTGCACCTCCTACTATCCAAGCCTATAGGGGAACCAGTGACCCTAATCATTTCCTCTACAAATACGATTGGCATATGACCGGTGCAAGAGCATCCGACGAGATCAAGTGTTGATACTTTCCGGTATACCTAGAAGGTGTGGCTTTACTTTGGTTCACAAAGCTTCCAGTTCGGTCTGTAGATAAATTCTCCGATTTAACGCAAAAGTTTAAAGAATAGTTCAGATTGTATGCTTCAAAAGCTAAGGATATAATGTCACTGTCTAACCTTGAACAAGCGCCCGGAGAATCAATCAAATCTTTCTTGAGTCGTTTCAATATAGCTTTAGCCGAGGTAGAAAATGCGGAACCACGCATGATCCTGACTTATTTGATGAGAGCCATTGATAAATCGAGTGAATTTGGGATATGGTTAAAGATGAAAGAACCAAACTCACTTGATAAATTTTATAAAAAGGCCGATGAGTTCATTCGCCTTGAAAGCCTTTCTGCAACATCGAAAGTGGTTACTGCCCAGACTGATAATGACAATGTCCCACCTAAGAAAAGAGGATTTGAAAGTCAGAAAAGGGAGAATGAAGGAGGAAAAAGCCAGGGAAATGAAAAGAAACCTCGCCGCTTTAATCCTTCGGACTTTACTCCTTTAACTGATACACCAAGAAATATCTTTTTTGCAACAAAGGACGTTGTCAAGTATCCTAAGCCACCTGAGATGACGAGAGGGGCAAAGCGTAATGGAAAATTCTGCCAATTTCACAATCAACCTGGCCATGACACTGACCAATGTCGCCAATTAAAGAAGGTGATTGAAGAGTTGCTAGAGCAGGGTAAACTCCAACAATACGTTAAAAGGAACGGGGTCGATCCAACCTCATCCACTCGGGATCAACAACACCATACCCATCAATCCGATTCTCACAACAACACTGCAGTGCAAGATTCAGAAAAGCTTGTCATTAATGCTATCACAGGGGGACCATACCCAGCAAGCAGAAGTTGGGATGACTACTAATTACCCACAAAACTGCGACTGGGGCATCTCTCACTTTCTTTGGCATAAAAATCCAAAAGCTATGAATCAAGAGCAAATGGAAATCCAACTTGGAGATTCTGAAACAACAATAACTAGCATTCATTTTTACTTAACAGCATTGCTTGAATTTGTAAAGATAATGATGGATGTGTAACTTCTGCATTGTAAACCGCTGAGAAATCAGCGTGACTCAATAATGAAAAACTATGCATTGTGTTTTCTATTATAAAATGCCTGTTATATTTCGATGTGTAAATACTCTAAATGTATTGCTAAAATATCGATCTAATACTGCAGGTCATTAAAGCAAAGCTCACCCATCGCAAAGCTAAGCGAGCCTTACAAATCATTTAGCAAATTTCAAGCAACAAAAATTTCAAACTCGAATCCCATACAAGAGGAACCTCACATAAAAAGTTGACGGCTCCACTAGGTCAAGCCCTCGTTAACTGGTTGCGATCGCTGATATAAAAAGGCATCCAACCAAATAACTTGCGTTTACTCTGTGGAGTCATTCAACAGTGAAGTCTACTTCTTCGGATAAAGCAATTTACTTGCAAAAGAAAGGAACACGCGCTTGGAAACGATGATAAAGGATCGCAGATTGGCGGATGATGATACAACATGAGCGGGCAAACATGGAAGCAGCCAAAGGAAGGTATGCCTCTCAACAGGAAAGCAAGTAGATCCACTAAAGGGATACCTTCCCGAGCAGAAGGAATAAGACCCTCGCTGGCTGATTGTGATGCATCCGATCAGGCAGCTTGTGTCCATCCCATGGATCTACTTGCCCCTAAGACGCAACCTTCCTGGCACACCAACCAACTGATGCTCCTTCCCAAGGGTCAACAAAGCCCTCTAACGAGGCACGCCAATAAATGGAGAGCTTTCCTCAATCAAAAAGATCGGTGGGACTACCAAAAAGGGGCACCTTGTTAATCGATTGCGATCGTTTGTACAAACAAACATCCAATCGAACGACTTGCGCTTGTCCCGTGGACCCCTCCGACCATGAGAAAGTAACTTCCAGGCAATCACAAGCCCTCTTCGGAGGCACAAGCCCTCTTCGGAGGCACAAGCCCTCTTCGGAGGCACAAGCCATCTTCGGAGGCAAAAGCCCTTTTCGGAGGCACATTTCACCCGTGTAGAAGTGCAAAATGCTTCTCTTCGGAGACCCACTTCACCAGAGATGAAATTCCAAAACTGCTTCTCTTCGGAGACCAAAACTGCTTCTCTTCGGAGACCAAAACTGCTTCTCTTCGGAGACCAAAACTGCTTCTCTTCGGAGACCAAAACTGCTTCTCTTCGGAGACCAAAATCGCTTCTCTTCGGAGACCAAAAGACCTCTTCAGAGGCGTACTTCACCTTGCTTGAAGTACCAAAAATAAACCCTTTACTGGGGCACAAAAATCAAAACCTTCTTCAGAAGCTCATTTCACTGTGTAGGAAAATTCACTTTCAAACAAATAAAAGTGATCATTCCCAGAAGTCGAAGTGTTCTTCAGGAAGAAAAAGAGAATAAAGATTTCTCCAAAGACAAGATATACTCTATTAAAAGCAGAATAATTCTTCCCTGAAAAAGTGGAAAGTTATTCTCTAAAATAAGAGTATCGGTCTTGTGAAAGCAAGAAATATTACAATATACTTGTGGTATGGGGGCAACATTATACAATTCAGTTACAATAATAAAAGTGATATACAAGCGACATACCACAAGTTCATTGCAATATCACGTAATAAAGATGTGGAGTAAATGCGTTCTTGAAACACAGACAAAAAAGTTTGTACAAATAGAAAGAATCGTTTACTCTACATTTCAAATGAAAAACAGATGTACTCCTACATACACAAGGATTTGTACAAGAAAAATATCTATTTATTTCAACACTATGAGAAATTTTTTACATACATTGTACAGGTTACAAAAAGAAGCGGAGACCGGTATCCGCACAATCCCCGGTCAATACAAAAAGCAGAAAATGCAAAATCAAACTCATTTCTCCTTCTTCCCACCCTTGGAGCTTTTACCCGGCCTGGTAATTAGCTTCGTAGGCTGTATCGGAGAAGAAGGAGAAAGAGACTCAGCCGGATCGATCTCTGCTTCACCCCCAGCAGCAGAAGAACTCTTCTTTCCTTTCTTCGAAACCACACGTTTCCCCTTCTTCTTGGAAGAAGACTCACTCCCCGGAGTAAGAAATGTAGAAAGTTTTGTGTCGTAGTCAAAAGACTGCTCCGGGGTCTTCTCGCTATCTTCCAGATCTTCTGCTTTCTGCTCCTCGGAAGCAGGTGGTTCGTCCAAGCCTTGAAGGGCTGCTATCTGTTCTTCCTGTGGACCTGGTTGGGAAGCTGGAAGAGGGGTAACTTGAGAAGGAGGAGGAACGGCAGCTGAAGAAGGAGAAAATGGTACAGTTTCCGGCACGTCCGCTGCATAATAAAAGAAATCAAAATCAGTATTCTCCGAGGAAAAGAAGACAGTGGATCGTCAAAGCTTAAATGATAAGTAAGAAGTTCGTTGAACTCGGTTGAATCAAATAAGAAATTCACTAAATTCGTCTCGTCGAAGTTACCTGAAGAAGCCGGTTTAGCGAGATCAATCTCAAACTCCCGAGCCTGAAAGTCCTTCATTGCCTCTTCCTCTGTAGGAGTGGTCACAACTGGATGTGAAGGATGAGAGCCGGAATCCATAATGTTTGCTTCAGCCGAAGTGGAAGTATGAACAGGGGCAGGTAAAGGACCTTCCTCTCTTGAAAGCTCTTCTCCCAGTGATTCAGCCCGCGCTTTAGCAAGCTGCTCCTTCCCTCTAACAAGAGCGGCGCGAGCCTCGTCATCAAGATAGCGAGCTTCAAATTTTGCTTCCTCAAATTTTGCTTCATCATAGTCGGCACCTTTAAACATATCAAGTGCGGCTTCCCACACTTCAGCCAGAGTGATTTCATAATCTGGACCCAGAAAATCAAGGCTCCCACGACCCAGAACGCAGTGTAAATAAAAGTCGAATAAGGTAGAACTGATGTTTGCTTTCGTTGCCTCATGTGATTGCTCAGCCGCTTCTTTGTCGGCAATGGCAGCGACCCTACCAGTAATAGCCTCATCACGAGCCGTCTCAGCTTTAGCAAGTCGAGACTTTAGTAACTCAATCTCCATGTTCTGGGAGGTGACCTTTTCCCGCAGTTCGGTGTTTTCTGTGCGGTACTTCTCATTAACGTGCTGTTCGGCGGCAAGCTTCATTTCTACATCTCTTTGTGCAGCGTGTGCGTCCCGCACTTGCTTCTGAAAGACTTCTTCTTTTTGAGTATATGATGCAGAAGAAGAAGCGAGATTTTCCTTAAGCTGCTTAACTTCAGACGCAAGCTTTGCATTGTCGTCTGCAATACTCGTCATCTCCGCGTCATGCTGCTTACGCCATTTGTCCCATTCTGCTTTATCATTCTCCATCGTCATCATCGCCTCAAGGTTAAGATGGTTGACCCTTTGAAGTTCATCAACCAACTTCTGCCATCCAGACATTCTTTCAATATCAAGCTTGACAGCGTCGACATTTCTCAGCATTGCCTGCTTATCAATGGGAACCAAATCTAAGTCAAAGCGGACTCCTCTTAGACACCAATTCGGAAATCGGCTCTGAAGCGTTGGAGGGCCGTCTTTAACTTGATATTGTGGCCTGTTAATGATGGTTTGAATGTCAGTTTCCTTTAGAGGAGGAGAACCGGCCGGAATGTCAGAAGAAATGGGAGCGTTGGTCTTTTCAGAAATAGCAGACGCGTCACTTGGCTTAGACCGTTTGCTCGTTTCATCAGTAATTTGAGTCTTCCCTTTGTCATCATAAGATTTTCGCTTATGAGAATCGTAAGTTTTGTAAGAAGAATCGTATCGATCAGCATCTCTTCTTCTCTGCCGCTGCTCATAATCCCATTTTTCTTGAGCCTTCCTTTGGGCCCGTTCCTCATCTGTCTCTCTCTGGTCACCAAGATATTTCCTGAAGTCATAGGATCCACGGCCTCCATGGCGCTGAAATGAGTCATAATATGAGCCGGAGCGTCCCATCGGAGAATCTGAAAACAGGAAAGAAGTAAAGTTTAGAAATTTCCAGAAAGAAAAAGTAAATGCTTATAAGTGCAGAAAAATCCTAAGTGTGTGCGGCGTGCGAACTACACGCGTCAAACTACAAACCACGCTTCAGTGCAGGAACGGAGACGACAGGTGTAGAAGGCGTCGAGGTCTGTTTGAAAGAGGAAGTCGCTTCAATGACAGGAGAGTTCGCCTTTGGAATATTATCCTTGAAAAGCTCTTGAGAAGTTATCATTATGTCACTCAAGTCATCGAAGGTGTCATCATTATGATGCTCAGCAGAGTTCTCCTTCTCAATTTCCACATCAGTTGATTTCTCAGAAACTCGGAGATTTTCTTCCTCTTCGATAATTGGGGCAAGTGCCGATTTGCTGACTAACCCTACAACATTAGTGGATGCAGAACACTTTATCAAAGCAGCATCCATGACAGGTGTTTCTGATGCAGCTTCTTCCGCAGAAACTGGGGCATTCGACGCCTCTGCTTGAGAGCCCGAAGCAGCCGACGTTTCTGCATCGGAACTAGAAATTTCATGAATTCGAGTCGACCTGGAAGGGTGTAGAAGCCCAAATTGGTGCAAAAGCTCATCATCTAATAGAAACTGGATACTTCTCTCCTCCACAGGCACCGCCATAAGCCTCTCGAAAGTCACTTTGTGACTGAGATTTTTAGAAGGAGGAGGAAGTGCTGAAAAGGAAAAAAGAGCGAAGTTAGCACTTGATAATCCGAACTTCGGTAAGTTTGAAAGAACATAAGAAACAAATGCAAGTGATCTTACTCCCTATTCTCCAAATAGCATAAAACCCAGGAGGGCAGCGAACATAGAAGAACGGGCTCAGGAAACTATGAACACTTTTAGGGAGACCGGTGATCAACTTACGATTTCTCGCACTCCTTACAACTATGATGGAGGGATGATCTTTATTTTTGGCAAAAGTACAAAGATAGCGAATTTCTCCGAAGGTAGGAAAGCGGCCCAGCGTTCTCCTAAAAAGCACACATAGTCCCAGCAAGATGGCATAGCCATTGGGATGTAACTGAAAAGGGGAAATAGATAGTTGGAGAAGAAGTTCTCGAATGCAGTCATTGAATGGGGGGATAGCTCCGCTCAAGCACATTTGGCGGTTAACTGCGACGAAGCCACGGGGCGGCCTGTCAACGGTATCATTTATTTCAGGAAGCAAAGCGTCGGCTTCAGCAATACCAAACTGGATGCATAGTTGACGGAAGGCTTTATGGCTCAAAGTAGTAGGAGTCCTCTCTGGAGGATCGTTCAGCGGGATAGCAACTGGAAATACATCTTCAGCTTGCTCTGTTCCTTCTTGTGGAGAAGACATTCTACACAATCAGCTGAATGTTCAAATGTGAAGGTGCACGTTCCCTAAAAGTGTGAAGTGTTGTGCAAAAAAAAAACTAATGAAAATAAAAGACAAGCATAACTGGAATTAAATTAGTTGACAATCAATCGATTACAGAATTTCAGAACTTGTCAATGATCAAGTGCAGTGTTAATACAGACAAGTCAGTTTCATTTGACTATTATGATTTTGTTTTAATACTTCACTTGAATTGGTTATTGTACAGCATCTCGTTCGTATTCATTTAATTTAACTTTCTCGTTACCAACTAATTTGTCATTCGATGTGGGCAGTCGGTGATAGTATATTCGTCCCAGTATTCTGTGAATGTTGTTTTAAGCAGGATTGTTAGTTTGCAAAATTGAAGTGATATGTAAAATGCATGCAACACAGTTCATAGTTCAACAGTTCGAAGTCCAGGCACAGTTCAAAAATCATTTGTTGAGTGGCCGAAAGCTTAAGTACTAACTCGGCTGCGACCTAAAGCCTTGTTGTGAAAAATAAGTCGTTGAAATTATTCCAAGTTCTAGGTCGGTCACGACCTAATACAAGAAGCTGTGTGATAAGTTAAGTCGGGCTGCGTGCGAAAGGTCTCAAGTCAGAACGGCATGAATTTCTAAGTCCTAACTCGGCCACGACCTAAGGCTTATGTCAGCGAATAGTTAAGTCGCAAGAAAAACTGGACTGTTGAGATAGTTAGGTCGCATGAATGTTTTGAGTCGTCTCAAGCTACTTCTCCTCCACCATAAATTTCACCTCCTTCCACCAATCAACTCGAAATTCACCAACCCAATAACCCGTTAACACCAACATCGTAGAATCCATTATCCTCTTCGTGAGGTTCACCGTTCCCTTCATATCACCAAGTCGCTGGAACAACAATTCAACACATCTCCGATCTGTCATAAACCTGACCTACTGTCATGCGTTCGTAAATCACATCAACAACTAGTGACGATTAAAAATTGATCACAGCACGATTCAAAGTGAAGCGAATGGCGAACGTGAAGTGAAAAAGGATCGAAAATGCTTACGCAATTAGATAGCAAGGGTGAATCGCTGGGTGGTGGACTTGAATTTGTATTCGAAATTGAAGAACTCTGTTAATGGCGGCACAGGAAGTTGAAACAGGTGAAGGAAGAGAAGGGACGGCTTAAGCTATTTATTCACTGGGGCAGTGAAAGACGAATCGACACATGATGTACGACTTAAGACTTACGTTAAGTCGCCTCCGACCTAACCAAAGAGTTAAGAGAATCGAAGCATACGACCTATGGTTTAGGCATATACTTCAAGGGGCAAATGTTAACCCCCTTTTCGACTCACGACCTAGCAGGAGCCGAGTTAAGGTGTTTGACGACTTAAGAAAGTATGCCAAGTTAAGGTGTTTGACGACTTAAGAAAGTATGCCGAGTTAAGGTGTTTGACGACTTAAGAAAGTATGCCGAGTTAAGGTGCTTGCCGACCTAAGAAAGTTAACGACATAACGACTCAAAGAAGCCTACCGACCTAGCAAATTGTAAGATAACAGGGGCTGCCGACTTAACAGATTGCCGACCTATGAGAACTTGCAGCCTACCGAGTTAAAGAGTATACTGACTCAACAAGTCACTACTAAGAGGAGCTGCCGACCTAAAATGACTACCGACTTAAGGAAGCCAACCAATTTAACAAAGTACGAGTTGGCAAGGCCTGCCGAGTTAACAAACTGCCGATTTAAGATTGCACGTTAACTCTGCTCCGACCTAACAACGCTGAGATACCTTATGCACCTTTACCTCGTCACCGACTTACCTTACGTCTCCAGCGACTTAGGACTTAAGCGTAAAACCAGAAGAGGAGGTGAACTACTAGGGAAGTGTTGGAACTGATAAACCGGCAGCGACCTACCATAAGTCGGCAGCGACTTATACTAAGTCGGCGACGACTTAAGACTTAGGAAATTTTCCAGAGTCCAGATCAGCTCCTATAAATACCCCACCACTTCCAACATGAAGGGGACTTTTGGGCCATTCATTTCTCCAAGCGCTGTTACGCTGTCGAAGCCTCCTCTCATTCAGCAATCAAAGATCTTCAAGCATTCGAGACACTACAACGATCTTCGAGAAGAGCTCCTAACATCCAACACGGATTCGTCGAGTTTCATCATTAAAGATCGAGCTAGTAGTCAAGAATGATTTCATGGTCAAATTGTACTGTATTTAGAGGGATATTGTATCAAATTGTAACCGAATCAGCAATAAAAGACTATAAAGTGGATGTAGGCTCAATTACGGGCCGAACCACTATAAATCCGTTGTTCATTTACCGCTTTTCTGCTATTTTCAGCTTATAATCTGTTCCCGTACCAACGGGTGGTGCTTTCACAACTCTATTACACACACCGGGTGTTAGCGTTCACTTTTTATCGTTAACAATTATTAATTCGTATTGTTCTTTAGTTTTCACTGTCAACAATATTTAGCTGTTGTATGAAAGTTTCTATTCTAATTGATATTTTAAGGTTAGGATATCTATCTGGTGTTTATATGTCAATTAGCATACACCAAAACTGTAAGAAAACTCAGATTAATGAGTTCATAACATTCTTGGAATTCATTTACTTTATAATTTAAAATAAGTTGTTTGATATATACAATATCTAGTGCAAGATACATGAAATATAATTACACATTAACTATTGTTAGATACATTTGAATACCAAGGAACATGTTAAACACTTAGACCTTAAAATAACAAAATTATCTATGTCTATTGAGGTTTTGTTACTTTATCATTTAAAATAACTACGATATGATCAAACAGTGTACCCAAACCTTCCTTTGTTTTAGTTAAGCTGAAAAAACCATCAGCTCAACTGTAATTTCATAATTTAACAAAGAAACCTTACAGCTAATTCATTAACACTTCATGACGGTGTATACAAGCCTTAAAATTCATAAATATCTTTGTAAAAAATTATGTGTTTCTGTTTAAGACACTACCATGTAAACGGCATCTTTTATTCAAATGCAGCTTTAATCCTTGTTCCAATATACCTTTTATTTGTTATAGATATATGATTCACCGATTAACAATGCATATTTCAAACTTATTCTTAAAACTAAATTAAAATGCAACAGTACTTCGTAAATTCAAGACAATTGAAGAGGACATATTATTCACCTAATTTGAGATCAAGCTCGTTTCTATTACCACTTGATTCACCTCTTGCATACAGCATTCCCCGGTGTTCGATATCTGAATAAAAAAATTATATTTATGGATTTATAATGGTTCTTCTGTTAAGAATATATAAACTATGGCTTTGCAAGCTATTTTGTAATTAAATATAGCACGTGAAATAATTGATTTTATGGTCAGGCTTTATGTACCGCATTATTTGCAATGCAGGCAAAAGATTGTATATTATGAAAAGTAATTTATCATGAACAATGAGTGCTATCTTACTATTATAAAAACCGTTAACTCAATTTAATTTAGTGACCAATTCCTCTCTTCCCTTCGTCTTTTCATCATCGTCCTCTATCCCTATCAAATCTGAACACACTCAAAATAAATGGGTTCGGGACAGGACACACCATTATGGTGACAGGAATTGGCGTGGTTCAATTTTAATATGAAGAGTGAAATTAGCCTCTTACATGTTATGGACAAAAGGAATGTATAATATTAACACTTTTCTTATGATGTGTATAACATCATTCTTACTTCCTACTATAATAACCGATCAAGATTAATTCAGGTTTATCTTGCATCAATAGAACTGAACAACTTAATATTAGATTTAATGATTAGAATCAATGACAAAACATCTACTTGGTTTTCTACTAGTTCCAAAACAGAAACTACTAAAATGGTAGTAGGCAACAAATAACAAAGAAACTGGTTCCTATTAAGAATTTATTAATTAAGCATTGCAAATTTGCAAGGAGAAATGAAAAGAATAAAAAAGAGAAATGGGAAGAGTAAAAATATAGTAATTGAGAGTACATAAATTTCTTTGCTAATTTAGAATAAGTTGGGGAGATGAAGTATATTTTGATTAAAATTTACTAGACTGGCTTAATTTGATATATTTTTTAAAGATAACAATAGTAGAGAAAATGAGCTGGTACTGCTCAACCCACAACTGCCAAATGGTTAGGATATAAAATAGACTGGCTCGAATAGATACGTTGTTTTTTTTTAAATCATTGTCATATTTTTTTTAATCATGTCTCTAATTTGTTCGTTTATTTAAGACTTCCCCTCCGAGCAAATAGAGTATAACCATGGATAACATTTCAACCAACACCACCTTGCACCACCACTAAACTCCAGTTCCAAAGGAAAGCATGTTGTAAGTTTCTACTGTTAATATTTTATATTTTGTAAAATATGTATATAAATGGATTCTATACTACAATGAATTATTGATTTGAACAGGTTGTGGAGCAAAGTCCAAAAGACAAGTGTAAGACTCGAACAGGGGCTCTACCTACGAAAAAGGGTCGTCGAAGGGGAATATTTATTAACGTAAGTATTTTACCCTTATACAAGCTTTCTTTTCCAGTTCCAGAATTACCTTACTACTTATCTTTCTTTGTATCTAAAAGTGTCTAACTGCTACCTGTTATAGTTATTCATTTCTTCTAAGCTGTATAGCAAAAAAAATGCAATAGCGTATCTGTTTTTGTAGGAAGTAGGTCGACAATATATTGTAGGACGTTATTTTATGTGATCACTACTTACTCATTACAACCTTTTAACATTTTAGATTTTTATTTCTGTGGCAATTACCAAGTGTGAATAACACGTTGTTTATAGTGCACTTTTTTTGAAAATAATTCATAACTAAAAATTACAGCATTTCTGTTACAAGATACATTATTTCATTTATTTATTGTTTTCCATACACCTCATTTACTGCTAATAATCAGTTAAAATTTAGAGACCGCCCCTGTTCTGAACCATAGACTAGAGTACAACAGATGTAAAACGATTTATATTATATACTCTGTTTTTTTACTATATATATATATATATATGCATATGCATGATTCATGGATGATAAATTTAAAATATTGAACTTTGTTGAAATATTGCTATTAAAACGTTATTTTCCTGAGCTGATTAATTTTCCCCTGATAATAATAGCAAGCTGTTCTCGACTCCATTCCCATGGATGCACCAGACAACAAAGCACAGGGTAAATGCAAGAAAAAAGGGTATTTGATTTTATTCTTCTACGTGGTATCTGCACTACACATCTTTCACGTTGCCTTTTCTATTCCTTATCCATCTCCCTTTTTTGCATATGCAAACCCCTTTTGCATATTTTCATGTTGCTTTTTATGTATCAAACTATGTGATTCATCTTTTGTACATGTTTGGCTGTTTTTAATGTCAGCACCGTTTTCAATGTCATTACTTTTAATGCCAGTACATTGACCGCCGATACATTTTGTTTTGTATTTTAACTTGTAAGCAATCCCATGATGTCAACATTATGATGTATTGTATGTTTGTTTTTTTATTTAAGCGGACTGGATTTGATATTTGAACATAGCATTGTTTCGGAAATACTTGAGGCGTATTACCACGAGGAGTCACTGGTTCTTCCGCTACATTTTTGTTTACCATTGATGTTCTGTTGAAAAAAAATTTTAGACGGGCACTAATAATATATCAATTACTCATTAACATAGTGAATCGATTATAACTTACAGTCATAAAATATCAGAGAGCTCTTTCATTTGAGCCTGCAAGGTTGTAATTTGATTTTCTAAGTCTTTTGAACTAATCTTACGAACTCCGAACTGAGTAGGTGTAATCCCAAAACCTAGCCCCCTTATTCTACCTCTGTGTTCACGACCAAAAACCTTCGACACTCCATCTTCGTTCAATGATACCGTTCCTTGAGAAATTTGAATGTAATTAGGAATCATATCTCATTAGTTTGTGGTAATTCAAGTATTGAAATTATTGTGTGGCATCAGCGTTGCTTGAATCTAAATGATTACATTACTAGTTGTTAGAATTAGTGATGTAGGAAACAAAGTTTATCGATCAAAATATAAAAATGCAGCGCACAAAACGAATATACAAAATCTTGATGAACTATGTGCTTGTTGTAGTGTCAGAATATAGACCAATACATACATTGACAGTCTACTGGTTACAAACCTAGTTAGAATCAACTTTACTGTATTTTTCAGGTTGCACTGTATAATGATGTAAAAAAAACAATATAATAATTATGAGATACTTTATAGATATATCAGTTAAAAACCATGCAGGCCATAACATGCTGCAGCTTTTCCAAATAATTGACAAAAATATATACTTTCATGTAGGGACATGACTATTCAACAGGCGTGTGGTAATTCGAAGGACATGCATATGTTCCAACAGGTACAAGCGGAGTATGTATCATGCAAATATTTGGGTCAGGCATTCCTAATAGGGCTACAACACTAATGCTAAGAGTCTACAATGGTATGCTAATGTATTATCGAAGTGCTAATTGCTGATGAAATATATGGAAGATGGTTCAAAGTGAATGTCATCCATGATACCACTAAAGAAATACTCAAAGTTTTCATTGATGAAGATCTTAAATTAGTAACAACGGACGCGGGTGGAGTGAACCATTACTTTAAATGTGGTGTTATATGCCGAACAATGGTTCCTATTTCATGGAATCTCGATGGAAGTCAGGGTCTTGAAATTGTCTGACTGAAACAAACATTTGTGATTAGAATAATGCACTTCAAATGGTGAGTATTGCCTGTTAAAAGTAATATGATAAATAAAGACGTGTATTCATTTTGCAATTGAAATGAAGACAATGTTGTAGAATATCACTAATGAAAGATACAATTGTGACAACACAACCATTTGAGAAAAATCAATTCACACAAAAAATTCTGTACATTAAAATAGAAATATACCAATATTGCACTTGAATCAAGTTTTCAACGTAATAATATTCGATGTTTTTTCATGGAAAACTATATCTGAGTACATGAAACAGCCACAGTATATAGTTTGTATGCTTGCTTGCAATTTACAAAGGAGTAAGCTGATAGAATAATTACATTGTAATACAAAGACATGGCTAACAGGGCTCATTGTGATTAAACAATGTGAGCTATCTGACAAATACTAATCAGTTTCAACATTAACTGTAATCAGGCAACCTGCTATGTGATGTTAGAAAGAGGCCACCTTGCAAGCTAGTATTTATTTAATTTTTTATTAAAAAGACGGAAAAAAACCCTTGAGGTTGTGCCCAATATTTGAAGCTCCGATTGACTAAAACATACTAGTGTGGCCCATTAGTTCTAATAATTTATCGTCATGTAGAATAATAAAAGCAGTTTTGATGGGCTTAATATTTTGTTTCTTGTTCTGATAAAGTATACAGGTTAGACAAGATTCATATAAAAATTTGAATAGGATATCAGATTCCCGAAATCTAGTAATTAACAAATAATATACGACCAAATGACAATATAACTACCTATAATACGCAAATATTTGGGAAAATGATTAAAGCCTACCTTTTTATATGTCTCAACAATTGTCTTCAGTGGCTCTCTTCTTCTACACGGTAAGACTCTCTTTTGAATTACTTTACTCGACCTGAGAGAAAAGAAAAAGAAAATCAAAGAAAGGATCAAAAGACGATTTTATCGTGTACACAATTAAATGGCATTGGATGAAAAATAAATAAACTATTATATTACAATATGATCACATAGTAGTAAAAGAACCTTTTTCTAGACAGAAACTATCATCAAGGAAATAACATATCACTATGCACAATGAAATATATTGTATGATGAATCATTAAAATCAATTTAAGCATGCATATCTGATTTCTTGATGCTAACAGTTCGTTATAAGCTTTAATAGCAAAATTGGATCTGAAATAACAATTCTAGTGTGGAAAAAAAATCAATTTTCTTCCACGAGTTTGGGTTCTTTGTTCTGAAAATTACTAGGTACAGATATACTGCCGGCTAAACCTCAATCACATCAAATATACTGTCTACATAGCAGACTAGGCCTAAAGAGCCAACTTTGTAGTTATGAGTTATGAATAAACATTCCCTCACCAGTTCAAGCAAAGATGTAAAAGTTAAAACAACATAATCTATATCATTAGCACTTTGTCAAATTTATTATATATTTTACTTTTTGAGAAAAAAATTGAGATAGTTTCCTGGCACCTTCCAGTGAGTAGAACAGCTTCTGAAATAACTTATCATTTTTATCCAGCCATATACATTGAAACAAAACCTCTTCATTTCTTCTATAAACAAAGTTTCACGTACTCATTCCAAAAACAAAACAAAATGATGACGTATTTGTTTCTTATTCAAATTTCCTGTAGTAGTCCTCCTAAATATTACTAGTTCAATTTTGTAGCGTTGACCCAACAAACGGACCGATGGCAATACCCTTAATCGAGAAAGTTTTGGTCATACAATGGCCATATAACTTAAGACAAAGTAACGAAACGAACAGTAACAACATTCAATGGAACGAATACAACGCAGATGGCAGAGAAATAGTAACAACATCAATGGAACGAAACAAATGAAATCATCAAGCAACAGTGTACCTTAAGCGTAGGAGATCTGGACAACCGAGGAAGCAATTAACTATCCGATGTCAACGTTACTACGAGGAAGAAGACGGAAATAGTGTTCTGTCGATATCCAGCAGTGGTTTTGCGGAGCGGGTTAGGTTTTTTTTGGAAATTTGAGGTTCGTGATTTGAATCGGCGGTTAGGTTTAGTTTTGGGAATTTTTGACCTATTAATGAATTGAGCGGCCAACAAAAATTAGAGAGGGAGGTTGTAATTTTTGGGGGGCGGAAAAGTGACATTGGGAGACAATTGACAAAAGCAGTTATTATAAATAGTTTTTTACAACTAGCGTAAATAAGCAGTTGTTAAAGAGGCATATTACAACTGCTATACAAATAGAGTTGTTAAAAGTAACTTTTTTACAACTGTTAAAAATGAATAGTTGTTACAAAGTACTTATTACAACTGCCATTTTGTGCTGGTTGTAAAGGGAATGTTGTAATATGATTGCTTTGTTGTAGTGGTGTACTCGAGATAAATCTAAATTCGTATTTTCATATTTATATTTTATTCCCTTCCAACCTAAATCTCTTCTCGGATCTGAAATCCTAACGTATGTATATTCCCCTTTTTATACATATTTGATGGATTTAAAAGAAGATGGAGTTGAATTAAAGGTTCTAATTCAGATCTGGAGATTTGGAGCACTTTTTAGAAGTAAGTGAGAATTCTATGGATTTTTATAGTATGTGAATTATCTCATTGGTGTTTTGATTATTATGTCTAGTTGGATAATTGTATATGAGTTGTAGGCAACAAACTGAATATAATCTATATGTAATAAATATCGCCAACATATCCTTGTTTATGAATTGATTTAGAATTGTTTACAACCAGATCTAGAAATCAGTCCTAAAAGTATGAATTTAGAATGTTGATTTGAATGAAATTTATTCTAGATCTGAAAATAGGTTGTATGTTATGAATTTGGATTATTACCCTAATCTTGTTGGAATGTAAACTTTCATATGTTTGGATTGTTGGAATTTAGATCCGTTTAATATTTGTAAATTAGTTTGATTTCTTTCCCTTTTAGAAAAATACAGCATTTGATCTAATAAGGAATGGATGCAAATAAAAAGTGAAAGAAACGTGTAAACTCATTGTAGTTTATACTGTCTATTTCAATAATAAAAAGAAAGGATTATTCCTTATAATTTCAAACAGTGTAATCTTTTGCTTTAGACTAATTTTTGGAAATTATAGCGAATAATCTTTTTAGATATGATTCCAACAATCAAAAATGGAAAAGAATATTCTAGTGAAGATGTATAACTAGAATATGTTTGATAAAAGTAGATATTTGTACGTAATTTACTATGCATATAATAATTAAAATAAAACTTAACTAATAACGATGCTTACATGTTTAGGATTACTAATTAATAGGAAAGGAATTTAAAAGGTTGTAGCTCAAATAAATGGGAAATAAATGGACATAAATATGGGAGTTGCAATAATTTGATAGGGTAAATGGTTTAATGGGACTAATAAGTAAAGAAGTTGAATTAATAACTATGGAATAGTTAAAAAGATTACAAATTTGATATTAGTAAACATATAAATGTCTTAGGAAATGCCCTTAGGATTATATCCATTTATCTTCGGTAATTTGACATTTATGGATATGTAATAAAAAAGAGAATTGGTTAGTAATGGAAAATTTAAGGTAGATATATAACCTTAAATAACAAAAAGGGAACTAATAAGCTAAGTCCAATATTCAACTTGGAACAATAAATAAATAAATTTAAGGATAATAAACCTAGGATAGTATGGCTTAAAAATATAATAAGTTTAGGTTGATTAATTGGACTTAGTGGGTTGGAAATGCGAGATCAGTAGAGTTTCACAACAGAAGTTTGCCTTTCATTCAGAGGCTACCTGCAGTTATGCACACTTATTACTGATGTGAGATATTTCCAACTATAGAATCCGAATAAATGGCTATTAAGGCAAAATAGGAAGAAATTCTTATATAGCATAATCAATTGACATAGTGAGATGTGTGTGTATATATAAGAGTGTGTTAAATATGGCTAAGTCACAGGGATATCTACTATGATAAGTACTTGGCGATGATGCAACCTTAGTCAAGCTTTGTAGGGTAAATCTGTCCCGCTAATCTGGCTACCAATTCCTACGAATAGTCGAACTAATGTGAGATGTCATTGTGAATATAGATCATAAGGCAAAGGACCTGCTTCAAGTGTTTTTGAAGGTATTAAGTGGTTATTTGAGGACCCGCCTCTCTCGAAGTATTAAATGGTCGACCTATGAAAATAAATGAAGGACCTGCTTGAAGGATTTGAGGTATTAACTGGTTATTTGAGGGCCCACCTCTTGCCTTAATTAGAAAATATTAAATGGTTAGTATATTTCGTTAAGGGCAGTAGAGGATATCTCAGGAATAGTCCACTTCGGATTTGTGGTCTTAAGTGACTGTTATAGGGTTTGCCTTTGCCTGTAATAAAAGTATTAAGAGATTAAGCGAGATTCCATGCAATATCAGCTATATTGTACCTTTGGGAAGTCCGCCTAAGAATAGGTATTAAATGATGGGGGACTACTTTGGGGGTTTTGGTGGAATTAAGTGGTTGTTTGAGGACTACCTCTCTTGAAGTATTAAATGGTCAGAAGTCTGCGTAGTCCTTATTATTAAGGTATTAAGTATCTTTGGTACTTTCTCTCACATAGCTAGACTTTTAGGGATGTTAGATGCATTAGTAGAATGTCAATTATATTTTAAATATCCATATACAGAGGTTGAAGGTCTCGATAGCTAGGACCAATAAACTGACGTTGACTACGCTAGGGGGTCCGCTTCATTTTAGGAAGTATTAAGTGGCTAAATAGCATGAGTCATACCTATGGAAAAGATTAGGTAGATTTGGGGTAGATAACCTATTGTACGTGCATGGTAAACAAGTTGGGTTTACCTTAATAGATATAAGAATTAAATAGGAACCTATCGGTATAAATTTATGGACAGTGTATAGATTTTCTAGCCACCAGAACGTTGTTCTGACCCCCATCCTCATTACAACCCACATGATATATTGGAGGGACAGGCCAATGGAGCTGGATATGATCGTTTAATGGTGTAGTCTTCTCTCTCTCATGCTCAGTATCGACAAGGCGATTGATGTCCTTGGAATTCTATAAATTCCAAGATAGTAGCCACTGTCAATATTTATATCCTAATATTAGTTCTTCCACTATAAGATTAGTTTGATTGATCTCTGATATGCTTATATTTATTGCAGGTACCAAATTCAACGATTCGTGCTTTGGTGGACTTGGGTTTCGATTTTTGTCGAAATTTAGACCTATCGAGGTACGGGTTGTTACATTTGGTATTAGAAGGAATATTTCTGTATAATGCGAAATAATAGTTGGAATATTTTCGAGTTTTTAGTAGTGTTGTCAGTCACAACAGTTTTTGTTGGGACTACTGTGAATTGCCAGAGAATGGTTCGTAACTAGATGGTTGGCATTGTCACCACCGTGATGAGGACAAGAATTTTTCAGATCTTGTCGATTCAAAGGAGACGGCACAAAACAATTATTATTATTTAATCCAACCCTAATTGAGTCTAGGTTCAACTAATGCCTAAAGCCCGTCTAGCGGTTGACCACCTAGCGGAAAACCTAGAGCGGTCTACCAGTCAACGAGTTTTAGCATAACCTGAACTTGGAACGCGACTATAAAAGTCACATTCGAATTCCCCGTCTGAATTCTCCCAGTTGTATTCTTTCGTTCCTCCTTCCTCAACCAGCCGAACCCAATCTTCATCATCCTCCTCCAAAGTAGCAGCCTCTCTCCTCCATTCAACCACTAGGCGACGTCGTTTTTCCCCTTCTCCTGGAGCGGTATCCTTACTTCCCGCTCGTGCTGGTTTTTGTGAGTTAGATCTCACCACACCACCACTCTAGATCTAAACCCTATTTCTTCCCTCCGACCACTTCTTAACCCATGGCACCTTCCCGCACTATCAGTGCTTCCTCGCACACTCTTGGTCTCATCCCTCAAGAGGCCGCTTGGCTAAACCGAAATGAGTAGAAGATTTTGCCGCTTTTTAGGCTAGAGTAGTTATTCGTCGCGGTAGGACTTGCATCGATCCTCTACATCGAAACCTTTGAGCGGGAATGTTGCCTGCGTTGCATCCGCCTTTTTGATGCCCCGTTGGTGTAGAGTTTCGATGAAGGCAATAGTTGGATTCATTCAGATGTAAAGGGTGTCCAGATTGAGCTGATGATCTTGCTGAGGTTTTGGAGGTTCTCGCGGAGGAAGCAGACTTGGATGATTTACAAGTGACCGACCTAGAGATTTTATAGTGGATCTTTTCCCAGGATGTCAGTGTTTTGAAGACGAATAATTTGTCCGACTACCCATCTGGTTGTGTGCATCATTTAGCACAATATCATCTCAAAGATGTGAAGTTATGACTAGATTTACCCAATGGTGCGAAAGGCCACCTATACAGTTATTGGTGGCATAGCCATCAATTGGGCCCACACCCTCATGATTCATTTTGTCGATCAAGGAGTTGGCACTCCATGGAGTTACCTTCCATGATATCACATATTCACTCTCGTCTATAGGAAATTCAATTGAATCTCCATGAAGAGGTAGTTTAGAAAAAGGTCCTTCTGTCATCGATAGATCCTCCCTTAGGAAGATGGCGATTCCGAAGCCACCAGCAACACTAGCAGCGCCACGAGATTGGATGTATAGTCGTCATGCTATGACCATTCAAGGGTCGCGGTAATGGCTCGAGCTCTAGTTGGGGAGCAAGACGTCTCGTAGTCTGTAGGCAGTGTTTTAGGATTTATGGTATTGTTGCATTTTCCCTTCCAGCATGTGTTCTTTTCTTTTAAGCTGTTTGGGTTGTAATTGTTAGTTGTCTCTTATAGAAAGGCACTACGATATTTTGAGAATGTTCCTAGTTATTTAATATGCTATTGTTTCTGGATATGTGAGTCGTTCTTATACATGCATAGCAAAGAAACAATATAAATATGGAAATCTCATAAAGACACTTAACTAATAGTAAATGCAATATAAGACTGGGAGTTTAGAATAGTTGGAAATTTTTAGCAAAGGATAGGGTAAAGTTGTTTCGGTATCATGGATCATTGCTCTTGTTCCTTAAAAACTAATTTTTTTGAATAATAAAGTATGTTGACATTTCGTCCATCATGTCCTCTCATGTCCTTCTCCCCATTCCTCCCATTCCTTCTCCCTCTCCTCCCGTACCATCCCCCATCCTATCCTTGTCTGTTCTTCTATCACCTTTTGTTACTACTATTGCTCCTCCTCCTCCGGCACCCGACCCTCCATCTCTGACCCTTCCTGATGTCCCCACTTCTTCTTCCTCTGCTTTCCCTCCTTTACCCTCTTCAACTGCTCATCCCTCTCCTCTGGACATTCATCCTCCTCCTTCTTCTTCTTCTGCTGCCCCAGTTTAAAATGGTCTTCTTTGTTTTCTAATAAACCACGTAATGTAGGAACTTATGTTCCAGTGCAGTTTGACATTCAATACAATGGTTCTCCTTTAGAACCTCCTACCGAGGTTGTTAATGAAGGTATAAAGATTTGGTCCGACTGCCTTGTTGGCTTATTCTTGGCCGGAACTGTTAATTTCATGGCAATGAAGTCTCATTTGGATAAAATATGGAAGCTCAAAGGATCCTATGAAATTTACTTTGACAAACAGAACTACTACCTCAAGTTCAGTAATGAAGATGATAAACAATATGTATTGATGAAAGATCTTATCTTTATTCGTGGTCAGATGTTTATTATATCAAAATGGAACCCCTCTTTTACTTCAGCTCAGTCATCAATCAGGTCAGTTCCTATATGGGTGAACCTATACAAAATTCCTATATTAACTTAGTCTCTTTTGGGCATAAATTGGCTTGCATGCCACCTGGGTAGTCTTGTCTGTTTTGATGATAACACTGAAAAAAAGAAAAGATTTGAATACGCGAAATGTTTGATTGAAGTTTCACCTGATAAGGATTTGACTGATCATATTGCAGTGGGGAATGAGTGATGCCCGAATGTAATTGTTGAATATTCTTAAAAACCCCTTATATGTACGCATTGTAAAGCGTTTGGGCATGCTACTGCCCTCTGTGATCTTAAAACCGGGGTAGAAAATGGTTTAGACACCAAAAGTGAGGTGGAAAGAGGAATAAATATTGAGCAAGAGAATGAAGAAAATGATAATGTGGCAAAAGAAAAAAGTAACAGAGTGTTCTTTGTTAAGGGAAGGAGAAGAAACAAGCAAGTAAACAAGGAATGGAGGAGAGTTAATTTGAAAAAGGATAATATGGAAAAGGAAGTTGTTACAATTGAAAATGAAGAGATTACTGATGGCATTGCAATAGAAAAAGAAAAGGAATAAGATGTTATTAATGTCTTACACCCAAAGGAAGCTATGCTTGAAAAATGCATGTCCCATGCAACTGGCAAAGAGCCTCTTAATTGCATCAACATTTCTGGTTGTATGCAGTTGCCTGAAGCAAATATTTTAGATGATTCTCCGCATACAAACAATCCTTTTTCTATACTTCAAGAAATAGATTATGAAAACAATATTCCTGAAACTCTCCTAACTCAAAACAATGATCATCATAAGTCAAGTTCCTCTTTAGTTATTGGAGATCCTCATCTAATAACTCAAATGGCCACTGATAATGAGTTGCACTCTGACATGCTCTCCTCCCCCCTCTCCCCTTACAACTCTTTGACTCTTCCTAATCATTCGTTCCCCGACATTGATCCCTCTTCTGAACTCTCTTCGGCTCTCAAAATCAATACTCATGTTTCCTCCTTAAAAACAAACAAAAGAGGTCGACCCAAGTAAGTTATCTCGCCTCAAGTCCTTGGTTCTGATAGGGATAATGGTAGTCTTTTTTCAATTCAACAAACAATAGGTCATACACTTCAATCTTCTATCCCCTCTTCCACCTTCTTTGGGGTTTGTACCAGAGCTTCCACCAATAAGTTATGATGATAGACAAACTTGGTTATTGGAATATAAGGGGTGCAAACCCCCTTGCAAAACAATTAGAAATAAAAAAAATCTTATTTCTTCTCAAAATATTCAACTTATGGCTGTAGCTGAAACAAAGTTAAACCACTCTACCACCTCCATAGCTGCTTCTTGTATTATGCCTCAATGGAAATTCATTCATAATTTAGCTCAGGCACCTTTTGGTAGGCTTCTTCTCTTATGGAATCCTGCTATATTCTCTCTATCTCCTATCACTGTGCAAAGGCGGTTCATTCACTCCTCAATAACTCATATTCCGTCATCTTCTTCTTTCTTTCTAACCACAGTTTATGCTGAAAACAGTGTAAATCATAGGCAGATTCTCCTTGATATCCTTCCTACTCTTCACCCTCATAATAATCCTTGGATATGCATGGGGGATTGGAACTGCATGTAGCAGTTTTCTGACAAATATGGTGGCTCTCCACTCTCATACACTCAAACTAGGCCTCTCAACAATGCAATCTATGACTCTAGATTACTTTCTATTCCTACCTCTGGCAACAAGTACACTTGGAGTAATTCAAGTAGAACTGGAAATCTGACCTTATGTAAACTAGATAGAGCTTTCCAAAATCTTCCTTCTCTTCTTAAATGGCCCTCTCCTTCTTCTATCATCTTACCTTCTTCATTGTCTGACCACTCTCCTATGATTCTGGACTAGGGTAAAAAGATTATGAGAAGACATGCCTCATTTTCATTTTTTAATAACTGGGTTGATCACCCTGAATTTTCAAATATAGTTGCAGACTCATGGAAAATACATGTATTTGGTAACCCAATGTTTATTTTGCAGGCAAAATTAAGGCATCTCAAAGGTAAACTCAAAGCATGGGCCAGAGCAAATTTTGGAACTGGTAACTGTATTTCTTCATCTATTAGAGGGAGGCTTGAGCAACTTCAGCAAGATATTCAGCTCAATCCTTGTAACAAGAACTTAACTGACCAAGAGATTTTCATGAAGAATAATTTAGCTAAGGCTTTGGTAGAGGAGTATAAAACGAATAAACAAAGATCAAAAGCTAATTAGAATTTGTATGGGGATAGGAATACCAAAACTTTTCATGAGTCCCTCTTAATCAAGCAAGCTTCTGAAAACATTACCAATATTTCTGACAAGTGGGGTGTGGAGTGTTCTTCTCCTGAATCTATTCACGATGGTTTCTTGGAGTATTTTCAAGGCATTTTGGCTAACCAGTCCATTCCAGTTATATTTGACCATTTATTCTCCCACTCTAAAATTCCTACAATCTCTGAAGAACACAAGGCTAACTTGATTAGGCCCATTACTGCATCTGAAATCAAAGAGGCTATTTTCAACATGAAGTCTACTAGTTCTCCTGGCCCTGATGGATTTAATGCATTCTTTTATAAATCTTCTTGGAACATTGTTGGAGGTGATGTCATTAGTGCCATTCTCAATTTCTTCAAACATAATAAGATGTTATCTGGTATCAATGCCACTAGACTTGCTCTCATCCCTAAAATTGATCATCCTTCCCTGGTTAGTCAATTCAGGCCCATTGTGTGTTGTTATGTCATATACAAATGTAAAACTATGATATTAGCAGCTAGGATGAAGGATAGTCTGCCTTCCATAATTTCGAATAATCAGGGAGCTTTCTTGCCTTCAAGAGACATCACTGATAATGTCACTCTTTCCACCGAATTACTCAGAGGCTACAACAATATAATGTTTACCCCAGATGTGTATTAAAATTGGATATTCAAAAGGCATATGACACAGTTCAATGGAAAGCTATCATCTATATTTTGCATAGAATGAATTTCCCAATCCCTTTCCTTGCTTGGATCTTCACATGTATTCCTACAGTTAATTATTCTTTGAGCATTAATGGTAGCACTTTTGGTTACTTTAAAGCTACTCGAGGAATTCGTTAGGGTGATCCAATCTCACCTTACTTATTTATATGCGTTATGGAGCTATTTACTGTCATATCCAAAAATGCAATGTCCCTTCACCTTGTGGATTATCATCCTCTTTGCAAAAATATGGATATTTCTTGTCTCTTGTTTGCAGATGACCTCATGTTTTTCACCAAGCCTAATGAAAAAACTGTTTCTGGTGTTCTGAATATTTTAATTGACTTTAAAACCAAAACTGGTCTCTCTATCAACTACTCTAAGTCTAAAATGATGATTGCTGGAATTTCTGATCACATGAAGGCTGCAAAATTTACTTTATCTAATCTCTCTCCATTTAATCATAATGAGGTTTATCTTGGTGTCCCAGTCTGTTCCTCTAGAATCAGAACCAATCAGTGTCTTCAACTGTTTGAAAGAATTACTGGAAAAATCTCATCATGGCATGCTCATCACTTCTCAATGGCTGGTAGACTCATTATTGTTAAATCTATAACCACTTCTATGTGCTTATATTATGCTAGATTGTTCGTTCTACCTTCTAAACTGATTAACATGATCAACTCTGCTCTTAATCATTTTCTTTGGCATGGTAATCCTTTCTCTAAAAAAACTCATTCCAGTAGCCTTCAGTAAAGTTTGTTGCCCATATAAGTATGGTGGGTTAGGCATTTTGAATATAAAGAAATGGAACCATGCTGCTTTGTCTTCAAGGTTAGACAAACTTCTTAGAAATGATGGAAATTTTATGGACTAGTTGGACTAGGAAAAATTTGATCAGGAGGCAACACTTTTGGACTATGAGTCCTCCAACTGACTACAGTTGGATGTGGAGGAATTTACTTCGTTTCGGAGATGTTATTCTTCCTATATTTCAAAGTAGTACGAAGGACATGGAAGCTTTATCATTCTGGCATCCTTGGTCGTCTCAGGGATTTATCCTTCAAAATATGCTCAATCATAGCCTTAGAGTTTTAACTAGTAATTCAGACAATGCAAAGATTAGTAGGTTTTGGATTGATGGGTATATTAATCTACCTTATTCTAGCTCATCCATTATTAGGCAGTTCTGGAATGTTATTCAAAATCAAGCTTATTCCTCTGACAATTCTTACTCAACATGGAATGGTAAAGCTCACTTTGTTGCGTCTGTTTATAAATTTTTACTTGAATCTGATGATCTGAATATTTTTCCTTGGCATTCTCGTATTTGGTCTTCTACATCTGCTCCTAAGGAAATTTTTATTGTTATGGAATGTGTTATCAAATGGCCTCCTTACTTTTGATAAGCTTAGGGTTTATGGACTTATTCCTATGTCCACTTGCTTGTTGTGTGGTGTTGAGGAAGAAAGAATTTCGCACCTTTTTTTCTCATGTCAATTCTCTTATTTTATCTGAAGAAGTGTGTTGGGATACTTGAAGATGTACTGCCCTAATTTGAACTCTTCTGAAGAGTGGTATTACATTTTTCAAGCTACTAGATGGAAGTCTCCAGTTACATCTAAATTAATAAGATCTTTAAAGAAGGCTGTGTATTCTATTTGGGCTGAGAGGAACAATAGAGTGTTTAATGGAATTTGCTCCTCTAAACACTCTATGGTCCTCTTTTTGACTAAGTATATTTAGATTTTGTTTTTTAAATTGTTAGTGGCTGTTGTTCATGTGTTTCAGTGATGGTATGCCATCTCTGCTTGTAACCCTCTTTTGTTGCAATAATATATGGTATGGGCCATTCAACCCCGTTGGCTTTGCCAAAAAAAAGTATGTTGATGTTTTTTATATAAAATGTCAAGTTTTATAGGTTAAGGCTAATTGTAGGATTTCAAAATTTGGTTTATGCGTTTCGCGCATAACTAACTTTCGACTATGCTGATTTGTGGCTTGATTTATCACAATTTTTGAGGAGAAAAATATTTTGAAAAGTTTTCCTTGATTTAAAAAGTCTCTTTTGAAAAAATAAATTGATTTGAGCTAATTTTGGCTGTAAAGTAATTTTTGTCCAAAATTTGATTTCAACAGAAAATGTACGTCTAAATATTTTTGAATTTATTTTTAAATGACGTACAACTTTGAAAAGTGAGAAAGATTTCTATGAAATCTTTGATTTTGAAGGCCACATGTTAGGCATAGAGAAGGCGAATAAAGCTTGAATTTGCAGATTTAACTATGCAGTAGGATCAGCGATACGATAAAACGCAAGCGATAACAAGGGAAAAACTGTTTTGGACTTGAAATTCCTATTTACATACCTTATTGACGACGCGCAGTCTATTTTAAGAATCAATTCCGTTTTAGAGCTTGGAAACAAGCCTCCATATGCATTTTGTACTTGGAAAATTTGAAATAAATATGAGGCAGTGGAGAAATCGCCACTGTGTTACGGGAATAAGAAGAATATAGAGTGGTAATAATGTTAAATTCTCCACTTAAATTCCTTTTTCCCAGCATAGTAGTAACGTTTAGGAAGCGATTTTTCGATGCGTTAGATTTTTGATGGTAGGTATTGGATGCAAAATTGGTTGCATCATGCTTCTATTTAAAACAGATTGAGATTTTCGGATGAAAAAAGATTTTCAAAATTTGCATACATGTAGAACTGCAAGTATATTTAGCTTGTTTGCATCATGTTTTCAAAAATGTTTTTTAAAAAAATGCGTTCATATAGTAGGGCCCCATTTAGAATGATTCTGCATACATGTTTTATATGTAATGATACAGTAATGCACTATGCACTTGTGCATGTTTGGTTGCAAAATTGGATGTACACAATTTGGTTGTGTAGTTTAGGGTAAGCGCGGATAATAACTATGACGTAGTCATTGGTATAAATTTTGGTGACGAAATTCTTTTAAGAGGGGAAGAATGTAACACCCTCAAATTTTATGTTAGTTAATTATTAAAGTTAGTTAGTTGCTAAAACATAATTTGCGCAAATGATGGAATTTGACCATGGAACTTGTACTATTGTGTTCGTGGCAAAAATCTGAGCAACTTTCATATTTCGGGTTTTGCGCTTGGAGTCCAAATGAAAAAGTTACGGATGAAAAACGAATTCAGAACGAAAATAATTTGATATAATTAATTAACGTTTACAATTAATTGCCTGGGCCCACAGGCCGACCCATTATTGGGGTCGATCGACCACTAGCGGTCGACAGGTGACCCATAAGCGGTCGACCGCTGGGCATGTGGTGGCTAGGGTTTTCCTAGACCACAACGGCCCAGATTTAATATATTTAATCGTACGGCTGTGGTTGATTCTAGCGCCTATACCATTTTTCTAGAAAAAGCAACGAAGGTCTACCATTTCTCCTCTCCATTACTTTTCTAAAATTATAAAATATTTATGTATACGTATACAAATTGGAGAAAAATAGAAATTAGAAAGAAAAGGAAGAGGACCAACCTACAATACGTGCACTCGAGGTAAATGTATATTCGTATTTTCATATTTATATTTTTATTCATTCCAACCCAAATCTCTTCTTAGATCTGAAATTCTAATGTATGTACTTTCCCCTTTTTATACATATTTCATGGATTTAAAAGAAGATGAAGCTGAATTAAAGCTTCTACTTTAAATCTGGAGATTTGGAGCACTTTTTAAAGGTGAGTGGGAAATTTTATAGACTGCTATAATATGAGATTATCTCGTTGGTGTTTTGATTACTATGCCAGCTGGATAATTGTATACGAGTTGTAGACAACAAATTGAATATAATCTGAATATAATAAATATTGCCTACATATTTTTTTATGAATCGATTTAGAATTATTTACAATTTGATCTGGAAATCAGTTCCAAAAGTATGAATTTAGAGTGTTGATTCTAATGAAATTTATTTCAGATCTGAAAATGGGTTGTATACTAATATTATGAATTTGGATTATTACCCTAATCTTGTTGGAATGTAAACTTTTCTATGTTTGGATTGTTGGAATTTAGATCCATTAAATATTCATAAATTAGTTTGATTTCTTTCTCCTTCAGGAAAATACAGTGTTTGATCTAATAAGGAATAAATGCAGATAAAAAGAGAAAGAGATGTGTAAATTCATTGTAGTTTATACTGTCTATTTCAATAATAAGAAGAAATGATTATTTCTTGTAATTTCAAGTAATGTAATCTTTATGTTTTAAAGTTAAATCTTTTCCTTTGGACTAATTTTTGAAAATTATAGCGGATAATCTTTTTAGATATGATTCCAACAATTGAACATGGAAAAGAATATTCTAGTGAAGATGTATAACTAGAATATATTTGAGAAAAGCAGATATTTGTACGTAATTTACTGCGCTTATAATAATCAAAATAAAACTTAACTAATAACGACGTTTACATGTAATATCTACGTTTAGGATAACTAATTAATGGGAAAGGAATTTAAAAGGTTGTAACTCAAATAAATGGGAAATAAATGGAAATAAATATGGGTGTTGCAATAATTTGATAGGGTAAATGAATTGATAGGACTGATAAATAAAGAAGTTGAATTAATAGCTATGGAATGTTAAAAAGATTACTAATTGGATATTAGTAAACATATATATATCTTAGGAAATGTCCTTAGGATGATATCTATTTATCTTGGACAAGTTGACATTTACGAATATGTAATTAAAATGGGAATTGGTTAGTAATGGAATATTTAAGATAGATATATAGCCTTAAATAACAAAAAAGGGATTAGTAAGCTAAGTCCAATATACAACTTGGAATAATAAATAAATAAATTTAAGAATAATAAGCCTATGATAGTATGGCTTAAAAATAAAATAATAATAAGCTTAGGTTAATTAATTGGACTTGGTGGGTTGGAAATGCGAGGTTAGTAAAGTTTCACAATAGAAGTTTACTCTTCACTCAGAGGCAACTAGTAGTTGTGCACACTCGTTACTGGTGTGAGATATTTCCAACTATAGAATCTGAATAAATGACTGTTAAGGAAAAATATGAAGGAATTCTTATATAGCCTAATTAATTGACATGGTGATATGTGTGTGTGTGTGTGTAAGAGTGTGTTAAATATGGCTAAGTCATAGGGATATCTCCTATGATAAGTATTTGGCGATGACGCGGGGTTAGTCCAAAACTCTATAGGGTAAATCTGTCCAGCTAATATAACTATCAGTTCCTACGAATAGTCGGACTAATGTGAGATGTCATTGTGAGTATAGGTCATAAAGTGAAGGACCTGTTTCAGTAGTTTTGAAGGTATTAAGTGGTTGTTTGAGGACATATCTCTCTCGAAGTATCAAATGGTCGACCCATGAAAATAAATGAAGGTGCTTGAAGGATTTGAGGTATTAAGTGGTTGTTTGAGGGACCGCCTCTTTCCTTAATTAAAAAAGTATTAAATGGTCAGTATATGCAGTTAAGAGCGGTAGAGGATATCTTGGGAATAGTCCGCTTCGGGTTTGAGGTCATAAGTGACTGTTGTAGTGTTCGCCTCTGCCTGTAACAAAAGTATTAAGTGACTAAGTGAAATTCCAAGCAATATTAGCTAGGTTGTACCTTTGGAGAGTCCATCCTAGGATAGGTATTAATGATGGGGGCCTGCTTTGGGGGTTTTGAGGGTATGAAGTGGTTGTTTGAGGACCCGTCTCTCTCGAAGTACTAAATGGTCAGAAGTTTGCCTAGTCCTTGTTATTAAGGTATTAAGTTAGTTTGGGTACTTTCTCTCACATAGCTAGACTTTTTGGGACGATAGATGCATTAGTAGAATGACAATTATATATTTAAAAGCTATGTATAGAGGTTTAAGGTCTCGGTAGCTAGGACCAATAAACCACTATTGACTATGCTAGGGGATCCACTTCATTTTAGGAAGTATTAAGTGGCTAAATAGCATAAGTCATACCTTTGGAAAAGACTAGGTAGATTTTGGGTACATGACCTATCTTACATGCATGGTAAAAAACTGGGTTTACCTTAATAGACATAATTAAATGAGGACCTATCGGTATAAATTTATGTTATGGACAGTGCATAGATTTTCCAGTCACCAGAACGTTGTTCTGACCCCCCCCCCCCCTCTTCATTACAACGCACAGGATTGATTGGAGGGACAAGTCAATAAAGCTGGATATGATCAGTTGATGGTGTAGTCTTCTCTCTCTCATGCTCGGTATTGACAAGACGATTGATGTCCTAGGAATTCTATAAGTTCCGAGGTAGTAGCCACTGTCAATATTTATATCATAATATTAATTCTTCTGCTGTGAGTTTAGTTTGATCAATCTCTGATATGCTTATATTTAATGCAGGTACTAAATTCAACAATTCGTGCTTTGGTGGACTTGGGTTTCAATTTTGTCGAAATTTGGGTCTGTTGAGGTACAAGTTATTGTAGTGCAGCCAGGAAAAGGGGCTAGCACTGAACATGCCTATTTCGTTAAGTGTTATGTTGTAGTTGTTGAAGGCTTGAAGTCAGAAGATTGAAAGTGGGTTAGAGACTAATACAAGGCAGTGCATTGTATGCTACAAGAAAGCATGTTTTAGCACATGATCTGCTCCAATTTGTAGTCAGCAGTAAGCATATGCTATGTGTACTGCATACAAAGCTGAATTAATCCAAGCGAGATGTGGCTGGTGCTGGTGGGATCTGCCGCGAACTGGAATGATGATCTGAAATGCCTGGCTACCTGAAAGCATGGTGAAATTAAATACAAATTTGATAATCACATAAACTATTCGAAAAAGTATGCAATATTTTCCATGGACTACCACATCTTACTTCCACTAAATTTAAATTTGATATTATTTGGTTATGTACCAAAATCGGTTATCTGTTATTAGTTAGATTTAGCATAATGAATGTATCAATATATATAGTCTTACCAAGATTTACTATTTCAAGATAATAAAATGTTATACACACACAGATATATATATATATATAGTTGCATCTCAAATAAAAAAGTTCTCTTAAAAGAAATTGGTTTCTTTTCTATTTCAAACCAATAAAATGTGGAGTGTATATATATACACCTATAATCATGTGTGTGTATGTGTGTGTGTTTGTGTATAAAGCATACACATATGAATAACTATAAGTTAAAGCGTTGTATATAAAGGTTAAGATATTAATATATTTATATTAGATCTATATTAGGTTTGGTAAGGAAAGTTAGTCGAATTTGACAAATGTAGTTTACCTTAATAATTTATTTTTCAACTAATATAATATACATAACACATGATTAAATTGATTTTTAAATGGTAAGTGACTAGGAGTTAATTATAATAACTGAAAAAAGCATATAATAGCTATATCATAATATATAAGGTGGAACCCAGTGCACGAGGCTCCCGCATGATAGCGGGCTTTAGGGAGGTCGATAATGTATGCATCATTTCCCTCGCATTGCAAAATAATTGTTTCCGGACTCGAACCTGGGTGCCCAGATCACCATGCAGGTGACCTAACCGTTGCGCCAAGGCTCCACCTCAGCTATATCATAATATATGTAGCCGAAAAAATAATTTCAAAAGCACAATATCAAACTGAAGGAAGGGTATTAGACACCGCAGCCTGATAGTTGTAGGATAACCAATCCACCGATCTTTTTAAGGCGTGTAACGACCCGTAATTTCCGATAATTAAAAATATTTAATTTAATAAGATGTTGGTGTTAATATTGGAAGAAATAAAAAAATTGTGATTTATTAATAAGAAAAATAACTAGAATGAATTATAATAAGGTAAATGTAAAGTAATGAATAACTACTTTAATGCAATTTCAAATTTATTGAAATGATTATGAAGTTAAAATTTGTTATAAATTGTAAATAAGTAAATAAACCAAATTGTTGTATTAAACGGTGAAATTGTGTGTAATTAATTGAAATTGGTTAATATAGAATAATTAATCAGTATGTGAATTTATTAGTTTTGTTTGTTAACAATAAACATAGAAATGTGTTTGAAATCATAAGTTGTAACAATTATTTAATTATCATTTTATTATTTAAGTTGAAATTTAATTGGAAATCAATTGCAATAAATTTATTTAAATATTGCAGTTAATGTAAATTAAAATGATAACCATAGAATATTGATGTACTAAATGGTAAACCAGTGTTAATTATATTCTTAGAGTAATAATGGATTGAATAATAAGATGAAAAATCAAATAAATGAATTTATTGGGATTTCAATTAATAATCAATTGGATTTATTGCTATGGAAATTGAACACCGTAATTAGTACAATGTTTAACATTGGATTTGACTTGGAAATTTCTTTTAAAAGATTATAAATTACTAGGTAATCAAAAAATGATGGAAAATGGTTAACCATTAAATTTGAATTGATAAGTGATTTAATTAATTTAATAATAATTTATTTAGTTAACGTGAAAATAGCCATTTTGGCCACTATTTTGGATTTCAACAAAACTAGTTTCATTGGATCCATAAAGGTGAATTATTATAGAATTTCAAGTTTCGTAGCAATCAGACTTTTCATTTGATCGTACGGACTCGAAACGCGTAGAAATCAGTTTAATGAAATCAATTTAAAATAAGCTGATTTTAAAAGCTAACTTCTTCATAAAATGGAATTAGGACTTGAAACCTGTTCCATTGAATTTAAAAATATCGAAAACATCTATTTCGATATATTGGATGACCCACTTTCGTTTCGGAAGCGAAACGGGCTTTTCGGGTCGTTATTGTCATTTCAAATCAATTCGATATGTTCATTCCTTCTTATCGGGCTTTGTTCATATAATAGTTTTGTTCTAATCCTAGCAGCCATTTTATTTCTCATTTGTGTACGTACTGAAATTTCTGTCGTTTCTTTCTTTTCAATGGCTGAAAACCTAATTTCCAAATCAAAATTAATTTCAAAAAAAAACCAAACTCCTCAAAACTGTATCGAATTATATATCGTTGGAAAGCTCTTGATGAGTGCAACTCAAATCTGCTGTTCATTTTTGCATTCGGGTTTTGATTTGTCCAGAATTGGTCAAAACATTCTCGGCCATCCGTTTGGTGGTTGATGATCGACGATGGATTGTCGATTCAAGGGTACGGGGTTATGGAGAGTGGCGAGTGGAACGCATCTATATGGTTCGTTCGGTGAGATGATGGGTAGATTGGGCTAGAAAATTCAATTAGGTCTAAAATTGCACGGCGGCGACCGCTCTTAGTCGACGTCGTTCGGCGCTTGCAGGGGGTCGTGAGGCATAGAGGAGGTGGCGGCGGCCGAATGGTGATGGTTTGGGTAGTCACGACTAGTTGTGGGCGGCACGGCGGCATGTTGATTGAGGCGGCTAGGGTTAGCGCGTGGGTATGTTCTGGAACGAAGTTCGAACGAGGTAAGGATGACATGGCCGCTTCTAGGTGGTAATCTTTTTTATTTTATTTTATTTAAATTTCAATTTCAAACCGTCTAAAGACCATAACTTTTTCATACGAGGTCAGATTTACGCGCGGTTTGTTCCACTGCGATTGTATCGATATTTCGAACATTTTGGAACTTTTTTGGACGAATTCTGAGACTGTTGAATTTTGGGGCCTTATTTTGGATTTGAAATCAAAGGTGAGTGTTTTAACCCACTCACAACTACTAAATTATCTTATATTAGTTAAATTGAGTTTATGATGCGATTAGAAATTGATTGGTTGATGTTTGTTATATTTACATTGTCATTCCAGTTAAATCTGACTTTTATTGAATTTAATCGCTATTAATTTAATATTAAAATTTAAATTGCCAGTTAATACATGTTATTGCTAATCAATCATTTGTTATTATTTATTGGTTGATTTGTATGATGATTGTGATGGATGTTTGATTGTTGATATTGGATGGCTGGATGTTATATTTATATTGTTATAACACTGCAAGTTCCTTTAGTTTATTGTTAGAAATTCCTTATGGTTTGAAATGATACATACCCGAACGATCTATAGATTTGGGAAATATCGTTATGGATTGAAAAGATAAACCCAAGTAATATTATGGATTTTGAATGTTAATTCGGGATTACGGGTTGAAATAATATATACCCGTAAATTTAAATTTATTACGAATTGAAATGATATATGTCTGTATCACTTGACCATAGGGTAGAAAATTATATACGAACACCAGATTGGTTAAATTAAATGATTTTTTTTAATTATTAAATTTTGAATTCAATTAAATGATAGTTTGAAATAGAATTTGATTTATATAAACTGAATTATTTTCGAAAATCCAAGCGTTAAATGTTGAAATTGGAATTGATTTGATGAATTATTTAAAGATAAAAATGGAAATTTCAAAGTTGAATTTTGAAGCATAAATGAAATTGATCGAAATTGAGTTATTGAAATGTTTGAATATAACGTTGAAATCTATTCAATTTGAAGTGGTTTAAATTGATAATTCAAATATGGATTTGAAATCGATATTGATTAAATAGTTTTAAATGAAAATCTGAATTGAAGGACCAATTTATTTAGTTGATTTGAAAGCTGGACATGCTCTAGATGTGTTGAAATGAAAGAAATGGCTTAATTTTGATATTAATTTCATATTAATTATTCTAATACAAACTGTTTAAAGATTTATTATTCTAAAAATCCTGATCCTAAGCTTTTCAAACTATTGAACTATTTTAACCTATTTTAAAACTATTAAACTATTTTAATCTATTGTAAACTATTTCAATCTATTTTAAACTATTTAAAACTATATTAAACTATTTTAAATTATTTAAACTATATTAAACTATTTTAATCTATATTTAAACCATCTAAACTATTTTAAAGTATTTTAAACTAATTTAAAGTATTTTAAACTATTTTAAAGTATTTAAAACTATTTTAAAGTATTTAAAACTATTTTAATCTATTTTAAACTATTAAAAACCATTTAAAACTATATTTAAAATATTTTTAACCATTTAAAAGCTATTTTAAACTATTTAAAGTATTTTAAACTATTTAACTACCTTAAACTATTTATGACTATCTAAACTATACTTCTAAATTTCTAACGGTGCAAGGTTGAACTGTTTATATTTAAATCCTTGATTTAAAAGGGAATATAGTTAAATGATGTTATAACCTAAGTTGAGATTTGAAATGATATTTTCTAGTGAAATGATATATTTGAGTGAATATAATTTTGAAAGTGATATGGTTTGAATTGAATGTGATATTTTGATATCAATTATGAAAAGGTTTTGGAAATTTAAAACAACCATCCGGTGTGAAATAAGCGTTTGGTTGTTAAAGAGACTGGGATCGGATATTGTCATACTCTCTGCCAATACCGAAAACCACTTTAACAACTGTGTACATGGTGGAGATTCTAGAATGAAGTAGGATGGTTTGGCGAACGATTCTGTATGAGGTATTTACGTAGCCCTGACTCCCATGAGTCAGCTTGATGTGGCTAAAACAAGAGCCATGTCGGGCCAAGTGAGGTCGTACCTCGGATCAGACACATTTCTTCGATACCATATTATGACTTTGTGATTGATTTGGTGGCCACCCCTCGATTTTGATTATGGGAGTGTGTTCCGAGGTGGGCGGTAGTAGCTGCTATGCATTACCACCAGTCCAGATCCGCAAAACGGTAGTATCCTACCCTGGGCATTGTCTCGCATGCCTTGTCACATGCATTATTGCGCCTTCTACGAGTTTGGTTTGTACCGTACCTATGGAGTGCCCTCTGATAGCCCTCCGGTTTACGGAGGAATTACGGTACTGTATAGACTACGGGAATATATAAAAATGTGTTAAGGGGGATATGGGTTACACCTTAATGCTATTTTAATACTTTACTTTACTATAGACACTATTATAATAACGTATTGTATTATGCATGTAGATAGTTTAACGGATCCTTAGGAGATGGAATCCCGAACATCTCTTAAGTTATTGCACTCAAGTTAAACACTGGATAGGAGATTTCGAATCCCGTAAACATCTCTGACGCCGTTACACTCATATTTATTTACTGTTGATTTAACTTACATAAGATTTTTTAGTTCTGACTCGAGTGTTTTGTCTTTTCATTATGCTCGGGTCAGTTTGAGCTTTTCAGTGTATTGAAGACTATGTTCTGGAGGACGAAGATGAAGATTCAGTACATTATTACTATTTATTATATTTATTCCACTTCATCATGTTGTTCCGTTGAATTTATTTATTTATTCATGTTGTATGTAACTCTGATCTGTGTTGTAAAATTGTAATCAAATGTTATTTGTAAAACAGCTTCATGAACTGTTTATTTGATTATTATATTTTGTCATTCCACTGTGAGATTCTATGTTTTGTTTTTCTTTCTTTCTCTGCTTTTCTTATTTACCCCATAACAATCCTCCCTTTTGAATGGTTTGAGTCTGACATGTGTGGTTTATTGTCGATTTAAACCATCCAAAAAGTTAGGGCGTTACATTTGGTATCAGAGTGAGGTTTAGCGATAATCTTAGCTTTGTGGGGTCTGACTCATTAGGGATAGGGTAGTAATACCCTAGAATGAGTCGTTGAGTGTATATATATGAGAGAACGTATTTGTTAGTGTTATAAAAGATTTTTGTATTGTGTTAATTTGTTCTGTTTAGTATTTATAAATTCCGGTCGGTACATAGGACGCTATGGCATCAATAGGGATTTCTAAACACTGAATAGGGCAAACCGAAACAATATTTGTTTTGAAATATAGGTAAATGAAATATTTTGCCTAGTATTATATTTTGTATATACAAGAATAATTTTGTAAGTGATATAGTTGGATGTGATATGTTGTTGTTAGGAAGTGGAATTTATAATTATTATTTCCAAAAATGGGATTGTAAATAAAATGAATATAAATTGGAAATTTAGAACTTAAGTTCCGGGGTTTTGAAATGGTTTTCAAAAGGATTTTGGAATATAATATTAGTATTAATTGGAAGTATTTTAGATATAAATATTTTCAATATAATTTGAAAGAAAAGTTTTAAAAGGAGTGTTTAAAAGGAAATAAGTTATGTACTCCCCTCTCTGTCGCTAGAAAATAATTTCGGTGATAAGTGCACACATCATCGACGTTCATTTTCAAGTTTCAAAGTGGGAAGACCGCTGTATTAGTTTTATTACACATTTGTTTTGATAACGAATCTTAAATTTTAATTTCTAAATATGATTGGATATATATAAGTTATGTGTGTGTGTGTATATAATTTTAAATGATTTGAAATGTAAACCGGAGTTTAGTTCTTAAAAATTTCTGATAATTAGTAGCTTTCAATTATTATAATAAATGAAATATTGACAATGCTAATAATCGGAAACTGCTGAAATAAGAAAATAAGAAATTAGAGGCTAAGTGATTAATGAAATGTATAAGAAATTGGAAACTTGTAAATTTAAGAATAATGAAAATTAAAGAAGATGTAATTACTTAGCATTTTGTTATTTAAAATTAATAAGATAAACTTATGTAAAATTCAATTACATTCTAAAAGACATATATATAACTTACCAAAATATTTAAAAGTTGAAATGTTAATAAGAATATGTAATAGAATATTATACAAGTAAACTTTAGTAATGAAGGTGTTCGATAGAATTATTTCTATAAATAAGAATTTTGATGTTATAAATGTTATAAACTTAAGTTAATAATTTGAAATGCTACTAATTAAATGTAATAGAAAAGTGAATATTATAAGTAAACGATTATAAACTCAAGTGATGTTTGAAGCCAATTATAATTAAAGTAAATAGTAAAAGTGAATACTATATATGAAAGAAATAAAAGTGAAAAGAAAAAGAAAAGAATAAAAATCTAAGTATGAGTGCTTCACAATGAATATTGATGTTAAAAGGAAATCAAAGTAAATAATAAATGTGAAGTAAACTGAAATAAATTGTATGTAATACTTAAATAATGAATTCATTGATTCTTTTAAATAATTGAATGGAAAGAACATATGTAGGCAAATGAATATAAATTAATGGAAATGACATTGTATGAATGAATGGGAAATGAATTTTATAATTGATGAAGTTAAATTAACAAAATAATCATTGTATGAATGAAAAAAAATGAACAGTAAATAATGTGAAGGAGATTTATAAGAATAAACTTAAATGAATTTGAAATTATTGTTTGTTTTGGCTTATGGAATGGTTGGGAAAGGATGCTTCTAACTGTATAAAGATGTATAAATAATCTATTAATTTTTATCTAAGAGTGTTGAGTGTATGGTATACTTAGTAGTTTATTTATCATTTTATATACAATTAGAAGTTCTGAACTAGAACAAACCATTCATTTGGTTGCTATGGATGGATGGTTGATTACTTTGATTGCATGTGATGATTGTATGTTTTGTTTGCAATTGATTGTTGTTATGTTGTGTTGGTTTGTTTGTTATTGATTGAAACAACTAAATATTTCTCTTATACATAATTCTCACTATTTTGGATTTTATAAGTGAAATACAGGTTATGGAAGCAATAACTACTGCTTTTGGTTTCATAAATAAAGCGTTGTTTGTTCGACAAATAGGTACGTTTTCGGATTACGGTTTTATAGCGATATTGTATTGTTTCACATGGTTTGGGATATTTTATTTTGAAATATGATATATATATATATATATATATATTATTATTGACATTATTACTTCTCCCAGACCTCTCCGTACAAAGGAGACTCTGCCGAAATTTTCCATGAATTTTGGACTTAGAAAATTTTGTGAAAGTAGAAATATTTTCAAACTTTAGTAAACTTGAATATGAAAGGATTTAATTGTTTATAAACTGATATATTTTATTTAAATTATTTAATTATGTAAATAAATTGTTTATAAATTGAATACTTTGAATAAAATATTAATTCCTTAGTTCCTTCTTTTTCCTTTTCGAGGACGAAAAGTTTTGAGTGGGGGAGAGTGTAACGACCCGTAATTTCCGATAATTAAAAATATTTAATTTAATAAGATGTAGGTGTTAATATTAGAAGAAATTAAAAAAATTGTGATTTATTAATAAGAAAAATAACTAGAATGAATTGTAATAAGGTTAATGTAAAGTAAAGAATAACTACTTCAATGCAATTTCAAATTGATTGAAATGATTGTGAAGTTAAAATTTGTTATAAATTGTAAATAAGTAAATAAACTAAATTGTTGTATTAAACGATGAAATTGTATGTAATTAATTGAAATTGGTTAATATAGAATAATTAATCGGTATGTGAATTTATTAGTTTTGTTTGTTAATAATAAACATAGAAATGTGTTTGAAATCATAAGTTGTAACAATTATTTAATTATCATTTCACTATTTAATCCGTTGAAATTTAATTGGAAATCAGTTGCAATAAATCTATTTAAATATTACAGTTAATGTAAATTAAAATGGTGACTGTAGAATATTGATGTAATAAATGGTAAACCAGTGTTAATTGTATACATATAATAATAATGGATTGAATAATAAGATGAAAAATCAAATAAATGGATTTATTGGGATTTAAATTAATAATCAATTGGATTTATTGCTATGGAAATTGAACACCGTAATTAGTACAATGTTTAACATTGGATTTAACTTGAAAATTTCCTTTAAAAGATTATAAATTACTAGGTAATCAAAAATGATGGAAAATGGTTAACCATTAAATATGAATTGATAACTGATTTAATAATAATTTATTTAATTAACATGAAAATAGCCATTTTGGCCACTGTCTCGGATTTCGACAAAACCAGTTTCAGCGGATCCGTAACGGTGAATTATTGTAGAATTTCAAGTTTCGTAGCGATCGGACTTGTCGTTTGATCGTACGGACTCGAAATGCGTAGAAATCAGTTTAATGAAATCAATTTGAAATAAGCTGATTTTAAAAGCTAACTTCTTCATACAATGGAATTAAGACTTGAAACATGTTCCATTGAATTTAAAAATATCAAAATCATCTATTTTGATATATTGGATGACCCACTTTCGTTTCGAAAGCGAAACGGGCTTTTCGGGTCATTATTGTCATTTCAAATCAATTCGATATGTTCATTCCTTCTTATCGGACTTTGTTCATATAAATAGTTTTGTTCTAACCCTAGCAGTCTTTTTATTTCTCATTTGTGTACGTACTGAAATTTCTGTCGTTTCTTTCTTCTCAATGGCGAAAACCTAATTCCCAAATCCAAATAAAATCAAAATCAATTTCAAAAAAAAAATTAAACTCCTCAAAACTATATCGAATTATATATCGTCGGAAAGCTCTCGATGAGCACAACTCAAATCTACTATTCGTTTTTGCATTCGGGTTTTGGCTTGCCCGAAATTGGCCAAAACATTCTCGTCCATCTGTTTGGTGGTTGATGATCGACGATGGATCGTCGATTCAAGGGTACGGGGTTGTGGAGAGTGGAACGCATCTTTATTGTTCGTTCGGCGAGATGATGTGTAGATTGGGCCAGAAAATTTGATTAGGTTGGTGGCCACTCCTTGTCGACGTCGTTCGGCGCTTGCAGGGGGTCGCAGAGTCGTGAGGCATAGAGGAGGTGGTGGCGGCCGATTGGCGATGGTCTGGGTAGTTGCGACTAGCTGTGGGCGGCACGACGACATGTTGATCGAGGCAGCTAGGGTTCAGCACGTGGGTAGGTTCTGGAACGAAGTTCGAACGAGGTAAGGATGATGTGGCCGCTTCTAGGTGGTAATCTTTTTTTTAATTTATTTTATTTAAATTTTAATTTCAAACCATCTAACGACCATAACCTTTTCATACAAGGTCAGATTTACGCACGGTTTATTCCACTGCGATCGTATCAAATTTTGGACATTTTGGAACTGGTTTGGATGAATTCTGAGACTGTTTAATTTTGGGGCCTTATTTTGGATTTCAAATCGATTTGAAATCAAGGGTGTGTGTTTTAACCTACTCACAACTACTAAATTACCTTATGTTAGTCAAATTGAGATTATGATGCGATTAGAAATTGATTGGTTGATGTTTGGTATATTTAAATTATCATTCCAGTTAAATCTGACTTTTATTGAATTTAATATTGAATTTTAAATTGCCAGTTAATACCTGTTATTGATAATCAGTCATTTGTTATTGTTTATTGGTTTATTTGTATGATGATTGTGATGGATGTTTGATTTTTGATATTAGATGACTGGATGTTATATTTATATTGTTTTGACACTGCAAGTTCCCTTAGTTTATTGTTAGAAATTCCCTATGGGTTGAAATGATACATACCCGAACGATCTATAGATTAGGGAAAAATCGTTATGGGTTGAAATGACAAACCCAAGCGATTTTATGAATTTTGAATTTTAATTCGGGATTGCGGGTTGAAATGATATATACTCGTAAATTTAAATTTATTGCGAATTGAAATGATATATGTCCGTATCACTTGACCATAGGGTAGAAAATTATATATGGACACCAGATTGGTTAAATTAAATGATTTTTTTTAAATCATTAAATTTTGAATTCAGTTAAATGATATTTTGAAATAGAATTTGATTTATATAAACTGAATTATTTTTGAAAATCCAAGCGTTAAATGTTGAAATTGGAATTGATTTGATGAATTGTTTAAAGATTAAAATGGAAAATTCAAAGTTGAATTTTGAAGCATAAATGAAATTTATCGAAATTGAGTTATTAAAATGTTTGAATATAACATTGAAATCTATTTAATTTGAAGTGGTTTAAATTGATAATTCAAACATGGATTTGAAATCGGTATTGATTAAATGGTTTTAAATGAAAATCTGAATTGAAAGACCGATTTTAGTTAGTTGATTTGAAAGCTGGACATGGTTCAGATATGTTGAAATGAAAGAAATGGCTTAATTTTGATATTAATTTCAAATTAATTATTTTAATATAAACTGTATAAAGATTTATTATTTTAAAAATCCCGATCCTAAGATTTTCAAACTATTGGACTATTTTAAACTATTTTAACCTATTTTAAAACTATTAAACTATTTTAATCTATTGTAAACTATTTCAATCTATTTTAATCTATTTAAAATTATTTAAAAATATATTAAACTATTTTAATCTATTTTAAATTATTTAAACTATATTAAACTATTTTAATCTATACTTAAACCATCTAAACTATTTATAGTATTTTAAAGTTTTTAAAACTATTTTAAAATATTTTAAACTATTTTAAACTATTAAAAACCATTTAAAACTATATTTAAAATATTTTTAACCATTTAAAATCTATTTTAAACTATTTAAAGTATTTTCAACTATTTAACTACCTTAAACTATTTATGACTATCTAAACTATACTTCTAAATTTCTAACGGTGCAAGGTTGAACGTTTTATATTCAAATCCTTGATTTAAAAGCTAATATGGTTAAATGATGTTATAACCTAAGTTGAGATTTGAAATGATATTTTCTAGTGAAATGACATATTTGAGTGAATATAATTTTGAAAGTGATGTGGTTTGAATTGAATATGATATTTTGATATCAATTATGAAAAGATTTTGGAAATTTAAAAGAACCATCCGGTGTGAAATAAGCATTTGGTTGTTAAAGAGACTGGGATCAGATATTGTCATACTCTCTGCCAATACCAAAAACCACTTTAACAACTATGTACGTGGTGGAGATTCCAGAATGAAGTAGGATGGCTTGGCGAACGATCCTGCATGAGGTATTTACGTAGGCTTGACTCCCGTGAGTCAGCTTGATGTGGCTAAAATAGGAGCCATGCCAGGCCAAGTGACGTCGCAACTCCGATCGGACACATTTTTCGATACTATATTACGACTTTGTGATTGATTTGGTGGCCACCCCTCGATTTTGGTTATGGGAGTGTGTTCCAAGGTGGGCTGTAGTAGCTGCTATGCGTTACCACCAGTCCGGATCCGCAAAACGGTAGTATCCTACCCTGGGCATTGCCTCGCGTGCCTTGTCACATGCCTTATCGCGCCTTCTACGAGTTTGGTTTGTACCGTACCTATGGAGAGCCCTCTGATAGCCTTCCAGTTTACGGAGGAATTACGGTACTGTATAGACTACATGAATATAAAAAAATGTGTTAAGGGAGATATGGGTAACGCCTTAACGCTATTTTAATACTTTACTTTATTGTAGACACTATTATAATATCGTATTGTACTATGTATGTAGATAGTTTAATGGATCCTTAGGAGATGGAATCCCAAACATCTTTTAAGTTATTGCACTCACGTTAGACACTGGATAAGAGACGTCAAACCCCGTAAACATCTCTGATGTCGTTACACTCATAATTATTTACTGTTGATTTAACTTACATAAGATCTTTTAGTTCTGACTCGAGTGTTTTGTCTATTCATTATGCTCGGGTCAGTCTGAGCTTTCAGTGTATTGAAGACTATGTTCTGAAGGACGAAGACAAAGATTCAGTACATTATTCCTATTTATTATATTTATTCCACTGCATCATGGCATTTATTATTTATTCATGTTGTATGTAACTCTGATCTGTGTTGTAAAAGTGTAATCAAATGTTATTTGTAAAACGACTTCATGAACTGTTTATTTTATTATTATATTTTATCATTCCGCTGTGAGATTCTGTGTTATGTTTTTCTTTCTTTCTCCGCTTTTCTTATTTACCCCATAACAGTCCTCCCTTTTGAATGGTTTGAGTCTGACATGTGTGGTTTATTGTCGATTTAAACCGTCCAAAAAGTTGGGGAGTTACAAGGCGAGACTACCTGTTTGTTTGGCTTCAGTCTGCATCAATCCAAAGAGAAATAAACCAAGCAATATAATACAAGGTAGAAGTGAAGTTGTTATAAATATTGTTAAATATGCGTTGATTACATTCATCCCATAAGCTCCAACATGTGATTGAATAAATTTAGTCTAGAGTTTTCCTGGTCGGCTAAGTAAAGTTTAATCTAAAATAGTCAAGTAAGCCTTAGAAGGGGCACATAGGAAGAAACATTCATATTAAAAACCTTTAAAATCTTACCGATAATGTATTGAGAGAAGAAATAGCCAAAAAATAGATAGGAAATACTCTCGACATCAAATTACAAAGGTAACATCGGTGCGGGTTATTATTGGGGGGTGATTTTCGAGTTAAGCATAGTTCTGGTATTCAATTTATTATGTAAAACAAGCAACGTGTGGAATTTAACTTTAGGCAGAGTGCTGATATTCCAAGTGGTTTTGAAGTAATTAAAAACTCTAGTACCTAAGCAGATAAGAAAATTATACATCAATTTGGAGGTATATCTTTCCTTATTGTCCCAACACCAAATCAGGTGATCAAGATAGTTCTTGACATTATAGTTTTCAATCATATTAATTAATCTTAAGTATTGATTAAGTACATTCCCTATTATATTTTGACCGAATGAGATGTCCCAGTTAAAGGATGAGTGAGGCTTAAACACTTCTTTGATGAGATCATTTTTGTTATTAGATGTCAGAAACAGTTCCGATAGTTCATGTTTTAGTGCCATAGAAGATATCCAAGGATCAAAGGAGGTCTTGTCTCCAGAGTTAACATTGTATTTAATTCCTATTTTAAATATATGATATAGATTGGAAATATTTTTCCAAAAGAAAGAGAATTTTTGGTTATTATGTAAGTTCAGATTTCTTGATCCATTGTAGTAGAAATTACTGATAATTTCTTTCCAAGCATAAGTTTCTTCGTCAAGAAATTTCCAAATCCATTTACAGAGCAAGGAGGTATTTAGAGCCTTTAAGTTAATGATATCTAGGCCCTCTTGGGTTTTGGGCTTGCAAACAAGATTCCAGTTAATGAGACAACTCGGATTGGATCTATGCGTTCGTCCTTTCCATAAGAAATTTCTTCTGATGTTATCTATTTTATTAATCATCCAGTTAGGAAATTGATAGTATGACATCCAATAAATCGCCATAGTCGACAATACCGAGTTTACTGGGACCACCCTGCCCGCCATGGACAAACAATTAGCTTTCTAAGAAGGCAATTGATTGTTGATTTTATCAATGATAATGTTACCATCCTCCTTTTTTGGTTTTGTATATGTTACCGTTATACCTAAGTAGTTAAATGTAAGGCTCATGGTTTTACAATTTAGGGTATTAGCTACTTCAGCCATGATATTCGATGTGTCATTAAGAACTAGAGCCGGCTTTTATGGAAGTTGGTTTTAAGGCCTGATAGAAGTTCAAAATTATACAAGATGAGTTTAAGTGAAGTGATATGGTAGGGGAGATGAGAGCAGAATAATATAGTGTCATCTACGTATTGCAGAGTAGATACCCCATCTAAAGTAATTTCGCTTCCAATATTGCGCAGAGTGTTGTTTCTAATTCTAAGGGAGATAACCCTAGAGAGAACATCAGCTGCTAGATTGAAAATAAAGGGTGATAAAGGATCCCCCTACCGAAAGCCCCTCTTTGACTGAATTTTGTTTCCCTTGATGTCATTCACCAGAATAGAGGACACGCTAGTCTTCAAGTTGAGACTAACCCAGGAGATCCATTTGTCCGTGAATCCTCTAGCTTTAAGGGTATCAAACAAAAACCTCTAGTTGATCGAGTCAAAGGCTTTAGTGAAATCAAATTTTAGAAGAGTGCACAAAAAATTTTCTTTGTGGCAAAAGTTGATGAATTCTTGGGTCGTGGCAACTCCATCCAATAATGTATATACCTTGGATGAAAGCTGTTATGATTTGTCAATTAAGTTGCCCATTTTATCCTTTAGTCTATTAGCTAGAACTTTTGTTATAATTTTAACCGAACAGTTAATCACATAGATGGGTCTAAAGTTAGATGGTTTCTCTAGATTCTCCATTTTAGAGATTAAAATGACGTCCGTTAGGTTAAAATGGCCTAATTGAAGAGTACCATTGTGAATATCATCAAAACCATTGAGGCTTGGGGCTTTGTCGCGTGCTAGACCCTTAATTACTAACCAGACTTTATCCTTTGTGAAATGGAAGCCTAGTTCGCTTAGAGGGTTGTTCGTGTTCGGATAAAGAACTAACCAGTCTGGCCTAATATTATTTCTACATCTATTATGGTGGATCTCCATAAAATGGTTGGTAAAATGTTGTTTAATTCACTTTGTTCTTTATATTCTACATTATTAGCTTTGATGGATTTTATTGTATTCTGACGTCATCCACCAGATAGTATAAGTTGTGTCATTGATAATTATGCAATAACATATGCTTTTTTTTTGAATTGTTATTAAACACCTCATTTTTATAACTTTCTTTGTTATTATGAACACATTGTTATTGTTTGCACGAAAAATGGGCAAACACCTCCAAGAGGTTGTAGTAGGGCTATGAATACTGTTTGCAATATACAACTACCGTTTGATGAGTTTTAGTTGCGAGTGTATGTGGTAGAAAATCAATAGTTTGCAATAAAGAATAAATAACGGACTAAAATGTAAAAGGACACAGAATTTATAGTGGTTCGGCTTGAATGGGCTACATCCACTGTTCCTCTTTTATTATCTCTTTTATATCTGATTACAAGTACAAGCTTTGAATTTGAATAAACTTGTTGTTAGGACTAAGGATTTTCTCTCTTAGTTGTCTGCCATTGTTGATGGAAGCTTCACTATTTTCCATCCATCCTCCTTTATGATGCCATACGCCTAGTATTTATAGAGTGAGGTTGTGGGGAGAGGCAGATGAGTACATGGCTTCTAGGCTTTGGTTCAACCTTTCTTCCTCTAGGCTTTGACTCAGCTTTTATGTTGTTCCACTGCTCTTGGACGCCAGTTGAATACTATCCTGTTAGCTCCCTTCAGTCGCCCATCTAGACCTTGGAGTCTTGAATGTCGGAACAGGTAAGCTCATCCTAAAAGTACAAAAAAGAGTGGATCCAGCCCCAGAAGGGCTGGACCGAATATGTCTGGTGGGTCCAGCCCTAGAAGGGCTGGACCAAGTGGGTCCGGTGGGTCCAGCCCCAGAAGGGCTGGACCACGTGGATGCGGCCCCAAACAAGGTGGGTCCGGGCCAGGTAAAGGGCTGGACCACGTGGATGCGACCCCCGGATAAGGTGGGTCCGGCCTGGGGATGGACCAGGTCGGTCTGACCCCAAGGTGCCTGACCAGGTGGTCCCTGGTCCGGCATTTGCTGGACCAGGTGCGGGTCCGGCCTTGGACAAGACCAGGTCTCTGGTCCTAGATGGCCGGATCTGTGCGGGTCCGGCCCTACTGGGCCGGACCAGGTTGTCCGGCCCAGTTGGGCCGGACTCTACTGGGTCCGGCCCTGCTGTGCTAGACTTAGCTGGGCCGGACCCATGCGAGTCCGGCCTGAGCTGTCAGGCCCTACGGGGCCGGGCACGTGCGGGTTCGGCTCTACTGGCTGGATTTGGCGAGTTCGTCCTTGTTGGGCCGGGCTTTGATGGGCCTGTGCGGACCTGATTTTGTAGGGCAGTTCCTTTGTTGGTGCAGGCAGCGCCGGGCCTTGGCAAAAGGCGGTCTTCGAGGCTTTATCGTCGGACCGTGTTAGGCAAATCTTAGAATGACCATATCTTTCAAACCGTTATTCGGATTGAGACGCGGTTCGGATCGGTGCTCACATCTTGACCTCGCGAACATTTCTAAGCAGCTCTGAGCCTATTCTAAAACTCTGACAACTTTTCCTCCGACTTTTCGTATCCAATACGTGGTGGGCGAAAATACCCACAACAGTTATTTATAATAAATGTACTATTTAGTGAAAATCCATCTAATAAACAAAATAAATAAATATATTTACATTAGTATACTATTTGATTGAATGTGTATAGTCTTACAAGGTCTTGAGGCGACTTGAGTCTATCCTGATCTGATCTGACCGGTATGGATATGGATTCCGAGTGAAAAATCCAGATCCACATCAAATCTACGATGCGATTCTAAAACGAGATTAAAAAATCCGAAGTGGGTCCGGGGCGCAAAATATCCATCACATTTTCATTTCCAGTATCTACGAATGTCTATGTTCGGTATTTGAACATAATTTTGAGTGTGAATGAAGTTATGACACCATCCGTATCTGAACGTATCTATTGACAGGATGTGATAGGTTTTTGTTAGTGCAGGAAGTGACGTAGTAAGTTTTTGTTAGCATGTACTTTCTTGGACCAAGATGGCATTGGCATGAGCCAGCCTTTTTATCGTTTTATCTCATGTAATCGATCAAATAGAATTTTCCGACAGTACACGTGTTGACAAATGAAAGGTCACTGCGCTCATAATGGCATAAATTGACGTGTTAATGGATACACTGTTTTAACCTCCTCTTCAATATATTCCTCTCTTCTTTTGCTAATATCTAATCCCAATCTCCTTCGAAAAACCTCAAATTCTCGATTCAATCAATAATAACTTCCAAATTTGCAATTTAACTCTTACCTATATGGCGCAAGCAGTAGAGGAATGGTACAGGCAGATGCCTATAATAACTAGATCGTATCTCACTGCTGCTGTTATTACTACTCTTGGTTGCTCTCTCGAGGTTGAATTTTTCGCTGGAATTTTTAACCGTAGCTTTAGCTGTTTAAGATTGTTATCTTATGGACAAATTAGGATTTGGGTTCTTATATGAAATTTTTATTAGTCGATACTATTTGTCGTGGATCTTATTATTCCCGTAATTGCTTCAGCGGAAAGAATTTAATATCTGAACAAGTATTTTCAACATGAACTTTAATCTGTGGTTAATTTTAATAATTTTATTTTGCGTTTCTTGCTTAGCTGGAAATGAACCATCTTTCTTTTCAGTATTTATGTGTTGAAATTACCGTAATTGATTTCAAAAAGGATTTTGATAGTAACTTAAAATGATGGCAAAATGTTTCCTTTCGAAATGATATTTTATGTGCAAGGGAAATTTTCATTTCTTCATGGTTATGTAGGATGTAATGACAATTGAAACAAAGCTCCCTTGTATGATATTAACTGTTTTTGGATATGGAGCAACTACTGAGAAGTATTTCATTTTTTGCAGATTATATCTCCTTATCATTTGTATCTTAATCCAAAGCTTGTAGTTCAGCAATGGGAAATCTGGCGTCTCATCACAAACTTTCTGTATTTCCGGAGAATGGGTAAGCTTTGCAACATTGAGTTCTTAAGTATTTTGCTTTGGAAAAATGACATGGCTATATTTTATTATATGGTATAAGTCTAATATTTTATTATATGGTATAAGACTAGTGTAATCATTGCAACTTTTTTTCCCCTTGGATAAGTTGGTCTCGGCATTGTTCATCTTGCTGCATAATCTAGGATATCTAAAAAAACTTCACAATTTCTTAAAACTGCAGAAGATAATTGCATATTATGAATAAATATATGTTAGGCATTGTTGTAAAAATCCTTGTAGATGTCTGCCTAGGCTCTGCTGAGGTGCTAGGTAACTCCCAAGGTGTCCACCTAGGCACATGGTGAGTCTTACTGCCTCATCTAAGTTCTTGACGGCTATCTTCAGAGGACATAAATTATGAATATACAATTGTGCTTCATAGTTATATATTATTACATGCTACATAAATGAAATTTTCTACTAAAAGTAGAATATTGCCTTTGACTCTCCACCTTTGGAATTGAAATTTTGAATTTTGAATATATATATATATATATATATATATATATATATATATATATATATATTGAAATTGGGTACTTAGATGGTAGTACGTGTTAGTACTACAAGTCTTAGGTAGTACTACTTGTCAAATATAAGTTCGAATCATGCTATGCAAGTTTCGAAGCTGTGATCTCTCGCACCAAAGTCGAAACCCTTAACCACTGGGACAGTAGTAGTGCAATAGTATAGAAATTTTGAGTAAAATATCAAAATTTTGATGACAAGTACATTGATTTATCTAAAACGTCTAGCTCCGACAAATCTTCGAATAATTCCCACCTGGACAATTAGGGTCTGTTTGGCTTCAAATCATGTGTTTTGAGTTTTGTGTTTTCGACATGTACTTCAAAGTCAAAGGTGCGAGAGAGGAAGAAAGAGGTGGAAATCCTAATCATTACAACAAAGAGGATGAGAGGAGCAAAGAAAATACTTTCTGTATTATCCAAAAAGCAGAAAAGGGAAAAAAAAAGTTTTCTCCATTGTATATGTTAAAATCGTTTTCCTAATTGATCCTTTTCCACCCGTCCCCATCTTCTGCGAATTTTTATATTGTTGAAAACGCAAGACCCAAAACTCGTTTTCGAACAAAACGGGCCCTTAGTCCCTGATTCAAACCCATCGTCTAATATCCAACTAGCGATTTATACAACCTTGCAGTTAGGTATAGTGTGATCAAGGTTTATTTGTGTTTGTAAGGGAAGGTTTTTTTTTTCTCCCATTTAAGGGCAGTTTCTAAAGCGAATAATCATCTGTTGTTTCCATTTAATTTGATTTTTTCTAGAAGACAAATGATAATTTCTCAATAGAATTTTTTTTGTTAAGTGCTATTTCATCTTAAGTTGTTTATTGATTGATATCTGCCCCAGACTACAATGAATTTTAGCAATCAACATGTTATACGAGAGATGCTGTTTTAGAAGGACATTCCATTAAAGTGTCATGAGGCATTCAATGCTATTCAGCTTGGAAATGTTTTCGTCATTGAATTCTATCATTTAGTGTTCTAAATATTTATTTACCACATTTTTTTCTGACAGATCTTGACTTCTTGTTCCACATGTTTTTCCTTGCTCGATACTGTAAGCTTCTCGAGGAGAACTCGTTTAGAGGACGAACTGCAGATTTCTTTTACATGCTGTTATTCGGAGCCACTGTGTTAACTGGTATTGTTCTTATCGGTGGAATGATACCATTTGTATCTGACAAGTTTGCAAGCGTTATATTCCTCAGCAATTCATTGACATTTATGATGGTCAGTCATTTAACATTGGTTATTTTATTTTTTATTTTAATTTATACTTACGAATTTTATCATGGGTTGCATTTTAGGTCTATGTTTGGAGCAAGCATAATCCTCTTATCCGCATGAGCTTTTTGGGTCTTTTCACGTTTACCGCTGCATATCTACCGTGGGTGAGTATTTCAGACATTCAATCTATGTTCATAGATATCCAATTGACCATTTTGTTTGTTGACATGCTTTATGATATATTACATGTTAGTGTCGAGTTCAAATAATTCATAGGCCAAAAAAAAAAACAAACAAAGAATCTGCATATTTGTGACTGCAGCAACAGGCTTCAATCGTGTCTTTGCTAGCAAGAGTTTAAGTTGTATCTCAAAATGAGTTGTTGAGCACAAGGTCTGAATTAGATACATATGCCTTGATATGTTAATATAAAATTCATGGGTTCTAATTTTTCTTTAATTTTTTCTTAAACTTTGTTTGAAAGGAACCATATTTGAAGTGCTATAATGTTCATAACGTCTTGCAACTGAATTTTCATTATGTACCATTAGCCTCTTGCATGTAATTCATTGTTGAAAACAGAACCAGGACTCTAGAAGTAATTCACATTCTACATAAATGCATACAATTGCAATAAGGACTGTACATTAGTATTTTAGGTATTTTCTTCGTCTGTTATTCAATCTTCTCCTCTTCTAAAGATGTACAATATATTTATAATAAACAGCCTTATTTTCTCGTAGTATGCATTTAACTATACACGAGCTATTACTTTTAGAATTGGGTGCTTAACACACTCATGCATGCACATAGATTGATGCCTGTATGGATGAATATATGTGTGTATAATACTTAATCATGATAATACACGTGAATTGATTGGAGTTACGAACCAGTAAAATTTGCCTTAATAGTGGGCATGTCATGTGAACTGGTTGTAGGAGTAATTTTCACAATGTGGTTCTTCAATTTGAACTTGAATTTTACTCACCTACAAAAAATGTATTATTCTTTTGCTAGGTATCACTTATATTTTTGTTTGTTTACTTAATATTAACTTTCACAATTTGTTGTTTCTTGATTACCCTTTTCTCCTGCAACTTCCATTCTGCCTATGCTATACAATGTCCACTGTTTCATCCTTTGGCAACATAGCTTTCTTTTTTCACTGTTACTCTACGTAGATTAAGTTGCATGCTGGAATTTTGCCTTGATAATGTTATAATACGTCTTCTTTTTCTCGTGCAGTCATTGACTTTGTCTGTTGTGTATTATGCAGTATGAAGGTCTATAACAAAGTTATCATCCATTATGTAACTGTGACTTAGAAAATATAGTCAGTTGTCTGTTATTATAACTCGTTCAAGTTGTTGATTGATGTTGACTGTTATACTCAACTTACACTATGGCATTAAGCACAAGCTTATCTGTTTTGTTATTTTTTTCCTCTCAGGTTCTTCTGGGATTTTCTGTTGCTCTTGGAACTAGTACATGGGTGGATGTTCTTGTAAGTTGGCATTTTCTGTTCAGAGCTTTGAACTAAATATATATGCAGTAGATGGTTATGATATGCAAATGACCCGCTAATAAAATTTAATGACAAACATTTAAAGTGATATATACTGCCAACATCTTAAGTTAATAATAGGGTAATGTGTTTTTGATGGAATCGCAAATAGATTTTTAGACCAACACATGGAGATGACAGTCTTTGATTATTTAATGAAGTAATATTACTACCTCATCATATTGAAGTAGATATAGTAGCTCCTTAGTAATTTTAAGTTCAAATTTCTTTTTGGAATGGGGATAGCATAATTGTTGTTAGATATATCTTCATCAGCTATATATTTTTATTTTTATACATACGAAATTGAAGAAAAAACCCAGCATTTACAGTGGTTATTCGTTATGTATCTCATTATATAATGCACAACGAGCACACTGTAGAAATCTAATTACAAAATCAGAACAGTTTTAGTACCTATTACAAGTTTACAACTGCTATTTCCCTTTTTACGTTCCTTTTTTGGAAATACACCACACCATGGATAATGCACCTCAAATCTCGTACAGAATATTTACACCGAGCTGGTGTGTTATTTCTGTAATATTGCAATGTGAATTTTGTCATATTATTTTTTATTTTCTCTATAGGGCAGAATTCTTGTAATGTTTATTATTAAGATAATTTCATCAGTTTAATCTACTTTCAAAACACAACAAATTAGATATATTTTAAAACACATTAAAAACAGGTTTGATTTTGTCATGCTAGCTGTGATTTAGCAGTTTCTTTTTGACTTTCGTTAAGAGATCTTTTTCAAAAACAATTACATTGATGTTATTAGCAAAGGGCCATTGGAGCAATTCCTAAAAGGAAAAAAAATAAGGCATCCTGCCCCCCTTTTGAAAATGCACCATGATAAGTACTTTTAAAAATATTTACTTTGGTGCAATATCAAATTGTGCAGTGAGAAACTGTTGAATCTGCGCTAGTATGATAAAAAAAAGTTCTGTATCTGTATTATGTTCTGATAAAGGTTTTAGTTTGTTATAATGAAAAGGGACCTAAATTGATAAATAGTCCTTATTATTATGGATATTATTTTGTTCTTCTACTGTGCTGTTGTGCATTATAAGGGTTAGAATGTGCTTTTGGAGCACACTTTTGAGAACCTATTCATAATCTGTGGCACATTTCACAAATGCACTCGATATATTAGTAGTATTCTAGAACTGCGGACATAATGTATTAATGTGGTAGTCCACTGCTGCAAGAGGAGTCATGCATTAAAATAAAATTGATAATATTTTGTAGTAAGTTGTCTAAGCAGTCCAAAATATGTAATTGGTTCAGAGAAAAAGGTATAGCAGATTCATATTCCTCATCAGTTTAATTCACCACAACATTTATTGCAACCTGATTCGTAAATGAAATCTTTCAAATACAGGGTATGATTGCTGGGCATTCATATTACTATCTGGAAGACGTGTATCCACGTATGACAGGGCGTCACCCATTGAAAACTCCAGCATTTATTCGATCGCTATTCGCCGATGAAGCAGTAGTCGTTACAGAAGCAGCAAATGCCAGATTTGCTCCACCACCACCACGGGATATGCACCAAGAATGATGCGATCTTTCAAATCATTGCTACTTTGTACAAGAATTTGAAAGCTGTGTTGTAGCTTAGCTTAGTGTGCATATAAATGAAATTTTTTTACATTGTTTTTTAAGTTTCCACAACTTTTGGAACGCGACTGTGACAGACTGAGTTTACATATGTTGAAACTGACCTTTTTTTTAATGTTTATGCTACATTCTTTCCCCCGATGGTGATTTTTTTGTGTACAAATTTATCATGTGTGTTGTGTTGTAACTTCAATGATGTGTATATACATAAAATATTCTTACGTATAATGCATTTACTATTTCTATTAATCAGATTCAATCAACATCATCCTTAGAGTGAGACAATCAATGAAGTGAATTTACTCGACTAGATTCAATCAGCATCGACCATCTCAACTCATCACTAGAATTGCAACTGCTACAGACTAGATGATTATACATGAAAATACTTTTTCCTTTTCTTCTCATTACAAAAAAATTCTTTCAAATGCTTAAAGCTGGAAACATGAAGAAGAGAAATTTTTTGGATGGTTTGGAATGAGAAATAACGAAGGGAGGTATTTATAAGAAGAGGAGGGAGATACAGTGCATCATTGAATTACTAAGAGCATGCCACTTAATGCTTTACCCATTCTCCTTTGCAATATTAGTTCACAGCATGCCAAGCCAAAAAATGACGGGGTTGATTTATTGGCCTGATTCATTATGAATCCCCCTTTAATCCATTCTTGAAGCACCTCCGACTAAGAATGAAGGTTTAATTGTATTATATAACAAGTATTACATAAATTAAATACAACCATTAAGTTTGCATTAATATAACTACAACATTATTCATAATAACAGATCGTGCGCTTAATAAAGAAAATATTTGTTTTTGAATTTTTTCCCGAATTCCCATTGCATAAAGCACCTAATCCAATAGTTTGATTCATACTGATGGTTATGAACTTTTCATAGTTACGATCTACACGACGTTTGTCCTATGCATTTTTAGTTATATGCTTAAAATGTACTCCTAATAATATATTGTTAGATATGAATGTATAAACACATATAACAAAAATAAAACCAAAACGTTCTTTTATTTTGAGCATGTTTAATATATTTACAAATTATGAATCACAACTTGGGATTAATTATGATCTTTCTGTAGAATATCCTAGTATATGATTTTTGTTTGATGATAATAAACATATATATATATATTCGTTTAAATGTATTTGTTATTGTACTATTTCATTTTTCACATAATTAAATAAATATTTGTTGGATAAAATAAATAACACAGAATTCAAATTCAAACAAATATTTTATTCAAACAAATATTTTATTACAAATTCGAATAGTACAAATTTGAGTTTTCACTACATATATACATTTTCAATTACATTACAATCTTGATTACAACACAAAGTTCAATTTACATATCACTCCTCACTACATATTCACTAAACACTCGTATTTTTATCTTCAACTCTATTGCAGTTTGTATCCAGCATCTGAATTATCTGCAAAATAAACACTAACGCAGTAAAATTGAAAAATGAATATTTTGCAGTTCAAAATGAAGTGTGTGTTTTTGAAAATATTGTTTGCCTCAGTTATTTGAATTGTTCGTCGTCATTTATTTTGAATTCATCTTACATGAACAGCTTGTAACATGCACAGTGTATCACTGTACATGTCACAAGGCCGTGCACACCGATATACACTTGCGTGATAAAATTACAGGGACAAATGAGCACAAGGTCAAAGCCAACCAAATGGTGGATTCAACTCAGGTGCAAAACAACATACAACATTTCAAATATACACATGGTCAGTCCAGAATCAAGTCAGACCACATTCATATGACTACATGAACAAGAAGACCGGACCCCAAGTACAATGCAGCATAGACTTCAAACATACAAACCAAAACTCCATGATGCAACAACAATGCAGACTCAAGTCCAAAAACAAGAAACATGAAGTCCCAAATCAAAGTCAACATGAATACAACCTTCCAGATGAACACAATGACTAATCCATGCATCAAAGTGCACAAGACTCCAAGCATGGAACAAGTTCACACTAAATCAGTTCCAAAACAACCAAGGCAGCAGAAATGCCAAGTTGAGATGCAACAAGCAAAATAAATATCAACACAAACTCAGCAAGGTTACAAAAGATCAAGCAATTGAGAACTGAAGGCAACCTCACAGGCCAGAACAAAAATGCACATGAAACAGATGCCACAAGTCATGTACATATTCAAGTGAATGGGTCAGAGCAACATTATGTTTATGCAACTGGACAATACTTCAAGATCACATGACAACAATGCAAAACAACAACCAAAATGAAGTACACAGCATACATGGATGCATGTGTGAACATATATATGTGTGTAGTGAAAACCAGGTGAAGATTGAATCGGTGATCAAGTGAAACTAGAAACAAAGTGCACCATCACACCCAGTTCAAAAGAATTCAAGAGCATAATACAACATCAGTTACAAAAGCAAAAGGTATGAACTCAACAAGCCAATGGTCAAGACAACATGAACTCAATGAAGCAGTGGTACAAACTATGCAGACAAGCTACATGAAACAGAGACAGCAATGAATAGATATGAACTCAGAGACTACCCAAAATAGTGCATACAAGTTCAAGTGCACCAAACCAGTTTCGTAAACATGACTCAAGCTCAACAACTCAATGCAACCAAACAGTCCAGGCAACCTCATATACAAAGTTTAGGGCTGCACACATATGTACAAAGAGGACAGCATATATGGCAACACAAGCATATAGAGATGATCAACAGAATACAAGTTCAGTGTGAAGGCAACACAGGGAAACCCAAAGTGGATACCAGTTCAGATCATATGAAACTGAGACAGGACATCAAGGCACCAGAACAATATGGATACCATCACACTCAAAGCAGTGGAAATCAAACAAGTGTACAAAAGACATGTACAAGTTCATATGCACCGACTCGAAGTTTGAAAACTTATGCAACAAAGGAGACAGTGATGAATATAAGCAGTTTGAACAAGTCAGAGTAGTTTCAAATACTAATTTAAATGCCAAGGTCAAAAATTTGAATATTGCTAGAAAATGAATGAAACGGCAGGTTGAATAAATCACAGAGAAAATCATGGTGAACCAGTAAGTTTTAAATTGTTCAAAAAATCTAATATTGGCAGCAAAGAATGGAACATGTGAACAAGTCAGAAATTATCTCAAATTTCAAAGTGCTGAAGTCATAGGAGCACAAAGAACGGAATCGACCAAAGCAATTCACGAAAATTCGAATTCATGGAATAACAAGTATGAATGGAACAAGTCAGAAGTCATCACCAACATTCAATCATTAATCAAATGGCCAAGCAAAAATCATGAATAATTCAAAGGAAAATATATGAACGTAATTTTAGGGATTTTATCCCTATAAGTTACCCCATATCATCATCGGCTTAAGGCATCGAGTTCGAAAGCAAAATTGAGTCAAGCTTAATCATAAACCAAAAAGGAAAATCGCATACCAGTATTGGAACTCGATCGAGAAGCGGCTGCAAAGCAATTGAATTTCACTGATAGAAGAAGGAGCGAAGCAAGAACGAAAGCATCAGAGAATTCGAGCCTCAATTTGTACAAGCGGCAGCTTAATTCCAGAAACCCTAATTGTTGAAGAGAAGCAAAAGGGAACGACCATGAAAATAAAAAAGAGGAGACAGTGTTTTTGCTCTAATTATAATTGGGCCGGTCTTATTCTTATGTTTGGGCTTAATTTTAAATAATAGGGTTTTTGTTTTTTTATTTTGTTTGTAATTTCTTTCTAAAATTATGTAATTTACTAGTCGTGTGACTAGGTACAAACTACGGGGCGTAGTTTTAGAATTCGCAACTCAGTGGTTGTGTTGTGGCAGGGTTTTGAGCGTAGAGTTAGGTTAGTCATTAGCGGGTGTCGCAAGTTTACGTGTGTAAGCGTCTGACTACTTAATTTCTATTAGAAACCTTGGGGGCAGCACGTTGGCAGGTTATTGCCGAAGCTAGGTAAATCTGTGTGTGATCTCTACTGCATTATTTTCTGTATTTATTTTTAATTCCTCATTAATTTTTATTATTATTAGTATCACCCTATTCACTCCCCCCCCTCTACGGTGAAAACAATCCTACACTTTCATCCCATGCTTTCATTCAGTCTTTTTGGATTTCGCTGTGAAAGGGCCTCAGTGAGTGAATATGCAATAACGTCCTCGACAGTATTGAGGAAGCATGCTTTCATTCAGTCCTTTTGGATTTCAATGTGAAAGGGCCTCAGTGAGTGAATTTGTAATAACGTCCTCGACAATATTGAGGAAGCAGTATAGGCTTTTTTTACTTGATTTGCGAGTGATTTTTTTAGGTTTTACGCTCTGGTTGAGATCTTGAGTGATGTTAATGGATGAGACAAGGAGGAGAGAGACTACACTGATAAAAGGGGGTAATCTATGGAGGTGGAATATATCTTTGAGAAGATATAAGGTTAAATTAATCTAAGGCAAAAGGTAATTCTTAGGGATTATTTGGTTTTTTCTGGAGGATGAAAAATGAACTAGTAGGCCAAAACAGCGATGCATCATGGGTTGCCAAAATAAAAATAAAACCCACACCATAAAAGTTTTGACAATTTATAGCATTTTGATCCTAGTTTTGTTTTCTCAATAAAAGCAATTGTAGAAATTTGACTTGAAACGTTGCAATTTAATTACTAGTTTTTTTTCATGTAAAGTATGACATGAGACTCCAATAATGATTAGCTACTTATATTCGCTCAATATCCTCCAATAAGAGTTGTCATCATTACCTATTGTCAGTAATTACCATGATGTTTTTAAGGAGGTTTCACATTTTCCACCATGTCGAGAGATTGAGTTTTGCACTTATCTTAAAATGTGTTTAAGGCTTATAGTTTTACCTATTAGGAGAATGGAGCCTAAAGAACGATGAGAGTTAGAGGTGCAAACCAATGAGTTATTGAGTAAAAGATTTATATAGAGGAGTACATCCGAATAAGAAGTAATTGTAGTATTTACCACTAAGGTAAACAGTTCTATAATGCTACATGTAGATTATCCTGAGCAGAATAAGTGACAAAGAAGAACAAATATCTTTTTCACCACATCGATGGCTTGTTCAGCCAGCTCAACGGTGCAAAAGTATTTTCTTAATAAGATTTGACAACGGTGTACCATCAACTAAGAGTTATAAAGGATAATGTGTCGAGTACTTCTTTTTTGTAACAACCCTAATTTCTATGTTGTAATAATAAATAAATTTAATTAAAATAAAATGTTTGAATTAAATTTTTGAAAAAATAGTTCTACTTATAAGGTTTATTTGATAATAGATTTTATTTAAATAAACTGAATATTAATAAATTCTTTTCAAAGGATATATTGAACTTGAAGAAAATGTTTTAATGAATATAAAATATTTTAAAGTGTAAATCTTTATTATGTGTTGAAATGAAAATAAATTACTTTACATTAATACGATGAATAATAAATAGAGATAAATAAGTATTGAATTGGAAATTGTGCAATTATCGAAATATACTTTGTAAAATGAAGTGTAGATTAATTTAATTCAGATGAAATATATTTACAGGAAAATTATTAATAGACAGAAATATAAAGAAAGACAAATTGAAAATAGTCTTTATTAAGGACTAAAGTGTAAAATGGAAATTTAGTCCTTAACAAATAAAAACTACCCCTTACATCTCCCTTACTCTTTTCAACCCAAGACTCCTTCACTTTTCCCTCTCTCTAATCCCTAAACTCACGAAATCAATGAAAAGGAAAAAAACGTGCGGTGACTAACGTTGACGCCATCGAGGAGGAAGGGAGGGGTCATGAAATCAAGATGGTGGCTTCACAGCGAAGGGGAGGAGGCTGCGATACAAGGTGGTGGTCGGATGATGACATGGGCAGCAAGAAGACGTGAGCAATATTGTCGTCGGCATCATGGGAGAGGAGAAACATGATGCAATAATATTTTGGGGCTGACGGTAGTAGTTCTCGGGTGGGGCTCGAAATTCGTTTTAGGGCTCTGTTGTTGGTAATGACACTAATCATTTTGTTGAGTTATTCCATAACTCACAAATCTATATTTAGCTTATATTTCCCATTCGCATGTGATTGTTGATTGTTGTGTATAAAATTTGATTGGAAAATTGATTTAATTAGTTGTTCTTCAATTTACCATTTTGGTGAGTTGTTAAACTCACATCTATATTTAATTTCAATTGCATCCTACGGTTTCATCTTGCTTTAGTGCTTGAATTGGTTAAGTTGGGTGTTTGGAATATTGGAATTAATTTTATGTTTGATTATGGAATTTCATGTATGTTGAAAATTACCAAATTGCAATGGAGACACTGTCCAAATGAACTTTGTTCCTTATAGCTTTATTGTATGATGTTTGTGTGACTGGAGTTCATCGAAAAGCAACTCGGTTTGCTAAATAATTCTCTATTATTGGATGATATTTTATGGAGTAGTTTTGCTCTAGACTTTGCATCGTTGATTGTTTTATTGTTTTAATTGTTTTAATATTTTCTAAAGTTCACGAAATGAGTCTCATTTATTTTTGATTGTTATCAAAATTATTTTAGAAAATAGTGTTGAATTTTTAACTCATTTCCCTATTCTGATTCTATTCCAAGCTTTTAAACGAGTTTTATTTATTTATAAAATCCTTTGAAATCGCTATTTCAATTCTATTTTAAATCTAAGTATGTTTCATAAGGAAAACTAAAACATGTTGTTATTTTAAAAATACATCATTAAAGTAATTATTTTATTTTAAGTGATTTTTATTATAAAAGCTAGTTAAATACTTTTGGAAAAGATTATGGCCTTTAAAAATATAAAGCTCCTTCCCAAAAATAATTATAGGGTTTCGAAAGTGCTTTGCATAAAATCTTTTTCTATATTATGAGAAGTACAAATAAAGTATAGTATAAAAGAAAATATCTAATTTCAAATTATTTTAAGAATAAAAGGCCACACAAGTAATTTTAAAAGTGCTTTTCATTCTTTTAAAAAAGAAATAACCATTTCTCTAAAAATGAATTAAACTTAAAATGTCTTAGTAAAATTATAATTCTATAATATATATGAAGTACTTAATTTATACAAATATTTGAATTCATGAATTACTTTAGCGAAGTAAATTTTAACTAGAGAAGCGTTACAAATGTCTTAAATATGTTTAAATCTTTTTAATAAAGTATAAGTTTGTTTTATAAGATAAAATTAAGATTATTAGTTCTAATGGATAAAACCCTTTTAATTTCTATGTAATGAGAAATTGACATAAATGATTTAGTAGTACCGATTGGTATGAGATTTTTAGTAAAACTTTATCTGTTACTTGGATGACTTCTTGCGTGAAATATTTTGAGTGAGTAGAATTTACTAATTTATAGTAAATATTCAAGTAACACCAGATGGTATAGGATACACTGGCGATACTCGAGTGATTACTATTGCAAAGTATGTAACACTTTTGATCAATGTGGATTAATTATGTATGGTGTGCCTCATGCTTGTCTTAGGGATGGCCTACCTTATGCTCATCTTGTGGATGACATGCCTTGTGCTCGTCTTATGGATGGCGTGCCTCATGCTCGTCTTAGGGATGGCGTGTCTCGTTGTGATATCCCGGATTTTTGGGCATCAGATAATTGGATAGTTATCTGATTTAACTTTTAAAAATACCGATTTATAAATTGAACAAATTTAGATGTGATAATCTCCAGTATAAATTATTTAAAATTTGGCAAAATTGTTAATTTCAAACCAATAATAATAATGTGTTGTGTGTGTGTGTATATATATATATATATATATTAAATAAAAATTATTATATTCAAACAAATTGAATTTGTGTTTGTTTAAGTAAATATATTTGTGTGAGTTAATTTCAGTTTGGATTTTAAATTGTATTTGAATCTGAATTTAAAATTCAAAGGGGTAGATATTTATATATATCTTAAATATATTTTGGATTTGGAAATATATTATATATGATATAGTTTGTTTTCTTTAAAAAGATTTATTCTTATAAATTAAGATATGTATTTATTAATTAGGAAAAAGAGCCTTATAAACATTTAAAATTTTACTTATGCATGAAAAATACATGTGTTAAATTATAAACCTCCTTATTAACAAGTGTTGGATGATTAAATGAGAAGAAAGACAAGTGTCATTTTTAATTTTAGTTTTCTTTTATTTTTAATAAATCATAATCTAGCCTATATATCCATCTAATTCCTCTCTTCAATTCTTTTTCTATTCTTCAAATTCAAAAGCTAAGAAAGACTCAATCCTATAACTCAAAACAAATCTGTAATCTAATATTCCTCAAACCAAAAATTAATCAAATTCAGTAACCTGTAAATCATTTTCAAGAATTGATAAACCAAAGCTTGTACTTTTCTTCAACCCGAGATGAATCAAAAGCATACAGTAAAGTATGGCAGCAAATTCAAGTTCAAAAACAACTCAAAGATCATCTCAACATTCAAGCAAGCTAAGATCAGAATCAAATACAAGTTTCAGAAACAAAAGTATTTCCAGATCATCATCAAAACTAAATATCAGATAAAAAAATCAAGAGATCCTGTTCTCTGCTTTTACAAAGCAGGTGAGTAAACTAAACAAACATCTTGTTTAACTTAGTGCATGTGATGATTTTATGAAATAGTAATGTGGTAAATTGTTTGCATGAGTGAAATTAGACCTGCATGTTATAATATGAAGTGATATAAGTGTGCATGTCTGGATATATCTGTGTTCATCTCTGTTTTAAGTTACAGGGTAAAAATGTAGATTAAAATTTCAAATCTCTTCATCTATTCTCTGGTAGATTTTGGTTTTCAAATAATTTATGTTTGTTTTAAACATAAATTAAGATTTTAAATTATTTTTAAGTATAATAAGTTGAAATATCATCTGGAAAATGGAAAAGACAGTAAATTTTTTTTTAAACATGTTAAAATCAATCATCATGAATTGCTGATTCAGGTATACAATCTGAATCGACTTTGAAAACCTTGAATTTTAAAAGAAAATTCACGATTTTTAGAGTGGTATCGAATGAGAATTTTCGAAATGTACGTTTTAGGCATCTTCGTTAATTTCTGATGATCGGCGACGTTGGAGTGCTTGATATTTGGGCTGGAGAAGGTCGGAGGCCTGGGGGTCTCTAGAAAAATACTGGTGGATTTTCTGGTTGGCCGAGGTGATCGGAAATAGGGTTTAGCTGTTAGTTTTGATCGAGATGTTTTGCGAAGCAGATTCATTGTTGTGGGTGAATCGGAGTGGCTCGGAGGTGGTGGAATAGAAGGAGGGAAGTAAGGTAAAGGTTCAAGCGAATGGACGTGGTCTCCGGTGTCGGAAAGAGGTGATGCGAGGTGTTTTATGATCGATGTGGGTTCTAGATTTTTGATCGTTTGACTCGATTTCGATCTGTTGTTAAATTCGTCGAATTGGGTGGTCGGATCGATAGTGGAGGTCGTTGGCGACTAGTTGAGGGACGCGGCGTTGGTCGGAGATGACCGGAATTCGCGTGCACGTGTACGCGTGCACTTTGGTTCTGGTGAAGTCTGAGTTTGGGAGGATGCTGAGTTTCTCGGGTCGAACTCGAGTAGTTCTGTAGGTTGACTCGAAGCAGCAGACGTACGTGTGTTTCCTCGTGAGTGACTCGGGAAAGAAGCGTGTTTGGCTCGGGTTGTTTTAATTCAAGAAACCAGGTTTGAATTTTAAAGTAAATCATATCTTAGTTTTAAAATTTAAAGCATGAACAAGTTTTTAAGTATTTAAAACAAGTTTTAAATAAATAATTGTTCAATTTGATTGAACATGTTTGAAATGGTTTTTAAGGATTTTAAGTATATTGAAATTAAATGTTTTAATTGCTTTGTTTAAAGTAAATTTTATTTCAAAATTGATTCTAAATTTGGTTTTAATGAAGTAAATAATTTGAGTAAGTATTTAATATAAATGCAAAGTTTATTCTTAATTGGCTAGATTGAGATTAATTAAAGATAATTAATTAATAAATTAAATTAAAAGTTAATTACTTATTGTAATTAAGAATAATTATTTAAAAAAGTAATTAGTGGTTGGTTAATGAATTAATTAAAGATTAAGTGATGATTTATTGATTAATCAATTAATGTAATTAAATTTAGGTTAATTAATAAGGCTAATTAATATAAGATAATCACTTATGATCAATTAAGTATAATTACTTAGTAAAATAATTAATGGGTAATGACTAAATGTAATTAAGAAAAGAGAAATTAATTATGTAAGTAATTAAATGGAAGTGATTAAGGGTTAATCATTTAATGTTATTAATTAAAGGATTTATTAATAAAATTAATTAAAGAGTTAATTAATTAATAAAGTAATTAAAGTTAATTACTGTAAATGGTTAAGGATAATTAATTTATGTAATTAATTAAAGACTAATTACTTAATGTAATTAAAGAATAATTAATCAAGGGTGATTAATTAAGATGGATAATTAAAGGATGATTAATTAAATGGGTTTGTAATCAATTAATGTTGAGTAAAAATAGTCTAAGTGATTAAAGATTAGTAATTAATTTAATTAAAGATAAATTAAATTAATTTTGGAAGTGATTAATCTTGCTTATGAGTGATTGAATGATATGGTATGCCTTAGATTAGTTGATATCTCTGATATGAGATTTGTGATGCTATGCGATATGATATGTTTGTTTTAAACTGTGATAATGTGGGTATCTATCGATGATGAATTACTGTGCAAAAGGTGACACCCTGTATTTAAATATAAATTGTATTCACTTGAATAACTTGAGGTTAGATGACGTTGAATTCGAAGAGACCGGGGTCGGGTATCAGTAAATACCCGAAACCACTTCGATTTGAAATCTTCTATAATTCTTTATAGGTTGATATGTGAAATCAATAGGCCGGGTTTTGGATAATATGGACTTTTTAAACTAAGTTGGATACTTAGATATTTTTTTGTGGAAATAAGTGTTGATTTATAAGTTGTTTACTTATAGTAAAGTACGAGTTACCCCGGGTTTAAATAAGTTCTATGAATTGAAATTTCATGTTAGTTGAGTTTACTCACGCTGGTTTCCAGCCTGACCCGGGTGTTACTTTGATGTAATGCTCGGGTCAGACCGAGTATTACAGATTTCCAGGTAAGGACGTTCTGGAGCTCAGGAGGCGAGCTGGATGGCAGGAACGTATGGAGAGTGATATATTGTTATTTATTGGGACGAGTTATTTTAACTGTTCAGTGATTGTGAAATGTTGTAACTCTGATATAGTAAAATGTAATTAACAAATACAGTTTTCTTTGTATAACTGATATTATTATTTGATATTGTATTTTGATCCGCTGCGAATGTGAGAATCTGTGTCTTGTTCTGTTTCTTTCTTCTATCTCTTTTCTTTTTCTTCTAACTATCTGGAAATTTCGGGTTCGAAATTTCCGGGTCGTTACACTCGTGCTCCTCTTATGGATGGCGTGCCTCGTGCTTGTCTTATAGATGGCGTGCCTCGTGCTCGTCTTAATGACTTGCCTGATGCTTTTCTTTTGGTTTGACTTATTTTATGCAAGTTTTTTGGATTTGATTTGGAGATTTTCGTTTCACCCTATTTTCTATGATTGCCTATGATAGACATGATATTGTTTTATGACATGGTGATTAACTTATGGTTTTGTTATTGCTTATTCAAGGTTGGCATATGCATTTAAGTTATGACTTTATCATTTAAAGTCGCATACGCTTTATTACTATGATCTTACCCATTGAATTTAGATATAGCTTGACCCATTTTTTATTTTAATAATACCAAGGTTAGACCAAGACATGATAGGTACTAGGACTCACTGACTTTGGATTTTAAGCTTGCTTATGGAGATAAATATATCATTTTGCTCTAGTCCTATATATATATATGACACTTGTATGAGATATTGTGATTTATAATATGTGTTCTTGTTGGCACTCGTCTAGTACTAGTAATGTACATATTATATGTGGGTCTAGTGCTTACATTTTGTAGACTCGTATTATATATTTGTTTATGGTTTTTTTTTATATTTTCTGCTATGATCTATGATTATGTGTTCTCTGAGATGTTGTATATTATTCTGTTCTAGATTAGCTAACATGTTTACTACTTTGTGCCGATACTGCACACATCATTTATTACTATAGGGGTAAAGCAAAATGTGTTGGTGTTAGCCCAAGGGAATATTCATATGCGGTCGCTCCTAACAAGCCTTATTCTCCATATTACCAAGCAATATTGCTATGTAATATTTTTTGGTAGTATAGGTATAGATGTGGTTGTTACATTTTTATACAAGGGATTCTATGAGTGTTTGGTTATGTCATTCGAACTAACTAATGCACGGGCATACTTTGTAGGCTTAATGAGTTGAGTATTCATAAATCAGGTAAGTACATTTGTGCTTGTATTCATTAAAGATATTCTAGTCTATTAACGGACTGAAAGAAATAGAATGCACACTTAAGGGTACTTAAGACATTTTGAAAACATCAGTTGAAAATTAAAATTTTGAAATGTCACATTAGGTAGAAGGAAATGCATTTCTTAAGCCATGTAGTTTCGAAAAAGGGCATTGTTGCCGATCCTACGAAGGTAGCAGCTATTCAAGATTGGGAGAGGCCTAAGAATGTGACTAATGTTAGAACTTTTCTTGGATTAGTGGGTTATAATAGATGGTTGCTGCACCATTAATGCATCTTATGAAGAAGAACCATATTTTTGCATGGGATGTAAAATGTGAGTATACATTCGTTAAGTTGAAGGAGTGTTTAACTAGTGCACCAATACTAGTGATCCTAGATGGGAAACAGAAGTTTACAATATACGGCGATGCATGTAATACTAGACTCAAAGTGGTATTGATGCAAAAAGAGTAGGGTTGTTGCTTATGCAAGCAAACAACTTAAACCGCATAAGAAAAGACATCGGACTCATGATTTGGAGTTAGGTGCGACTATATTCACATTGAGGAGTTTGAGAAAAAAACTACTGGGAGAAAGGTTTAAGTTGTCACCGACTAAACATCGTTGAAATACCAATTCTCTTAGAAGGACCTTACTCTAAGGAAACAAAGGTGGTTGGAGTTATTAGCATCTTATAACCTTACCATTTCCTATATGCTTGGAAAGGAAAATGCAGTCGCAGATGCACTGAGTAAGAGGCATGTTAGTGAGCAATGTTCTTGGAGTAGAAGAAATTGGAATATACTAATGGATTTGACTTCTAATCGAAAGACAGAATTGAGCCTAAGATGTTAGAAAGCTTATCGGTGAGACCTACCCTTGTAGAGAGAATTAGAGCTAGTTAACGACAAGACACAAAACTAGCCGAGATCCTTAGTAAAATGGAAGCATGAGTAGAGCCCGGTGATTTGTAGAAATACATAGTTGACCAACAAGATTGTCTTTGCAAGAGTGGTAGATCATATGTTCCAGATATTAATGAGATTAGGTAAGAAGTGTTGAGAGAAGGCCATTGGGAAGGGATGAAGAATGATATTTGGAGTTTTCTTTAAAGTGCATGAATAGTAAGTTGGTTAAGGCTGAACAAAAGAAACAAAACGGTTTGTTGCAACTGCTTGAAGCACGACAATGGGAATATGAGTATATATCTATGGATTTCATTGATGGACTACGAAGAAATATGAAAATGAATGACAGAATATGGGTTATAGTCGATATATTGAAGAGCTCACATTTTATACCTTTGAGATCCACGAGGTTGACATCAAAACTAGTTGATTTTTATGTACTTTGTATTGTTAAATTCCATAAAGCGACAAAAAATATTATGTTTCATAGTGTTTCATAATTCACGAGTGAAATCTAGAAAATTTGCAAAGAAAAAAACACAAGGAAAGGAGTTAAATTTAAGTACAACATATCTCCTACAGATTGATGATAGACGGAGAGGGTCCACCTAGTATTGAAGGATATATTGAGAGCTTGTATTCTTACTTTTAGAGGTAAGTAGGAAGACCATATACATCTAGTGGAGTTCATATACAACAACCATTATCAGTCAGCAGTGGTATGAAATTGTTTGAGGATTTATATGGCCATGCAACACATCTTTATGTTTGTGGGAACCGGGTGAAGGACTGATACATAGGCCACATATGATAATGGAAACTTTTGAAAAATAGAGATTATTCGAAAGAAAATTAAGGAAGCCCAAGATAGAAAAAAGTGTTATGGAGATACGACATGACAAGATTTAAATTTTATAGTAGTCAATTTAGTATTTGTCAAGATTTCTCCATTGAGAAATGTAATTCAGTTTGGTAGGAAAGGGAAGTTGGCATCGAGATTGTAAGACCTTTTCTGATTCTGGAGAATAATGGGTATTTGGTGTTTATAGTCTACTTACCCTAGAAGATGGTGGGTGTGCATAATATCTTCCATGTCTCAAATCCTAGAAAGTATGTGCACGATTCAGGTGTTGCGATAAGCCTAAATCAGCTCAAAGACTTAGATTCCAAACGAGAAGCATTTTGACCGAGGAGGCATATCTGTATAGTTAGGCACAATACAAAACAACTTTGGAGGAAGAATGTTAAGTTAGTAAATGTGCAATTGATTAATGATGAATATGAATGCACTTGGGAGATAAAGGGAAGCATGCAATTTTCATTCCCAAATCTATTTCTATGTATGATTTCTCTAGTTTAGCTTATTGGATGCTTGCGATTTATTATATTTTTGTAATGAGATGCATGATGTGTTTAGTCAGCACGAGAACTTTTCATATTTGGTCATGTATACTTAGTTGGTAGGGAAAGGAGAATGTACCAACCTGCACTCTTATAGTGAAATATGTAGAGTAAATATAATTAGTTTATCTAAAAGACCTTGTTTTGAGCTAAAAATTTGTAGAAATGTAAATTTTACCCTTTTTTAGAATGTTAGGCAAAATATGTGACTTCTCGAGACTACAAAACTATTTTGGCCATAACTTTTCACAAGTGTTGAACTAGGAGCCTATTTTCATTCCAAATGAAAGACCGCATTGTTTACCAATTCATAGAATGGTCATATTTGCGATTTGGCCTAGCCATTTGAAAGTTATGACCAATTTTAGTTTTCAACCTAAAGTAGTCAGGATTTAGCAAGTCATTAGTTAAGGTCCAATTTCCATTTTGGGATTAGCCACCTTAATTACTTCTTACAGTAGCAAAATCATTTTTATCATTGCCAAAACATTTCCTAATACTAGCCTCCATTACAATATTTTGAAATCAAACAAAATCAACAACTTTCGAAGAAATTGATAGATTCAAGAGTAGATAATAAGAGATACCTAGAGCAACCTTTACCTAACCAACTTGTTCACTGGTTGGAATTTAATAGGGTGATTCTAAGGCCTTTTAGAGATTTAATTCATTTATTTAGTTATTGGTTCATAACCCATTACTAGTATATGTACATTTTATGTTTTAAAACTGTTTTGATCCATTCTTAAACTACTTTGCATGATTAAACTTCACCGTTTAGACTTTTAAGTACCTTTAAATTATTTGATATGGATTAAAATATGTGCGGGGGTCATATATGTTTGTCTATATAACTTAGGTGTTTTTTGAAATATTTGAATGATTTAATATATTTTATTTTGTGTTGTTTGTATGTTTGCACTATATGTATATGCCTGAATGACTATTTGAGGACTAGGAATGCATTGGTGAGCGCTGAAAAAAACTATTGGTGACTGTTTTATACAACAAATCTTTTATTATTTAACCTTTTTGGAAACTTTTTACTTAACTACACCCTCATGTTTCTCACGTCTTATATAAGCATATCCCAATGCTTAATGTAAACAAGTATGTTAATTTCAAACAACATTTAATCACTTATGTCTCAACAATTCAAAATTATAAATTTAACTTGTTATTTCCACTTAAGTGCAAATTGTCTCGGTATTATTTATTATAAAAATATTTTTTCTCTATTATCTTAAAATAGTTTTTTTAATTGATAATATACTTTAAAAAATCCATTATTTCCGACATATTACTTTAAATATCTCAAACATCATTATTTATTCTCAAAATAATAATTTTCATCAAATTTCATTCAAAACAATAATATATTATAACTTTACATTAAAATAAATATTTATTTAAATTGATTTTTTTCACAACCACTTTATTATTATATAATTCAAAAATAACAACTTTTTGCTTTAAATCCCAAAAATCTTTTTATTGTTATTTATATGAAAAATAGTAATAATTTATCCCAAAAATATTCATGGAAAATATCTCATTATTATTATTACTCTCAAAATACCTTTTATTTTATTATTATTTAAATTATAATATTTTTTCCATAAACTCCATAAAGTAGTCATATTATTATTTGCTTAAAAATTTAGACAGTCTTCCAAAAATCATATTACTATTTATTTAAATTTCACCTTACTTTATATATAATAGGAAATTTTCGATTCAAAATAGATTTTTCTTAATTATTTAAGAATTTTCCCAAATAATACCCACATAAAATTTTCAGTACAAATTCCTAAATCGCAAATCCATAACACTCGTTCTCAGTAAGTCCTTAGCATGTTGTCATCTTGACTATCCTAGCTAATTACTATAGTCAATTTAAACTTTATAGTCTGTGTAATTATTTTCTAGCTCCAATCAAATTTCAATTTAGTTTTAAGTCAAAATCGTTGATCTCAAATCTTAAGATTTGATAACCATAAACTTCATCGTTAACTTTAACCAATGTTTAATTTTGATTGTCACACATTTTATTTCTAAAATAAATTATTTAATTTCTACTTAAATAATTTTTCCAAAAGATTTTCCTTTATACATTTTATATAAAATCATAAACCAATTCTTTTAGTTTGAACATGTGTTTACTTTTGCACGGAAATTGAAGAATTTGCGATATAAACTCTTGAAAATATGCATTAGTAAATTATTTAACATTTCAGAAATTATTTCCAAATTGGATATGAATATGCCTTGTAGCTAAAAATGAATCTAAAAATATATATTATTTATATACATGACGTATTATTTAAAGGTGTTGGAAATTGGTTATTTATAAAAGGAAATGATATATATATATATATATATATATGATAAGTGTAATAACACGCCATCAACGACATCCAAATTTTGTAGAAATCGCCTAACCAGTGTAACATTCCAAAATTTTTGGTTATAGGATTTTAAATATTTAATTAATTTTAAATATTGAAATAATTGGATTTTGGAATTAAATAACTTGAATTCAAATATGGTGATCATTTAAGTATTTGAACTTATTAATTAAATAGATTTAATAGTCTTATTTAACTCCTTTTAATTAATTAATAATATTAATGAATTTAATTTGTAAATTTATTTATAATAATAAATAGATCGAAAATATAAAACAATATTCAAATGTGTGAATCTAGCATTTTGGGGCACTATATCAGATTTTGATGAAACTAGTGTCATTGGATTCAGAATAATGAATTATTATAGACCAATGAGTTTCATCACGATCGGATGTATTGTATGGTCGTGCGAGCTTGAAACGCATAGCGATTAGTTTCAGAAATTAATATAGAATATAATTTGATTTTAAAAGCTAACTTTTATGTACTTTGGATTTAGGTCCCGATAATAGTTCCATTGAGTTCGAAATACAGGTAATTAGCTGGGAACGCCAGTAAGCACGCCTCGATTGGAGTTCATGAATTTAAGGGGTGAATAGTGTCAATTAGATTGCCTATAGATGGATCTCAACCCCTCATTCTTTTCCCAACCGAGAAACCCTAGCCCCATAAATCAACAATCGTGGTCGATCGGGCCACCAGAGGCCGAATTAGGCTTTGACCTCAACTAGGGAATTGTTTTTCTAGGAAAGATAAGCACATCGATCGGTTGGATGGCCTTGGAGTGGCGCGAGGCATAATTGATGTATGGTTGAACATGGTCGGTTGTTTAGATTCGGTTTCATCATCGACGACGACTTGGAGGCCATGGCTGGCATCGATGGGTCAGGGAAGGCGAGAGCTTTCAGTTGGTAGTGGAGTGGTGGAGAATGGCGGCCCGTAGTAACCCCGTCGAGGAGTTGAATGGCATTGGATTCACGAAGCTCGTTCTCGAGTTGTAGGCATAGTTGGGGGTGAGCTTGCTGTCATTGTGTTCGGCATGGCCTGGGGTTCCTCCGATGATGAAGTGGCGGCCAATGGTGGCCCACAACAATGATAGAATGGAGATGATCGGAGGTTGTTTTTGGCGGCCTGGGTGATAAGAGAATGGTTAGGGTTTAAATTGGTAATTAAAAATATAATTAGTTGATTAATTATTGTTTAATTCCAAAATCTTATAAACCTATTAAATATTTCATACAAGGTCGATTTCAAGCGCAGTGAGTTGCGTTGTACTCGTGGGATCATTAGCTTTGCGATGAAATTGGATTGGTTGAGTTTGGAGCATGTAGAATTTTGTGCTAAAATTAAACGGCATTCGTTTTTAAGTTCAAACCAGAACACTTAGGCGATAACTAGAATTTTGATGAGTTTACTCACCTTTAAATTGGCTATATAATATATGTAATGCTATAAATTTATTGTTGAATGCTTGGTTGATAGTTTAGATATTATTGTTGTTATTTGATTGATTTGCTTTGGTTGAAAACTCGTTTGGGAAAATGAATGACATATTAATTTAATTGCTGTGAAACCATATGATTATATATATTGTCCGTAATCATTATTTTGCAGGGAACATTTGTATAGAGACACTAAGGGGTTTCTCACCAATAATAATTATTTATTTCCTTATGCTGGTTATATTGATGTTTAGTTAAAACTAATAATGATATTCTATTTAAATTATTCAAGTGTAGTTATAGCAATTTTCGCTATACCGTTAATTATTGAATATCATCTCCTAAACTCATTGTGTGTGTTGAACTTGAGCTTGTATTTTCACAAAAATGGATGTTTAAAACTCATTAATCATTATAATTATTGATATTTTAATTTAATTAATCATTTTAATTAATGATTATTTGAATTTAATAAATTGTTTTAATTAATGATTTAAAATTAATTAATCGATTTAATTAATGGTATTTGAATTTAGTTAATCATTTTAAGTAATGATGTTTTAAGTTAATAAATCATTTTAACTAAAGATGTTTAAGTTTAATTAAACATTTTAATTAATGATATTTGAAATTAATAAATTATTTTAATTAATGATGTCTGAGTTTAATTAATCATTTTAATTAATGATGTTTTAAATTTATTTAATCGTTTTAATTAATGATGTTTGAATCTAATTAATCATATTAATTAATGATATTTAAATTTAGTTGATATTTTTAATTAATGGTGTTTTAGAAGTTAATTAATTGATTTAATAAAAGAGTTTAAAGTAAATTAATTGATTTAATAAAAGTGTTTTAAAGTTAATTAACTGATTTAGTGTATTAAAGTTAATGAACTGATTTAATAATGTTTTAAAGTTAATTTATAGATTTACTACAAATGTTTTAGAAATAATTAACTGTTAAATAAAGATAATTGATTGATTTATTAAAAGAGATTATAAAGTTGATTAATTATCTTTCGGGATAATTAATATTGTTTTTAAAATTATAAAAGATTAGAAATATGATTAATTATCTTTTGGGATAATTAATGTTGGTTTAAATTTATAAAAGGATTTTAAATTTAATTTATTTTCTTTAGGAAAAATTATTGTTGTTTAAAAAGTTATAGAAAAGTAATATAAATTATCCCTCGGGATACATTAACATTATTTTAAATTTATAAAAGTACTTAAATTTATTTATTATCTTTTAGGGTAATAAATATTGTTTTAAGTTTATAAATGATGGTTTATAAATGAGAAAAGCCTTTAAAAGGAATTGTTTCAAAATAAAGCTAAGTTTAAATTGTTTTGGGTTTATAATAAACAATGTTTTGACATTTGTTTTGACCTTGGTTTTAATATACTTAGATAATATAATTTTTTTCTTTTAAAAGAATATTTTAAAGTGTGTTTTTAAAGTGTCTTTAAAAGTATTAAAATGTGAAAATCAAGCGCAAGGGTGAACAACCATTTTATCATTCTCGATAGTTGATTTATCGACTATCGACTTTGATTCTACTTTCTTCTTTGTGTTTCGTCTACTCAAGATGATTTGTTGCTCTTTTGAGCTTTATGATCCTTTGTCAGAAATGACTAAACCCAAAGAGCAAGTGGGGGCCAAGTTATGTGGGGTTGCTCCAATTAGGGTATTTTCACATCCACTCTAGATTGGATTCGGTTGTGTGCATTGAGATATGAAATACTCGGATTCTCGATAACAGTTGGCGGGTTTCGGCTTGGAGTTCTCAAGTATATTTCTAGAGGTATACTTTCGGTAAGGAGAGCGCACTCTCATAGTCATTGTTAGAAAAACTTCTCTTCCCCTTATTGTTAATTCAAATCTTTGAATTGTTTCCTTAATTGCATTGATAAGTTCCTTGTGCTCTTCTCTATGTTTAATTATCTGTGTCCATTCTTTCAAGTCTGGAATTTGATATTATTTATGCCAATTCATTAAGTATGAGATTTGTTCTTACTAGTACCCATCCTTTTTATTTGGATCGTTGATGTTGTTAATTTCCATTTTTTCTTGGATTGTTTTTATAATTTGTTTCTCATTTCTTCATCTATTGATATTGTTCTTGTTAGGTAAAAACCCGTTTCGCGTTAGCGGCATTGTCTCGTAGAATTTTTATATATTCGTCATATTAATTAAGTTTTCTCACGCTGGTTTTCCAGACAGACCCAGGTGTTATTTTATTGTAACACTCGAGTCAGACTGAGTTTTTCCCAGGTTGGCTTTGGTGATGATGAGTTATTGGAAAAGAGATGGATGTTCACCCATCGTAGCGTTTTATTTTCCGTTGTGTTATATTGTATACCTATCAGAAATTGTAGGTTCAAAATTTTATAACTGTCCAACTGATAAGGTTTGTTTGTAACTCTGACGTACTCTGTATTTTGGAGTGACAGTTTTTTACTGTCTTTATTATATTATATGTTGTCTATTCCGCTGTGAGATTCTGATTTCTTTGTTCTCTTTTCTTTTCTTTTTATTTTACCCTAACAATCTGCCTTCCCGGCAATTGGATGTTTGGCATTTGAATACCGTGAATTTATTCGATGTTGACTTTGATGGTCAAAAAGGCGGGTCGTTATAATTTGGTATCAAAGCTGAAGGTTAAGTGAGAACTTTAGCTTTGGTAGGGTATAGCTCATTAGAGATAGGGTAAGTGACATCCTATAATGAGTTTGAGAGTATTATTTATACGAGAGCGTATTTGTTATTGTTATAAAAACATATTGTGTTAATTGGTCTATTGGGTTGTTTATGACTTATGGTCCAAATGTGGGACGCCACTGTGTCGATAAGGATTTCTAAACACTTGAACAAGGCAAACAAACATGATATTGATATTTGAAAATTGGTAAATGAAATACTTTACCATAGTCTATATTTATATGCATATAAAGGAATAATTTTCAAAATTTACATAGGTGTAGAGTGTTTTTTTTTAATGCAATAATATTTATTTATTATCAATGTTGTTTGATCAGTCATGCTCAATTAAATTAGGAGCGTTAATTGATATTTGTTGATTATTTATGCTCAGCTTATTTTTAGGCATTTACTGTTTTGATTATAAACAAACCCCTTATGAATTAAGTTTCGCAAATGACTATAAGGCGTTCGGTTAGAATGTTAGGTGAAAAGTAAACTTTTGATAAAAGTTGTTTAATATAATCTAAATAGTAGGATAAGACATTTAGAGAGTAAATAATTGAGAAAATTTTATTATAATAAAGGAGAATTATTATAATGTAAAATGATTTTACATAAAGGTAATTTTATATAAATTTGATTAATAAAATATGTTTTAAAAACGATTTTTTAATTTAAATCCCAAGGTCATTTGAAATAATTTCAAAAGATTTTTGAAAAAAAATTATCTATAGCTGTGCTACTTGGAAGTATTTCTAAATATAAATATTTTGGAAAAGAAATTTAAAATGAAATGCATTTTCTTTGGTGTAATTCAGAGGAAAACATTTTAATTAGTTTTGTGGTAATCTGAATAATCTTCTAAGTGACGATCGGATGTTTGACTAGGTGAAAGTTGTGGAGCACTTAGTAAATTATTCTCTTTCTTATTGTGCGATCAAAATGAGTTCAAATCCGAAGGCACCCAAAGAGAGTTTTAGTAAATAAATTGTTAAAGTTATTTCATAGAAGAAATATATGTGGTATGTTTTCGAAAAGGAGTTTTTGAAATCCAGGTATTTCATTTTTAAGTTTCTTTAGAATTGATTTCAAAATAAAATGATTTTTGATAAAAGAATTTGTGTAAAGAAAAAAGAGGTTAATTTAGATAGGGAGGTTTTAATAGACATTGTTTATTTAAAACCATATATTTGTTTAAAGCATCTAAGTTGTGTAAATTATTTAATGTTATTGGTCCGACCCGTAAAACATTTTTCCTTAGAGCACTCTAAGGTAAAGAGATCGAAGGGTTGACTAAGTTTTAAAAGACCCGTATTTTGATTAGGTCTCTATCTAAATTTTGAGAAGTAAAATAAAATTGGTGTTTTGTATATACTCCTAGGATCTAGAAGGGTATTATACAAGTAAATAAAATTGAGCAAGCTTTTATTTGTTATTGTATAAAGAAATGTCTTTGTAAAATATTTATAAACTTAAGCGAAAATTTATGAAGTAATTAATAAAATAATTTTAGTGTTGAATAAAATACTAAATGGAAAATATAAGTGATTTAGAAAGATTGGTGTAATTAAGAAACCAATCGATATAAGTACATAAGTTATACATAGATCATTTTATTCGTATGGTTCTTGATTTAAAATTTGAATACATAACTTTGGGTGATTCAAGTAGTCCAAAAAAGGATTTCTCTCTTAATTTTTGTCAGCGAACACTTGATTCGGATTCTTGATATGACAATGAGGTTTTCTATCATAGTTTATGGCTATACAAGGAGAACGAAAGTTTCTGATTGAGGAACCTGATTGGAGTCCGCCCTAGAGAGGTCGAGTGAGCAATACTAGTTTAGAAGTAGAAGTCTATATATCCAAGCAGGTGATCAAACCAAATATAGTGTACGGATGATTTACTTATATCATATGGGCTTAAGAATATTTGTATACTTAGTGTGTGACTTAAGGAAGTGTGAGTCTAAGCAAAAAAATTATAAATCTTGTTTGTTAGTCATTTGACATTTTAAATAATGTTAATTTTTAGATTATTCCCTTATAGAATTTGACTGATTTATAGTGTTATTTTATAGACTACGGTTTATAAAATTATTGTTTGTTAGGACTTAAATCCTGGTGCTTTTGGGAAAAAAGGGTGATTTCGAATGAATTTGTGAAAGAAATAATAATATTATTATTTTGAAAACTTTGGGGAAATATTATTACTTCAGTATATTTGAGAGAGAGAAAATTGGTTTAAGTGATTTTTCAAATATTTTTTGTTATGACTAAAACTGGGCAATTAGGAGTTTTCCGATTTGGAAGACTCCTCGGGTATAATTGTTTTCTTTAGTTGTTGTTGAGGAGGAACCAGAATACCACTGGATGCTCTATATTGTTTGATTCTAGACTGATACCAGGCATCGGTAGGAGAAGCCCCTCCTTGTCATAGTTGATTTTGATTTATTTCTCCTTAAATTTGAAAATATATTTTGAATATAAAATCTTGGGAATTTAGTTCTAAAATTTTTCTTTTGAAATGCTTGGATGCATAGTATTTTATTACAGGATATTTTTGTACTTTTGGTTGCATATGCTTGTTATGTTGCTTTAGATTGCATGTAAACTAATATCAGGCTAGTTTGTGCATGTAAAGTTGCATCATATTCCACGTTGCATATAATTGTTACATTGTTTATGCTGTTGGAGCTTATGAGAGAGATATCTAGTGTATTACTCTTTTGTCAGCCTGACTCTTTTTTGGATTGTGTAAGTACGGGTAAGAAAGAAATTGCTATTTGATTCTTATGCACCTGCATTTGCATCAAGATATAAGCTGCTTGCAAAAAATTTAAAAATTAAACGCAAAAAGGTACGTAGTAGATTTAGAAATTGCAACTGGTTAATGATTTTATGCTCCAGATATGGGAGGCCACTTGGCTTTTATTTTATTTCGTTGGTTTAGGGCCTGTAGTGGCGATTTGTAGTTTTTCGATCGAGCCGCGCAAAGGAGATGCTGCCAAAATTTCCGTAATTTAAGGAACATTAAGAGTTTAATAACTTATTTTAATCGATAGCTTTTAAACTTAAGGGATTGAGGCATTTTTCCTACTTTGAGAATTTCGGGGACGAAATTCTATTAAGGAAAGGAGAATGTAACATCCTAGAAATTTTGTTCATGGGATTTTAAATATTTAATTAATTTTAAATATTTAATTAATTTTAAATATTAAAATAATCGGATTTTGGAATGAAATAACTTGAATTCAAATATAGCGATCATTTAAATATTTGAACTTGTGAATTAAATATTTATTAAATGGATTTAATAGTCTTCTTATTTAACTCCTTCTAATTAATAAATAATATTGATGAATTTAATTTGTAAATTTATTTACAATAATAAATAGATCAAAAATATAAAACAATATTTAAATGTGTGAATCTAATATTTTGGAGCACTATCTCGGATTTTGACGAAACTAGTGTCATTGGATTCAGAATAATGAATTATTGTACGCCGACGAGTTTCATGATTATCGAACATACTGTGTGGTCATGCGAGCTCGAAACATGAAGCGATTAGTTTAAGGAATTAATATATAATATAATTTTATTTTAAAAGCTAACTTTTGTATACTTTGGATTTATGTCCCGATATTAGTTCCATTGAGTTCGGAATATGAATAATTAGCTAGGAATGCTAATGAGCATGCTTTAATTGGAGTTTATGAATTTAAGAGGTGAATAGTGTCGGTTAGATTGTCTATATATGGATCTCAACCCCTCGTTTTTTTCCCAAACGAGAAACCCTAGCCCCATAAATCAATGGCCATGGTCGATCAGACCACCAAAGGCCGAATTTGGCTTCGACCTCAACTAGGGAATTGTTCGTCTAGGCAAGATAAGCACATCGACTAGTTAGATGGCCTTGGAGTGGCGCGAGGCGCCATAGACTATGGTTGAACATGGCCTACTATTTGGGTTTGGTTCATCATCGACGATGAGTTGGAGGTCGGACTAGCATCGATGGGTCAGGGAAGGCGAGAGCTTTTAGTTGGTGGTAAAGCAGTGGTGAATGGCGGCCCGCGGCGCTATCGAGGAGTCGAAAGGCGTTGGATTCACGAAGCTCATGCTCGAGCCGCGGGCAGAGTTGAGGGGTGAGCTTGGTGTCATTGTGTTCGGTATGGCTTGGGGTTCTTCCGATGACGAAGCGACGGCCGATGATGGCCCACGGCGATGGCAGAACGGAGATGATCAGAGGTTGTTTTTGGCAGCCTGGGTGATAAGAGAATGATTAAGGTTTAAATTGGTAATTAAAAATGTAATTAGTTGATTAATTATTTTTTAATTCCAAAATCTTATAAACCCATTAACTATTAAATACGATGTTGTTTTCAAGCGCGGTGAGTTGCGTTGTACTCGTGGGATCATTAGCTTTGCGATGGAAATGGATTGGCTGAGTTTGGAGCTTGTAGAATTTTATGTTTAAATCGAGCAGTGTTCGATTTTAAGTTTAAACCAGAATGATTAGGCGATAACTGGAATTTCAGTGACTGGTTTGTTCCTCTATTTAGTTTTCTATCTAGGGCAATCGATCTACTTCCACATAGCCCTACCCTAAGGCTGTATCTCGATCTCCTACATGTGAAAGGGGGCTTCCATGGCCCTTAGTCTAATTCCATGACGGACAGTCGGCGTGGTGTAAAGTGAAGATTGGGGGAGTAAAGCGAAATACCCATCTAGGGTATTCCGAAGGTGTAACCTAGGCAACGAAAAAGGACTTGATACTTCAACTATAGGAGCGACCTGTTAGTTCACCAAACCCTGAACCTTTACTCATCTTTAAATTGGCTATATAATATCTGTGATGCTATAAATTTATTGTTGAATGCTTGGTTAATAGTATAGATATTTTTGTTGTTGTTTGATTGATTTGTTTGCTTGAAAACCTATTTGGAAAATGGATGACATATTAACTTAATTGCTATGAACCCATATGATTATATATATTGTCTGTAATCATTATTTTGCAAGGAACATCTGTACAGAGACCTTAAGGGGTTTCTCGCCAATAATAATTTTTTATTTCCTTATGATACTTATATTGATGTTTAGTTGAAAGTAATCGTGATATTCCATTTAAATTGTTATGTGTTGTTATAGCAATTTTCGCTATACCGTCAATTATTGAATATCAACTCCTAAACTGTAACGATACGACTTTTCGACGTTCGAAAGTCGACATTAATACGTCCACTGTATCAAATGCCGCGCAATCGAATGCCGGAAAACCGAACCATTAGGGTTAAAAAGAAGAGGTAGAAGAAGATAGAAGAAAAGAAAGAACAGAAAAACAGAAAGAACAATATCAGAATCCCACATTCGCAGCGGAACAATATATAATAGATAATCACTAGTCTTTTAAACAAAGAACTATATCAGTTTATACATACATCATCAATGAGAGTCAATATACAACTCAATACAACAATGGACAGTTATATCAACTTGTCCCCATACAGAATACACAGCGGAATAACTAACAAGTACGGGAGTACGTCTCGCCATCCAGCTCATCTCCAAAGCTCCGGAATATCCAGAATATCCTGATAACATAACTCTAGGCTGCCCGTGTAGAAAATTATGGGCACCTAGAGTTTAGAAAGGGAACAATAAACTCCGAGTCAGTCATGGTGACTGGTGTGAGATCGTAAAACAGTTATTTTCACAAAGAAAATAAAACAAATTCGCAATGCTTTTGGAAAATGAAACTACCATAAGGTCTCCCGCCACACACACAATGCAAACGCAGAATTGGAGGAGATTTCTCCTTATGATAGTCAAACATGCTTAGTACGCAAAATCAGTTGATATTATTATTAATGTCTAGTGTGGAAAACATTTTGAAAGTATAATATCAATCTTAGCCAACATACAACCATTATTGTATGCCTACTATAGCTACCATCTAAACAGTGGTGACCACCATAAGTAAATGGCAGGTTCTACAACTAAAACCGTACAAGGTTCGTATTGTTTCTTTGGATTTCCAACAAATGGTCAGGCAAAGGAACTTCCTTACACCGAAATGGAAACGCCTCTAGAAAGACGCCCCGAGAACATAACCGGATCTCTGCAAACACAAGGCCGACGCTACCTCACGCTGTACAGTTGTAACTTGGTAGCTAACACACGAGCTATGCCATCCCCCGGTCGTTACCGACCTTTATCCGAGGATCCTCAACCACAAAGCAACAACCACAAAGTATAATAAATTTGCAGCATCAACATAGGTAAAATATCTGGGCTCCATACCATGATATCACCTTTTATCCAGAAGGAAATGACATACCCTAGGGGCGCGACCCCTAAAAACCTTGCCGCAACATTCCTGTTTCGACCATTACCGGGTTGTGAGGCTCGACGAAGTCTCGTCCACAACGCTACGCTTTTTCACAAAGCCACGCTTTGATCAACAAATGATCAACATCACTTCGTATGCCACATTACCAAATTGGGAATGTATCACTAGTAACCATCAACTACATAACCTCTGAGCTCGTACGCCTCAAAGAAGGGTGTTAAGCTAAGAGAATAAATTCTCCGCCACCAACAGAAATGTATTTGATAGAAACCAGCTTTACATCTCAAAGTGTAATGTCAAACACACATCAATACAAGTCCGTTCCGGGATCGAACGGAACCGAAGGCACTTCCAAAGAAGCCCTTGCAATCCGGATAATTTCTAATCACGTCCGGACTTCCCATCACAAGAAAAGTGATATGAATCTCTATACCGGAGCAACTCGATGCAGAGACATTCGACAGGTTGTTCTTTCATTTTCTAAAATACCCGGTCTTCACACCGGTCTTCAATTGCAATTCATAACGTCGTATCATTATTCGGAATGGGTTATATGACCCAAAGTCCTCTCCCGGCTTAACCGAATAATGAGCGTTTGTTTTAAAAACAAATTCAAGTGCCATTTCAAAGGAAAATATTGATAGTCGGTTATTTAACTATCAAACAACATTCACAACAATCAACCAATTTAAATAATTTTCCCAAATTATTAAATTTCAAAATATCTTCACAAGATATATATTTTTCCACACTTCAACACTTTGAAAACAAATTTCAAATCACATTTCACCTTTCAACTTTTGAAAACAAATTTCAAATCGTCTTTTCACTCGCGAAATAAAATTCCCGATATTATTTATTTCCCTTTTTCTTTATAAATTCCACTGTGAATTTAAATTTCCAAATATTCACTTTTCAAACACCAAATCAAATTCCAAATTGATTTCAAATTTATTCCAATGCTCTACCGAACCAGCTCACCTCCCATGCTTCGCCGAACCAGCTCACCTCCCATGCTTCGCCGAACCAACTCATCCCCATGCTTCGCCGAACCAACTCACATCCCCATGCTTCGCCGAACCAACTCACCTCCCATGCTTCGCCGAACCAGCTCACCTCCCATGCTTCGCCGAACCAGCTCACCTCCCATGCTTCGCCGAACCAACTCACCTCCTATCACCGGACCAAACGCTGCCGGACCAAGACGTGCCAGGCCAGATCACATCAGCCCAGGCCCACCAGCAGCTATATACATCCAAGACCCCTGCTCCCACCCTCACTCTATAAATAGAGGGGCAGATGTACGACAATGGGGGACAAGTTTGAGAGCTCAAGCACGGAGAGAACTTTCAAACAACTTTCTTTTACTTGTATCAAAGCTTTGTACTTGTAATCAAAACAAGAGAAGAGAAATAACATATAAAGTGGACGTAGGCACATTCTGGCTGAACCACTATAAATCTGCGTGTCTTTTTACAGTTTAGCCCCTGCTTTTCATATATTTGCATAAATCACCGAAATCACTAAGAACAACATAAGATCTACTAAATCATACAACTTTGAGGTGTTTGTCCATTTTTTGTGCAAACACAAATCAATTACAAATTGATTTCTAAATTTATTTCAACACCGAATCAAATTTCAAATTGATTCTAATTTTAATCCCAAGTACCAAATCATTTTACAAATCGATTTCCAAATTTATTCTCAACACAAAAATCAATTTTCATTCAAACACCAAATAAATTTTCATATCGATTTCCCAAAGATTTATTTTCAAATACAAAATCAGTTATCAATTTGATTTCAAACAAATTTATCACTTTTTAAAATAAATTCCTTTATCTCTTCCAAACCATCTAAAATTCCATTTTAATAAATTTTCCAACTTTCGAATAATACTATTCAAAATCCATTTATAAAAATCTTTTCCCATATTTTGGAATTTTATTCAATATAATTCAAAAACAAAACTTTTTTTCTTTTTCAAACTTCTTTTAAATTAATCCAATTCTTTCAAAAGGAATTCACTAAAAATTTCAACTTTAATTTCAAAAACCCAATTTTATTTATTTCTGGTATCCAACGATACCAAAAATACATTCGGCTAAATTATAGCCTTTAACAAATTCAATCACAATATAATCATTCACGGATTATAAATAAATAATCACACAGCATATGAAACAAATTCATACAACATATGAAACAAATTCATATAATTTGAGGAATCCAGTTGGATCCCTCCAACCTGTTTCCCTGCATCCACAGACGTTAGCACAATACCAATTCCACTTCGAGGTGGAATATCGCGGTATATGGGATTTATAAAATATCATCCGCTATTATGCGGCGCATAAGGTCTCATCCGCTATATAATGCGGGAAATCACAACTCCAATATATACATATTCCAATATATATATATATTGCTATATATCACTATATATACTATCATTCAAGCACACAATCAACACAATCAATAATTTTAAATATAACTATTTAAAATTAAACAAAACTGTAACGATCCCGAAATTTAAATTTATTTAAATTAATAATTAAATGAAATTTTGAGTTAAATTGAGTAATTAAATAAATTTTCGGATAAAAATTTGTAAATTTAATTAGAAAATTTGAGCGAGTTTCCCCGAACCCAAATTTCATGGAATAAATCATTTATACGTGATATAAGAGTGAATTTGAAAATAATAAATATATAGATATATATTTGACTTGAGTTTAAATTGTAAATAAATGATTGATAATAATATTAAATATTAAGATTGATGGTTAATAATAATTTGAAATATACAAATTAAATATAAGATAATAAATATTAAAGTAAGATAACAATAAATATTGAAACTAGGGATAGAAAATAAATTTGACAAATTCAAATAGATATATATATATATATATATAATAGGATAAATTATAAAATATAAAATAACATATAGTTAAATTCAAACAACATAATTAAAACAGAAATTTATTTACACTACAAGATTAAAAACAAACACGTTAACTAAGATTATAACAACATAGAATTTCATTTATATTGCTAAGCAATTAGACTAGACAAAACAATAAAATATACATTCAAGTATAAAACAAAAGAAATAACATACAATAATTCAAACAACATATAAAATAAAATAGAAAATTATTTACATTATAAAGTGAATATAAACAAATGAATAATAGGCTAGAAATAAACATATACAACAAGTCAAAGTAAATACACCTAAATAAAATCTAACACAAAACAAATACAAATGTAAGTGAATACATTAGCAAAAAAATACAACAACATGTTAACTAGAAAACATAACAAAATAAACTAAGTAGGAACAAGTCAAAGTAAAGAATGCAAGACATCTCTGGTACAAATATATATATTCTCAGCCGAGCTAAAGAAGGGTAGGCAAATAAAATATGCCTTTAAAAACAAATACAAAGTATGAAGACATGGGCTAAGCATGGAAACCAAGTACCAGGCAATTAATGCAAAAGCATGGGTATGTACAAGTCATAAATGCAACCTTTAGCCGTGCCTATTTGTATAAACAAATAAACATCATCTCTTACAAATTGTATAACCTGTAACATTTTTTTTCTTTTCTTTTATATACATCAAACTTTCTTCATCTCTGTTTCGTTTAATTACAACTGAGAAAACATCTGAAGTAAAAGAAAAAAAAATCATCATTCAACTTAAACAAATTACAACTTGAAGCAATTCAACAATCCAGATCAAAGAAAAGTCTGAGACAACTAAAACAGTGCAAGAGGAACCAAAACCTGTTTCAAATACTTGAGTCCTCTGTTCTTCTTTTCCAGGTGAGCAACTCTTCTTGTTTACCTGTGAGTAACTTCACATTTTAAACCATAAGTGTTAACTATCAGTTGCAGGTAGATAACTAGAATGAGTATGCTTTTAAATGTTTGGTTTGTGATGATTCCTCTGTGTGTATATGCAAATACATAAGTATTGCAAAGAATCTGTTTTGCCTATGTTTGTTTTAAACTAAGATTTTGATAAAAAGGTCTTTACCACTTGATTTGATCCCAGTTAGGATTTGAGTTGTAAACAAAAGTAGTTTGTTTGGTTATAATCTAAGCATTTAAAATTATTTAAGTTGAACCAACTTTTATTTGTCTCTGGAACCAAGGAAGTATGTACAACCTCAAAATAAGTTTAAAAACAAACTTCATGTTTTAAAAATTCAGGAGTATAAAACGAATCTACATACAAAAATAGGATTTTTAAAACAAGATTTAAAATTTTTAAGGCAAGGGGTGAAGAGCAGTTTTAGTTTTACTGTTTTAAGCATTTTGGGTTGCCGTGGACGATGGAGTCGACTGGAGACGTCGTGGTTTGGTCTGGAGGTAGAGGAGTGATCAGGGGTTTGTGGAAAAATAGTGGACTGGTCGGCAGATCAACGTGGTGGCGGCGGGAAGTAATTGAAAACTGGTGACCTAGTTTTGTATGGCTATGGGTTTTTGTCTCGTTCGACGTCAAGGCATGATCGAGCGTAGCGTGCTTTTGAGGTGTTGGAGAGGGGTGGCAGACGAAACTATGGCCGGGATTTGGTGGTCTCTGGTGATCGGAGGTGGGAGCACGGCGAAGTTTTCCGGGTAGTGATGTTCTCTGGTTTTGGGTTCCAGGTTTTGATGTGAGAACTCGATCTCGATTTCGAGTATGGGGTGTCGATCTGAAGGCTGTTATAGGATATAGTGTTGATCGCCGATGTGTGGGGATGGTCGTGGTTGACCGGAGGCGGCGAACAAACGCGTGCACGTGCACAGTCGAATATTCCTGGTGGCTGTGTTCTTTGTTGATGGCAGAGGCGAACTCGAGATTTTCTCGAATAGACTCGTGACTGGTTCGGGTGGATTTGCATTTTCCTCGAAGTAGAATAAGTGCTATCTCAGGTAGGTCTATATTTCTTAAGTTTGGACAGTGCCCAGTTTAACTCGAGTACATGCTCGGGTAAACTCAGTTTTGGCTCGGGTAAATCTGTATTTTTCTCGAAGCAGTTTGAAGGGGAACTCGAGTCATTTGTTTCGAATTTTACCAGTGTCCAGTTTTTAACATTTTAAGTTATTAAATTTAAATTTGTAATTAATGTTAAAACTGAGTTTAGTTTAAGTGTTTAAATCCAGATTTTTGAAATAAAAGAAAGGTTTTTAATTTAAATACTTTAAATAAAGTTAAATATTTGAATTTAAAGGGTTTTGATTTAAAATCCTTTTCATAGCAAAGTGTTTTTAATTTGAAAATTAAAATTTTGAAGGTCAGTTTATAAAGTGGTTAAATTTAAATTAGTGTCAGTTTAAACCTGGAATTTAAAATGAAAGTTCAAAAGGAAGAGTGAAATAAATGTTTCAACATATTGAAAATAAAATAGATAATAGCAAATGGAATTACTCTAAGTAATAAAGATTAAAGATTTAAATTCTTTGACCATTAGGATAATTAGAGTGATAATTGATAATTTGTAATTATAAGTTTAAATGTATTAACTAAAGTTTAAATTAATAATCACTTGACGATTTGGAAAATAAAAATTACTTAGAGAAGTAATGAATAAATAATTACTGAATGTAATTAATTAAATGATAATTTAAAATGTGAATTAATAAATCCAAGGATTAATTAATAATGGCAATTAATTAAGATTAATTTAATAATTAAAGATTAATTGATTCAGTGATTTAAGAATGATTAGTTAATAATTAAGGGTTAACTAATAAATTTGAAAGAAATATTTTCAAATAATTTGTAATTAAATTACGATAATTAACCCGGATTAATAAATTGATATATCTGATTTAAATTAATTAGTTGATTAATAAATTCACTTGTGAATGTTTGGATTCTATTGAATGTTAAATTGTTTGATATCCCTGATATATGATGCTTTGTACCCTGATTTGTATTGTGATCTGTGATAAATTATCTATGATGTAATTTATTATCTGTGATATATCTCTGTGATCTGTGAATGAAGATGAGCGTTATAGTTTATATCGCTTATCAACCATATCCTGTATTCTGATTGTATGATGTTGCACTATTGTGTGTAAAACCCCTGGACTACACTTTTACACACACAAATATGGATTTCACGTGGAAATCGGTTAAGTCATAGATAATTTAAATTTGATGTTTTTGAAATTGAAATTTTAATTTCAATTGATTTTGAAAATTTAAAAATCTGGGGTTTAAAGTGAAAAGCTTTTGAAACGGGATTTCAAAGATAAAAGTTATTTTGAATAACTTAAACGAGTTTTGAAAATTTAAATAATTTGATTTAAATTTGAATTCAAGTTTGAAATTGAATCCTATGATTTGAAACTAGGGATAAAAGATGATATAAATGTGTTTGTATGAATTAAACCATTTTAAAAGTATAAGTTGGGAATTTGAATTTAAACTAAGGATTTTAACTCGTATGGATGAATCAGATTTTCTGAAATGAAACTGTTTGTTTTCAAATGATAAAATCTTTCAGATAAGAAATGAAATTCCAGTTTAATTAAAGGAATTTCAAGTGAATTGAAGAATGGATTTTCCAAGTTATGAATGAATTGTTTTTGAAAGCTATGAATTGAATCTGTTTATTTTTAACAGATTTAAAATGATGTTTTGTTTAACCCATTCGAAATGAAATTGTTTTGAAAGCTATTAGTTAAATCTTTGATTTAAAGATTTAACGAATTAATTAAACTGAAATGGAAATCGATTTGGAAAATCTGTGAATGAATCTTTGTGAAATTAAGTGAACTTTGTGAATTTAATCTTTTTGTTTAAACAAATTTAAAATGGTAATTTGTTAAACCATTTGAAAAGAAAGTTTGGGTTTAAGTTGTGACTTAATTGAAATCCCAATATCCATATGTTTTTAAATATTTCGCTCACTATTCGGGTTAGCCGGGAAAGGACCTTTGGGTCGTATAACCCATTCCGAATATGTGATACGTCGTATATGGATAGCATTTGAAGACCGGTGTTGAAGACCGGATATTTTCGAAAATGAAAGGACAACCTGTCGAATGTCTCTGCACTGAGTCGCGCCGGTATAGAGATTTATATCACTCTTTTTGTGATGGGAAGTCCGGACGTGATTAGAAAATTATCCGGATTGCAAGGGCTTCTTTGGAAGTGCCTTCGGTTCTGTTCGAACCCGGAACAGACTTGTATGGTTACATGTCTGACATTACACTTTGAGATATAAAGCCGATTTCTTTCAAATACATATCTGTTGGTGGCGGAGAATTTATTCTCTTAGCTTAACACCCTTCTCTGAGACGTACGAGCTCAGAGGTTATGTAGTTGAAATTTATCAGCGATATATCCCAATTTGGTAATGTGGCATGCTGAGAGTTGCTGTGTGATGATTAGTGTTTGATCATTTGCGATATGATCATTTGTTTGATCTTATATCTTTGTGATCATAGGTTGATCATTTGTTTGACCCGAAACATGGCTTTGTGACAAAGCGTAGCTTTGTGGACGAGACTTCGTCGGACCTCACACCCCGAAAATGGTCAAAACAGGAAGGATGCAGCAAGGTTCTAGGGAGTAGCGCCCCTTAGTGTATGTCATTCCTTCTGGATAGAGGTGGTATCATGGTATGGAGCCCAGATACATAACCTATGTTGATACTGCTTATTATGTGGTTTGTTGCGAATCGAGGATCCTCGGGAAGATCGGTTACGATCGGGGGATGGCATACGCGTGTCAGTAGTTACCTATTTTTACAGAGGTAACCCGGCCTTGTGTTGGCAGAGATCCGGTCAGGTTCTCGGGACGTCATTCCAGAGGCGTTCCTTCGTGGCATAGGAAGTTCCTTAGCCTGACCATTTGTTGGAAATCCAAACAAAACAATACGAACCTTGTACGGTTTTAGTTGTAGAACCTGCCATTTAATATGGTAGCTATAGTTGGCATACTATAATGGTACCTATGCTGGCTAAGATTTATATTCTACTTTCGAAATGTTTCTACACTATGCACTAATAATAATATCAAAAATGATTTGATTTCACGTAGTAAGCATCTTTGACTATCATAAGAAGAAATCTCCTCCAATTCTGCGTTTGCATTGTGTGTGTGGCGGGAGGTCTTATGGTAGTTTCATTTTCCAAAAGCATTGCGAATTGACTTTAAAACTTCTCTGCTATTTGTTTTAAAGATAAACTGTTTTTGTTGCTCACACCAGTCCCATGACTGATCCGGAGTTTATTGTTTCTTTCCTAAACTCTGGATGCTCAAAATTTTTCTACACGAGCAGTCTAGAGTTAGGTTTTTCAGATATTCAGATTCAGTAGGTTATCTGGAGCTAGTTCAGTCTTTGGATATGGACTGCACTTGCTTATCTTTAGGCATCGTTATTGGGAGTTCGAGCTATTTCTGGATTGGTGCTTTGGAGATGAAGATTATTCACTGCTGATGTTATCGTTTTCTTTTCCGCTGCTATTTGTTGTATCATATCTCTGATGTATATTGATATTCATTGTATCACTCTGTTGTATCAGATATTGTATATCAATATATTATTCTTTTTATTCCGCTGTGTTATTTACTTAATTGTTGTTATAAGCTCCGGCGACTCGGATTTAAACGGTCGAATCTACGGCATTCGAGTACGATGTAAAGTATGGATGTCGATTTTCGAGCGCTCAAATCTGGGACGTTACAAAAACCCTTTGTTTGAGTGAGAAGATCTCACCTTTGCTTTTAATTTGCAATCAATTTTCCATTTTGATCATTTCTTCACGGTTTTAAACCTTGTATAAACAATTTATACAATTTATTAATATTCGAAATAAATCGAATAATTAAATTCCTATTTTAACAAATTTAATCAACTATTGATTTTATTTCAACTAATACTTTTAACTTTAAACCAATTCCTTTTTTTAATAAATTGATTTAGCTAAAATTTAAATTTCCTTTAATAAATTATTATTTTCATTGACAAAAAATCAATTTCTTTTCACTGGACATACCAACAAAAATTTCTTTATTGTATGATATATACACATATGTAAATCAAACGTTTTACAAACTTACTGTATATTTCTAATTTCCTTAAAACAGTTTCTAATTAAATATATCTATATTTGTAAACTTCTCCTTTAATATACATATATATATATATATATTACCAAATCAATTTTTACATAAATTTACACCTATTTTCTTTTTCTGTTTAACATATATATATAAAATACTAAATTCATTATGAAACGGGAAAAAAAATTGGATATACCTCTCTGCAAAACTCAAACTCAGGCAACCACCTCCCCACCGTTCGACTTCGCCCTAGCTTCACGCGAACCAAGAATGCCACCTTCCCGCGCTGCTCGAATCTTGCTCGAACTCGCGATTTCCTGGTCACGCCCCATCAATAGCGATGCCACACTGAACTTCAATCGAATCCCCATGCCTCGTTCGACAATCGTTGTCGAACCATCCACGCGCGAGCCCAATCGCCTCGCCCACCACCGCGAGCTTTCGACCTGACCTGCCAGGTTCGACGATGTCGTCGCCTTGCCTGCCGCGCTCTGATTTTTATTGAACAACCTCGCCTTGAACTCGCCGCCTACGTGCGCTCGCGTTGCCACGACTAAAATTTGCGATCGATTTGAAAAACCCTAAAACTCGATCGTGACACGCCCCTTTCGAATGCGATTCTGATTTCCTCGATTTTAAACTTGAATTACGAAATGTTATAGTGAGGCCGATCGATTGAATTTGGAGGAGGGGAGAAAGATGTGAACGGGTTCGATTTCAACTCGAAATGAGGGAGAGGGGTTCAGCCATTATAAATTTTGAACGAGATTTTTTTCGTTTATTTGTTATCTGCTTTCGATTTAATTGAAGAGATAGGTTGCGTAATTTTTAAAAGAAATAGGGGAGACAAGGTCTGAACAGATAGAGAGGAAGCATGTCCAAATTAACAAACTACAGTGTTTTGATGGAGAAATGAAAAAGGTGTGATGGGAATGCGGATTGAACGTTGAAATATATGTATTATATTATATTTAAATTTAAATTCAAATCGTCTCGATAAAGTCAACTAAAAATTTTGATTTCCTATCGAGGTGTGCCGCTAGGCGTTCATAATGTTATACGCCTATTCCGAACACAATGGAAAAGGTTCCGAGTCCAAATTCGATCATATGGAGAAGATAGCTTTTTGGACCAGTTATAATATTGAATTTTCGATTAAATTTCAGCGCATTTGCTTATCGTACGACCAAACGATCACTCCAAACATTACGAAAATTGAAATCCGTTAATAACACAATATTACGGATCCAATGAAACTGGTTTCGTCGAATTCCGAGACTGTGCCTCGGAAGGCTATTTTTAAATATCGATTTAAACGATAAAATTCAAAACTGAACAAAACAGTTTCAAATTCAATTCTGAAGCTTCTATTATCTTCAGAATTATCAATATAAATTTTCCAAGACTTCATATTATTTTTAACAGGCTTAAAATTGAAGATTCAAATTTTTTACCCAAATTTTAACAATTAAATTCACTAATTTAATTACCAAACAAACTCTGATATTTGAAATTCAAATTAAACTAACATTCAAATATTTAAAATCAATTAAATATTCAAATTTCAAATGTCAAAAATTCAGGGTCGTTACAATCTTCCCCCTTAAAAGAATTTCGTCCCGGAATTACAAGTTAAGAAGAATGCTCCAATACCCGTTCACTAACTTCCCAAAACCAAACAATTTTATCAACTTATCAACCCAAATCTTTTTATCACAAAAGATCCATTATTACTTTAACTAATTTTCCAAAATCAACCATAAGTTCAAATAATATGGTTTTCTCAACAATTCAAATTTCATTTCAAATTCAAATTTTGAATTCAAAATTTTCTAAATATTTTCTAACTCTCGAAATTTTCGAAAAAATTCGCCAGCGTCTCCTTTACGCGGCTAACACGGTACGACTACAAATGTCCCTACGGACTCCCAAATTCCAATAGAAAACAATATGCCAAGTGGCAAAATCAGAAACTCATCAAATTTCATACTGAAATTCAAATACATACCTTTTGTTGAGAAATTCAAATTCATCTTCGAAATCTAAATCCAATTCCATTTCCCTATAGCCTTTATAATTCCTGTATACTTTACTTAACAACAATGTCCAAATTTACTTATTGGATTCCCAATCCCAAATTTACTTAAGAATTTCATACTTAAGTTCAACATAAGTATTTACATACTTCTATTTATTTTCACTTCACAAACAAAGTTATATATTCATTTCCATTCAACTTTGCATTTTCAACTCCATTTGAATTCAATTTACAATTTCAATTCTATTTGAATTCATTTTATCTTCAAAACCAAAAATTCACTTTAGTGAAAACTCGATGTTCACTTTTCCCAAAGCTTTCAACTTCGACCAAAACAATAGTTTCCATTTTCTAGTTCAATTCCTACGTTTCCATTACAATTTGAAAATTAACTTTCCGTTAACAAAAATTTTCCAATTTTTTCAAAAAAAATTTCTAACTCCAAAATTTTCAGAAAATTTTGGCGGAGTCTCCTTTGTATGGAGGAGCTTTTGCAATTTGACAAAAGATATAAATATATATACATCGACCCACTCGGTCGTAAAAGCAAAAACAGTTCATATTTCCTATTTTGTATTGCGTAGGCGTACCTTTATTAGCATTTTTAAACAAAGCAGCTTATTATTAGCTATTTGCGCAACCAAAATGCAGCCAAACGGCTTCCAAAAACTGTACTTACTCAGTTTAAATATGTAAGCGACATATATAAGAAGTTATTAACATTTCACTTGTTTTCAACAGTAAACATATAGTTTTCATAAGCAATACATTCAAAACAATTCCCATAAGCAATTTATATGGTTTCAATTCAACTTTAGTCGCTTACGACCAATTCACATACCATTTCCATTTACTAATTTAATTAAATTAGTATATTCACTTATCCTTTTAAATTTCAAATTCCCATATTTAATTCATCCAGAATTTATTTTCTCAATAATAAGGAAATTTCAATTTATTTTTCTCTACTTACTTGAATTTATATGCCAATTCAAATCATTTTCAATTTAGCTCACCATTCAACTTTAATTTAACTAATTCAACTTTCAATTCATTATTTCATGAATTAATAAATTATCAAATCAGTTTATTTCCAAGTTTGGATTCTTATTCAACTTGATTCAAATCAAATCTCATTTTTCAATTTCAATTCATTTATTTACAAATGTAACCTCATTTGTTCATTCACAAATTCATTTCTTTTCAATTTGAATCTCATTCCCATCAAATTTCAAATATTTTATAAGTTATCAACTTATTTACGTTCCAGAACATTTTAAAGAAATTCCAGAGTCTTTTTAAACAATCACTCGCATTTCAAAACTAACTTTGAAATTTAAATCCAAATTCTTTAATTCGTATTTCAAAAATTAATTTGGCATCTCATTTCAATTTATAAAACTCATTTATAAACTTCACATTACCAATTTTCATTCCATAAATGAATTTTATTTTCAAATATTTTCTGGAATTCTATTTCCAATTATAAATCACATTTACAATTTACATTTACAAATTCATTCGTATATGAACTTTATTTCCTTATCCTTTCAATTCATATTTATAAATTTCATTTGTTAAATGAATTTATCTCCAAATCTTTAATTATACAATTATTTCTTATTCAATTTTCATATACCAATGATAATAATTCAATATTATCACTTTCTAACAACCAAGCATCCATATACTATAATAATTCATAGAAAATGATTTCTTTTCTATACAAAAATAGTTTTGGGTAAAATTATTTCATTTACCCAATTTTAAAACAACACTGTGTCGGTTTATCTTTTAAGAGTTTAGAAATCCCTATCGATTACAGTTGGCCAGACTGCACCGACCAGAATCTATAAACAATCAACCGATAAGTCAACACAATACAAAACAAATTTTTATATTCACTAACAAATACGCGCTCATATCTATTATTACACTCACACTCATTCTAGAGTACTACTGACCTATCTCTAATGAGTAACACCCAACAGAGCCAGGGTTGTCACTTAACCAACACTTTGATACCACTTGTAACGATACGACTTTTCGACGCTCGAAAGTCGACATTAATACGTCCACTGTATCAAATGCCGCGCAATCGAATGCTGGAAAACCGAACCATTAGGGTTAAAAAGAAGAGGTAGAAGAAGACAGAAGAAAAGAAAGAACAGAAAAACAGAAACAGAAAAATATCAGAATCTCACATTCGCAGCGGAACAATATATAATAGATAATCACTAGTCTTTTAAACAAAGAACTATATCAGTTTATACATACATCATCAATGAGAGTCAATATACAACTCAATACAACAATGGATATTTATATCAACTTGTCCCCATACAGAATACACAGCGGAATAACTAACAAGTACGGGAGTACGTCTCGCCATCCAGCTCATCTCCAAAGCTCCGGAATATCCATAATATCCTGATAACATAACTCTAGGCGGCCCGTGTGGAAAATTATGGGCACCCAGAGTTTAGAAAGGAAACAATAAACTCCGAGTCAGTCATGGTGACTGGTGTGAGATCGTAAAACAGTTATTTTCACAAAGAAAATAAAACAAATTCGCAATGCTTTTGGAAAATGAAACTACCATAAGGTCTCCCGCCACACACACAATGCAAACGCAGAATTGGAGGAGATTTCTCCTTAAGATAGTCAAACATGCTTACTACGCAAAATCAGTTGATATTAATATTAATGTCTAGTGTGGAAAACATTTCGAAAGTATAATATCAATCTTAGCCAACATACAACCATTATTGTATGCCTACTATAGCTACCATCTAAACAGTGGTGACCACCATAAGTAAATGGCAGGTTCTACAACTAAAACCGTACAAGGTTCGTATTGTTTCTTTGGATTTCCAACAAATGGTCAGGCAAAGGAACTTCCTTACACCGAAATGGAAACGCCTCTGGAAAGACGCCCCGAGAACCTAACTGGATCTCTACAAACACAAGGCCGACGCTACCTCACGCTGTACAGCTGTAACTAGGTAGCTAACACACGAGCTATGTCATCCCCCGGTCGTTACCGACCTTTATCCGAGGATCCTCAACCACAAAGAAACAACTACAAAGTATAATAAATTTGCAGCATCAACATAGGTAAAATATCTGGGCTCCATACCATGATATCACCTTTTATCCAGAAGGAAATGACATACCCTAGGGGCGCGACCCCTAAAAACCTTACCGCAACATTCCTGTTTCGACCATTACCGGGTTGTGAGGCTCGACGAAGTCTCGTCCACAACGCTACGCTTTTTCACAAAGCCACGCTTTGATCTACAAATGATCAACAGCACTTCGTATGCCACATTACCAAATTGGGAATGTATCACTAGTAACCATCAACTACATAACCTCTGAGCTCGTATGTCTCAGAGAAGGGTGTTAAGCTAAGAGAATAAATTCTCCGCCACCAACAGAAATGTATTTGATAGGAACCAGCTTTACATCTCAAAGTGTAATGTCAGACACACATCAATACAAGTCCGTTCCGGGATCGAACGGAATCGAAGGCACTTCCAAAGAAGCCCTTGCAATCCGGATAATTTCTAATCACGTCCGGACTTCCCATCACAAGAAAAGTGATATAAATCTCTATACCGGAGCAACTCGGTGCAGATACATTCGACAGGTTGTTCTTTCATTTTCGAAAATACCCGGTCTTCACACCGGTCTTCAATTGCAATTCATAACGTCGTATCATTATTCGGAATGGGTTATATGACCCAAAGTCCTCTCCCGGCTTAAGCGAATAATGAGCGTTTGTTTTAAAAACAAATTCAAGTGCCATTTCAAAGGCAAATATTGATAGTCGGTTATTTAACTATCAAACAACATTCACAACAATCAACCAATTTAAATAATTTTCCCAAATTATTAAATTTCAAAATATCTTCACAAGATATATATTTTTCCATACTTCAACACTATGAAAACAAATTTCAAATCACATTTCACCTTTCAACTTTTGAAAACAAATTTCAAATCATGTTTTCACTCGCGAAATAAAATTCCCGATATTATTTATTTCCCTTTTTCTTTATAAATTCCACTATGAATTTAAATTTCCAAATATTCACTTTTCAAACACCAAATCAAATTCCAAATTGATTTTAAATTTATTCCAATTACCAAATCAATTACAAATTGATTTCTAAATTTATTTCAACACCTAATCAAATTTCAAATTGATTCTAATTTTAATCCCAAATACCAAATCATTTTACAAATCGATTTCCAAATTTATTCTCAACACAAAAATCAATTTTCATTCAAACACCAAATAAATTTTCATATCGATTTCCCAAAGATTTATTTTCAAATATAAAATCAATTATCAATTTGATTTCAAACAAATTTATCACTTTTTAAAATAAATTCCTTTATCTCTTCCAAACCATCTAAAATTCCATTTTAATAAATTTTCCAACTTTCGAATAATACTATTCAAAATCCATTTATAAAAATCTTTTCCCATATTTTGGAATTTTATTCAATATAATTCAAAAACAAAATTTTTTTTTCTTTTTCAAACTTCTTTTAAATTAATCCAATTCTTTCAAAAGGAATTTACTAAAAATTTCAACTTTAATTTCAAAAAACCAATTTTATTTATTTCCGGTATCCAACGATACCAAAAATACATTCGGCTAAATTATAGCCTTTAACAAATTCAATCACAATATAATCATTCACGGATTATAAATAAATAATCACACAGCATATGAAACAAATTCATACAACATATGAAACAAATTCATATAATTTAAGGAATCCAGTTGGATCCCTCCAACCTGTTTCCCTGCATCCACAGACGTTAGCACAATACCAATTCCACTTCGAGGTGGAATATCGTGGTATATGGGATTTATAAAATATCATCCGCTATTATGCGGTGCATAAGGTCTCATCCGCTATATAATGCGGGAAATCACAACTCTAATATATACATATTCCAATATATATATATTGCTATATATCACTATATATACTATCATTCAAGCACACAATCAACACAATCAATAATTTTAAATATAACTATTTAAAATTAAACAAAACCCTTTGTTTGAGTGAGAAGATCTCACCTTTGCTTTTAATTTGCAATCCATTTTCCATTTTGATCATTTCTTCACGGTTTTAAACCTTGTATAAACAATTTATACAATTTATTAATATTCGAAATAAATCGAATAATTAAATTCCTATTTTAACAAATTTAATCAACTATTGATTTTATTTCAACTAATACTTTTAACTTTAAACCAATTCCTTTTTTTAATAAATTGATTTAGCTAAAATTTAAATTTCCTTTAATAAATTATTATTTTCGCTGACAAAAAATCAATTTCTTTTCACTGGACATACCAACAAAAATTTATTTATTGTATGATATATACACATATGTAAATCAAACGTTTTACAAACTTACTGTATATTTCTAATTTCCTTAAAACAGTTTCTAATTGAAATATATCTATATTTGTAAACTTCTCCTTTAATATACATATATATATATATATATATATATTACCAAATCAATTTTTACATAAATTTACACCTATTTTCTTTTTCTGTTTAACATATATATAAAATACTAAATTCATTATGAAACGGGAAAAAAAATAGGATATACCTCTCTGCAAAACTCAAACTCAGGCGACCACCTCCCCACCGTTCGACTTCGACTTCGCCCTAGCTTCACGCGAACCAAGAATGCCACCTTCCCGAGCTACTCGAATCTTGCTCGAACTCGCGATTTCCTGGTCATGCCCCATCAACAGCGATGCCACACTGAATTTCGATCGAATTTCCATGCCTCGTTCGACAATCGCTGTCGAACCATCCATGCGCGCGCCCAATCGCCTCACCCACCACCGTGAGCTTTCGACCTGACCTGCCACAGTTTGACGATGCCGTCGCCTTTCCTGCCGCACTCTGATTTTTATTGAACAGCCTCGCCTTGAAGTCGCCGCATACGCATGCTCGCGTCGCCACGACTGAAATTTGCGATCGATTTGAAAAACCCTAAAACTCGATCGCGACATGCCCCTTTCGAATGCGATTCCGGTTTCCTTGATTTTAAACTTGAATTAAAAAAATTTATAGTGAGGCCGATCGATTGAATTTGGAGGAGGGGAGAAAGATGTGAACGGGTTCGATTTCAACTCGAAATGAGGGAGAGAGGTTCGGCCATTATAAATTTTGAATGAGATTTTTTTCGTTTATTTGTTATCTGCTTTCGATTTAATTGAAGAGATAGGTTGCGTAATTTTTAAAAGAAATAGGGGAGACAAGGTCTGAACAGATAGAGAGGAAGCGTGTCCAAATTAACAAACTACAGTGTTTTGATGGAGAAATGAAAAAGGTGTGATGGGAATGCGGATTGAACGTTGAAATATATGTATTATATTATATTTAAATTTAAATTCAAATCGTCTCGATAAAGTCAACTAAAATTTTTGATTTCCTATCGAGGTGTGCCGCTAGGCGTTCGTAATGTTATATGCCTATTCCGAACACAATGGAAAAGGTTTCGAGTCCAAAAATGATCGTATGGAGAAGATAGCTTTTTGGACCAGTTATAATATTGAATTTTCGATTAAATTTCAGCGCGTTTGCTTATCGTACGGCCAAACGACCACTCCAAACATTACGAAAATTGAAATCCGATAATAACACAGTATTACAGATCCAATGGAACTGGTTTCGTCGAATTCCGAGACTGTGCCTCAGAAGGCTATTTTTAAATATCGATTTAAACGATAAAATTCAAAACTGAACAAAACAGTTTCAAATTTAATTATGAAGCTTCTATTTTCTTCAGAATTATCAATATAAATTTTCCAAGACTTCATATTATTTTTAACAGGCTTAAAATTGAAGATTCAAATTTTTTACCCAAATTTTAACAATTAAATTCACTAATTTAATTACCAAACAAACTCTGATATTTGAAATTCAAATTAAACTAACATTCAAATATTTAAAATCAATTAAATATTCAAATTTCAAATGTCAAAAATTTAGGGTCGTTACATAAACCCTTTGTGTGTGTTGAACTTGAGCTTGTATTTTCACAAAAATAGATGTTTAAAACTCATTAATCATTTTAATTAATGATATTTTAATTTAATTAATCATTTTAATTAATGATTATTTGAATTTAACAAATTGTTTTAATTAATGATGTTTAAAATTAATTAATCATTTTAATTAATGATATTTGAATTTTGGATGTTTTAATTTAATAATCATTTTAACTAAAGATGTTTAAATTTAATTTATCATTTTAATTAATGATATTTGAAATTAATAAATCATTTTAATTAATGATGTTTGAGTTTAATTAATCATTTTAGTTAATGATGTTTTAAATTCAATTAATCATTTTAATTAACGATGATTGAATCTAATTAATTATATTAATTAATGATATTTGAATTTAGTTAATATTTTTCATTAATAAAGTTTTATAAGTTAATTAATTGATTTAATAAAAGAGTTTACAGTAAATTAACTGGTTTAATAAAAGTGTTTTAAAGTTGATTAACTGATTTAGTGTATTAAAGTTAATTTACTGATTTAATAAAAGTGTTTTAAAAATAATTAACTTTTTAAAAAAAGATAATTGATTGGTTTATTAAAAGAGATTATAAATTTGATTAATTACCTTTCGGGATAATTAATATCATTTTTAAAATTATAAAAGATTAGAAATGTGATTAATTATCTTTCAGGATAATTAACGTTGGTTTAAATTTATAAAAGGATTTTAAATTTAATTTATTTTCTTTAGGGAAAATTAATGTGATTTCAAAAGTTACAGAAAAGTAATGTAAATTATCCCTTGGGATACATTAACATTGTTTTAAATTTATAAAAGTATTTAAATTTATTTATTATCTTTTGGGATGATAAATATTGCTGTAAATTTATAAATGATGGTTTATAAATGAGAAAAGCCTTTAAAAGGAATTGTTTCAAAATAAAGCTAAGTGTAAATTGTTTTGGGTTTATAATAAACAATGTTTTGACATTTGTTTTGACCTTGGTTTTAATATACTTAGATAATATAATTTGCCCTTTTAAAAGAATGTTTTAAAGAGTGTTTTTAAAGTGTCTTTAAAAGTATTAAGATGTGAAAATCGAGCACAAGGGTGAACAACCATTTTATCATTCCCAATAGTTGAATTATCGACTATCGACTTTGATTCTGCTTTCTTCTTTATGTTTCGTCTACTCAAGATGATTTGTTGTTCTTTTGAGCTTTATTATCCTTTGTCGAAAATGACCAAACCCAAAGAGCGTGGGCCAAGCTATGTGGGGTTGCTCCCATTAGGGTATTTTCACATCCACTCTAGATTGGATTCGGTTGTGCGCATTGAGATATGAAATACTCGAATTCTCGATAACAGTTGGCGGGGTCCGGCTTGGAGTTCTCCGAGAGCCATCGGAGTTCTCAAGTATATTTCTAGAGGTATACTTTCGAAAAGGAGAGTACACCCTCATAGTCATTGTTAGAAAAACTTCTCTTTCCCTTACTGTTAATTCAAATCTTTGAATTGTTTTCTTAATTGCATTAAGAAGTGCCTTGTGCTCTTCTTTATGTTTAATTATCTGTGTCCATTCTTTCAAGTCTGGAATTTGATATTATTTATGCCAATTCATTAAGTACGAGATTTGTTCTTACTAGTACCCACCCTTTTTATTTGGATTGTTGATGTTATTTATTTCCATTCTTACTTGATTGGATTGCTGTTTTGATTTGTTTCCTATTTCTTCATCTATGGATGTTGTTCTTGTGATGTAAAAACCTATTCCGTGTTAGCGGCATGGTCACATAGAATTTTTGTATGTTCATCATATTACTTGAGTTTTCTCACGTTGGTTTTGCAGACTGACTCGGGTGTTATTTTATCAAAATGCTCAGGTCAGACCGAGTTTTTCCTAGATTGGCTTGGGTGATAACGAGTTATTGGAGAAGCGATGGATGTTCATCTATCGTAATGTTTTATTTTCCACTATATTATATTATATACCTATCAGCAATTGTAAGGTCGGAATTTTACAACCGTCTAGCTGATAAGGTTTGTTTTTAACTCTGATGTACTCTGTATTTTGGAGTGGTAGTTTTTAACTGTCTTTATTATATTATATGTTGTTGATTCCACTATGAGATTCTGATTTCCCTATTCTCTGTTCTTTGCTTTTTATTTTACCCTAATAATCTGCCTTCCAGGCAATTGCATTTTCGGCATTTGAATACCGTGAATGTATTCGGTGTCGACCATCGATGGTCGAAAAGGCGGGTCGTTACAACCCGAGCTCAGATACCAAATGCAACAGTCACCCAAAATGGTGGTGGCTATAAATGGTAACCTCAATTGTTGGTTTTACAACCGGTCTATCGACTGCCTAGGCTAGTCTTTTAACTACCTGGCCAACCTATATTCTCAGGACATGTAGGAGTAAGATATTAAAGCTTTGCCTTAATTCATAACTATCATGATGCAATTACATGTAACCAGCTCTAATGCCTAATACAACAACCCACCACCCCAATTCACGCGTAAAAAGACGTTAAAATCACGAACCTTGCAGACGACGAATCGTTTTTAGGTAAAAATATATTACACAAATCACAGAGCTATATGTAATATTCTACACTTTTCAAAACTTACATCGAAAGGTATAAAAATATAAAAATCAATCATACAATATATTCCAAAGGAACAAAATAATACAGTATCAAATTAACTTTACTTACTACATTCTTCTACACTAGTAATAAGATCAGCCTAATGTTTCAGAATCTGAGATAAAATAGTAGATAGCTAATAGACAAATAAATGCACATCTTTGTCATTATACCATCACACCTCCAATTCACAACCTATTCTCTTTATCGACCTATTAGAATATAACTAAAAAGAAGAAAATGATAGATGAAATTGGACTTACGTCTTGTGCATGAAACACATCTTATAAGTGTATAATAATAATAAGCTAGTAAAACAAAACTTGTGCACGAAAACCATATCTTAACCTTGTAACATGCACCCAACAAGTCAGCTAAAGATAATATGATATTATAGTGACATCATATGCTAAGGACTTACTAAAATCTGTACTGGGTCTAATCATACGCCGAAACAATTATAACATGATTGAGCCCAAAGTCCTAAAATGCCAACGTCGCAAATGTACGCGCACAACCAAGCCTAAACTCCCAACTCATATGCCGAAAACATATGCACACGACCGAGCCCAAAATCCAAGCTCGTATGCTGAAAACGTATGCACACAATCAAGCCCAAAGTCCCAGCTCGTATGCCATAAAAGTATACACACGACTGAGCCTAATATCCCAGCTCGTATGATGAAAACATATACACACGAAGAGCCCGAAGTCCCAGCTCGTATACCAAATGCATGCACACGACCAAGTCTAAAATCCCAGCTCATATGCCAAAAATATACATTACTATTGAAGTCAAGTCCATGCTAGACAATCGCCTAACGGTTTGCGACACTATTGGGATCAAGCCCAAAACTCGTCACCGTCCCACCTTTTACAGAGCTAATGGATCAAGGCCCAAGTCATCATCGCCAAACGTCACTAGTACAACCAAGGACTAATTTCCTCATACGTGTCCCGAAACGTTCTAGTAGAACACCCATATAACAAATATACTAAAATAAGACACCTTTCTGAAGTAGTTCAAAACACATCAAACAACATACTAAAGCGTTCCTCGTCTTGCTATGATTTTGATTTAACAAACCGCATGTGAAATGGGGTTAGTGTGCGAGAGTTATAAGAAAAAAAGGGTTTTATTTTATTAATTTGTACACAATTTTATATTTGATTAATTAGTTATTGTTTATATTTAATTAACTCATGCACTTCCTTCTTGTTGTTACATCGTTCATATGTAGAAGTACCCATCATCACGTCACTTTGTCCGTCGATCACCGCTGCTACCGAACTCCGTTAATCCATCGGACACCACTAGGATGACGCACGCGCTACCCCCTTCTCCGTCGAACCCACCACCCTGAGCTTGGCCACCCCAACCACGACTTGGTTGCCCTCACCTTTGTGCTAGATGGCGAACTATAAAGACATAGAGACGATCAGACCCCGGCATGGTACTCCCCTTCATCTTCTTTTAACATCCATGCCTTCTGATCATCCTATCACCATCGTCTCACCGTTAGATAAAAATGAGGCCCATGTTTTTCGTATTTCCAATACATTTTTTGACTAATCGTACACCCAATCGATGAACGAACACCACCATAGGATTCACATCATCGAGAACTACAAGTTTGATATATAATATGTCTAATTTTGAACACTTTTGTTTTTCGCATTTTTTAATTAAGGAGTGAATTAACTTTGGCCAATTACAATCGATAAAAATTCACTTTTTAATCATCTGGCCATGACATACAACATCCTAATTATTAGACTTATGTCAGCCCGCAGTGAAAGAAATGAGTGAACTCAAAAAATTTCCTTTATTGAATCTATATTGGGCTTACAAAGGTTAAATATATTTAGAATATTTCTAAGTTTCTTTTAAATAAAATCAATATTTTATTTCATAATTAAAGGAGTTTTAAATTTAATTCAAATAAATATGTAATATTATGAATGTATCAAATACGTTCATGTGTTTGAATGATAAGGATAGCATATGAGCAGCATATAACGGTATGCAAATAAACATGTAAAAGTTTAGAGAAAGAAACATTTATTTCTTTCTCTTAACAGAAATAATTAAGGGTGCATTTGGCATACATCCCCAATAAAGTTTGCAAATACACAAACATCCCTCTATTTCATTAATAAGTTTCTGGTCCCTGTTTTCAAATTCACGCACGCAAAAAGACCCAAATATCCTTTACAGTTTTAACATTTCAGACGCGTGTAACTTTCTGTAGAAACATCGGATCAGCATACCGTTTTCATCAAAAAATAAAAAAATTATGATCTTTAAAATGAGATCCATTGTTGATACAAAAAAAATCATATTTACAATAAAGGTGCAATTATTCCATATATTTGCATAGAATTCTACAAATTTTGAACATCATCGATTTTTCTTCAAATGTGCAGCTATACCATATAATTGCAGACTTGTCTGCAACAATTGCATATAATTGCAGACAATTCTGCAACTATTGCATATAATTGCAGACAATTCTGCAACTATTGCATATAGTCGCTGAATTGTCTGCAACTATTGCATATAATTGTAGACATTTCTGCAACTATTGCGTATAATTGCAGACAATTCTGCAATTATTGCATATAGTTACTGAATTGTCTGCAACTATTGCATATAATTGCAGATATTTCTGCAATTATTGCTTATAATTGTAGACATTTCTGCAATTATTGCGTATTGTTGCTGAATTGTCTGCAACTATTGCATATAATTATCCTGTCGTTGTTTTTACATATGCATAATGCCCACTCGTTAGAAAGATAATAAAATTTATGATTTAATAGTGAAAACGGTTTATTAATCCGTCGTTTCTACAAAAAATTATTGCGTTTTAAAGATTGATAATTAATGGGGTGCAAATTTTAATTATGGATGTGAGAATGACATCTACATATGAAGAATCAACATTGCTGCAATGGAGGAGAGGGGTATTGTAGGGAAGAAAATTGTAGTAATTGAAAATAGGGATGTAATTTTTTTTAAGGAGGGTGTTTTGTGTATTAAGTTTGATTTTAGGGATGTGTCCCTTATTTTCACAATAATTAATTGGGGAAAATGAGGCCATAAATGTAGAAAGAGAAACCTTTCATTTTCTCTTTCTTTAATTAGGTTAATTGATAAATTAATGGCATTTCATACTTAATTCACACAAGCCTTTGATGTTCAAAATTTTGAGTAATGTATGTATAGATGTGTGCGCGCATGTGTGAGAGAGAGACTCTTACATATATATACACATACATACGAATATACATACATATACATGTATGTTAAAATTAAGGTTAACCAGTTTATACACTATGAAATCAAAGCTTTAAGCAATATCTAATTTGATAAGATTTTGGAACTAAATAATTATTACGGACAAGAATATACTTTATTTACTTTAAGTCAAAGGAACATGCAATCAAATGTGTGTGTGTTCGAAAATTATGTTTAGTAAAATAAAATCCTACCTTAACAAAATGGTTAAAAGGAGCATGTGACATTTTGCATAAAAGTTCACTTATAACAATAAATAAAATTCTTTTTCTTAAGTGTACAATGATGAAAAGATTTACATCCAAATCAAAAAACATACAAAACTTATCATCATGTTCCAAAATTGAGTAAAATTAATAATATATGTATTTTGTTCAAGTTTGTAATATATGTAACAAGCAATAAAAATATATTAGGTTTACCATTAGATTTCAATTAAATTACTAGTCCTTTTTTCTTAATCAACTTATGAATTTCAAGTCTACCTAAACTTTTATGTAAACAACAAGCAAAGTTATTTCAAAATGACTAAACTTTATGCAAACAAATTGTTTCAAAATGTTATTCAAAAAAGAGTTTATATGAAAGAATTAGACAATACAAGCACTTACAAATTGTGACAATGAAAAACAGATTTGATTAAATACATAACATAAACAACCAAACAAAATAGGGATAGATCCATATAATTATCATTGGTGACATGTGAATAACAATGAATGCAAATAAGGTGATTTTTAATTATAACATGATGAGGATAAAGCTGGTTCAAAGGAATAAACAAATTATTCAAAAGATTGTCCAAATACGTGCAAATGAATAAATGGAATAGGTGAAGAATAGAAACAAGTAATCATCATGAAATAATAAATAAATAAATAAAGCAGGAGTTCACCTTTTAGATGAAGCCAAGAGAAACACCTTGATTTGATACTTCTCCTTAGATCTCAAGCAGATCATCACCCAGCTTTTCAAGAGAAGGATAACCACTTATTGTTTATTTGATGTTTTCATTTTATATTGGATTTGATGAAAATTTTGAAAATATTTATTTGATTTTCAGCCATAGGAAAAGAGAAGATAAATATAAATGAGAAAGAATGAAAATTGTCTGTAGAAAACAAATTAGTGGATATGTTTTAATCGAAAGAATAAAACCTTTCCCATTCTTTTAATTAAAACTTCCCTAATCAATTCCCTTAATTTTCTCTCTCTCTCTCTATTTTTTCCTTTTCAAAAAGTTTGGCTGAAATCATTTGCCAAATGGTACACAATTTCTACAAATCTTTTCATGCAAATATCTTTAAACTTGTTTAAAAATACACAAATATCATATATCGATGCTTGCAAATATAACTTTTATATATGCATTCAAGTAATTCCAAATAACTCCCAAACATCGAATAAAATAAAAAATAAGTTATATTTCTTAAATATTAATTAATTTAATTAACTTATAACATTTTGTACATTAATTAAATCATGTTGTTTTTTGAAGGATTCACAAATATAGTTGTGTGACTCAAATTTGTAAATTTGATCAACAATTAATGTTGAACAATTCAAACATTAACGTTCACACGTCACCTTCGCTAGTGGTGTGACATTTTGGCTGAATTTATCACTTATGCATCTTTACTGGTAAAATCTAATTTTACCTATTTAAGCGTTACCTGGTAGTGATAATTATTTACACCAATTCTCTTCGTTAAAACTATATCACTTTTAAACTTATGAAATTTGGTAACGATCAAAATTCCAATATCGTCCTATTCAACTATATAGTCCAAACACAAATTCCTTGGTTCAATAATAATAGTTATTATTAAAAAAATACTCCGGCCAGAGACTTTGACTTTGAGTTGACTTTGGTTGACTGTGATACTGACCTAATATAACTGAGGAGACAAATTCTCTCTTGAATAGTGTTTCAATTTCAATGCTTCCACTCAATCCAACTATAGTCGTTCGATGGATGTCGTGCCACGATTTAACTCCAATCAAAGTGGAGTTTCCATAATGAAGATCAACGGTATTCTCAAGTCGAGATAACTATCTAAACTAGACACATCGATATTTTTCTGTTTGACCTTAGTTATATTAACCAACAGAAAACTATCGGGTAAGTCATTCCATAATTATCCAATAACTATTAGTACGTAATCCATTGGTGCCTCCAACAGTCATGACTAATACATTGCCTAAAATTTAGAGAGCGTTGCGTACTGTAGTCTCAACGGATTATATCCCTTTGGGTACAACTTTCAAAATCATATTTTGATAATGTACTTGGTATCTGTTTCGGATTTGTGCATCATACCATATCGTTGATTCAATACTCTTAATGGTTCAATTGACTGTCGATGATTATCTATTCTCAATATTGATAAGAAACTCATAGTTTCTCTTCAATGTACAAGAATATTTATCAGACATTCTAATGTGTTGTGTTCATTTAGGTTTGGTTAATTTCATTTCATCCCTTTTAATCAGTTTTATTTTTGGATCATATCTAAATCTAGTTTATACCAATAATTTCTTAAAGAAATTCCTTTGCTACGAAGTTGGTATTTCTTGAAACAACAGTTGTTTCTTAGTGCAATGGAAGGACATTCAAAAACATTTTGTGAATTACCTTATATTAAACTGATTTGGTTTTAATTTACAGAACTCATGTTCAAAACATAACTTGGTCATCCAATGACTATTGTTCCCATACTTCTTTTAGGTCGATTCATGCAAGATTCCTTATGAACAATTATTACGTGTAGTTTTTTTGACTTGCACAACCTGCCAACTCCTTGGCCTAGGATATGTTGGGTTTCTTATAAACCCTTATCTTATACAATTTAGTAAACTATTTTTTAAATGAAATAAAGTTAACCTTGCATACTAGTTTTAAGTACACGACCTTATAGAAAGAAATTAACTCAATTTCATTCACAATTAATCATACTTTGTCCAACAAAGTTCGATTACTCCTCATCGATATATCATTATGTATCATAAGAAGGAGTGACTTTTGAGATTGAATCTTTATTCATTTTTTAGATAAGTTCGGAACTCTTTCCAATACACTCACCCATTCGATCAAATCGAATCAATTCTTCTGCATGTTATAGCTTTTTCTTCAGTTTTATATTCTATGAGCTTATCATAAACTTATTCATCCAAATCAAATGCACATGTGTGTGATAACTCATCGGTGAATATGATGAAGTACGTATATCAATCCAAAGAGTCCATCAACTCTCATTACACTCCCAAAAATGGGTGATAGCCCTTAATTATTTAAGATATAATTTACCAGTATCATATGATTCATAATCATATAATAAAAATTATTTCTCAAAACTATGGCTTAGTCTATAATACCAAAATAATTGTAAATAATTTTAGATTCTTCTATATTTTCCAATGCATCATTTTTGTTATGAAAACAAATACCATATTGTATTTTTGTTTCATTACGAATATGTATAATATTCACACTGAAATATAACCGTATCTATTTTTCAGTTGGCACCAAAAAATAGTCATTGTTTCATAAATAATGTTTGATATGTTTTACGAAAATAATTTTCTTAACTTGATATAATCATTAAGTGTTATATGGGATGCTCCCACTATGTTTTCCATTCTTATAATAGCGTACTGAATTCGAAGGTCCATTATTTACTTAATATAGATTATTTATTTCATATGCTCCAACTAGTTTACAGAGGAGAGTTCTTTAATCGAATATCTTATACTCAAAGAAATAAATATTATAGAAAACAATTTTCTACACGAAAATACATTTTGGAATAGAACTCATATTTCTTATTTTAATGTTAAGTATCAGCCACTATTATCACAATTCTCGCTTTCGATGTTTCTTTATGAAGCAGAAGTGACTACTCACTCTCTTCATCTCAACTGTAGCTTAAATCACATCTACTCCTATACATTCATTTTCCTTTCTAAATGGTCGAACAATTCAAGAATACCCTTTACTACAATATCATAACAAACTCTTTACAAAAGTGCATTTGATCATCCATAACTTTCAAGGACAACAAATATGTTGCACTTTGCGTAAACTGATCAAACTTATATTTCAGTAATCGAGTTCTTAGATTTATATTGTACTTTTGGTCTTGCGTTACATTTAACACAATACGTTTTTTATTGTAATCAATCAAATTGAATACTCGATCTTATAGTACGGTTTATTTATTTGCTTCAAATGAACTAATTTGATCGAAGTATCGTACATTACGAATAATGACTATTCACCATATGTAACATCCCTATTGAGATTTGAACAAATTGTATAATGGGCCATGCTTAATAATAAAGATTTAATGGGCTTTAAATTGGTTTATAAGATAATTAAATTATGCATAGGCATACTAGTAAATTAGCTAATCTATTATACACGGCTATAACTTCTCATTTTTGTCCATTCACGTTTCATTTCTCACGATTACAAACACAAATCTAAAACCTAAACCAAAGCTGGCCATTACCAAGGAAAAAAGGAAGGAATTTATCAAAAGCTAAAGATCAAAAGATATAGAGGATTAATCAACAACAAATCTAAAATTCCTTATCAAGTTTAAGGTGAATAGTAATTTATTCCATCTCTTTTTTGTTTTATAATCATGTGATTTTAGATTTGAGTATTTACCTTGTTTCTATGATATATTGGATGATGATATGCTTAATTTATGAATTGTTTGATTTAAACAATTTATTTATACATGTAATGCGTACGGTTTTAGGGTCAAAACCGTGGCTTATCAATTTTAAAATGCCATGGAAAATTGTATGTTAAGTAAAACATGGTTTTGGAGATGTGTTTTAATTTTCAGAATTTTCCAAACTATGGAAATTTTATTATGAATTTTTGATGGTAAATATGAAGTATTTGTGTTAAAAATTTATTTTGAATATTCCTGGAAGTATTTGGGTTTAAAATTATAATATGTTTTATTACATAATGGAATGGATTTTCTGTGATTTTTGGGGATTTTTCCCAGTAGATTTATTTGGGAAAATAAATTATTGTTAAAGAATGACTTTTCTGCAAATATTGGTCTTGTCATTTGGAAGGGCTTAACTTTATAAAGCTTTGATTTAGATCTAATTAATGCGGTAGTTTTTACATGTAAAGTATTTGAAAAGTTTTAAAGCAGCCAATCAAGGAGTTACAACTGGCAGGTTAGTTATAAAGCAATTGCTATTTTTAGCTATAAAACAGCGTTTCAGGAAAAAGGAGGTTCCGCCTATTTCGGGGACACCTTTCGACTCCTTTACCTCTTCTCCATCTCAGTCGAAACCATCACTGTCGAAACCCACAAAGTCGGAACCAAGGCACATGGTATCAATGGAAATTGGTACGGAGTGTATTGGTGAGTAGCGGAAGGTAGGGTGTCGAAAGCTATGCTTTCGTCAGAGTCGAAACCAAGGTTCAATTTTAAAAAGATCAACGCCTGCCAAGTTTTTGAAGGCTTTTGACTGAGTCGATACCCTATAGAGTCGAAACCTTAGTTTGTTTTCTAAATTTGAATTCCTGCCTTGATTTACTTAAAGTTTTCAACTTAGTCGAAAGCCATGTTTTCGAAAGGGACTTTATAAATAGCTTTCGAAGGGGAACTTTTTCTTCAAATAAGAAGCTTTTGAAAGGGTAGCTTCTGACCTAGTCGAAACCTAGCCGGTATTTTCCTTCCGAAGTATTGAAGTCATCAATACCTTCGAAAGGTTATCCTTGTTTTTACCTAGGTTAAGCAGCTTCCTAATTGCTTTCGAAAGGGGTTGGGGTTTCGAAGGAGATAAAGTCAAAAGGGGGTTTCGACTCTATCCTTCGAACTTATAATTTTTAAAGTCTTTTGCTTTCGACTAGATGGTTTCGACACCATCAACAGCTCCCCAAATTATTTTAGTTAGTTTCGAAAGAGATACTTCCGTATATAACCATTTTGACCCAAATGATGTTTTTAAAGAGTAAACCCAATGCTTTTGAAAGGGTATTTTATTTGTTTCGAACCTATGCTTTAAAGAATGTTTTTTTGATACCATCGAAAGGTTTCATTGGTTTCGAAAGGTATATACTTAGAGTTTTGAAATGAGGTTTTCTATGCTTTCGAAGGAGGTCATCCAAGGGTTTCGGAAGTGATGTTTCAAGGTTTCAAAGCAAATAACCCATTCTCATATTTAAGGAAAAACTATGGCATAAATAAAGATTTTGAAAATGTTATTCACATTGTTATTAACCCATAACTGTAATTTGGGGAAGGGCAGAATAACCAGTTAGGTTGACCCAGTAGTGAATATAACTTAACAGATGTTAAATTCTTAATTAAAGATATTGGCAGGGGCCAATAGATTTACAGTAAACCCCTGAAAACTGTATGATATTGGTAGAGGCCAATAGGTTCATAGTCAGCCTATGAAAACTATGATTTGATACTGGCAGGGGCCAGTAGGTTTGTAGTTAGCCCATGAAAACAATATCCGGATTAAGATATTGGCAGTCAGCCAATAGGTTCCTAGTTACCCCATGAAAACTAGGATAAGAAATAAGACATTGGAGTTACCAATAGGGTCTTAGTGACACCATGAAAACTAAGTAATTGGACAGATAGTCCTTAACATTTAACAGTTTAATAATAACCCTAGAAACTATAATTGAGACAGATAGTCAGAATGAATGGGGATGGGTATCCAAAATTGATTTATTTGTTTTGCATATCATCATAATGTTTTAAGGTACTATGTTTTAACCATTATGAATGCAAGAGCATAGTATATGGTTTTATAAATGTTTTAGGATACTAGTGAGGGGAAAACCCGTTCCGCTAAGCGGCGTGGTCTCACTAGACATGTAAATGGTTTGAGATGGTAAATTATTATTCATACCAGGCTTTATGTCTGACTTGGAGTTTTTGTTTTCCCCTTAAACTCTTGGGTACTCAATTGATTTTAAGTAGGTTGAGAGTTAAGGTTTCCAGGTGTTCTTTTAGATGAATAAAGCTTCCGAGGAAGTGCAGGAGGCAAACTTGTTATTGGAGTTCTTTTATTTCTGCTGTGTGTTTTGTTTGTAAGGGCAAATTATTTTCTTGCCTATCTATATACTCTGATCTACCAAGGCATCTTCATATGTCGCTCTTGGCGTATTTTGTAATAATTATATATTATCTGAACATGGTCTGCGAATTGGGATTATATAATCAATTTGAAATATTTTGAAATGGAATGTGGAATTTGTTTGCTATTTTAATTTTTTTCCATATTCTTGTGTTTCTATGTATCAAAGTATCTAATGTTGCCGTATTTGGTCGCCGAGGATTAATAACTATGGATGACTGCAGCATCCGTGACCGTTAGTTTTGGGCCTCTAAGTAGGGGGATGTTACACCATATAACATTATATGTGATCGTATATGGATCAAATATTCATAGTCTCATATTGCTTTTGAGCTCAGAACTCATAGAATGCAACACATGGTCTTAACCAAATAAATATGTAAGCTACCAAATTACGAATGTATTAAGTAGTTGTAAAATCAAGCGCTTGCATGGGTGTCCAAAAATTAACATGCATAAGCATTTATTAGTAAGTATATTTTATATTTCTATTTTCCAACCTTCAATTCAGTTCATTTGTATATCCAATTGATAAACGTTTTATCAATCATTTTAAATGTAACGACCCGATATTTTGGACCATTCGCATCCATTATAAGTGTATAGGTAGACACTCATGCCGGAGTTGAATTGCTCAAAATACCGCGTTGTTAATTTAAATTGGCAAAACTGAACATATACAGTAAATAAAATAATCACAGATCACAGACACAGAGTAATAAGTGCAGCGGAAATAAAAGAGATAGTAGTTCATGAAGCTACTATATGAATATATAAGATACATCAGAGTTTACAACAGAAGAGTAATACGATACATCAGATACAAATCAGAATACATCACTGGAATCATCGAACACTGAAAGCAGAATAGATGGCTGGATCTTCAAGCAAAGCTCTAACTCCAAAGGTGAGTCTCGAAAGCTGAACCACTCAGTCTGACCCGAGCGTAAAGCAAAATACAAAACACTCGAGTCAGGATTAACATTCTTATATTAATAAATCCAACTCAAGTGAAATAGCAATTGAAATACAAGTAACTCAAAGGATGTTTGGAATAACCATCCTTTAAGGATCCGTTAAACTATCTACTAGGTAGTAATACACGATAAGTAGATAATGTCTATCAGTAATATAAAAGATATCAAAATAGCGTTAAGTCATGGCCCATTCCACCCTTAACACATTTTTATTCCCAAAAGCATATACAAGACCGTAGTTTCTCCAAAACCGGAAGTCACCAGAGGGCAATCCATATACTAAAGGTACAAATCAAAATCGTAGTGGTCGCGCATAGGATAATCAGTATGACAAGGTACATGAGGCGATACCAACTAGGATACTAGTAGTTGCGTGATCCGGACTGATGTTGGGCATAGCAGCTACTATCCCAACACCGCGAAACAACACTCCCAAATCAAGGGGTGCACCCAAATCGAATCACAAAAGTAATAGATATGGTATCGAAGAAGTGTGTCCGGTAGAGATGGCGATCCTCAATGGCCCGGCGCGGCTCCTGTTTTAGTCATGTCAGGGGTCATCCAAAATCGTTCTCTTTCTTCAGTCAACGCGTTCACCAAACCATCCACTTCGTTCTGGATCAACACTCCGCGTACAGTTATTAAAGTGGTTTCGGTTCAGATAGAGAGTATATCCATTACCGATCCCGGTCTCTTTAATAACTTCCGTAATTATTACACCGATTGGTCGTTTATATATTTCAAAAACCAAATCAATTTCAATTTCAAATAGAATTCGTAAATCAACATTTCATTTGTCTTTCTAAACAATTTCCAAATTTTCATTTCAAAACTTCCAATTTTCCGTTTCAAAATCTTATAATTCGATTTCAATTTCTATTTAAAACAATTCACATATTGATTCAAGTTCGTATATAAGTTTCATTCCGAAATCATTTAAATTAGTCTAATTTAACATTCAAATCAATTTCAAATTCATTTATCGATTTCATTCAATATTCGTTAAGTTACTTTATCATTCAAAACAATTTCAATTAAATTTCCAATTCATTAAATCAATTTCTTAAGTTCAACTTCATTAAAACAAAACTTACAATTTTGAATTAAATTAAATTCGTCAAATCATTTCTTTCAATTACAAGTCTTACAAAATATCACATTTTCATTTCTTGTTAAAGAAATTCCATTTCACTTATTTACTTTCTTTAATAATCTTCCAAAACTCACTTAATAAAGAAAACTCAATTTCAATTATTACGAAGTAAAATCCACTTATTCAAAAGTTCAATTTTTCTTATTAAAGAATTTCAATTCAATTTAATCATTTAATAATTCATTATTAAATAATTCAAAACTTAATTATTAAATAATTTCAAAGTTTAATAATTTCAAACTTAATTATTAAATCATTAACATTTTTCTTTCATCAAAATTCAAATTTCAACTTCATTTCGAACCATATTATTCATTTAAATAAAATCTTTATTTTATTTTAAATCAAATTATTGACCAATCGGGTTTTATTTAATTTTCTATCCTAGGTCAAAGTTCAATTTGGGTATTTATCATTTCAACCCGATTCCAATTCAATACAAAATCAAAGCATAAAGGGAACTTGCAGTGTGATAACTGGGAGGTGTCAAAGTAAATAAACAAGCAATAACAACGAACAATAACAATCCAATAATCAATTCAAATAATCCCGAAATAACCGTATTAATTCGTATTGTTATTTGTACGAATTAATATAATTATTTCTAGAATCTACACTGTCATTTCATGTAGATTAAAGATTATTCCACTAATATTTATACGGTTCTTCAATTGTCATTCGATTTCAATTTTTACACTACAACAATTAATCCAACATACGTCGATGGTTCAAAGTGTAATTATCGCTATTCTATATGTCAATTAATTTAACAATTAAAAGGGGTCATATTCACTAATCAAATTTAACATATAAATCAGTTTTAAAATTTTTAACTATCCTATATCCATTTCAATTTTGTATACTATTTATCATTTAACACTAACAATTTAACGTCCAATATAAACATCAACAATCAATCAATTATCAGCCAAACTGTATTATCATCACATAAATAATTAACAGATAATGGTGTCAGATGTCACAGGTGAACTAATACAGGCAATAGCATATATAACAGTGTAATTAACTAACAACAGCATATTTCAATTGTCGTTTCAATTGAAATCAAATTTAATAAATAAAAGAACGTTAATCGTGAGTGATTGCTCACCTTTCTTGGCTAGAGAATACAGAAGGTGATCCGGATACGCACACTGATACGGACTCTGAAATTAATTGTGGATTCAAGCAAAGCAAATCGATACGAGTTCAACGGTCAAGGCTGATTGGCACGAATTGACGAACAGATCTGATAATATGAATAGACAAAATAATCAAAATTGGGTCGATGAAAATAACTGGTATAAGTGAATATATATACAACTAATATACTAAGTATAAAATTTATATACAACTTATAATTTAATTAAGCAAATAATCTTATAATCTTTAAAACAACTTTATACATATAATATGTATATACTAACGCTTATAATAAAATATATAACTTTAATTTTTTTTTTCTCTCTTTTTTTTTTACTAACCCATATAACTCAACGGTTTATATTTATAACCTATAAAACTTATAACTGTTATAAATAGACAATCCAGACATGTATTACTTATATACAATGAACACATCGCTTAAGTACACTATATAGAAACAGGACTAAAGTACAATTATGAACAAAAATATGTATATATAAACTATCGAGACTTATAAGCTGTATAATACACCGTATATTGTTTACATACTTTGTAAGCAAACTTTACACTACATATATCTACACATACACTAACATATAAAGGATTTCTAGGGCCTTTGTCTACTGACCAAAACTGTTATATATTCTAGTTAAAATATCAACAAAATTTGTCCTTTAACATTGGTCAGTATCTTAATAATATATGTATAATACTCTTAAAATATACCTTCTTTAAACATATAACATACCCCTATATATAACATATAACCTATAGGAATACATAACTGTTGAAATATATATGATAGTTACACAAAAAAAAATGACAGTATGAATATATAACTTTAAAATAAAATCATATATGAAACCAAAACTTTGTAAGCAATTTTATAGCAACTTAATACGGTTGTAATATATTGGTACAGGCTAATATTCAAACTCCATAACATTATATATAAACAAATATATATAAATATATATATTTACCTATAATACATAACTTCATAGAGGGGGAAATCTGTTGCCAAGGAGGCAGGAGCAAGGGAAACGGGTCGAGAGGTCGGCAGGCTTATGTGGCTGCGAGACGTGATGTGGCTTCCGCTTTAGCATGATGGCTAGGTTCTGGCGGCCGAGGGTGGTCGTGACGTGGCCGAGGGGGTGGCCATAGGCGGAGGTCGGAGGTGTTGCCTCGGGCGTGGTGCCTCGGGGATGAACGGGGAAGAGGCGGAGCAAGGAGGCAGGGTGGGTCAGGTTCGAACGCGATGGGTGAAGTGGGTTTTCGTGGGCTGCTAAAGGAGAGAGGCGGAGGCAAAGCAATGGGAGGGGAAAGGAGCACGGCCCGGCAGGTAGGAGAAGCTCGACCAGGCTTGCGATTTCGGTGCTGGCACTGGGACAAGCGGGCAGGGTTCCAGCACTGACGTGTTGGTCTTGTTTATTTTTTTTTATTTTTTTTTGAGATAGAAGAATCAGATCATGGCCGAAAGAAAAATATCAAAGAACATGAGCAGGTTCCAATGGCACTTGAAATATAATACTTGCTTTCAAAGGTATGACAGAGCATGAGGAAATGAAATAGTAATATATTGAACTGGAATCCAAAAGACAGTGGAACAAACATCAAAATAATAATTATTACGGGGAACAGTAACCGTCATAATTAAATTATGTGAATATCAAATGCTAGCTGATGGCTATAGATTGACACAGTAGAAAATGAAAAGACAAAAGAAACCCAAAAGCCAAAATAGGGAACCGATATGATGAACCGTTTCTTAGATTTTGCCCTGTACCGGATACCGAAAATTTGACAAATGAATATATTACGGAGATCATCACGACGAGACGATCAAAAAGGTATACAAATATCAGTGGTACGATTTAATTATAAAAATTCGAATTTTCTAATAGCGGAAAATGCAAGAAAAACACTGAAAAATAAGATCGACGGAGCCAAAGATGTCCGAATTTGGAAAAACGACAAACTGACATTTTGCACAGAAGATGGTTTAAAATTTTTCTATGTAAAAATATTTTGGTTTTGAAAACATTTTATTTTCAACGTTTTTTAACTGATTAAATTGAAGTGAATTTACGCGCGAAATAAACTTTCATATTTTCGGACGAAAATTCACCAGTTGCTATGTTTAACTAGACGTATTCCAAATATAAAATTTTTATTTCAAAATTTTATCGTTTAAAATTTCACAAAATTTCAACTAATTGCGTTATCAACAGTTGAAATTTTACGGGTTGTTACATTAAATGCACAAATTTATCAATGTAGATTATTATAACATTATATAGCCAGGGCCGGCCCAAGAGTATTTGATACCCTAGTCGAACAAGTATTTTTGTTTGTTTTGGTGCCCCTTAACCCAACCAAAAAATTACACATAACAAAATGTAAATTCTTTATAAAATTTAACATCCATCACAAAATATTGATCATACAAGTCATTTTGATTACATGCCAAAAAAATAAAATGTAAACATAATATCCTAATACATAATACATATTAACGAAAACAATTTCTTCTTACATTTTTTGAAGCAAACTCCTCCATTACATCTTCATAGGTAAGTTTATCTAAATACTCACTTTCAATCAAAATCATTGTGAGCCTACTTAGTCTCTCTTGCGACATAGTAGTCCAGAGATATGTCTTAATTAATTTTAATTTTGAAAAACTTTTTTCCGCCGAAGCAACCGTAACCGGAATAGTCAATACAATTCGATAAGCAACCCAAACATTCAGAAATCCACTTACATCCCTATAAGATCTCAAGAAATTAAGTATATCAATTGAAGTAGTTACTTTTGATGGTAGAATTCCTTTTAGTTGTCGAAGTTCAAAAAATAACTCTTTACCACAAATATCTTGCTCTTCGTTGTGCTTCAAAAAACCTTCTAGATTCATGCAATTATCCTTCAACTCATCATTGTCAATATTTTTAAATCTTAGGTTCAACAAAAATCCAAAAGTTCATAAAGTTTAAATTGATCAAATCGATCTCTAAGTGAGTCAAAGCTTGATCAACTAGTAGAAGAAAATAAGTGTTCATATATAAATACTATACTATTTTATTACAGTCATCACAATCAACATCTAAGGATGGTGGATCTTATTAAGTGAAATGTAATACTCAAAGAACATTAGTAACCTGCAACTTCATGAAAATTAGTTAAGGTTTTTGGTTTTCCTACCTTGAGACCTTTGCCTAAGGCCCTCATTGTCTCTACAGCTTCACTTATTTTTCATAGCTATGATGTGAATAGTGCAAATTATGTTATTCAAACAAAGACTTTTAGATTAGCTGTTTATGAGTGTACAAATTAGTAACGACAACTTCATGAAAATTCTCTTTCATTAAGGGGTCTACAGAAAGACATTTAGATTAGCAATTGAATTAGTTGGCTATGATTGAATTGTTTTAGAAGCGCAACAAATTAACAAAAGCCTATTTCAATCATAGTAAAAAAAGCTTATTTCAGTCATAGAAAAAAAATAGACAAACTAATCATTATCATTTACAGGCACAAAAAATTAACGAAAGCTTATTTCAATCGTCGACTGTGAATTGTATTTACTCACATTGTTTCAGCTTTGATCCAAATTCTGGTTTGGGGATATACTTTGAAACTAAAATTAGGGTTTGCAATTTGAGGGATGCAGTCTACAAGCTCAGCAAAGTAATCGATGTAGATGAAGTCGGTGTGCAATTGAGAGAGATAACACACGATGGAAGCTTGGAGGTGGTTGCGCTTCGCAGCAGTCGACGATGGGAACAGAAAACTGAGAAAAGGCAAATCGCGTTTTTTTTCTCTTTTTTTTCTGATTTTTTGTTGCCCCTTAGCCGCGCGTTGCCCTAGTCCTTGGTCTCTGTGGACTCTGTTGAGGGTCGTGCCTGTATATAAGATATGTTCTTACAATATTAGAAAGGTTAAATGTTATCATTTCATTTTTCTAATAAGGCTCCCACTAGTCATTTATGTTTCTCCAAACCCTAAGCAAAACATAAAAGTTTTTCGACTTCACTTGTGGGTGTTAGGACTCATATGCCTTGAGATTCTGACCTTGAGGAAAGCTCAACAAATCATAGGCCCGCATACGACAGATAACTCCTTATCGGTTGAATCACATACTACTTCTAACCCGTGGTTCCTTGTCCTAATCCCGCCTTTACCTTGAGGAAAGCTCAACAAGTAAAGTGGGATTATTCACTCAGACCAATCATTTCGCAATTGCCTAAGTATAATGCACGTACCTTGAGAAAAGCTCAACAAATACGTGTAGTTATCTTACCTCGTATATTCAATATATTTATAGTATTACACATAACATCCTAGCTTGAGGAAAACTCAACAACCAAAAAGTATGAAAGCAATCTATTAAAACATAAATGATAGAGGATAACTTTATATTAAAGATTCATAATCTTCAATATATTAAATTGAGTGATATCGACTTGTCAAATAATGTATTTCTTATGAAATACCCTCGTGAGCAATCTATTAATACATAAATGATAGAGGATAACTTTATATTAAAGATTCATAATCTTCAATATATTAAATCGAGTGATATCGACTTGTCAAATAATGTATTTCTTATGAAATACCCTCGTGATTCAAGTGTTGGACACATCTGAAATCACAATATACGTACTACACGTATGTATTTAGTCTTTAAGCTATTTAGGGTTTCTTAATGTTCCACCTTTAATTTATACACTCATATTATATAAGTCATTATAATATATAACTTTTATATTTTAATTAACTTATACAATAATCTTATGTATAACATTAAATTAACTTGACCTTATTTAATTAATTTTAATTAATTAGCTCTTTGATTAATTTTATATTAGTATTCCAATATAAAAAAGTTATTGGACATGTCTTCTACAACCTTTATAATATATACTATAACCTTTATAGTAATACCTATATATCACACACACACACACACACACACACACATATATATATATATTCATGCTATAACCTTTATAGTATATCACGTATATCTTATATATGTGTATTTTTATTTGATTAATTAACCTCTAATTGATTAATTTAATTAAATTATATTAGTTTCGAAATTTTATCTTATACACGTACATGTATACTTATGTTATCTTAAACAATTTATAATAACATAACATATATCAATATATAATACATGTAACGTCCCGACATTTCGAACCATTCGCATCCACACATGTCAGACTTGAATTGCTCGAAACAATAGATTGTTAATTTTATATTTGGCAAAACTTAGCATATACAGTAAATAAATCAATCACAGAATCACAGACATAGAGTATTAAAACAATAAGCAGCAGAATAGATTTAAACATCCAAATTTAAACAGAATATAACATAAATCACAAATACAGAGTAGTCTCAAATACAAAAGCAACTGACGAGTCTGAAACAACAACTAGAATAAACTGAAGTAACTGAAAGCTAGATAGATAGATGGATCTCCAAGCGAAGCTCCAAACTCCAAAGGTGAGTCTCAAATGCTGTGGCACTCAGGCTGACCCGAGCATAAAGCAAAACACAAACACTCGAGTCATGATTAACATTCTTATATCAGTAAATTTAACTCAAGTGAAATGTCAACTGAAATACAAATAACTTAAAGGATAGTTGGAATTTCCATCCTCTAAGGATCCGTGGAACTATCTACTATGTAGTAATATACGCTATTATAATATGTCTATAGTAAAGTAAACTATTAAAATAGCGTTAAGGCGTTACCCAAATCCCCCTTAACACATTTTTATAATGTCGTAGTCTATACATATACTGTAAACTCCACTCGCAAGTGGGTTATAAGGGAGCACTCCATAGGTACGACACAAAACAAACTCGTAGAAGGCGCGATAGGGCATGTCACAAGGTACGCGAGGAAATGCCAGGGTAGATATACCATTTTTGTAACGACCCTAGATTTTAATTTATTTAAATTGATAATTAAATGAATTTTTGAATAAAAATTGTAAAATTAAATTAATAATTTATTGAATTTCTGAATTAAAATTGTATAATTTATTTTAAATGAAAGCGAGTTTCCCCGAATATGAATAAATTCTGTATAAATAATAAAAATTTGAAATATTGTAAAAATATGTATATATGTTGTTTTGAATTTAAATTGTAAATAAATGGTTTGAAAATAAAGATACAAATTATATGAGATATAAAGTATAAAGTAAATATCTAGATCTTAATAAATCAATACAAAATAATACAAAGTAGTAGAACAAACAAAAATAATAAAAGAGAAAAAAATATAGAATATATTCAAGTAATAATACAAACAAAGTATATTCATAAGATAATAAAAATATAAGTAGATAATAACTATTTGGGTTAGAAATTCATTTGCAATATAACTTAAGAAAGTAAACACATTCAAGTATGAAACAAGTATTCATATATATGAAAGTAAGAAATCAGATAAACAAATATAAATGTAAGCATGTGAACAAATGTATATGAGAAAAGCTTGTAAAAGAAGCCACTATTATACACATACATGTACAAACGAGATAAAGAATAAAATAAAAGAAGTATTTGTACAAAGTAATTCATGTGGCACACCAAAGCAAGGTTTATATCAGCAAACAAAAGAAACTGTCTTCATATATGTACCCAGCCGAAATGCAATGTATAAAATAAGATAATTTGGTACAAAGTAATAAATGCAGCCTCCCATTTGTATACAATATCCCTGGTTTTGGTTGTACAACACTATCTATCAGCCCCCATATGAAAAATCTCTGACCCAAACTAATTAAATCTTGTACCAGGGGATGTAACAAAGCCTGTATATTTTCTTTTATATACATCATTCCCATTCGTTCACTTGAAACTTGAGTAAAGAAAAAAAAAACATATAAACATCATCTTATAATTTCAAACTCAAGATCATTTAACAAAGCAAACAACTACAACCTGGAATTAAATACAACAGCATCATCAGCAAACTCAAAGTCTGGAACAAACAAATAAAAACCAGATATCAAAGAGAAAGGTTTCAACTTTGCAAATTTTCTCAAGCCTGATTTAAGAGGAAACTCTGTTCTTCACAAAAAACACTGTGAGCAACTTTTCTTTTTAAAACAGATTTCCTTGTTTCTTTTCCTGTGAGTAACTTATGTTTTTAAAATTTAAAAGTTGAATTGATTGTATATAGGTGTCTGTTGCTATATATATTCTTTGAATATATTTGGAAAACTGGAAAAAATCTTGTGTACAGGTTATTGCTATACATGTTCTGTTCTGATATTTTCAGATATCAGACTTTGAGATAAAAATCATTTTTCACCTGATTTACTTGATGATTGGGTTTAATGTTAAAACAAGAATTGTTTGTTATTGTATATATTCAAGATTTAAAATTTATTTAAGTCAAATCGACTTGTTTATAACCCTGGGAAGCAAGAAACTGAGTAAAGCTTTAAATTAGTCAGAATTTGAATTTCATAATTCTCGAATTCAGGTTTATAAGCTGAAATCTTATACTTTAATATGATTTTTAAAACAAAAACTATAATTTTTAGTATAGAGTTGAGACTGCAGTTCTCGTTTGAACGAAAAATGTTTTTTTTCGAATTTTCTGGTGATCTATAAACTCGGGGTGATCGGGATTTGTGCTAGAGGAGGATGGTGGCATGGAGATTGTGGGAAAAATACATTGGTATTTTATTTATGGATATGGCGATCGGAATTTGGTATATTAGGGTTTTGCTGTTGTTTTTAATGGCCGATGGGTTTGAGGGAATTCCGACGCGATTGAAAGTTTGTAGGGGATCGCGATGGGAGAAATCGCTTCGTGGGGACGTGGAGCTGCTCTAGAGTGATCGCATGGGTTTCCGGTCATCATGATCATCGACGACGAGGAGATTTCGTTCGTCTGCGTTCGTTCCAGTTGTGGTCGTGAGGCTCGTTTTCGATTTTGAGTCGTATCGTTGAATCTGAGTCTTGACTCGTGGTCGCGTGGGTTCGTGGAGATGTTGAGGAGCATCGCGACGATCACCAGAAGTCGGAGGCGTGGGTGCAAGTGCACCGCGTGCACGTCGTATCTGAAGGCTGGGGGGGCTCGGGTTTGGTCGCGTGCGAAGGGGTGATTTTCTCGAAGCAGATGAAGTTGGTGGAAGAAGGGGGGATGTCTCGAAGTATTCTCGGGTATGGCACGAGAAAAATGCAGATGCGACTCGAAGAAATTTTTCGTGTAGCTCAGGCATAAGTTGTTTCCAGGTTTTCAATTTAAAAGAAGAACAAAAGTTTTTAAAGTTTTAAAAACAAACAAAAGCAAGTCTTCCAAGTTAAAGTATTTGTTAAGGTCCCAAGGCATAAACGTTCAAATAAAATTTAAATGATAAAATTAAGTAGTTTAAAAAAGTTATCTTCACTTAATTAAAGTTGATGTATGAAATTATAGTAATTAAGTAAGATTTATTTGTTATCTCTTAAAATAAATTAAGGACTTGGTTCAATATAAGAAGTAATTAATCAATGCAATTAATTTAAAGGGTAAGAAATTAAGGGTTAATTTCTTAAAATAATTAAGTTAAAGGTTAATTTAATAAATGAAAGTGATTAAGGTAATTAATTACTTAAAAATGATTACTTAGTTAAAAAGAAATTAATTTATGGTTAGAGTAAAGTAAGTAATTTAAAAGGATAATTACTTATTATGATTAATTAAGGATAACAAATCAAATAGAGATTAATCAAGAATTAATTAATGAATGTGATTAATTAAGATTTATTAAATGATCAAAAGGTAAGGATTTATTAAGTAAGGAATAATTAATTTATAAAGTAAGGATTATTAATTAGATATTAATTAATAATTAAAGTGGATCAATCAAGTGATTCAGCAATAATAAATCTAAGGATAATACGATAAATTAACCAGTATAATTTATTAAGAAATAATTATAAATTAAGGAGTAATTTATTAGTCATTGCAATTAATTAAAGATAATGAATTCAGGATAAATTATTAATGAAGAGTTAATTAACGATTTATGTAAAGGATAATTTATTAAATATTTTGTAATTAATTGATTGTTAATTAACCATGATCTATGACCCATCTGATTTAAATTAATCAGATAAATTATTGAGTTTACTTACGGATGTTTGGATTTTATTGAATGATTGAATTGTTTGATATCCCTGATATATAATGCTTTGTGATACATCCTGATTTATGTCGTGATCTGTGATTTCTGTTTCTGTGATATATTACTATGTGAATATGAAACCCTTGGCCTGTAAAACGGCACTTGAACTTCGATGCGACAGGGAGTCGGATTCCAGTTGGTTATCCGAAACCCACATCGAATTGAAATACTGAATCTTTGTAACCGATAAATTTATTTTATCTATGAATCTGTGAATGAAGATAAGCGTTATCGATTATACCGCTTATCGATATATCTGTGATGATTGATGTTGCACTATTGTGTGTTAAACCCCTAGACCACACTGTTACACACACAAATATGGATTTCACGTGGAAATCGGTTAAGTCACAGATAATTTAAATTTGATGTTTTTGAAATTGAAATTTTAATTTCAATTGATTTTGAAATTAGAAATTTGGGTTTAAAGTGAAAAGCTTTTGAAATGGAATTTCAAAGATGAAATTTAACTTTGAATAACTTGATGAAGTTTTGGAAATTTAAATAATTTGATTTAAATTTGAATTCAAGATTTGAAATTGAATTCTATAATTTGAAACTAGGGATTTAAAATGTTATACCCGTTATATATGGGTTAAACTATTTTAAAAATATTGATTTTGGAATGTGATTCAAGAGCTTTAACTCGTGCAAATATAATTGGATTTTTCGGAAACGAAAACTATTTGTCTTCAAATAATAACAGCTTTCATATGATAAGTGAACTTCCAATTTGTGTTGAAAGGTTTCAAATTTAAAATGAAATTGAAATGTTTTGAAAGGCTATGAATGAATTGTTTTTGAAAGCTATGAGTTGAATCTTTGTTTTAAAGATTCAACGAGTTATTCCAATTGAAACATAAATTGTTTTGAAACCTATGAACAGATCTTTATGAAACGAAGTAAACTTTGTGAAATGAATCTTTTCGTTTAAAAGATTTAAAAATGGTAATTTGTTAAACCATTTGAAAAGAAAGGTTTTGGGTATTAAGTTGTGACTTAATTGAAATCCCATATCCATATGATTTTTAAATATTACGCTCACTATTCGGGTTAACCGGGAAAAGACATTTGTGTCATATAACCCATTCCGAATAATGATACGTCGTATATGGATCGCATTTGCTATATTACAGCATGATAGGGGGTTCTCGCTTCGCAGTTTGGTGGCGAACGGGAGACTCTTACCCCTACATGTCCCTGAGAGGGATGGGTTGGTTAGGCTGAGGCCGTGACAGTCGAGAGGCTGGCCGTAAAAGTAAATGCGAGGTGCCAATGTAAGCCACGGTGGGACTGGGATGGTTGCAAAGCCTACCGGTGGCCGCTGTCTGTAGATCGTCACATTTGGTATCAGAGCTAAGGTTGGACTTTAGCTCAGGAGTATAACACGTTAAGTAGCTCATTAGAGATAGAGTGAAGTAAACTCTAGAATGAGTATATCCTTAAGATATCCGTTTAAACGTCTCAGTAAATTCTCTTACTATCCACTGATAGTGAGTATGAGTGCAAGAAGAGAACGAGATAGGGGACAAGGGAATACGACTATAAATGGTCAATACCCTGCAACAGTGGAAACAACTTTCTTATCAATATTCTTTGATTCGTTTCCAAATTCTTTTGATTGCTTCGTATCAGTTACAAGAAGAAGTTTCGGTGTGATGATGGCTCTACGAACCGTTGTAGGAGATTCTTATTTCGTATCTTCATCGACTTCTTATCAGCTTTTTGATTTATATCTTAATGAATTTGAAATTGAAAATTTTAAATTGAGTTAAATTGATTAATAGGATATGAAGCTAAAATTTGAATTTAATCAATAAAACGATTTCGTTTAAAACCAAATTTTGAAATTCTGTTGTAATTTCTTGTGAATACCAAAGTCCGAAGAGGGACAAATTGGTATGTATTCTGAGATATTCCGACTTGAATTCAGAATCTGTATCTTGAGTTTGAGGAATTATAGGAGATCGAATCTGTCTATCTCTATCTTTGTTTTCGTGCCTGCGAATTTCGAGGACGAAATTCTTTTAAGGGGGGAAGTTTGTAACGACCCTAGATTTTAATTTATTTAAATTGATAATTAAATGAATTTTTGAATAAAAATTGTAAAATTAAATTAATAATTTATTGAATTTCTGAATTAAAATTGTATAATTTATTTTAAATGAAAGCGAGTTTCCCCGAATATGAATAAATTCTGTATAAATAATAAAAATTTGAAATATTGTAAAAATATGTATATATGTTGTTTTGAATTTAAATTGTAAATAAATGGTTTGAAAATAAAGATACAAATTATATGAGATATAAAGTATAAAGTAAATATCTAGATCTTAATAAATCAATACAAAATAATACAAAGTAGTAGAACAAACAAAAATAATAAAAGAGAAAAAAATATAGAATATATTCAAGTAATAATACAAACAAAGTATATTCATAAGATAATAAAAATATAAGTAGATAATAACTATTTGGGTTAGAAATTCATTTGCAATATAACTTAAGAAAGTAAACACATTCAAGTATGAAACAAGTATTCATATATATGAAAGTAAGAAATCAGATAAACAAATATAAATGTAAGCATGTGAACAAATGTATATGAGAAAAGCTTGTAAAAGAAGCCACTATTATACACATACATGTACAAACGAGATAAAGAATAAAATAAAAGAAGTATTTGTACAAAGTAATTCATGTGGCACACCAAAGCAAGGTTTATATCAGCAAACAAAAGAAACTGTCTTCATATATGTACCCAGCCGAAATGCAATGTATAAAATAAGATAATTTGGTACAAAGTAATAAATGCAGCCTCCCATTTGTATACAATATCCCTGGTTTTGGTTGTACAACACTATCTATCAGCCCCCATATGAAAAATCTCTGACCCAAACTAATTAAATCTTGTACCAGGGGATGTAACAAAGCCTGTATATTTTCTTTTATATACATCATTCCCATTCGTTCACTTGAAACTTGAGTAAAGAAAAAAAAACATATAAACATCATCTTATAATTTCAAACTCAAGATCATTTAACAAAGCAAACAACTACAACCTGGAATTAAATACAACAGCATCATCAGCAAACTCAAAGTCTGGAACAAACAAATAAAAACCAGATATCAAAGAGAAAGGTTTCAACTTTGCAAATTTTCTCAAGCCTGATTTAAGAGGAAACTCTGTTCTTCACAAAAAACACTGTGAGCAACTTTTCTTTTTAAAACAGATTTCCTTGTTTCTTTTCCTGTGAGTAACTTATGTTTTTAAAATTTAAAAGTTGAATTGATTGTATATAGGTGTCTGTTGCTATATATATTCTTTGAATATATTTGGAAAACTGGAAAAAATCTTGTGTACAGGTTATTGCTATACATGTTCTGTTCTGATATTTTCAGATATCAGACTTTGAGATAAAAATCATTTTTCACCTGATTTACTTGATGATTGGGTTTAATGTTAAAACAAGAATTGTTTGTTATTGTATATATTCAAGATTTAAAATTTATTTAAGTCAAATCGACTTGTTTATAACCCTGGGAAGCAAGAAACTGAGTAAAGCTTTAAATTAGTCAGAATTTGAATTTCATAATTCTCGAATTCAGGTTTATAAGCTGAAATCTTATACTTTAATATGATTTTTAAAACAAAAACTATAATTTTTAGTATAGAGTTGAGACTGCAGTTCTCGTTTGAACGAAAAATGTTTTTTTTTTCGAATTTTCTGGTGATCTATAAACTCGGGGTGATCGGGATTTGTGCTAGAGGAGGATGGTGGCATGGAGATTGTGGGAAAAATACATTGGTATTTTATTTATGGCTATGGCGATCGGAATTTGGTATATTAGGGTTTTGCTGTTGTTTTTAATGGCCGATGGGTTTGAGGGAATTCCGACGCGATTGAAAGTTTGTAGGGGATCGCGATGGGAGAAATCGCTTCGTGGGGACGTGGAGCTGCTCTAGAGTGATCGCATGGGTTTCCGGTCATCATGATCATCGACGACGAGGAGATTTCGTTCGTCTGCGTTCGTTCCAGTTGTGGTCGTGAGGCTCGTTTTCGATTTTGAGTCGTATCGTTGAATCTGAGTCTTGACTCGTGGTCGCGTGGGTTCGTGGAGATGTTGAGGAGCATCGCGACGATCACCAGAAGTCGGAGGCGTGGGTGCAAGTGCACCGCGTGCACGTCGTATCTGAAGGCTGGGGGGCTCGGGTTTGGTCGCGTGCGAAGCGGTGATTTTCTCGAAGCAGATGAAGTTGGTGGAAGAAGGGGGGATGTCTCGAAGTATTCTCGGGTATGGCACGAGAAAAATGCAGATGCGACTCGAAGAAATTTTTCGTGTAGCTCAGGCATAAGTTGTTTCCAGGTTTTCAATTTAAAAGAAGAACAAAAGTTTTTAAAGTTTTAAAAACAAACAAAAGCAAGTCTTCCAAGTTAAAGTATTTGTTAAGGTCCCAAGGCATAAACGTTCAAATAAAATTTAAATGATAAAATTAAGTAGTTTAAAAAAGTTATCTTCACTTAATTAAAGTTGATGTATGAAATTATAGTAATTAAGTAAGATTTATTTGTTATCTCTTAAAATAAATTAAGGACTTGGTTCAATATAAGAAGTAATTAATCAATGCAATTAATTTAAAGGGTAAGAAATTAAGGGTTAATTTCTTAAAATAATTAAGTTAAAGGTTAATTTAATAAATGAAAGTGATTAAGGTAATTAATTACTTAAAAATGATTACTTAGTTAAAAAGAAATTAATTTATGGTTAGAGTTAAGTAAGTAATTTAAAAGGATAATTACTTATTATGATTAATTAAGGATAACAAATCAAATAGAGATTAATCAAGAATTAATTAATGAATGTGATTAATTAAGATTTATTAAATGATCAAAAGGTAAGGATTTATTAAGTAAGGAATAATTAATTTATAAAGTAAGGATTATTAATTAGATATTAATTAATAATTAAAGTGGATAAATCAAGTGATTCAGCAATAATAAATCTAAGGATAATACGATAAATTAACCAGTATAATTTATTAAGAAATAATTATAAATTAAGGAGTAATTTATTAGTCATTGCAATTAATTAAAGATAATGAATTCAGGATAAATTATTAATGAAGAGTTAATTAACGATTTATGTAAAGGATAATTTATTAAATATTTTGTAATTAATTGATTGTTAATTAACCATGATCTATGACCCATCTGATTTAAATTAATCAGATAAATTATTGAGTTTACTTACGGATGTTTGGATTTTATTGAATGATTGAATTGTTTGATATCCCTGATATATAATGCTTTGTGATACATCCTGATTTATGTCGTGATCTGTGATTTCTGTTTCTGTGATATATTACTATGTGAATATGAAACCCTTGGCCTGTAAAACGGCACTTGAACTTCGATGCGACAGGGAGTCGGATTCCAGTTGGTTATCCGAAACCCACATCGAATTGAAATACTGAATCTTTGTAACCGATAAATTTATTTTATCTATGAATCTGTGAATGAAGATAAGCGTTATCGATTATACCGCTTATCGATATATCTGTGATGATTGATGTTGCACTATTGTGTGTTAAACCCCTAGACCACACTGTTACACACACAAATATGGATTTCACGTGGAAATCGGTTAAGTCACAGATAATTTAAATTTGATGTTTTTGAAATTGAAATTTTAATTTCAATTGATTTTGAAATTAGAAATTTGGGTTTAAAGTGAAAAGCTTTTGAAATGGAATTTCAAAGATGAAATTTAATTTTGAATAACTTGATGAAGTTTTGGAAATTTAAATAATTTGATTTAAATTTGAATTCAAGATTTGAAATTGAATTCTATAATTTGAAACTAGGGATTTAAAATGTTATACCCGTTATATATGGGTTAAACTATTTTAAAAATATTGATTTTGGAATGTGATTCAAGAGCTTTAACTCGTGCAAATATAATTGGATTTTTCGGAAACGAAAACTATTTGTCTTCAAATAATAACAGCTTTCATATGATAAGTGAACTTCCAATTTGTGTTGAATGGTTTCAAATTTAAAATGAAATTGAAATGTTTTGAAAGGCTATGAATGAATTGTTTTTGAAAGCTATGAGTTGAATCTTTGTTTTAAAGATTCAACGAGTTAATCCAATTGAAACAGAAATTGTTTTGAAACCTATGAACAGATCTTTATGAAACGAAGTAAACTTTGTGAAATGAATCTTTTCGTTTAAAAGATTTAAAAATGGTAATTTGTTAAACCATTTGAAAAGAAAGGTTTTGGGTATTAAGTTGTGACTTAATTGAAATCCCATATCCATATGATTTTTAAATATTACGCTCACTATTCGGGTTAACCGGGAAAAGACATTTGTGTCATATAACCCATTCCGAATAATGATACGTCGTATATGGATAGCATTTGAAGACCGGTGTTGAAGACCGGATATTTACGAAAACGAAAGGACAACTCGTCGAATGTCTCTGCATCGACTGGCCCCGATATAGAGATTTTATCACCCTTTGTGATGGGAAGTTCGGACGGGATTGTGAATATCCGGAATTGCAAGGGCTTCGTAAGAAGTGCCTTCGGTTCTGTTCGAACCCGGAACAGACTTGTATGGATACATGTCTGACATTACACTTTGAGATATAAAGCCGATTTCTTTCAAATACATTTCTGTTGGTGGCGGAGAATTTATTCTCTTAGCTTAACACCCTTCTCTGAGACGTACGAGCTCAGAGGTTATGTAGTTGAAGGTTATCAGCGATATACTCCCAATTTGGTAATGTGGCATGCTGAGTGTTGCTGTGAAATGATCAGTGTTTGATCATTTGCGATATGATCATTTGTTTGATCTTATATCTTTGTGATCATAGGTTGATCATTTGTTTGACCCGAAGCATGGCTTTGTGACAAAGCGTAGCTTTGTGGACGAGACTTCGTCGAGCCTCACACCCCGGAAATGGTCAAAACAGGAAAGATGCGGCAAGGTTCTAGGGAGTAGCGCCCCTTAGTGTATGTCATTCCTTCTGGATAAAGGTGGTATCATGGTATGGAGCCCAGATACTTAACCTCTGTGGTTGCTGCATTTTTACTATGTGGTTTGTTGCGAATCGGGGATCCTCGGGAAGATCGGTGACGATCGGGGGATGGCATACGCGTGTCAGTAGTTACCTATTTTTGCAGAGGTAACCCGGCCTTGTGTTGGCAGAGATCCGGTTAGGTTCTCGGGTCGTCTATTCCAGGGACGTACCCATCGTGGCATAGGAAGTTCCTTAGCCTGACCATTTGTTGGAAATCCAAAGAAACAATACGTGACTTGTATGGTTTTAGTTGTATTACCTGCCATGGAATGTGGCGGTAACCTGCTATTGAACATGGTAGCTATAGTAGGCATAAGTGCGGAATGCCTATGCTGGCTAAGATTAATATTATACTTTCGAAATGTTTTCTACACTATGCACTAATAATAATATCAAAAATGATTTGATTTTGCGTAGTAAGCATCTTTGACTATCATAAGAAGAAATCTCCTCCAATTCTGCGTTTGCATTGTGTGTGTGGTGGGAGGTCTTATGGTAGTTTCATTTTCCAAAAGCATTGCGAATTGACTTTAAAATTCTTTGCTATTTGTTTTTAAAGATAAACTGTTTTTGTTGCTCACACCAGTCCCATGACTGATCCGGAGTTTATTGTTTCTTTCCTAAACTCTGGATGCTCAAAATTTTTCTACACGAGCAGTCTAGAGTTGGGTTTTTCAGATAATCAGATTAGTAGATTTATCTGGAGCTAGTTCAGTCTTTGGATCGGACTGCACTTGCTTATTCTTGGTGTATCGTTATTGGGAGTTCGAGCTACTGCTGGAGTTCTCTCTTGAAGACTATCTTAGAGTTATTTGTTCCGCTGCTGATATTTGTTATCGTTTTCTTTTCCGCTGCTATTTGTTGTATCATATCTCTGATATATATAGATATTCATTGTATCATCATTGTATCTGGATATTGTATCAGATGTTGTATATCTATATTCTTTTATTCCGCTGTGTTATTTACTTAATGTTGTTATAAGCTCCGGAGAACCAGATTTGGCATTTGAATCTACGGCATTTTGAGTACGAGTGGAGTACGGGTGCCGATTTTCGAAGGCCAACTTTTGGGTCTTCACAATTTTCACTCCCGGACTGGTGGTAACGCATAGCAACTACTACCGCCCACCTCGTGACACACTCCCAAATCAAAGAGTACACCCAATCAAATCACAAAAGCAATAGAATGGTATCGAAGAAATGTGCCCGATCGGAGGAATGACCTCACTTGGCCCGGTATAGCTCCTGTTTTAGCCACATCAAGCTGACTCACGGGAGTCAGGGCTACGTAAATACCATATAGAATCGTCACCAAACCATCCTATTTCATTCTGGAATCTCCACCACGTACACAGTTGTTAAAGTGGTTTTCGGCACTGGCGGAGAGTATGACAATATCCGATCTCGGTCTCTTTAACAACCAAACGCTTATTTCACACCGTGATCATTTCATTTCAAATAGTTCATACTTCATATCAAAATATCATATTCATTTCAAAACCATATCAATTAGATATCATTATTCACTTTTAAATAATATTCATTTCCAGAATCGTAATACTTTCAAATTATAACCCTTTCGAATCATAACACTTTAGAAATCATAGCACTTTTATAATCATAACAGTTCCAACTTAAATAGTTTAGATATTGAAAATAGTATATATTAAAATAGTTAAAAATTAAAATAGTTTATAAATTAAAATAATTTATAAATTAAAATAGTTGTAAATTAAAAATAGTTTATATATATTAAAATTACTTTATATAATAAAAATTGTTTCCTCCAATTTCGCAAGTCAATTCAAATCATCTTAAATTCCAAAATTCAATGTAAATCAATTCCAGTTTAACCATTTCAATTTAAAGGTCAAAGATTCAATTCAAATTCTAAATAAACCATTTCAATTTATATCGATTTCAAATCCAAGTTTGAACTATCATTTCAATTCCAATAAGATTCAAAATTTAAATATTCAGATGTTTACAATAAGTTTCATTTATATCTCAATTTTAGTTTTATTCTAAATATTCACTTAATCATTTTAATAACAATTAAATAAAATCTCAATTTATAAATTCAAATCAATATTAAATATTCAGTCTCAATTTTATTTAAAGTTGAGAATATTCATTTAATCACTTTCATCAATCAAGTTATAAATCATACCTTTCAAATCTCAAAATTAATAAGTTCAAACAAATTCTTATTTAAATTCAATTATTAACCAATTTAAATTTCAAGTCAATTTTACTTTAATTTTTTCCGACCTCTATTTATTTAAAGTTATTCTAAAAGCCTATTTAAAATATTAATGTAAAATTTTAAATAAATAGTTAAGCATATTATATATATATACTAATTAAATTAAATTTTATTTAAATAATTTATGTTAAATTAATTCTTATTAATAAATCTATTTTTAAATCTTATTTATATATTTTAAAAATAATAAAATTATAAGAAAAATCCTAAAATTTATATTTTCAAAACTATATTATAAATTTAAAATTTCCAGAACATATTATTTTAAAAATCTAATTTTTCAAAATAAATTATCTTTATATTATTTTTAAAAATCAATATTTAGTAAAATTCAAATATTTCCTTCCAAAACTATAAAATCATTTTTCAGAATAGACCAACGGTGTCCGTATATAATTTTCTATCCTATGGTCAAGTGATACGGATATTTAATATTTCAATCCGCAATTTAAATGTTTCGGGTGTATATCATTTTAACCCGCAATCCCAAAATTTAAAATCAATGAAAATCGCTTGGGTTTATCATTTCAACCCATAACGATTTTCCCCTAATCTATAGTATCGTTCGGGTATGTATCATTTCAACCCATAGGGAATTCTAAATTAACAGGAACTTGCAGAGTGAGAACAAATATGATAATAGCATATCAACAACAGGCATATATCATCAGTAACAAATTTAATTATAACAGATTATGGTGTCAAATGTCATGGGTGAATAATTACAGATAATGGCATATCATATATAACAATTAAATAATTAACAGTTCAAATTTTAACAGCATATTTCAATTGTCGTTTCGAGTGAAATCAAATCTACTAAATATAACAATATTAATTGTGAGTGATCGCTCACCTTTCGAGGCTAGAGAAATTTGATAATGAACCGAGCTGCAAATCCGATCAACGAATTCCAAAGTAAAGTACAATGAACACGAATTTGACGAACAAGGCTGATAATAAGGAATCGATGAGAACAAATCAGCTCGGTATAAATGGAAAATATATACATTATTGTATATATATATATATGTATTTTCAATATTTTTAATAAACAAATATCAAAATAAAATATATAAAAATTCAAAACCATTATTCTTAAAACTCAAATAATAAAATCAAAGATATATATTATATAAAAAAAACCAAAACTTATATATACTTCAAAAGTGGGATCCAAGTATACCTTATTTAAAATACTTATGCTTTAAATCTATATACACATACTTGCATATATACATTCTTTAAACTTAAAATTATACTTCAAATCTGGAATGCACTGACTCATATATAATATCCTTTAGGCTGACCGTACCTACATATTACATTTAAAACCGTATGTATAAACATATATATATATATATATGTATAAACACACATATATATATATATATATATATATATATAAACATACGTACATATTATATGTTGAAATCTATACTTATTATAAAATCCAATATAAACATGCTTTTAATATAATATAGCCATAAACTCAACCGCTTTAAAAAGCAAACACACACATACAGTACCCTAAACGAAAAATGTAAATATATTTGGACGGTGAAACATATACCTATATATATAACTAGACATAATATAGATAATATATATACTTCATTCTCCCAACCAAATATATATAACAATAGAATATATGAGCTGCTGGACTATATATACTTATATATACCTAGAGGAGCACACGAGTGAAAGGGAATAGAGCAAGGAGGAGGGGAGAGGCGTACGGCTATGGTGGTGGGTTGACAGAGAGAGAGAGGGAGGAGCGGGCTAGGGAAGGAAGAAAGGTAGAGGATTTCATGGGAGGATGGCCGAGTTGTATGGAGATGGTGGCATCGGCAAGGGTGTGAGGCCTGTAGGCGGCGGCCATGGGAAGGTGGAGGGGCGCTCGGGTGTGCTAGGAGGAGCGGCCGGTGGTTGTTGCCGTGGAGAAGTCTGGGCGGAGATGTTTGCGTGGTGATGGGGTGCATACCAGGTGAAGTGGAGGACTGGAGGTGTGTACGGCATAGGCAGAAGGTTGGGTAGGTGAACGGTGGGTTTTGCTTGGTCGGGTTTGTTTGGCGTTGGTATGAGACGCGACAAGGTGGTGGAGGAACAAGCAGCGGTGAGGTCGGCGAAAAAAAAGAGAGGAAAAAAAAATATAAATGGGTTCAAAGAAAGGGAAGAAGTTGCAGTTGGAAGAACGTGCTCCTCTGACACATACATATATATATATACATATATATATATATACTGTTATTCTCTTTTTGAAATGAAGGGACGAGAAGATAGATTTGCAAAAGTAGCAGGTTACCGAAGATGTATACGAACAGTTTTCTGAAATATCAACGTATATAATATTTCTTTTATATTATAATAATAGCACCACAAAAAGGAAGAGAGAATTCAAGGAACTAACATAAATATTAAACCAAGGAAATGGTTACAGCCTGTAATTGAATTCAGGTAATTATTAAAAGAAAAAGGGCAACTGATTTACGGTGGAAAAATGAAAGGGTATGGGAAGCTAAAAGGTCCAAATGCGGAACCGATACGACTGATCAGTTTACCGATTTCGTTGTGTCCCGAACTCCGAAACATGCGAGTGAATATACTGCGGAGATCAGCACGATGGGACGATCAAAACGGTATACAGATATCAGTAATACAACCATCCTATCAGAAGTCGAATTTTGGTGCCAAAACTGCTGCAATTTTGTCGAAAATAAGATAAACGAAGGTAGAGAAGTCCAAATTTAATGAAATGAAATATGACGTCTCACTCAGAAAATAGTTTACATTTTTATTGTATAAAAATATTCAGATTTTGAAAACATTTTATTTTCATCTAATTAACTAATTTTTAATTGAAATTGAAAATTACACAACAGAACTATCTTTCACATTCTCTGATGAAAATCTGACATTTGCTACGTTTAAATAGACGCATTTCAAATATCAATTTTTCATTGATAAATTTTATTGTAAAATTTTAAGCAAAACTTCAGTTGCTTACGTTATTAAAACAGTTAAAATTTACGGGTCGTTTCACTCTCTCCCACTTAAAACTTTTCGTCCCCGAAAAGGAACGAGGTAGGAAAATGAAGCAACCAGAAAAATAGTTTGAAATATAAAATACCTGACACCACAACTTATTCTAATAACATATAAATTTCATCAGTTTTTAAATTGATTTATATTCAATAAATTTGGTTTCAATCCATTTTATTTAATCAATAGTATTCATTTGTATTCATATTTTGTTGATTTTCAATTCAGGTTATTTTCATTCAATTTGGTTTGCTCCAATTTATTAATATTTGTTGCAAAAATTTCTTTCAAAACAAAATTTATTTGGTTTACTCACTTATTTAAATCCTTTTGACCTTAGTTAAGTTGATTTCACTTAAAATTTCAATTTCACTATTCTTAGGTTTATATTTATTTCTTAAATAGCATTCCCCCTTTCTCATTTAATTAATTTCACTTGACATATTTTACAACATATATTAAGTGTATAAACATTTATTATAACCATTTATTATTCAACAAATTAATTCTCTTTTTATTTTTCAATTCATTATTCAATTTATTATTTATAAATTCCCTTAACAAAATATCATTTTCGGACATCTTATTGCTCACATTTATTATTATATATTATTCAATTACCTATTCTCATTAACATTTAACTATTTCTAGGTAAGTTATATTAAGGTTCAGAGTGAAATTAAATACTATACAATTTTTTTTTATTTACAACATTTATATTAAGCCAGATTTTAGTTTGAACAATTTATTACTTAAGTTTCTATTGTATAACCTTTAATTATATATTCACCCTAACATTTTAACTTTTGAATATTTAGGTAAGTTATATATTAGAATGCAATTTAGAATTATGCAAATAAGTTTTATTCAAATTCAACTATTTCAAGTTTGTTTAATTTCATTTATCATTTTGGATATTCCAATTATTCAAATATTTCACTTTATTTCAATAATTGAAACCATTTCTTAATATAAAACTTAAGATTCAAATTTATGGTTTCACTTCAAGCTATTTTGAAATAATTATATACATATATATTTTATAAATCAAATTATACACAAGAAATTTAAATCAAATCCCTTTTTTTTCTTTTTCCGAAACAAAAGTGTAGCAAAGCTACTAAGGGGCCTCTCCACTTCGAGACTCGAAAATGAATGTCGATGATGCTGCAGTCATCACCGAAATTATTTTTCAGTGACAAATGAGGAGAGTACGGATTTTCTTTATTTTAAATTTTTTTGAAAACAATTTATATTCGCAAATACTTTCAAATAATATATTCTTTCAAACTATGAACTCAAATTTTGTAAACCACCGGAAATTAAATTCTTAAATCCTTAATTTAAATTTATTTCATTTTCAAATTAGATTTATAAATCACACTTATAAAATTTTCAACTCTTTACAGCATACCACAATAGCTAACAGTTAAAGAATGTTGACTAACAATGAATGATAATATAGTATTATCATTTCTAATAACCAATACATTTAACTATGCAATTTCAGAAAATTATACTTTTATATATATCTAGAATATAACCACACATTAAATTATTTCATTTACCAATTGAAAAACAATATTGTGTTAGTTTGCTCTGTTCAAGTGTTTTGGAATTCCTATCGATAGCGTTGGCCAGAAGAATCGATCGAAACACCACATCAACTTAACAATTCAAACAACACAATATAAACAATTTTATATTAATAACAAATACACTCCCGTTACTCGATGATTCAAGAATGGATAGAGATTCACATATAGAGGGATCCTAATCAAAGAGAATTCTAACTAACGAGATAGACTCGAAAGGAAGATAAGATAACTAAATTACAAAAGAGGAAGATGGATAGACTTATATTGATCGCGGGTGACCTTAACCGGGTCAACAGAGATTCTAGAAATAAGTTCGATGCGGAAATTCAATTTCCCGCTTGAAGGGAAGAGAAGTGACTTCACCTAATACCAGGATAATCTCTGATTATCGGAGTGGAGTCAAGATTAAAAGGGAATTACCCTGATCATCTACTAAAGATGGTTCGAGATTTGCAAGAGATAACAACATCAAAACCGAGGACATAGAAATCTCCGGTGAATCGACGCTTGTTGTAAAGGAATTTCACCCCTTGACAGATCATATTGATGGTTGGCGGGACCGCCGATGAGATTAGACACACACAAGGACGAAGTTGCCAATAGAGGTGGAAAGATGTGCTCGAATTTATTACAGTGATCGATAGAAGTGAAGCCATGGGATGCTCCAGAATCAAGAAGAACACAAACAGGAATAGACAAGAATGGATTTCAGCACAAAGGGGAGAGTTCCAAAATTTAAAGGAAATTCGAATCAAAGAAGAAGAAATTTAAGCTCGAACAAAGGTGATTTTGTAATTAAGTTTACTCTATATGCTAAGTTTTGCCTAAATCAGAGCTCTGATACCACTTGTAACGACCCGTCATTTTAAACCATTCGCATCCACACATGTCAGATTTGAATTACTCGAAATAACAGATTGTTAATTTTATATTTGGCAAAACTTAGCATATACAGTAAATAAATCAATCACAGAATCACAGCCAGAGTATTACAACAATAAGCAGCGGAATAGATTTAAACATCCAAATTTAAACAGAATACAACAGAAATCACAAATGCAGAGTAGTCTCAAATACAAAAGCAACTGACGAGTCTGAAACAACAACTGGAATAAACTGAAGTAACTGAAAGCTGGATAGATAAATGGATCTCCAAGTGAAGCTCCATACTCCAAAGGTGAGTCTCAAATGCTGTGACACTCAGTCTGACCCGAGCATAAAGCAAAACACAAACACTCGAGTCAGGATTAACATTCTTATATCAGTAAATTTAACTCAAGTGAAATGTCAATTGAAATACAAATAACTTAAAGGATAGTTGGGATTTCCATCCTCTAAGGATCCGTGGAACTATCTACTATGTAGTAATATACGCTATTATAATATGTCTATAGTAAAGTAAACTATTAAAATAGCATTAAGGCGTTACCCATATCCCCCTTAACACATTTTTATAATGTCGTAGTCTATACATATATTGTAAACTCCACTCGCAAGTGGGCTATCAGGGAGAACTCCATAGGCATGACACAAAACAAACTCGTAGAAGGCACGATAGGGCATGTGACAAGGCACGCAAGGCAATGCCAGGGTAGATATACCATTTTCACTCCCGGACTGGTGGTAACACATAGTAACTACTACCGCCCACCTCGTGACACACTCCCAAATCAAAGGGTGCACCCAATCAAATCACAAAAGCAATAGAATGGTATCGAAGAAATGTGCCCGATCGGAGGAATGACCTCACTTGGCCCGGTATAGCTCCTGTTTTAGCCACATCAAGCTGACTCACGGGAGTCAGGGCTACGTAAATACCATATAGAATCGTCACCAAACCATCCTACTTCATTCTGGAATCTCCAGCACGTACATAGTTGTTAAAGTGGTTTTCGGCATTGGTAGAGAGTATGACAATATCTGATCCCGGTCTCTTTAACAACCAAACGCTTAATTCACACCGTGGTCATTTCATTTCAAATAGTTCATACTTCATATCAAAATATCATATTCATTTCAAAACCATATCAATTAGATATCATTATTCACTTTAAATAATATTCATTTCCAGAATCGTAACACTTTCAAAATTATAACCCTTTCGAATCATAACACTTTAGAAATTATAGCACTTTTGAAATCGTAGCACTTTTGTAATCATAACAGTTCCAACTTAAATAGTTTAGATATTAAAAATAGTATATATTAAAATAGTTAAAAATTAAAATAGTTTATAAATTAAAATAATTTATATATTAAAATAGTTGTAAATTAAAAATAGTTTATATATATTAAAAATACTTTATATAATAAAAATAGTTTCCTCCAATTTCGCAAGTCAATTCAAATCATCTTAAATTCCAAAATTCAATTTAAATCAATTCCAGTTTAATCATTTCAATTTAAAGGTCAAAGATTCAATTCAAATCCTAAATAAACCATTTCAATTTATATCGATTTCAAATCCAAGTTTGAACTATCATTTCAATTCCAATAAGATTCAAAATTTAAATATTCAGATGTTTACAATAAGTTTCATTTATATCTCAATTTTAGTTTTATTTTAAATATTCACTTAATCATTTTAATAACAATTAAATAAAATCTCAATTTATAAATTCAAATCAATATTAAATATTCAGTCTCAATTTTTTTTAAAGTTGAGAATATTCATTTAATCACTTTCATTAATCAAGTTATAAATCATACCTTTCAAATCTCAAAATTAATAAGTTCAAACAAATTCTTATTTAAATTCAATTATTAACCAATTTAAATTTCAAGTCAATTTTACTTTAATTTTTTCCAACCTCTATTTATTTAACGTTATTCTAAAAGTCTATTTAAAATATTAATGTAAAATTTTAAATAAATAGTTAAGCATATTATATATATACTAATTAAATTAAATTTTATTTAAATAATTTATGTTAAATTAAATCTTATTAATAAATCTATTTTTAAATCTTATTTTATATATTTTAAAAATAATAAAATTATAAGAAAAATCTTAAAATTTATATTTTCAAAACTATTCCACGTGCCCCATGCTACTCGGGTCAGAGCGTAAGCTAGTGATGCTTTCGGCTCAAAGAACAAAACAAGCTTAATTGCTCCCCCATTCATCTGCTTTATTTGGTCTCCCCCTTTCCTGGTCTCTCTTTCTCATTTGGTTAGATTTTGGGTTGCCTTTGATGCGTGTGTGCAGAAACTTATTATGCGCCTACTCTACTACCGTAGCTGGACAAGGTTCAACTGACAATGAGTGAATGCTTTTGCCGATTGAGAAGAAATATTGAGTCAAATGAACAATTGACGAATAACAATATTCCATTGAGCGCTCTAATTGATGGAACTCGGTATATTCTATTACACTCCGCGGAAATTCTTCTTTGAAAGATCGAAGAAGATCGGAAACGTGTTTCGATCTTTTGAAAAATAGGCCTCTTCCAATAGTCTTGGTAGCGAAGTCTTCTTATAAATTTAAAATTTCCAAAACATATTATTTTAAAAATCTTATTTTTCAAAATAAAATATCTTTATATTATTTTAAAAATCAATATTTAATAAAATCAAAATATTTCCTTCCAAAACTATAAAATCCTTTTTCAGAATAGACCAACGGTGTCCGTATATAATTTTCTATCCTATGGTCAAGTGATACGGCTATTTATCATTTCAATCCGTAATTTAAATATTTACGGGTGTATATCATTTCAACCCGCAATCCCAAAATTTAAAATCAATGAAAATCGCTTGGGTTTATCATTTCAACCCATAACGATTTTCCCCTAATCTATAATATCGTTCGGGTATGTATCATTTCAACTCGTAGGGAATTCTAAATTAATAGGAACTTGCAGAGTGAGAACAAATATGATAATAGCATATCAACAACAGGCATATATCATCAGTAACAAATTTAATTATAACAGATTATGGTGTCAAATGTCACAGGTGAATAATAACAGATAATGGCATATCATATATAACAATTAAATAATTAATAGTTCAAATTTTAACAACATATTTCAATTGTCGTTTCGAGTGAAATCAAATCTACTAAATATAAGAATGTTAATCGTGAGTGATCGCGCACCTTTCGAGGCTGGAGAAATTTGATAATGAACTGAGCTATGAGTCCGAGCAACGAATTCCAAAGTAAAGTACAATGAACACAAATTTGACGAACAAGGCTGATAATAAGGAATCGATGAGAACAAATCAGCTCGGTATAAACGGAAAATATATACATTATTATTATTATTCTATATATATATATGTATGTATTTTCTATATTTATAATTTAAAACAAATATCAAAATAAAATATATAAAAATTCAAAATCATTATTATTAAAACTCAAATAATAAAATCAAAGATATATTTTATATATAAAAAAACCAATACTTATATATACTTCAAAAGTGGGATCCAAGTATACCTTCGTTAAAATACTTCTGCTTCAAATCTTTATACACATACTTGCATATATACATTCTTTAAACTTAAAATTATACTTCAAATCTGGAATGCACTGACTCATATATAATATCCTTTAGGCTGACCGTACCTACTTATTACATTTAAAACCGTATATATAAACATATATATATTTATAAACATACGTACATATTATATGTTGAAATCTGTACTTATTATAAAATCCAATATAAACATGCTTTTAATATAATATAGCCATAAACTCAACCGCTTTAAAAAGCAAACACACACATACAGTACCACAAACGAAAAATGTAAATATATTTGGACGGTGAAACATATACCTAGACATAATATAGATAATATATATACTTCATTCTCCCAACCAAATATATATAACAATAGAATATATGAGCTGTTGGACTATATATACCTAGAGGAGCACGCGAGTGAAAGGGAATGGAGCAAAGAGGAGGGGAGAGGCGTACGGCTATGGTGGTGGGTTGACAGAGAGAGAGAGGGAGGAGCGGGCTAGGGAAGGAAGAAAGGTAGAGGATTTCATGGGAGGATGGCCGAGTTGTATGGAGATGGTGGCAGCGGCAAGGGTGTGAGGCCTGTAGGCGGCGGCTTTGGGAAGGTGAAGGGGCGCTTGGGTGTGCTAGGAGGAGCGGCCGGTGGTTGTTGCCATGGAGAAGTCTGGGTGGAGATGTGTTGCGTGGTGATGGGGTGCGTACGAGGTGAAGTGGAGGACTAGAGGTGTGTACGGCATATGCAGAAGGTTGGGTAGGTGAACGGTAGGTTTTGCTTGGTCGGGTTTGCTCGGCGTTGGTATGAGACGCGGCAAGGTGGTGGAGGAACAAGCAGCGGTGAGATCGGTGAAAAAAAAAGAGAGAGGAAAAGAAAAAAAACAAAAAATATATAAATGGGTTCAAAGAAAGGGAAGTAGTTGCAGATGGAAGAACGTGCTCCTCTGACACATACATATATATACTGTTATTCTCCTTTTGAAATGAAGGGACGAGAAGATAGATTTGCAAAAGTACCAGGTTACCGAAGATGTATACGAACGGTTTTCTGAAATATCAACGTATATAATATTTCTTTTATATTATAATAATAGCACCACAAAAAGGAAGAGAGAATTCAAGGAACTAACATAAATATTAAACCAAGGAAATGGTGACAGCCTGTAATTGAATTCAGCTAATTATTAAAAGAAAAAGCGCTATTGATTTTACGGTGGAAAAATGGAAGGGTATGGGAAGCCAAAAGGTCCAAATGCGGAACCGATACGACTGATCAGTTTACCGATTTTGTCGTGTCCCGAACTCCGAAACATACGGGTGAATATGCTGCGGAGATCAGCACGGTGAGACGATCAAAACGGTATACACATATCAGCAATATGACCATCCTATCAGAAGTCGAATTTCGGTGCCAAAACTTTTGCTATTTTGTCAAAAATAAGATAAACGAAGGTCGAGAAGTCCAAATTTGACGAAACAAAATATGACGACTCACTCAGAAAATAGTTTACATTTTTATTGTATAAAAATATTCAAATTTCGAAACCATTTTATTTTCATCTAATTAACTGATTTTTAATTGAAATTGAAAATTACACAACAGAACTATCTTTCACATTCTTTGATGAAAATCTGACATTTGCTACGTTTAAATAGACGCATTTCAAATATCAAATTTTCATTGATAAATTTTATTGTAAAATTTTAAGCAAAATTTCAGTTAATTACGTTATAAAACAGTTAAAATTTACGGGTCGTTACAATACATGCATATAAGTATTAATTAACTTATTTAATTAATTTATTTTGTTAATCTTATTAAAAAAAATTAATTTTGAATAATATTTAAATATTTTCAAACATTTAAAAAATGTCGTTAATTGATTGGGCCTAATTTGAATTGGGCCTTGGGCTAATATTCAAAATAGTTTTGAAAGTTAAAATCAGGTTGAGTCCGGTGATGTTCGCGACCCGGCATTGTTCTGCCCTCTACCTATTCGTGATAATGTCGACTTGAATGTCTGTGTTCCTGCCAATCCTGATCTTGCACTACCCATGCCCAATCCTGTGGCACTCTCTAAACTGGTTCCTCCCCCTCCTTGTTCCTCTATTAAGTCCCCTATAGTTCCAAAATGGATTTCATTATTTAAATCGTTGTCGTGCAACGCTGGAGAGTATGTTCCTCGTTCTTTTGTTTCTAAGGAGGTTGATGGGGTCATGATTCCTCCTTTTGAGGTCATTCAAGCTGGCGTCGACTATTGGGTTGACTACCTTGTTGGGTTCTTCCTTGACTCGAATCTGCCATACCATATTGTTCGGGGTCATTGTAAGAACCGATATAAACTTTTGGGTGGTCTCCAGGTTCAGTTTGATAACTCTATGTTTTTCTTTTAGTTTTCTAAAAAGGAGGAAGACAACGTGTGCTTAAGGCTGAGCCATCTTTCATTAAAAATAAACCGCTATTATTACCTCTTGGAGTAAGTCCATTGATAATGTAAGACATCAGGTTTTATCTATACCTGTTTGGACCCACTTCTCTCATATTCCCTCTGTTCTTCAATCGCTGCTTGGATTGAACTGGATTGCTAATTTAGTTGGAGATCTAAATTGTTTTGACTCGAACACAGTGGCTAGAGGCAGGATCGTTTATGCAAAAGCTCTGATCGAAATTACCCCTTCCAAGCCTCTTCCTACTAAGCTCAGAGTATGCCCGTTTGATGGTCATGTAGCGGAAATTGATGTTCACTATGGATGGAAACCTGATATCTGTGAGATTTGTCACTCCTTTGGTCATGTGGCGCTCTCATGCAAGCATCTCCCTCCTCCCGATCCATCTGGTGACCCTCCTCTTCCTATCTCGGAAAAGATTCCCCTTCCTCGACCTTCAGCTAGTATGTGGGTTCCGAAGTCGCGCCCTCTATTTTGGTTGACCCCGGTTCGCCTCCTACTGTCCCTGACGAGATTCGTAAAGACCCTGATTGTAACTTTGAGATTGTTGCTGCTCCTTCTCCTGTCATTGGTGAGTCTTCACTTCCTACGACCTTTTCCCCTGTTTCTGATGCTGCTATCATTTCGACTCCTGTGATTGAGTGGAACTCCAGGGAGTAGACTTGAGTTCATATGAGTTTGAGATGCGATATAGTCCAGAGTTTGATTGTTATTATTTGTTTGTAGGTGGAAATGGAGAGATAAGGAGGTTATTTATTCATGTTGTTGGTGATGGACTTGTACTTACATGTGATGAAGAGGATGTTGATGATAATAGGCTTATTTTCGAGGATGACGCTTGGGATAGAAATTTTATTTCCTCCACTGATTCTACGGGTTTTGATCCAGATATTGCGGCTCATTTCTTATGTTTTCTCCATGTTATGGGGCCTTGTCCCATTGTTGACGATAGTGGTCCCCCCTCTCTGGAGGCCGTCTAGTTTTTGTTTGTACAGTGGAATGGCTACTATAAAACCATGTTAGTTATTCTATGCATGTGCAGAACACCTGTTTTTTATTTATATACAGTGGCACGGCCTACTTTAAAGCCAGCTAGCTTCGCTAATAAATAAATAAAATTCTTTTTCCTAAGTGTACAATGATGAAATGAATTATATCCAAATAAAAAACCACATAAGACTTATAATCATGTTTCAAAATTGTTTGAAATAAATAATATGTGTATTTTGTTCAAGTTTGTAATTTATGCAACAAGCAGTACAAATTTATTAGGTAATTTAACATTAGATTTCAATCAAATTACCAGCCTTTTCTTTTTTTCTTAATCAACTTATGAATATCAAGTCTACCTAAAATTTTATGTAAACAACAAACAAAATTATTTCAAAATGACTAAACTTTATGTAAATAAATTATTCAAAATGTTATTCAAAAAAGAGCTTTATATGAAAGAATTGAACAACACATGCATGTATAAATTTGGATAATGAAAACATATTTAATTAAATACATAACATAAACAACCAAAAAACTAAGGACAGATCCATAATAATTACGATTGGGGACATATGAATAATAAATAACGTAAACAAGATGATTTTATTCATATTAACATGATAAGGATAAGCTACTTCAAGGGAATAAACAAAATATTCAAAACATTGTCCAAATACATACAAATGAATAAATGGAATAGGTGAAGAATAGAAACATGTAATCATCATGAAATAATATATAAATAAAGCAGGAGTTCACCTTTTAGATGAAGCTAAGAGAAACATCTTGATTTGATATTTCTCCTCAAATCTTAAGCAAATCATCACCCAGTTTTGCAAGAGAAGGATGAACCACTTATTATTATTTTATTTGATGTTTTCACTTTGTATTGGATATAATGAAATTTTTGGAAATACTGATTTGATTTTCAGCCATGGAAGGCTAGGAGGACAGAAGAGAAACATGAATGAGAAAGAATGAAAATTGTCTGGAGAAAAAAGTAGTGGATATGTTATAATTGAAAGAATGAAACTTTTCTCATTCTTTTAACTAAAACTTCCTTAATCAATTTCCTTAATTCTCTCTCTCTTTCTCTCTCCATTCTTCCCTTCTCATATGGTATGGTTGAAATCATTTTCCATCAAATGGTACATAATTTCAACAAATCTTTTCATGAAAATATCTTTAAACTTATTTAAAAATACACAGATATCATATATCGATGCTTGCAAATATAACTTTTATATATGCATTCAGATAATTCCAAATAACTCCCAAACATCAAATAAAATAAATATTAATTAATATTTCTCAAATATTAATTAATTTAATTAACTTACAACAATTTGTAAATTAATTAAATCATGTGGTTTGCGAAGAATTCACAAATACGGTTGTGTGACTCAAAGGTGTAAATTCAATCAACAATTAATGTTGAACAATTCAAACATTAACATTCACACATCACCTTGGCTAGTGGTGTGATATTCTGGATGAATTTATCGCTTACACATCTTTACTGGTAAAATCCAATTTTACTTATTTAAGCGTTACCAGATATTGACAATTATTTACACCAATTCTCTTCCTCAAAACTATATCACTTTTGAAATTTGGTAATGGTCAAAATTCCAATATCGTCTTATTCAACTCTATAGTCCAAACACAAAGTCCTTGGTTCAATAATAACAATTATTATTAGTCGAAATGCTCGGTCAAAGACTTTGACTTTGAGTTGACTTTAGTTGACTGTGATGCTAACCTCATATAACTGAGAATATGAATCCTCTCTTGAATAGTGTTTCACTTTCAATGCTTCCACTCAATTCAACTATAGTCGTTCGATGGACACCGTGCCACAATTTAACTATAATCAAAGCGGAGTTTCCGCATTGAAGATCAATAGTATTCTCAAGTTGAGATAACTGTGTAAATTAGTCACATTGATATTTTCCATTTGACCTTAGTTATATTAACCAACAGAAAGGTATCGAGTGAGTCATTTGATACTTATACAATAACTATCATTACGTAACTCATTAGAGCCTGTAGCAGTCATGAGTAATACATAGCCTAAAATTTGGAGAGCGTTACGTACTGTAGTCTCAACTGATGTATCGATATCCAGTCTCGATACATCTTGATTAGGAATATTTACAATGGTATATTTATTTTTATTGTGATAACTTACTCATGGTTACAAGACTTTGTAACTACTATCAGAAAATATACCATTTATGGATTTTCTACTAAATATACTTTTAATTAAATAAATTAATTAATATCACACATTATATCAAGTATATAATAGAAAGAAAACATCTTTTATTTCGAAAAAGATTGGCTATCGAGTTAGATATATGTAAAAAAAGTACATAATTGCCCCTAGGGAATACCCCTAACTCTATCACTAATCATGCATATATATATATCACCTTTTAGTTATCAATTACATTATTTATAATGTGATTTACGACCATGAGAGATGAATTACTAGTTCCTACTAATATATACCTAAATAGGATAAACACATTCACCAATTAGTCTTGCATCTTCCCCTATCCAAGGTGAATCCTCCTCCTCCTCCTTCGCTGTCCAGAAATTCCTTTCCTTAGAAATGTCAAATTTCTCAATATCTTTGGTATATTTACGTAGCTTTCTTTGCGGTGATCGATTTTATATTTATTTTATTTGGATTTGATTTGATGTGAAGTTGGTTTGATTTTTTTTGGAGATAAGAAGAAGATAGAGACTGGTAGTAAGATGTTTAGGCTCATGTAGGAATAGAGAATATGGTTTCACTTTCTATTTATAGGCCGAAACAAAGCATGTTTAGCAAAAAAATTCGTAATTAATATATCAATGCCACCATATTCAACTTCTAATTTCTAGTCTGTTAAACCAAATTCAGCAAGTTATATGTGTTTGCTACCTGTAAACAATATTCTGGACATAATGGAATAGTTCACGGAGCCTAATTTCAAATCCTGTAAAAAATTACTATTTGGCCCTTTATGTAAAATTACGATTTAACCCTTTTTAATTTAGTTATTTGATTTTATAAAATTACGGGGTGTTACATAAACGGTTATCTTCAGAATAGATACGGCACTTCAAAGATGACTGTTGGCTACCTAAAGATCCTTAGGCAACTAAGATGATATATATATATATTTCGTTTGTCTTGATCCAAAGCATGCTTTGTTTCCACATAAATATACTTTGGGAGGCAAGTGTTATCCAGTATTTAAATCGAGCAGCTCTTAAGTGAATCTAGACGTCGATATAGAAATAATATTGTTCACAAACTTAAGGACCAACACGAAATGATCATAGGATAGACCGTTAGAAGTTCGGAGTTAAGATGCGGGAAGCAAAAGAATTCGATACCAAGATGAAGTGCACGGTACCAAGATTTTTTTCTATGGAATTTTGAGCTAGTTATCTATCATAGTTCACCGACATCTTAGTAGTGCCCAAGTCGTGACAATTTGTTCCTATTATCACCGATCAAACAGTATGTTGCAAGGGCACAACAGCGTGGTTCAGGAAATTTTTTTTACGAGGACGATGGAAGCTAGGATTGCCAGCGAGGTGAGGATTGCATCCTCTAGCTCTTTCCTTGGATCCATAGCTTTTTGGAATATGCTATTCTGACCGAAGTAGGGCATAGGCCGTGGTTGTTGTGCATCCATCGACTTGACATGGAGAGTCTTCTCCATATCCTTTCCTTTCATGTGTTGCTTGGCTTCTCTCAGCTCTACAACGTAGCATTCACGTCTAATATTTTAATCACCTTAGACGACCCTTACCTCATTCTCCATGGGGAATTTCATTGTTATGCACCACGGTGTCAGGGTCATCCGGAAGCTAACGAGGGCCAGTCGACCCAAAAAGGCGTTATATGTAGAAAACACATCCATCACAACGAAGGTCATAACCCGCACCCTCTTATGGTTACCTTCTCCTAAAACCATTAGTAGATCCACACACCCAGCAGGCTCTATAGCCTCTCCGGTAAATCCCTGAATCTTGGATTTACGTGGCTTTAGATCCAGACCGTCCAATATCATCTGGTCGTAAGATTTTCTAAACAGAATATTGACAAAACTTCCACAATCAACAAGAACTTTATTTACAGTTTCTGGCCCAATCACGGTCGATATCACCAGGGCATCAAGCATAGGTGCTTCGACCCAGTCCACGTCACGGTTTCTAAATACAACGTCATTAGTCATGGTCTTCAATTGCTTTGTTGGAGCTTCATCTTCGACAGCGAAGCAACTTTCATGTACGATATACCTCAAAGAACTCGCATACCTCTCTATCTCATTCTAGCTTTATTCAGCTGGATGATGCCCACCAGTGATCTTGTTGATAACAAGTCTTTTTTTCAAGCTACATAGGCTCGTTATCACTAGGCCTAGGTTAGTCCTATTGGAGTAATTGTCCCTGAGGTTGAGCATTTCCATACCCGCCATCCTGCAAAGCTTTTACATATTGTTGGAGTTTTTTTTTCTTTTTGATCAAATCTTTAATCACATCGTGCAAATGTCTAGACTCTTTTGAATTCTGGTCAAGCATTTTATGGAAACGATAGTACTTCCTTGACTTCTTCTATCTTTCAGCTGATTACCTTGGAGCTGGTTTCTTGTAGTGTTCAGTACCCTGCATTGCAAGGTAGATATTCTCAATCATATTATTCAACGGCGTATAATCCTCCTTTTTCGGGAACCTCGGGTGTTTCTTAGAATTCAGCTTTCTATCTCCATTACCCTAGTTATTTCTTTTTGGATTATTGCCTTTATTCTCCATTTATAGCTACATTCCATGAATTCTCTCCAATTTGTTTCACAGCGACATTGCTCTACACCACATCACTTGATTGTCTACCACCAATTTTTCCAACTGATGTATTTGCCTCCTCCAAGCGCAAATACTGGGTTGCCTTTCTATAAAATTCCTCCATAGTTGGTGGAGGTTTTATTTTCAACCATCAACCAGAATCGGTATCTGGATGTATTCCCCTAATCAATCAATCAAAACAATGTCCTTCTTGGCATTGCTAACTTCCGTCACAGCCGTGTTAAATCTTCTTAAAAGGTCTTTCAAGATTCTCCAGAATTTTGAAAAGGGTTTGATAATGACATCACGTCTTTTGGACGGGTCATGTGTATCGGAACTATTCAACAAATTTCCTAGCCAACTAATCAAACAAAGATTTGGACCTTGGCAGAAGCCGGGTGAACCACATCGTAGTAACACCCTCTAAATATATAAGGAAACATCGACATCTAATAGCATATGTTGCCCTTGCCGTGTCTACATGTCATTCATACTTCAGTAAAATGTTGTCATAGGTCTGTAGTTCCGTTATGGGACAGCATTTGTCATACCCCACCTTTATACCCATACTAACAATATTTCATAGTAATATCGTCTGCTAATACAGAGAATAAGGTTAGATTGGAACGACTATCTGTATTTATTCCCTTAGGATAACACCATCATTCTTTTACCTTTATATCAGAAGAAATATAGTGGCGTGACCAGTCTCGGCACCAAACAATAAACACATTGGCTAATATAAATTAGAACGATACATTACATGACACAGAACATAGAATCACAGCAGAAATTGTAATATAGGCCAAATATATTACATAGAGCAAGTCTATAAAAAGAATACTAGACTTACATATATACATACAAGTCACTATCTCTCATACCCTAGTCATACAAAACACAAATACATGGACTAGAACAAATGATATTATATATATATATATATATATATGTCTATCTCCAACGCTAGCTCAACATCCAAGGTCATTGAGTCCTTGTACTTGACAAGTCTCGATTTGCCCCGAGTATTATAAAAATAATAAATGGGTCTAAAATATCTCTAAATTCCATAAAGGGTGAAATCATAATAATAAGCATGCAAGAATCTAAATAATATAGCAATAACTATATAATTATGCCCAAATCACAACAAAAAGGCATCAACACCAAAATCTCCATGTTATAAAATCATATCATGCTTATCATATGCAATCATCTCAAAATATGGTGAATCGAAATATCTCATATTCTCAATCATAAACTTGCATCAAAGCAAGTGAAAACCATCAGACAAGCATAGAAGCATGTCGAACTCAAAAGATGAGCATGAAAGCAAGTCAGAACCAAAGACAAGCATGAAATCGAGTCCAAATTAGAAACATGCATGAATGCAAGTCGAATCAAAATCTCATAAATAAATTCATAAATCAAAGGACACACATGAAGTGAGTCAACACAAGATGATCTGATACCCACCGGTCACGCCTGGATGCATGCCATAATAAGACAAGCTGATACTTTCCATACATGCCTAGATGCGTGCTATAATAGGACAAGCCGATACTTGCCAAACACGTCTAAAAATGTGTTATCTAAAAGAGGGGTTGATACCCGCCGATCATGCCTGGATGCATGCCATAATAACATAAGCCGATACTTGTCGTACATGCCTATATGCGTGTTATCTCAAAGATCATTTCAAAATGTTATATACTTTTTAATGTTAAATACTCGAGTTTTCCCTAAAGTCCCATAACCACTTGGTGATACTTGAATATTTACTAAAAGATTGCAAATTCCACTCATTTCTCTATTTAACAAGTTATAAAAATAAGCGGAATAGATTTAAAGAACGACTTATACCGCTCGATAATTCTAATCCGTTTATCAATATTCCCTAAAGAAATTCTAACAAATCACAAACTCGATTTCCAAAACAAAATATAAAAAAATTAAAACCAAATTTATTTATCTTAGAAATAAGAATAATGGTCTCACTTTTAAAATAGTTTGAAATGATGTTTATAATGCATTCCTTGGAAATTTTGAAGTGTGTATATATCTACTTATATATATATATATAAGCATTTTATTTAAAAATTTCCCTCTACATGTAAAATCATCTAAAAAAACTTTTAATATTATAAAAAGATCTCAGAAAATCAAAAACACATTGAAATACAAGCAACCATGAAGAAACGCAAGAATGGTCGAAGAAAATAAGAAAAGGGCAATCCGGCGAAATTTCCTGAAACATTTCAATCTCAGGGCTGCAACAAAAAAATACAGTTTCAACCCTTTAAACCTCAAAACTCAAAACTTGAAGTTGTAGATAATAGTTAGGCTTTTTAGCAAGAAAAAGATCATCAAATTTGGACTTACGGTTTAAAAGTTATGGCCAAATCAATTTCCGGTTAAACTCAGAAAATTACTTAAAAGGAAAAACTGTAACTATACTTTCAAATCCATTTCAGGTTAAGTAAATATCTAAATATCAAAAGGTGACCAAAAGACAAATTATTTCTCATTGAATCTATTTTCTAACCCAAAAATATCGACCCTAAATGGATTTAGAAAGCTCAAGTTATCGCTGTTTTGCTACAACACACTTTTCAAATAAATTTTCAGCTACCACCTTATGTTTCAAAGATGCATTACTTTCAATTACTACATAACTATAGTAGTTCGATTCAATTTACTATGAAAATCATAACTATACAAACATGCAAACAATCCAAAGAGGTGAGGATTACTCACCTTTACATTCCAAAAAGCTTTATAATTGCACGCTCGAACTCAAGACTAAAGTAGCAAAAATTTATGAATTTCATCATTAGTGCTGTGGTGATTTTGCAAGGAAAATGTAAATATTTTTTCACGAAATTTTAACAAAAGGTGTAAAGATGAGTTACGAAAAATACCAAAATTTTAGATTTTTCTGACTTTTCTAGAACTAATTATGATTTTTCTACTGACAAGCGTTTTCAGTTTCAGATTTCCACCCTTCCACCTTGCTATTCAACTAATTTTGACCTCCAACCATCGCCTAGCTCTAAATCTTTAGGTCTAAAAGGTGGAGAGCAGTGTTGGGAAGTTAAGATTTTAATTTGGGGATTTTTTTACATTTTATTTGAATTGATTTAGATTTTTGAAGGTCTAGAGTTTCAAAAGAGAAATGAGATTTTGATGTTTTGTTTTTCTTTTCTTTCTAAGTTTTAAAATGTACGTAGCTGAATTGAATAAAAAGGAGAATTCTCTCCTTAACAAGCTTATATTGGCTATTTGGTTACAATAAAACCCATTAAGGAAAAATAAAATCATTTTATTTCCTATATGTCTCATTCTTTCTCTTTTAAATCATGGTTTCGTTATTCAAAATTTACAGATCTTATTACACAAATTCATAATTCATTATTACATTAATTCACACATTTATATAACAATAATTTACTTTATTTAAACTTCTTTTAATATTTTTAACTCTCAACATAATTTATTAATTCATAAATCCATTTTTACAACACTGTAAAATCTATAACTTTCTTTTTTAAAATAAAGGAATATACATATGCATATATATATATATATATAAATTCTTAATCTTATCTTTTTAAAGTTAATTAAAAGAACAAAATAAATTTAAATCTCTATTATTTTCCACAAGCGACTTGTCCAATTAAATACTTTCCAAATAAATATTACTTTCACATAAATTTTCTAATACATACGAGGAATCGGTAAATTCATATTCATAGAAAAGCTTCTATGATCTTTTATATTAAAACTCAAATTTCTAAATTTTCCCACATCCGTAAATAAATATTATAAAAATTCCAAATTCCCATTTAAAAATACAAATAAAATTATTTTTTATTTTATTTCATGTATATCTCAAACCATGGTGGTTACTGACCCCCCTCCTCTTAAAGAAATTTGCGTCCTCGCAATTCTCCTTAAGGTAAAATACATAATATGCACTATATATATGCATTATCAACTAATATAACAACCAACTAATCATCCAATAAAACAATAGCAAGCAATCCATAAAGTAATGCTTCAAATAAAACTATATTGATTTCCTTACTATTCTTATCATTTTTTTACTATTCAAATGAAAACACATTATTAAAGTTAAAAACAATTTACTCTTTTAAATTATCTCATTCCAACCATAAAACCTTTTGTTTAATTAGCTAATAGAAATCTTCATCAAAAATTTCTAACTCCCAAAGTTTTGGGAAAAATTTGGTAGTCTTCTTTGCATTGCTCATACCGGGAAAATTCCCAAAAAACAAAATAACAATAAGCGCGATCAAACATGATCGAAAACACAAAATTTCAACCTAAAAATTTCTGCACGGGTATATATCATATTTTCTAACTACTATACGAAAAACATACCCAAAACGAAATTTTAGCTAGTTTGCTTATACAAACTATGCAAATAAGCGAGTGAGCATACAAAAAGTAATGAAATGCCTTACATGCAATCATCTTTTATATATATATATATATATATATATTAGTACATAAGATTGAGCATGGAAAAAAATACTACATATAAATACCTTTAAAGAATTGCAAAATTATAAACTCACATAATAACTCTTGCACCGGCGAACATAAACATGTCAAATTGACAAATTTGTTTAAATAGACTAAAAAAGAAATTGCCAAGCATGTAATTATCCTTCCAAAACATTTTTTGGATATTAAAAATAGTTTGTACATCAAAAGTTATCATTATTTCTTTACACAACACAAAATCTAAGACGAAATTTGACCTGAGTTGCAATAGGCTTTTGCAATAGCTAAGCTCAAAATTTTTATATCAACCCGCGAATTTATCACTTGGATAAATTATGTTTATTTTAAAATATTTAAATATGGGTTTAAATTAAGAAATAATCATGTTTTAAGTGGTAAATAATAATAGTTATTTTGTTTGGAAAAAATATTTGAGGACAAATTACCAAGGTAAAATATTGATAATATGTAAATATCGTCCTAGGCAAAATATCAATAAAACTGCTTTTAAACAATAAGGATCATGCACGGCTCTGTATAAATACACAAATATATGTATTCAAACAAGATAATGAAATAAAATAATTTATTTTATTTTTTTGAAAATAAAATGTATTTATGACATCGACGGTTGATATCATCAGTTTTATATATTTCTTCGAAAATTCAAGTTAAGTTTAAATATTAAATAAATGGGTTTTTATTTAGAAATAAACCTATTTTGATTATTTAGTAAGATGCTAAAATCATTTTTAAAATTTGTTTACCAAAATAGATAGTTCGTAGAAAAATAGAAAATGTCGAAGAACGTTTTCCGGAATTTCGACTTTTCGACACCGGAAAATTGTCGAGAATGTTGTTCGCCTTTATGCACTATATGTACACATATGTAAGAGATAATTAACCATATAATAATATACTTAATTATGTATTATCTTATGTTAATTATGTTTAGCAAGTGATGTGACAAGACATGGTTTTAAGGTAATAACTTATATATATACTAAATCATATCATTATCTCTTGTCATTTCCTTAAGTACCGTCATCATTACCAATCATGGCTTAGGGGATGTGACTAGAGAGGGGGGAGATGTGACATATGAGGGGAGGAAGATGGTGATGTGACATGTCAAAATAATGACATGTTATGATATTTTAAACTAAGGATAAAATGGTAATTTCTCCACTTTCCTTCATCTATAAATACACATCCTCATACAACATTTTCATTTACATTCCAACTTCATTCTTTTATAAACCTTCTTCTCTAAAAATTCCATGGCTTCCATAGTTCAAAAAATTTAGAAAAAAGTTAGCCTTTTGTGTTGTAACTTGCTTCCTACCTTCTATATTTCTTATACTTTCATTTCAACATCCTCTCTTCCAAAACAAGGCCATAACTACCCCCACAAAGCCCTAACCAAGCCAAATCACCTCTGTTCGAACCTATTCTAAGGCCTTAGCCCCTTCAAAGTTTCAAATTTTTAAGCTAGAGTCGAGCGTAGAGGTGTTGCCGAGTTATAGTCGAAGTCGGGGCGAAGTTAGTTAGCATAAAGGTGAGTGAAACTACTTTGTTTTTGAAATTTTTTTGACTTTATTATGATGTGCTATTGTGGTGATAATATGATGAGAAAATTGAATGGTTATTATGTTGGTTGATGATGATTTGATGGATGTTTGCATTTGGTGTTAAATTTAAGATATGAATGTGATGTTGTCGAGTTAGTAAGCGTATAACCTTATGTTTATATATGTTCTTCATTGTGATGTTAAAAGTATAGTAGTATGGATATATGGTTGTGATCTAAGAACCAAAGTATGTTGAGTTGAAACAAAGTTAACAACTTTGTGTGTAGCGAGGGACGTGAGATCTGATTCGAAATCAAAAACCATGTTATCTTGTTTTAAAGTTTGAAAATTATTTCAAAGTTTCTATCTTTGTTTCTAAGCCTCAAAAACTTTAAAAGTTATGTTTCTAAACATGAAATAGGAAGGAATAAGCAAGTGTTTTCGCTTAAAGTATGTTTAAGCCAACTGCGCTTATAGCGATAGTCGCTATGGATGCAGTTCGACAAAATTTCCGATTTTCATTTAAAATCATTTTTCAAAAGTTTTTTCAAACTTAATTAGTAGCATAAAAAGAGATTAAGTTTAGTTAAATTAATATTTTATTATTTAATAAATTAATTAAAAGTAATTAGTACATCATTTATAATTAAGTAAGTGATTAAGGGTTAAGTAACACTTAAAGAAGGTTATTGACTAATTAGTGATTAATAAAGTTTTAATTAATGAAGTTAAGAAGTAATTTAATGATTAATTACTATTTAAGTAAGTTAATTAGTTAATTAATTAATTATTTTAATTAAGTGATTATTTAATTAATTTCTAATTAATTAGGGTTTAGCTAATAACAGATTGATTTAACCTTAACTAAGATACATTAGGAAGTTAATTAGGACTTAACTAAGTTCATTAAGTTAATTAAAGTTTAATTATGAATTAATCTTGATTTAATTAAGATATAACTAGGGTTTAAGCTAATTAAATATACCTTAATCTTTTCAAAAATATTTTTAAACTTAGTTAGTTATGTTTTAAATCAATCTTCTTTTCAAGTTAAGTAATTTTAAATCAAAAGATCTTTCGTCTGGCCCATTAAGTAGCCAAATGAATTAAAGTAGTGATTATAAAACATTAACACGTTTATGGAAGGTAAGTGACTTGTGTTTAGCACAAATGTTGAATATCAGTAACGTGATAAACATAAGGAAGTTAATTTCAACAAGCGGGTCATGGTAACTTAAGCATATAGAATATACTTTTATATGTACATTTTTCACCAATAATGGATGTACCTATATTTATAGCTTGGGAATATACCTATGATTGATTGTGTGTTATGTGTGAATCCCTTATATATTTGATGGTTGGCGGAATCTATGATATAACTTAGATAAGTTAAACCCAATATAATGATCCATTGTAGTCGTTGAGCCTTTGTTTGGTTTTGTAAAGTAAATGTTTCATTTTCTTTTGAAATGATCTTCAAAGCTATTCTATTTTGAACAAGATATTTGAAGAATGATTTGACAATTGGTTTGAAAAGTTTTATAAATGATTTTGGGTATTCAGAAAAGGAGTTTTTGAAACGGTTTTTAATGTTTATACAAAGGTTTTATAAATGGGTTTGGATGTCTATAAAGGGAAGTTTTATACAAGGTTTGAAAGTTTATATAATCGGGTTTGAATATTTATAAAGAGTCTCATAAATGAGTATGGAGGTTGATAAATGTTTTGTAAACGGGTTTGAGTTAAAGCAAAAAGGATTTCATAGGTAAGGGAAATTTGTAAAAGAATTTATTGAAAATAATTACAATAGGAAATTGAGGTTTGGGTTTCTCGAGGCCGATCTTTTAAAAATTGGTGGTACAGAACATCCGTTCCACACTTTACACTGGAGGAATAGTTCTTAGAGTTATCCTTTTCTCCAATTTAAATAATGTAGTTAAATCCTTTTTAGAAATTCGGTAATGGAAAATCTTACAAAATTTTGTGAATATACTTATGTCAAAAAGATAAGTATATGAATGTTTTTGAAAGAGATTTATTAAACAAAGACATGTTTTGAGTCTTATTGGTTGCTATGGATAAATAAATCTCATATAGAATTGGTTATTGTTTGTTTATTTGATAGTTAGATAACCGACTATCAAGTTTGACCCAATTTGACTTAGGAAGTATAAATGTAAATTCGAGTTCCCCGATGAGGACTCGAATACTTACTTCCAAAGAACCGGGAATGAGTCAACCGGAAATTATCGGTTATTGGTACGGAGAGACCGGGATCGGATTAATATATCCGAAAACCACTCCGAACCAACATGTACGTTCGAGTGGAAGACATCTTGATAATGACTGAAGATGTTTCTCTTTGAAGTGCAATGGCTACTACTACTAATCCTGAGGGTGATTCCAAAATGGATGTAGTAGAGTTAGTGCCTTCGGTTTCGTTCAGACCCAGAACGAACTTGTATGGATGAATGATTTCAATGCACTGACGCCTGGAGGGCAGTGTTAGCATTCCAAGATGGATTGCTATTTAGACAGGTAATGCATAGCCTTAAGCCTCACAATCGGAAGGAATGGCAAAAACAGGGCATGCAGCAGAGCTATGTTGTTAGCTACTATTTGGAGCGGTCACCCCATTCTAGATGTCCCTTTCAGAGTTGGTTTGTGTGCAAACACCATGGTAGTATAAGACCTCGATGTCAAGGGGATGAGGTAATTTGGTCTGCCATGTTAAAGGGGCAGCCAACTCTGTGTTAGCATTAGTGCATTTTCAAGAGGTATATCATTGACATGTAGTCTCTTACCTTGCCATTGTTGGGAACCAATCTCCAATACGTGCCTTATGGTTTTGATTGTAGGGCCTAGTATGTTGGAATGTGAGATGCAAGCATTTCAGCTATTTTATCTATTTACTTTAAACCTAGACACTATGATAATCATTGGATTTTGATATAAAATGCTTTGGTTATTATAAGGTGAAAACACATCTGTTTTTATGTGCGGTGTGGTCTTATGAGATACCCTTTATTTAAATAGTTTTCAAATGTAGAAATTAGTTTGGTTGTTACTTGTTATCGTGTTTTACTCACGCTGGTTTACCAGACTGACCTGGACGTTATTCAATGTAATGCTCGGGTCAGACTGAGCATGTTTTCCCAGGTTTAGCTGGATACTTTGGAGTTGGAGCGGAGCTGGATGGTTAAGACGTATTCACGTATATTTTTCTTCCACTGTATTATAGAGTCTGTATGTTTGTCAATGTAAGGACATATTTTATAACTGCCCAAATTTAGGATAATTCAAGTGTACTCTGATGTTATATGAATAAAGAAGTTTCCTTTTTGTAAAGATCATTGTTGTATTATATATTATTCGCTGCATTATGAGATTCTGTGTTGTTTAGTTTTCTTCTATCTTCTACCTTCTTCTTTCACCCTAACAAATCAGTATCAGAAATTAACTGAATGTTGTTCGCCTTTATGCACTATATGTACACATATATAAGAGATAATTAACCATATAATAATATACTTAATTATATATTATCTTATGTTAATTATGTTTAGCAAGTGATGTGACAAGACATGGTTTTAAAAAAAATAACTTATATATAAACTAAATCATATCATTATCTCTTGTCATTTCCTTAAGTACCATCATCATTACCCATCATGGCTTAGGAGATGTGACTAGAGAGGGGGGATGTGACATATGAGGAGGAGGAAGGTAGTGATGTGACATGTCAAAATAATGACATGTTATGATATTTTAAACTAAGGATAAAATGGTAATTTCCCCACTTTCCTTCATCTATAAATACACACCACCACAAACACATTTTCATTTACATTCCAACTTCATTCTTTGCTAAACCTTCTTCTCTAAAAATTTCATGGCTTCCATAGTTAAAATTTTTTAGAAAAAAGTTAGCCTTTTGTGTTGTAACTTGCTTCCATACCTTCTATACTTCTTATACTTTCATTTCAACATCCTCTCTTCCAAAAACCAAGGCCATAACTACCCCCACAAAGTCCTAGCCAAGCCAAATCACCTCTGGCTGAACCTATTCTAAGGCCTTAGCCCCTCCAAAGTTTCAAATTTTTAAGCTAGAGTCGAGCGTAGAGGTGTTGCCGAGTTATAGTCGAAGTCGGGGCGAAGTTGGTTAGCATAAAGGTGAGTAAAACAACCTTTTTTTGAATTTTTTTTGACTTTATTATGATGTGGTGTTGTGGTGATAATATGATGAGAAAATTGAATGGTTATTATGTTGGTTGATAGTGATTTGATGGATGTTTGCGTTTTGTGTTGAATTTAAGATATGAATGTGATGTTGTCGAGTTAGTAAGCGTATAACCTTATGTTTATATATGTGCTTCATTGTGATGTTAAAAGTATGGTAGTGGATGTATGGTTGTGATCTAAGAACCAAAGTATGTTGAGTTGAAACAAAGTTAACAAATTTGTGTGTTGCAAGGGACGTGAGATCCGATTCGAAATCTAGAACTATGTTATCTTGTTTTAAAGTTTGGAAATTATTTCAAAGTTTCTATCTTTGTTTCTAAGTCTCAAAAACTTTAAAAGTTATGTTTCTAAACATGAAATAGGAAGGAATAAGCAAGTTTTTTCGCTTAAAGTATGTTTAAGCGAACTGCGCTCATAGTGATAGTCGCTATGGACGCCGTTCGACAAAATTTTCGATTTTTGTTCAGACCCAGAACAAAGTTGTATGGATGAATGCTGGCATTGCATTGATGCCTAGAGGACAGTGTTAGCATTCCAAGATGGATTGCTATTTAGACAGGTAAAGCATAGCCTTAAGCCTCACAACCGGAAGGAATGGCAAAAACATGGCATGCAGTAGAGCTATGTGGTTAGCTACCATTAGGAGCGGTCACCCTATTCTAGATGTCCCTTTCAGAGTTGGTTTGCACGCAAACACCATGGTAGTACAAGACCTCGGTGTCAAGGGGATGAGGTAATCCGGTCTGCCATGTTAAAGGGGCAGCCGGCTCTGTGTTAGCATTAGTGCATTTTCTAGAGGTGTATCATCAGAAGGTAGTCCCTTACCTTGCCATTGTTGGGAACCAATCTCCAATACGTGCCTTATGGTTTTGATTGTAGAGCCTAGTATGTTGGAATATGAGATGTAAGCATTTCAGCTATTTTATCTATTTACTTTAAACCTAGACACTATGATAATATCATTGGATTTTGATATAAAATGCTTTGGTTATCGTAAGGTAAAATCCCATTCGTTTTTATGTGCGGTGTGGTCTTACGAGATACCCTTTGTTTAAATAGTTTTCAAATGTAGAAATCAATTGGTTGTTACTTGTTATCGAATTTTACTCACGCTGGTTTACCAAACTGACCCAAGAATTATTCAATGTAATGCTCGGGTCATACCGAGCATGTTTTCCTAGGTTTAGCTGGATTATTTGGAGTTGGATGGTTAAGACGTATTCACGTACATTTTTCTTCTGTTGTATTATAGAGTATGTATATTTGTCAATGTAAGGACAGGTTTCTATAACTGTCCAAATTTAGGAAAAGTCAAGTGTACTCTGATGTTATATAAAGATGTTTCCTTTTGTAAAGATCATTGTTGTATTATATATTATTCGGTGTGTTGTGAGATTCTGTGTTGTTAGTTTTCTTCTATCTTCAATCTTCGTCTTTCATCCTAACAAATCATTATTACTAGCACTTGAATGTTCAGCATGTAATATAGTGGACGTATTAGTGTCGATTTTCGAGGGTCGAAAATCCGGTTCGTTACAATTTTTGTAAGTGGTCTACATGAAAGTTACTCCTCATCATCTTAGCTTTCCAACGAATATAATTTTGTTGAATTCAGATAGCAAGATCAAGAGTTATGACTGAAACAACAGAAGGTACACGTCCAAGTTTTGCAAAAAGCAGACCATAATTTGACCTTGAATGAAATATGTTTTTAAAATAGGAAAGCTCAAAATTTCAAAAAGTGCTATGAATAAAAGTTGTTACTTATCAAATTCACTTTCCAAAAAGTGCAAAAGCTTCAATATCAGAGCAGGAATGAATGAGTTGTGATCCAAATAATATGGTACTCTGGCTTCGATTTTTCCATATGCAGGCCAGAGTTTAACTCTATTTTCAAATAGGTTTTAAAGATAGCAAATTTCAAAATTTTCATAAGTGTTCAAGACCATAGTTGTTCACTATCAAATTATCATTTAGAGAAATGTAAAAACGATGAAATCGAACTTGAAATTAAAAAGGGATGTGATCCAAAAACTGGTTGACTGTCATTGGACAATGCAACAGCAGGTCCGAATTTTTCATCGCTTTCAATTTAGCAATCACAAAAATTCTCTAAAGAGTTCTAACAAAAGTTTTTTTTTCCTGTTACCTTACATTTCAAAAAGGACCATGCTACCCGATATCCTGACCTGGCTATATTGGACTGGTAACACAAGAGATTCGACTGTCGTCAAGAAGGATAACCACGGACTATGGCCATAGGACCCGGAAGTGAAGTTTAGATGGTTATACGAAGCCTAGATTGGACGGAGCTGATAGATAGATGATGAAGGATGCTAAAAGTATGGAAAATAGCATGGATTAACAAGGGATCGACATAGCAAGATAAAACAATATGGATCAGCATAGTCATTTGGATAGTCAACATGAATGGAATATTAGAGGGATCAGCATAGGTGATGATGCTTGGTTCGACATGGTTAGTTAGTACTCAAGGGATCGGTATATCATTTAGGACGAGGAGGGATCGGTATAACACAATGGAGGGTGATGGATCGGTATAGTCCTACGGAGCGAGAAGGGTTGGCATATTGTTAAGACATAAAAGGGATCGACAGAACATTGTAAGATATAAGGGATCGACTGAAATAGAGCGTTCGGTATAGACTTGATTGAACTAGATGGATCAGCATTATGTAACACATGGGATAAGTGTGTGGTAGGTGTTGGCATATGAAGTTTGGAGCTATATGGAAGGGTTCGGCAGGAGTGCTTTCAAAGGGGATCTGAATCCAAAATCGTTCAAAAGCATGAGCTCCATATACCTAATCAACATGAAATTTGGAGAACCATCATTTTTAAGCATGAAGAAGCTACCATAGGGATCGCTGTCCCAAAATCAACAAATGGAGGGATCGGTACCGATCCCTTTCAATTGAGATTTGCGCCTAGCGCCCCCTATGGTGGGCCCATATGGATGAGGAGGTCCTGTAGTCGAAGTTTCAGATGGATTGGTGATCACCTTCACCTATAAATACTGGCCTATGGGGTCATTCTAATGATCTTTACGCTGCCGGTCACATAACTCTTTTATTGTAATCAACTTCCTTCTTTATTCTCTTACTTCTTGTTGTTTTCTATTGTAATCAAGATTATAGTGAATCGATAAAGAGAATATTCAAAGTGGACGTAGGCAATCGACGCCGAACCACTATAAACCTTGTTGTTCTTGTTTTTGCTTTGATTTGCTTACTATTTTGCTATATTCCTCTATTTCAATTTTGTTTTCTTCATTTAATTCTCTACAAAAACCTATTCTTGGGTGTTTGTGGCCAATTTGGTTGCAACATTTTTGTGCTTTTACTGAGAACCTGATTCTCAACGCTTTAGGATCCCTTTTGTTGCTACTGGATTGAGCAAATCCCCTGAAGGAGATCCATAGTTATCTTCAAAAGCTTGCAGATACTACTCGGATTTGCTAGATTCTACATAAGGAAATCGATAATAATGAGATACCAGATCAACTTCTCAGAATGTGGATGGGAATGAAACTGCCAGCACTCAACAAGGAGCTCCAAGCAACCAAATTGCAAATCTGAATGTTGAACCTGCTGAAGTCCAGAACCCCGCTGATTATATACCAGAACTGAGTTTAATCACTTGATGAGGGAGTTGATGGAAAGCCATAGATAGCTGAATGAGAAAATTCAGACTATTGCTAGCCTAATGAACCAGATTGCTCAACAACAGTGTGAGAACGCCAGAAGGGATCCCACTTCTTACTCAGTGTCAGAGAGTTCCACCTCATCAGATGAATGCCACAGGCGTAGGCGTCACCGGGTCGAAGGAGAACAAGCAGGAACATCAGAGCATCGCTTGGCAGACCAATATAGTCTACCAAGATGGATCAGTGCCGATCCCTCCCTAGGGATCGGTACCGACCCCTCCTCCAAAGGAGGGATTCCCCAATTGCACTTGGGGAATCGAGCTGGAGCTATTTTCGGAAGCTTGGTTGCTGGAGTTCATTTAAATGTTGATCAAGTACCTCACTGGAATGACGATGAGATGAATGTCCAAGGTGTACATTAAGAGGATGGTGGACCAAGAAGGCGTGAAATGGCCTGTAGACATCGATCAGACCGTTCCCGTGAGGTGGAGCGCAACCACCGCTTGGCACCACCCATCCAGACACCGGATTTATCGGCGATGGTCAGACAATTGGTGAGAGAGAACCAGGGTTTGACGAATGATGATTGGGGAATTTTGAGAAGTCATACCCCGTTTACTGACAATGTTTTGCATGCGGAATATCCGAGAAGGTTCAATATGCCTTCGATGCCTGCCTATGAGGGAAAAACCGACCCCAGGCAGCACATCATGAGGTACGAATGGTTGATGGATTCAGCAAGAGCTAATGACGCGACCAAATGTAGATGCTTTCCTATAACCCTTTTTGGAATAGCGATGATGTGGTTTACAAGTCTTCCCCCATGATCGATTTTAAGGTTCGATGAACTGACAACTAAGTTTGTGGAGCAATTTCAGATCCACGCTACTCGTCCTAAAGACGTGATGTCACTTTCCAGCATAATCTAGGCTCCGAGGGAATCGTTGGAGGACTATTTGGAAAGGTTTCGAAGTTAGTAACCCAAATGATCATGCTATACTTATGGCCGTAACAAGAGGGATTAATCCAGAATCTGAGTTTGGTGATCGGCTAGCTGGAAAACCACCGACCGCATTGGAGCGCTTCTATTCAAAGGTAGCTCAGTTTCTAAGGAAGGAGGAAGCCAGGTCTTCTAGGAAAAACAATGTTGTGGGATCGAAAGGAGAAGCAGTACAAAGCAACATTGCAATAAAGCAGTTTGATGATAGTTCTGGGAAAGTCAAAACAAGCCGAATCAACAAAAGAGAAATGAGGATAGGAATCCAGACCGAAAGAGGGAGCCTGGGAGACCAAGACTTAGGATTCCTATGTATGACAATTACACACCTTTAAACGCATCCCTGGAGAATATTTATCTATCCACTTGTAATACTGTTCAATATAAGAAGTCGCGTCCAAAGGAGTCGACAGAGACATAGAAACAAACTGGAAAGTATTTCCGATTTCACAATTGTTGTGGGCACAATACAAATGAGTGCAGGCATCTCCAGGATGCTATTGAGAATTGATTTGGGAAAAGAAATTGCAGCAGTTTGTGAGAACTCTGTAGGATGGCGGACAGGGGACATCTGACCCCAATCGAGGATAAGTTCCGCTTAGGGTAGAGGAGCCTGTGCGGACCGGTGGAAGATTAATGATAAACACGATAGTGTGAGGACCACACCCTAGGGAAAGGAGTTGGCAAGAAATAGAGCGCTATGCTAGCGCAATAAGGCATGTTGATTTTGAGTATATTTCGACTATGGAGAACGGAGCTCTGGCCAAGCAACAACGCACGATGACTGATGATATTGTGTTCAGAAGCAGGGATGCAGATAAAGTAGAGGCCCCTTCAATTGACCTGATGGTCATTTCTACCATGATTGGCTCTGCTTTGGTGAGAAGTATTTTAATTGATTGTGGAAGTTCGGTAAACATTATTTTCAAGAAGGCGTATGACCAGATGAGAATGGTGGCTAAAGATTTGAAACCATCTAAAGCTCGTATACATGGTTTCAATGGTGTGGCAACCGAGGCTGTTGATTATGTGGAGTTACCTGTTGAATTGAGGGAAGGTGAACGTAGGAGAGTGCGGATCCTACTGTTCATTGTTTTGGAAGTTGATTCACCGTACAATGTTTTTCTGGACCGACCGGCCCTGGCTAAATTTCGGACAGCTCTTGCCCCGTGGTGTTTGAATTTAAAGTTTTCGACTGATAATGGTGTAGGAGTGGTTCATGGTGATCAGGCAACTGTATGTGCCTGTTATGCAGCAGAGTTGAGGGAAGCTCAACGAAAGGAGAAGGTAAAGGGTATGGACAAATCTGTCCACATCCAAGTTACTGAAGATTGACAAATGGCGCATGGGCCTTGGCTTGGGCGGCATAGTCGGTTCTACAGAGATATAGATCCGAGGGATGACGAAGAGGAGCCCAAGGAGACCAAGGCTATGCCGGCTGAACTGACAATTGTTATAACAGTCAGCCACGACGACCCACCACGGGTCTTGAAGATTGGATCACAGTTCAGCCCTTCAATGATGAGAGAACTTGCAGATTTTCTTCGAGCGAATCTAGACGTATTTGCTTGGACTCATTCTGACATGTGTGGGATCTCTCCTGCCATTGCGAGCCATGCATTAAACATTGATCCTAAGTATGTTCCGGTGAAACAAAAAAGGCAAGGCATGGATCCGGAGAGATCCACTGCCCTTAAAGAGGAGGTGGATAAATTGAAAGTCAATGGGTTTATTTGTGACGCCCTCTATCCTAAATGGATATCTAATCCCGTGCTGGTGAAGATGGCGAATGGAAAATGGAGAACGTGCATCGACTATTCAGACTTGAACAAGGGATGTCCTAAAGATAGTTTTCCCCTTCCAAGGATTGATCAGCTAGTTGATTCGACTGCAGGACATGAATTGTTGTCTTTTATGGATGCATACTCGAGGTATAACCAAATCCCGATGCATGTCCCCGATCAGGAACACACCAGCTTTGCTACGGGTGTTGGGTTGTATTGTTACGTGATGATGCCGTTTGGATTGAAGAACGCCGGAGCAACCTATCAACGCTTAGTTAACCGGATGTTAAAAGATCAGATTGGGAGGACAACGTAAGTCTATGTGGATGATATGCTCATGAAGTCACGACGATCAAATGACCACATTCGAGACTTGGCAGAGATGTTCGACATCCTCCGATATTACAAGACGAAAATCAATCCCTTGAAGTGTTCGTTCGGTGTTGCATCAGGAAAATTCTTGGGATTTATTGTCAATGCTCATGGAATAGAATCCAATCCTGAGAAGATCCAGGTAATTCGAGATATCCAAGCGCCAAGGACTATTAAGAAACTGCAAAGATTGAATGGGAAGGTCGCTGCCTTAAGTCGATTTATCTCCAGAGCAAATGACAAATGCATTCCTTTCTTTGATTGATTAGGAAAGGAAAGAGAAATTTCGAATGGATGCGGGATTGCGAAGATGTGTTTCGAGCTCTGGTGAATCATTTAGAGAGACCCCCTGTCTTGTCAAAGCCGGTGGATCACGAAGAGTTGTATATTTATTTGGCTGTATCGGCACATGCTATAAGTGCTGCCTTGATTCGCGAGGAGAACCGGATTCAGAGGCCGGTGTATTATGTCAGTAAGCGATTAACAGGAGCAGAAAGGAATTATTCGAAGATAGAGAAATTGGCGTACTACTTGCTAATCGCATCACGGAAGCTTCTTCCGTATTTCTAGGCGCATCCAATCAACATTTACACCAACCAGCCGTTACGATAGGTCCTACAGCGACGTGAGACGTCTGGAAGGTTGCTTAAATAGAACATTAAGCTCAGCCAGTTCGACATTATATATCTTCCTCGAAGAGCTATCCAGGGTCAAGCGTTGGGAGACTTTATAGTAGAATTTACCGTGCAAGACGATCTTCCAGAAGGTAGAAAAATCTCTATCGTGTGATGAAAATTGTATACTGATGGAGCATCTAATGATCACTGTTCTGAAGCTAGGATTGTGCTTGTGACCCCTGAAAATCTGTCGATTTGTTATGCTTTAAAGCTTGATTTTCCTACTACGAACAACGAGGCTGAGTATGAAGCATTGATTGCTGGACTTAAACTTGCTAGAGAACTTATAGTTAAGTCTTTTGAAATCTTCTGCGATTCACAATTAGTGGCGTATCAAGTCAAAGGAGACTATTAGGCTAAGGGACAACGACTTGCTTCGTATCTTACCTGAGCTCAGGATTTGTTGGCAGAATTTGAATACTATGACATTTCACATATCCCACGTGAGCAAAATGGAGAGGCTGATTCATTGGTAAAGTTCGCCAGTACTAGCGATGCGCAACAGATGGGCTTAGTTTCGGTCGAGATATTACACACTCCAAGTATAAATATGATGGAAGTCGATCAAATTCAGGAAGCGGAATCCGAGAGGGAATCGTGGATGACTCTATTTAAAGACTATTTACTGTATGGAATCTTGCCTGAAAGAAGAAATGAAAGGCGACAAGTTCTTCACAAAGCTTCGCAGTATATTATGCATGAGAGAACTATGTATCGAAAAGGTTTTTCCGTTCCCATACTCTGGTGTATCGCTCACGACGAGATAAAGCGTGTTCTGAAAGAAGTTCATGAGGGAGAATGCGGCGATCACACTGGGGGGGGCAAACTCTTGCAAAGAAGATACTCCATTATGGATATTATTAGCCAACCGTAAACCGGGACGCTGCCGACTATGTAAGGTGATGTGATAAATGCCAGATATATGTGAAAGTCCCAAGAGCTCCGCCAACTAAAATCACGCAAATGGCCAATCTATTGCCATTCGCTATGTGAGGTATTGACATCATCAGCTCTTTACCAATCTCTAAAGGTGGTGCGAAGTACATTATTGTCGCGGTTGATTACTTCACCAAATGGGCCCAGGCGGAACCATTAGCTACGATCACAACCAAGAAAGTAATCAATTTCGTTGTTCGAAACATCATATGTCGTTTCGGTCTTCCACGAACTATCGTAACAGATAATGGGACTCGGTTCGATAGTGCTGAATTTAAAGAATTTTGTCGGAGATATCGTATTGAAAATAGGTTTGAAGCGGTTGCTCACCCTCAGGCGAATGGACAAGTTGAAGCTGTAAATAAAATTTTAAGTCCATTTTGAAGAAGCATTTGGAAAAGGCTAAAGGCAAGTGGGTGGATGAAATTCCTACGGTGCTTTGGGCCTACAGATCCACTCACAAGTCCGCGACTGGCCATACTTCATTCGCTCTTGCTTATGGATCCAAAACCGTTATTCCAATAGAACTTGAAGTCCCTTCTCATCGAGTGACTTACTACGACCCCAAAACGAACAAAGATCTTCTCTTGGAATCCTTGGAATTTATAGATGAGAAGAGCGAAGAAGCCGATTTGAGAGCAGCTGCACACCGACATCGAGTCGCCCGATATAACAACACTAAACTATGATCGAGAACCTTCGAAGTTGGCGATCTCGTCCTGAAACGGGTTTTTTCGACCCTATCACATACGAATCCGACATGGTAATGACCGTACATCATTGAACAGAGGCTTGGAGAAGGAACTTTCAAGCTAGCGACTGTCGATGGCATTACACTCCCAAGAGTGTGGAATAGCGAGCACTTATGACGCTATTTCACTTAGAACATTTCCTTTGCATTTCAGTTCTATTTGATTTAGCATTTGATTTTTTGAATATGTAATAAGACAGATTAGTTTATTCCTTTCCATTTGGTGAATAAAGTCTCAAACTTCCTATGTATGTATGATTATTATTGCATTATATGCTAAGTACATAACGAAATTGATTGATATCGATATGTGTGAACAGGTTCCCGGAGTTCGAAATCGAACAATCGTACTAATCCCTGATAGGATCGAACATTAATTTGCTCGATTAATAGTTCCCATAAATGATTCAAAGGATGGGACACACAATAAGGAACAAATATCGTTGGCAATCTGGAGATTGGAAAATTTCCTACCGAGACTGTGGGGATGAAATGAAATCTAGGCGACCAAAAGAAGTATGAACATCAAATCGGGTGTGACTAACCACCTATCGACTAACTCTGGTCCACAGAGCGTGGACTAGAGTATAAACATCAATCGAGTGTGACTGACCACCCATCGACTAAGTCTAAGTCCCAGAGTGCGGGCTGGAGTATAAACGTGATTCGGGCGTGAACTGACCGCCCAAGAGACAACTATAAGTCCCCAGAGTGCAGACTGGAGTATAAGTATGATTCAGGCGTGAACCGACCGCCCATGAGACAACTCTAAGTCCTCAGAGTGCGGATTGGAGTATAAACATGATTTGGGCATGAACCGACCGCCCAGGAGACAACTCTAAGTCCCCAAAGTGGGGACTGGAGTATAAACATGATTCGGGCGTGAACCGACCGCCCACAAGACAACTCTAAGTCCTCGGAGTGCAGACTAGAGTATAAACATGATTGGGGTGTGAACCGACCGCCCACGAGATAACTCCAAGTCCCCGGAGTGCGGATTGGAGTATAAACATGATTTGGGTGTGAACCGACCGCCCATGAGATAACTCTAAGTCCCGGCGTGCGGACTGGAGTATAAACATAAATTGGATGTGAACCGACCACTCGCAAAATAATTCTAAGTCCTCGGAGTGTGGACTGGAATATGAACATAAATCGAGTGTGAATCGACCACTCGCAAAATAACTCTAAGTCCTCGGAATGCGGGCCGGAGTATAAACGAAAATAAATAGATGAGTGGATTTCGACCGTTCTCTACTCCACAAACTCCAACCTGAAATCGACAGGAGGAATACATACTACTAAAAGCTGAATACGACAGCTTACTACAACTCTAACTTAATGTTCTCTACGACTTAAGGCAACCACCGCAAGGAGGCCTTGAGATGAAGATAGTGAATTGTTAACAGAATTTGCAATCAACAAATTACAAGTACTCTGAAAGGAAAGTAATCATTCAACTATCAAAATAACAACTCACACGATGTCTAATCGAAAATAAAAAACTTTTATTCACAAGTGTCAAAATTCTAGTACAAGTTATTTCAAAAAACTAGGATTCATACTCGTACACCTACGACTAGGGAAAGAAATAATTATGCAAATTATATACAATGATTTAAAGTAATAGTTACTTTTTAGACTTTCTTTCCCTTTTGGATTTTTCAAGGGTGGAGCCACTCAAATTTCTCTTCCGGGATCCTTTGTCGCCCTTGGTCGGAGTGCTTGTGGAAGAAGGAGGGTTTCACCAGGAATCGACCTGCCCGGTGGAATAATTTGCAATGGTACAAGATCAAGATCTTTGACTTCCACCTCGGCGGGGTCACCTTTAACTTTTCGCTTCAACTTTTCCTCCTCCTCAATCCTCTCCTTCATGCTGGTTTTAGTGGTATGCTCCAAAGCGCCAGTAATTATTACATTATCAGGGTCATCGACCGGGAGCGGATCTTTAGTTTTGTCTTCATCAAGAGCAACGATGATTTGGGCATCGGGCCTTGGAACTTCAACAACAGCCGGGTCCTCGGCCACTTTCTTATGCCGTTCCATAGCAGCACCACTTTTGGGAGTCAAATCGGGGCCCAAAGACCTGCAAAGTTTATCAAAACACGGATGTTAGTTAAAAGCCATTGCGCTTGAAGAACAAGAACTTTTCAAATACGAAAGAATTTTAGTATGATACCAGCATCCAGTTGACTTTCCGTAGTCGTCGGAGTGCCTCCTTCTAGGATGGGAGATAACATTTGTGGTCCAAAGCCAGGCTTGTCTGGATCATAGCCAAGAATCTGCTCTATGTCATGAGAAGTTGACGGTCCAGCTACTTGGGTTGGAGAGGAACCCTTAGGATCAGTTCCGAAAGACTCGGAAATGTCCTCTCCATCTTTAGTAGGTGCGGGAGCCTTGAAAAATAGAAGTTTAGCGGCGGCCAGATCCGACGGCTCGTTTCTTCGAAGAACTTCCCTCACTAGTTCTTCTTTCTTGAATTCGGCTTCTCCCAGCTCTTCTTTCTTTATCTTAACGATATGTTCCTAGGCTTCGACAAGCGATTCGAGGTAGCGCTCGCCAAGAAAGCTTAAGTCACGGTGGAGCAGGACCTTCGCATTATATTCGATAATCAGCGGATCGAATATGTCCTTGATTTCGTTCCTACCGGATTCAATGGCGGCCTCCAACTGGGAGTTGGCTTGTTCAAGTGTCTCATTTCTACCCTCTTCTCGGGCTTCTTCTTTCAGAGCTTCAATTTTCGCAAACTGTTCGTCGAGTTTTGTTTTCAAGTTCCTTGCCTCAACAACTTCTTCGTGGTATTTCTACAACTCCTCCTGAGCCTCAATCTTCTCCTCCATTTCCTTCTTCAATAATTCTTCCAGCTCCTCAATGTGGCAAGCTAAGGTGTTTTTCTCCTTTTGCAAGGAGTCCTTTTCTAAAGCAAGCGTGCCGCTACGCTGAAGTGCCGCGTCGAGTTCTTTTTTGTGTGAAGTTTCCAGACAACTCACCGCCTCTGCCGTCTCCTTGGCATTCTTTTCAGACTCGGCAAGTTGGGTTTTGAATTCAAGCAACTCAGCATCTTGGTGCTTGATTATATCTTTGTCGTGAATAGCCTCCAACTTGAGATGATCGATTTCGTGCTGACGCTCTATGGAGACTTCAGAAACTTCCTCTACCAAATGAATGATTGATACACGTTGAACGAATACGTCGTTCATACACGCTAAAGAGCATTCCTTGGTATGCCTAGGGATAACGTGAATAGAAGGGAGGAATTTGAGACCGTCGAAGAAAATCTTTAGAAAAGTGGCTTTAAGTTCAACCAACTTTTCTGCTGTAGAGTGTAAGGAGTAGTAGATGGCGGGAGTGGATCAAAAGTGGCGAGTGGGTGCTTTCCAGATTGGCGCTCATGGGACTGTCTTGAACTTGAAGAGCCAGAGTGTTGCTCGTGAGGGGCGTGATAAGAAAATTTTCCTCCACTCTGAACCGGAAAATTAGAATGTTCGCCCTGATGAGACACGTGAGATTGAGACTTTTTCTTAGAAGAGGAATAAGACTCCCTCGAATGATAATCTTTGTCTCACCCTTCATCCTTATCTCTACATCGAGCGGACTCGGAATCCCGGCTTGGGTGATGATAAGATGAAGGCGATCGAAGGCGATCGAAGGCGCATGATTGAGACATTGTACATGTAAAGACCAAATAAGAGCGTATTAGAAGTTGTGGTACGAGAAACCAATAACAAGTGTATAGTGGAGTGGAAGTGATTGTGAGTGTCCTAGTGTTCCCCCCAATGAACCGGTAATGGTGGCTTTACTCATGGGTGTGCTCTCCCCTTTATTAGAAGGTTGGATGCCTTCACCGCTCCTCGTAGGGGAGTTAAGTCCTTCGATGTTTATATTTGGAAAGTCATAGGACATAATGTCGTCCGGAATTTGGAGGTTGGAGAGTCCTTTTAACGAGCTTCCCAAACGCTGAGAAGATGATTTCTCTTCGAGAGGAGTAATAACGAACTCTGGTTCTGATGCAGTCTTTCTTCTATGTAGCCGGTACACCAACTTCTTCTTTCTCTTTAGAGGTGTTTATGATTGCCCGACTTGCGACGAACCAATCATCGGCGCTTTTCTAAGGCCCGCATCATCATCTCTCGGTTTCTCAATATGAGAATCTTTGATTTCACCCTCCTCTGTATCTTCCCGAGTCCCCTCAGCAGGGGGCACAACGGGGTTGATTGTTTCCTCTCTTTGTTTTGGAACAATCTTTGGAACTTCCTTACTTCCGGGAAGTCCGATTCTACGACAGTCTTCCAACAGCCCAACAAAGATAGCAGTTCGTTAGTTATGAGGAGTTTGATATCCCGGTCCTCAATGGGGGTAGCGCGGATGGTGGCGACGGCTCTAGAGGACTCAGCGCCTTCAGGACGTGGACGAACACCTGAAAGAAGTTTGGATGTTAATAAGTTCAAAGGAAAAAGTTATGACTTGAGTCACTAAACTTGAGAGAGAAGTGGAAGTAACACTTACGTCCTTCTAACCATCTTCTTGCGAATCTAGGAGGGCATCTCATTTAGAACCATTCGTGTTTGAATAATGAAAGCTTGTTCCAAGCGCCCGTCAAGACTTGACGATTCAGTGAAGGTTCAAGGAAAACATAAGAAGGGCTTCTCGATCATCTTTTGAAGTTATAAATAAATCTGATATCTTCAGGAGTGGACAGATGGAACAGAACATTCATGAATAAAAGGAAATTCCTATGAATGAAAGCGTAGCTGTTAGGATGCAACTGAGAAGGGGCAATCCCAAGATATCGCAACATCTCTAGGATGAAAGAGTTAAAACGTGGAATGCATCCAGCCCAGCACATGAATTTGTTGCACGCTGTATATCCAGCTGGGGGCAAGTGAGGTCTATCTTGCCTTGTAGGAACTAAAACATCCTCAAATAAAATCCTATAGATTGAGCACAACCGACAAAGAGCAGCTTCGCCGATTCGAGAAGCTTATGAATCAATAGGTTATCAAAGACAATGGCACCCTCAACGACATCAGGAGCAGGGCTGATGGTTTCCGTGAGAAGGACAAGAATGTCAGAGAAGAGATCGATTTTAGGATTAGAAGCTTCTGGTTATTCATGATGGCTTGGAGAAGGTCTTCCGGATATAGTGGCAGAACTTGACTTTGCTTCAGAATTGATGTGTCTCATCGTCGAATCAGAAGAAATGTTGATTGAATGCTTCGTGCATCTGGAATCTATATCAGCTTAGATAATCGAGATTAGAAATAATAACTTGTTCCCCCATGTCAAGTGTGAACTAGTGCAGTGCAGTGCAGTGTGAAACAGACATAAACAGTTTGAAATCAGAAAAGCAAAAATAAAACGACGAGACTTAGAGTTTTGTCCAGAGAGACCGTCATCGCTGGCCATCTCAATTGACAAGAAAGTTGATCTTCAATGAAAGCTTGGGGAACGACTATCGGCATATTGAATTATGAAGTTTGTTATCTAAGTTCGTTAGCAAATTTATTACTTAGTCCATATTGAGAAGTCCGAAAGTTTGGTTGTTTAATCTTAAGTTTGACAGTCCAAATATGCAAGTCATATTGTCCGTTGTCATCTTATGTTCAAGTTCAGTAAGGCAAATTTATGTTAAGTGCTCAAATGAGTTGGATTGGTCCTTAATGTCAAATGTCAATCCCTTAACCTCATTGTCGATCCCTTCCCCAAAAATCCACACCGATCCCTCGGTCTAAAGCCTTTACACCAAATACAATTCCACTGCCTAATGCCGATCCCTTTCCTAAAACTACCCACACCGATCCCTCTTCATAGCTAATGCCTACCGAACCCTCTCTAAGACCACTTCCTACCGATCCCACAACCTAAGTCATCTATACCAATCCCTATGCCAAAACAAGCAATACCGATCCCAGGCCTTACTCTCCTTCATCCCTTCAACTAAAAAGTATCATCCCTACCGAACCCTACCATTCTTCCTTCCTAACTCCTTCCCCACTAAAGACATTCGGCCGAACCCTCCTTCTCCTTCTTCTTCTTCTTGACCTCTCCCTCATGTTTTAATACAACCCACCAAGCCATATACCAAAAAGATGCTCGAACTCATCATCATTACAAACATACTGCCAACTCGAGTCTAGTCGAGTAGTTCAAGAAATTTCGCAAATTCGTACCTATGTCAAACGTAGGAATTAGGGGCAAGCATATGAAGCTTGTTGGATTGGAGATGAAGGGAAAGTGACTTTGGGTAATTGCTTGGTTTCGAGTTTGGATTTAAGGTTTAGAGTTGAAGAACTTTCGTTTATCAAGAAGGTTTAATGGTATCCTGGGTTCGGTAGAAAGTCTATGTAAGGGCAAGTGAGATGGAAATGAGAAAGTGAAAAGTTAGGAAAGAAGGGAAGAGAGTTTGTATATATACGAGTGTGCTGGAGGAAGAACCGATCACTAAGGGTGAATAGGTCAAAGATAAAGAGGGATCGACATTATGACCTACCGATCCCTATTCGCGTGGCCATAGCAAGGGATCAGCATGTCAAATGTCGATCCCTCTACAAAAGTTAATGATGGTGAAAAATAGAAAAGAAGAAATGATGGACAAGTTAAAAGTGAATAACGATCGTTATCATGAAGGCTTGACTGCAAACGCGAATATACAGAATATTATAAAAATTGGCAACGATCTGTGAACGTTCGAACACGTCTGGGAGTTAACAATAGAAACATGTATATGAATATGCACAGGAATGATTTAAAAGTTCAACTTTTTGAAATCAATAGGAATTGCAATCAAACCTGAATTTTTCAAGTTTGAGACTGGATCAGATAATAGAAGGCATATAAGTCCCGCGTGACCGAATTTGTATATGCTAACGGAATATGACATCAGACTTATATTATTGAAAGTTGATAAAGGAATAGTAATCAATCAGGAAGCTGGATAGACTTCTTTCTGGCAGTTCAGACTTGTTTTGATTCAAACCACATCATATTACTCACAAGACGTACTTTGGGGGGCAAGTGTTACCCGGTATCCTGGCCCGGCTATATTGGACTAGTAACACAAGAGAGATTCGACTATCGTCAAGAAGGATGACCACGGAGCTATGGCCATAGGCCCGGAAGTGAAGTTTATATGGTTATACGAAGCCTGGATTGGACAGAGTTGATAGATAGATGATGCAGGATGCTAAAAGTATGGAAAATAGCTTGGATTAACAACGGATCGACATAGCAAGGTAAAACAATATGGATTGGCATAGTCATTTGGATAGTCAACATGGATGGAGGGATCGGCATAGGTGATGATGCTTGGTTCGACATGGTTAGTTAGTACTCAAGTGATCGGCATATCATTTAGGATGAGGAGGGACCGGTATAACATAATGGAGGGTGATGGATCGGTATAGTCTTATGGAGCGAGAAGGGTCGGCATATTGTTCAGACATAAAAGGGATCAGTAGAACATTGTAAGATATAAGAGATCGGCTGAAATAGAGGGGTCGGCATAGACTTGATTGAACCAGATGGATCGATATTATGTAACACATGGGATAAGCGTGTAATAGGGGTCGGCACATGAAGTTTGGAGCTATATAGAAGGGTTCGACAGGAGTGCTTTCAAAGAGGATCTGAATCCAAAATCGTTCAAAAGCACGAGCTCCATATACCCGATCAATAAGAAATTTGGAGAACCATCATATCTAACATAGAGAAGCAACCATAGGGATCGTTGCCCCAAAATCAACCAATGGAGAGATCGGTACCGATCCCTTTCCATTGAGATTTGGGCCTAGCGCCCCCTATGGTGGGCCCATATGGATGAGGAGGTCCTGTAGCCGAAGTTTCAGAGGGATTGGTGGTCGCCTTCACCTATAAATACTGGCCTAGGGGGGTCATTTGAGGATCTTTATGCTGCCGGTCATATAGCTCTTTTATTGTAATCAACTTCCTCCATTATTCTCTTACTTCTTGTGGTTTGCTATTGTAATCAAGATTATAGTGAATCAGTAAAGAGAATATTCGAAGTGGACGTAGGCAACCGACGTCGAACCGCCATAAATCTTATTGTTTTTGCTTTGATTTGCTTACTATTTTGCTATATTCCTCTATTTCAATTTAGTTTTCTTCATTTACTTCTCTACTAAAACCTATTCTTGGGTGTTTGTGGCCAATTTGGTTGCAAACAGACCAAAACTGTGAAAATCCAATCAATGACGTGAGAATGGTGACCCAAAAACTATAAGGGGTTTTGAATTGAGTTTTAAAATAAAACACTGACAAAATAATTCCTCAACATTGCAAAATAATTCCCAAGCATTAAAACCCACAATTTGAAAAGAAATACATACAAGATGTAAATGAACAAATTCTTTTGCCGAAAATCCAAAAATCGCCTAAAATGGATATTTACACCATAAGTTAACCTTTTATTTCCAAGATCCACCAATCAATATATTAAACTATTTACATTACAATTCTATAATTATACATACATAAAATAATTCCAATTGTTTCAAAAATTATTTGAAAATTATGTTTTAGTACCTCTCCGTGAGCCGAAATTGGTTTGAAGGACAACAGTTTGAAATCTTAGATAGTGTTTGGTTTAAAAACGAATTTTATGTTTTCAGTTTTCAATATGTATGTCAAATATAAGAAAAATTGAGGGACGACGGAAGGGATGAAAGAAAGACCGATGGGAGGGCGAAGAGGATAGAGAGACGATGGAAGAATATATTGTTTCACATGCTTGTGTTATTTTCCAAAACATGGAAAATAAAAAAAATATTTTCTATTTTGTATGTTAATTCCGTTTTCTAAATTGATCGTTTTCTGCAATATACACGCGTCATGTGCGTTTTTGTATGGACTAAATCGCAAAACTAAAAACAACAAACCAAACACTACCTTAAGTTTCAGGAAATAATTTCAGGATTATTACTAATGAAGTACTCAATCGAACATTTTAATTTATTTCAAGGATTGAGCTAAAATTTCAAATTCCCAAAAGTGAAAATTAGGTTGAAGGGTATCTTATTTCAGGGTAATAAGTTTTAAGAACAACAATTTTAAATAATTAGTTTTAAGGACAATTTAAATATTTGCTACATTGATTCATGTTTCAATTTCAATTGTGAATCCAAAATCAAAGATTCAACATCGATTTTTGTTCGATTTCAGTATCAGAAACTCAACCGTGGTTATTCCTGAAAGCGTGCTCCATCGTCGTTTTGATTTGAAACCCTAGGCAATCATTTTTTTACTATATTACTTAACATTATAAATTCAATAGATTTCTAAAATGTTAGTTGTTGTTTATTGTACTTATTCGATATTTAAAGCAGTCTATTTTATGTTTACTGTAATAGTGTTTGAAGCACTTTCTGATCTGGTTTTCATATAAGAGACGATCAATATTATGAACAAAGTGATCAAATGAACATATATTGATTAAATAAAGGATAAATGAAAGAATGTAGTTTTTGTCAAAAGAATACATGGATAAGAAAGACCATAAACAACTGGTCTGTACCATGCACGCAGAAAAAAAAATCCTTTGTTATGTGAGATGTGAAAAGACATGTTCATCAAATAGTGGGATACCTTGTGGTTCTGAGATAAAAGAATTGATCATGGGTAATGTGATTTTCTCATAATTTTTTCCATGCAATCAACTCAATTTCATCCCCAGTAGATCCGTAAAGTTTTGAGTTTTCGGGCGATGTCTTATTCATTAAAGATGGATCCTACCTAGGCATAAGATGTGTTAAGCAATGACCATATATCCTCTATGCAGTGAAGAATTGAAATTTCCATTTGTTGTTACATATCCAAGTTAGACATAATTAAACATATTTTCCATACAAGTTTTTGAAAAAGCTCTATTGTCCATTTGAGTTCTTATCTTCAACTAGACCAATAAAACTTTCCCTTATAACCTATTTTCCATACAAGTTAGACATGGTTTTATGCTTTTATATTTCGACTGGAATCGTTTATTTACTTGTATACTATTTCTGCAATTGATTTACACTATTTTTAGGGTTCTTATGTCATTGGTTTCTCTACTTCGTGATCTGATTTTGCTTGCAATTTGGTTATTATTCTTGTTACAATGGATCAGTGAGCAGAGGTGTGCTTTGTCCTGAAGTTGTTTATAACATTTTTTAATCACTTTGGTATAATGATAAATTCATTTGCTTTTTTTCTTACAGGGATGTAGAATCTATTATGGTTGTTTTTTATTTTAATAACCATACCTTTACTTTGAGGCTTTGTTTGAATTCTCTAATTTGAAGTGTTAGGGATAAGATTTGTAAAGTTTGGAAAAATCTTACTCCTTTGGCTTTTGATCTTTTTTATATATAACTTGTCGCAGTGTGTATATGAATATTGATTCATGTTAAATATAATCAGGTACATTTTATCATGGCAAAGTGCTTTTCGTGGCTCTAGCTCAGTGTAAAGAATATCACAGAAAGGACTTAGTTCGAGAGAACTTTGAGACTGCTTCCTTCTCTTCTTCATTTCATGCTAGTGCTATGCCATACTACCAACATCCAAATGTAAAGGTTCCATATAGTGGTCATCATAGCAATCAATATATACCTTTTATGGTACGACTTACTTAGCTTTTAACATATGGTGGGTTGTCTTTCTACACTTATTTACACTGAAAACCCAAAAATTTGTTCATGCGGCCCTTTTACCCACAATATCCACAGTACCTGCTGTACATTTTTTTCAGAACTCAAATTACCCGCAGTTTCAAGTAAATATCATAAAGTGAAAACAATTTTTAATTTTGTTATAATTTATGTTTACTTAACTGAGTTTATTTGGTTTTGAAGATGTGTGAAAAAGCATGTAAGGTAGATCAGTGGACGACAGAAGATGGAAGAGACTGCAAGGTGGCCAGAGCTTGAGTGAATTGTACTGACCGAACTGAGGGTAGTATACTAGTGTAGACTGTGCGAAGCATGAGCCTGAATGGTGTTGCCATTGAGTATACTATTGTTGCTTGATTTGTGTAACAACACAGAATTTTTAATCCATGGATTTTGAATATTTAATTAATTTTAAATATTGAATAGTTTGAGTTTTGAGTTAAATAACTTGAATTAAATTAGAGAGATTATTAAAGTATGCGAGTTGGAAATTTTAATAATTGAGTAGTGATTTCAAACGAAGGGATTCTGAACTAAATATTAATTAAATGGGGTTTTAAAGGTTTATAGCCTGAATTCAATTACAGAGATTATTTAAAATCTTTGAATTGTAAATTAATATCTGGATACTGATTCAAATATCAGGATTTTGAATTGAATATTTATTTAGTGGGTTAATGGTCTTATTTAACTCATTTTAATTTGATAAATATTAATGGTGAATTCATCTTGTTAATTTATATGCAGTAATAAATGGTTCAAATAAATAATCATAAAATTTATTTTTATTTTTACGACTCGATTTTTATTGACGTATTTTTAATTTAATTTATTTGATTTTTTCCATAATTTATAATTTGGAAAATATTGAAATTTTCGTTTGACGATTTCCGACAAACGGTAGTATTTTTGTAATTTTATAGAATGCAATAACCAGTGTATATTCTTATTGTTTTGGGATCGCATCGCTGTTCTGAGCGCGATTGTATTTTTGTTTTGTCGTTCGGATCCGTATGCGAACGGAAATCTAGACAACGAGATGCCGGAAATTTCAAAATAAAAATAAGTTAAGCACTTCGTCACCTAATATATTCTCTGATCCACCTCTTTTTTGTCTCCCCCGTACCCTTCCCTTAATTCACGTTCTAAAACAAAAAGAAAGAAAGCTTTCACAATTTCAAAAATAAAAATCCAATATCCTATTAAGCTAAAAATCATGAAAAAATTATATTCGAAATGAGAAGATCGTCATTCCTATACTCATTTCTTTGCGTCCGATCATGGTTGGAGTGCTTCTTTTTTTGGCCGTGTATTTTAAAATCAAGTTCTGGAAATCCTCTCAATGGAAAATTCTAAAACAAACTCCTTTGGACTTGTATAGCTGAGAGCTTTCAATCCATATCCAAATTGTGGTTTTCGACTTGTGATTTGGGGCTCGACATTTTCATGGCCATGTGGGTTCCTAACTATGGTTAGGTTTTTGTCGAGATGTAGTGATAATTTTGGCAATCGGCGGGTTTCATTGAGTTTCTAGAGGCAAGGCTAGCTTGGAAAAGCACTTTGGCATGGTGCGATCAACCGGAGGGAAAAGCGACATTCTTGTTGTTGTGACTTGAAGCCAGGTCGGATATTGGAACAGATGATCGAGCCTGCAGATTGAGGCGGGGTTGCGTAGAGACTTTGAAAGGGGATTCGTTGGAGATGTCGGTTTGAAGAATCATGGTGTGTAAATGGAGGTGGAGCGTGCGTGTACGAAGGAAGGCGTGTGCCATGTGTAGACGATTATAGTCTTGTCTGGGGAAGATGAAGTTAGTGAGGGGTAATTAAATAAAAAATTGTAATTAGTGTATTAATTACGTTATTTAAATCCAAATCTTATAATTTAAATAACTTGTTCATACAAAGTCCAAATCAAACACGGTCGGGTTGGACTCGTATAGACGTTAGCTACTTCTCGAGATTAGATTGGTTGAGTTTGGAGCTATTGGAATGCTGCGCTAAATTCGAACGATGTTCGATTTTAGACGGAATCAGAACATGATACACATGCCACTAATCCACCCATACATGAAGCTGGCTCACCCAACCATGCACGACCCAAGAGAACGATCCAGCTGCCAAAATGATTCCTGGATTAAAATAGAAAATAGCACTGCAGGTTGTTAGAAAAAGCCGCTGCACCTTTATTTCATAATTTCTGTTATTTGTTTTCATGCTAGAAAAAGTAGTATAAGCAACGAGGCCTAGTGTGCCATGTGTACAAAGTTTGTTACAGCTTTGGTTATAAATGTAGTGAATATCGAATGGAATGGATATGGAAAAATTATATTGCTAACCTCTCTCTGATATCTTCTTCTTCATCTCATTCTGCCTCCTATCCTCTACACCCCTTCTTCTTCAACCTATAACCACGTCAATTTGGTGCTTTCACCAGTTGATCTCTACCTTCCTCCCTTTCAAACCATCTGATTTAACCCTACCACAATGCCTCGCATAGATGATGCCTTCCAACAACTCAACGACCACCAAGATGCCATTAACACCATCCAAACCAGCCAAACCGCCCATAGCACCATGCTGGAAACATTAACCGCAGACAATATCGATATCAAATCAGCACTACAGGACCTCACCAAGCAAATGGCTGATCTCCATCGAAAATTTGATAACCAACCACCACCTTCTCCAACAAATCAACAATAAACTACCTACAATCCATCTTACAACCACCGACAGCCCCCATTATTATCCTCTCCATCGCCAAGCCGAACCCCGAAGGTAACACTGTCTTCCTTTACAGGATCCAACCCACATGACTGGATATTCCAGGCCGACCATTTCTTCACCTATTACTCCACATCAGAGGACCAACGTGTAGAGCTTGCCATATTTCACATGGACGACCAGGCTCTGACATGGTTTCAATGGATGCACAGAAACAAGCAACTCTCGTCATGGATGGCGTTGGCGAAAGCAATTGAACAACGGTTCGGCCCACCTACATTTATCAACCCCCAAGCCACCCTCTTCAAATTGAAACAAATTACCACTGTTGACAACTACCAAGCTACATTCGAAACACTGTGCAACCGTATCACCACCTTAACCCCCGATTCCATTCTCCATTGCTTCATTTCAGGCCTCAAAACACATATCCAAAACGAACTATTACTCCTCAAACCCAATACCATTTCCGAAGCAATCGATACTGCTAAGCTGATAGAATGAAAACACACAGATCAAAACAGATACCCATTCCACAAAACAATCTACCAGCCTTCTAAATTCACAAATAGTCCAAACATCACTCAGACATCTCAGCAAACACCTTACACTCAAATACCCAAACCACGTATGCCCATCAGACAACTATCCCAGGCCGAAATGAATGATAGAAAGCAACAAGGTCTTTGTTTCAATTGCGATGAGAAATATCAATTTGGCCACAGATGCAAACCAACCCATATCCTCATGATCCTTCCTGACCTAAATCCCGATGACACAGCTCAACCTGATGATCTCAAACCTGAACCACCTCCTTCAACTGAACCTATTCATAGTACCAATACACCCCAAGACTCACCACAAGAAATTTCATTCCACGCCCTAACTGTTTCTTCTCACCCACGAGCTATTCGTTTGCCAGCATTTGTAAATGGCAACCCAATCTCAATCTTAGTCGATTCGGGACCCACGCATAATTATTTGCACCCGAAGACGGCTAAATTTTTGGGTCTGGAAATCAATAATGCGAGTTCCTTCGCAGTCACGGTGGGCAACGACGAGAAATTACAAAGCTATGGCTGTTGTAAAAATGTGAGCGTGGAGAAACAAGGAAATATTTTTTCCATCGATTTTTACTTACTCGATATTGTGGGTTCAGATGCAGTATTCGGTATCCAATGGCTTGAACAATTAGGGACTATCACTATGGATCACAAGCGGTTGACAATGGTCTTCGAAGTAAATGGCATGGCCATTTGTTTAATAGGGTTAGGCCCACATCTTAATCCATCACCTATATCCTTGAATCAGTTGAAACGCTTGGATGCAACGTCTTCCATAACAACTTTCCTTTACCTGCAACTCCAACCCAACCTTGGCCTAACTGACCATAACCCGATACGTCACGACCAACCTCAACTGCACAAACTATTAACCACTTACGCCCACATCTACGATCACCCCAAAGACCTACCACCAAGTAGAGCACTAAACCACCACATCAACCTCATTCCTAACTCCACGCCAATAAACATCAAACCATATAGATACCCATATTTCAAAAAAACGAAATCGAACGCCAAATCCAAGATATGCTAAAGGCCAAAATCATTCAACCATCCACTAGTCCATTCTCATCGCCTGTTCTTTTAGTAAAAAAAAAGACGGCTCATGGCGATTTTGTGTCGATTACCGTGCACTTAACGCCATCACTATTAAAGATCGATTCCTGATCCCAACAGTCGATGAATTATTAGATGAGCTTTATGGTGCAATGATTTTCTCAAAGCTCGATCTCCGATGCGGCTATTTCCAAATTCGTGTCCATCAACCCGATATCCCCAAAACCGCTTTTTGGACTCACGAGGGCCATTACGAATTTTTGGTAATGCCATTTGGCCTAACCAATGCGCCATCCACTTTCCAAGCAACCATGAACAATATATTCCGTCCATACTTAAGGAAATTTATACTCGTTTTTTTTGACGATATCCTCGTTTATAGTCCTTCTTGGGATGATCATTTAAACCACCTTTACACCACTCTCCAACTTTTAGACCAACACCATTTTTTCGCCAACGCTACCAAATGCAATTTCGGACTCATGGAACTTGATTACTTGGGCCATATTATCTCAGGTAAAGGCGTGCGAGTTGACCCATCAAAAATTGAAGCGATGATTAAATGGCCAACTCCAAACTCAGTCATGGTTATTCGCGGGTTTTTAGGCCTCACGGGCTACTACCGCCGTTTTATCCGAAACTATGCAGCCATCACAAGCCCACTATCAGATTTGTTAAAGCAAAATAACTTTGCCTGGAGCCCAGAAGCCCAATCCGCATTTGAACAGCAAAAATTAGCCGTCACCCAAACCCCTGTCCTCTCCCTTCCAAATTTTTCCCAAATATTCGCCGTGACCACCGACGCGTCTACTACCGCAATCGGTGCAGTGCTTGCCCAATCGCCTTCTTCAGCGTTAAGTTACCTCGCCAGCTCCACAAAGCATCAACCTATTCCAGAGAGATGTTTGCAATTACTTCTTCCATACAAAAATGGCGTCACTATTTACTAGGTCGCCCCTTCCAGATATATACTGACCATAAGAGCATTCGAGAGCTGGCGTCGCAGACGATCCAAACTCCGGAGCAACAGAAATGGCTTGCCAAGCTTCTAGGGTTCGACTTCACAATTCACTACCGACTAGGCAAACAAAACGTGGTAGCGGATGGCCTGTCACGATTCACTGAAGACGCCACTATGCACGTAATTTCAGGTCCAACGTTTTCTCTTCTGCCAAAAATTCAGGAAGCTCTGCAACATGACACGGCGGCCCAGTCCATCATCACTCAAGTGTGTGCAGGTACTTGCTCAAAACCTAAGTTTCAATTACGCAATAATCTATTGTTTTGGGAAAATTGTTTGTATGTGTCGAATGATGCGGAACTAAAGAACCAAATCATTACTGAGTTACACACATCCAAAGTTGGAGGCCACTCTGGAATCAAGGGCACAGTAGCCAGAGTTGCAAGTAATTTTTATTGGCCTAAACTTGCGGCAGCAGTACACGAATTCGTCCGGCAATGTCCAACTTGTCTTCAGGTTAAACCAGACAACACCCCTTACAAGGGGTTACTTCAGCCGTTTCCAATCCCCGTACATATATGGGAAGATATAACCATGGGTTTTATCACACATCTTCCACCATCGAATGGCCGGACTGTAATTTGGGTAATAGTGGATCGATTGTCCAAGTATGCTCATTTCTGCCCCCTACCGACATCAGTTTCAGTTTCACAACTTGCTTTATATTTTCTGCAAGAATATGTCAGGCTACATGGATTTCCATGATCTATTGTATCATACAGAGACAGATTATTTACAAGTCAATTTTGGCGAGAGTTATTCCGCACGGCACAAAGTTACGAATGAGCAGCGCCTATCATCCACAAACCGATGGTCAATCCGAAGTAGTGAATCGATGCTTGGAGACATATTTGCGTGCAATAGTAGGCGACATGCCAACCAAATGGGTTAAATGTCTTCCTTGGGCCGAGTGGTGGTATAATACTACTATGCACACTTCTATAGGCATGTCGCCATTTCAGGCAGTTTATGGCAGAACACCACCTATTCTAGCTGACTATATTACTTCCACAACCCCACTGCTGGAGTTGAATGACTGGGCTTCGTCAAGAGACAAGCTACTCCAACTCATTAAGTCGAACCTACAGCGTGCACAGAGCCGCATGAAAAACCACGCAGACCAAAGACGAACTGACAAAGAGTTCCAGATTGGCTCATGGGTCTTCCTTAAGCCTCAACCATATCGTCAGCAAACCATACGGAATAATCACCAAAAATTATCAAAGAAGTATTATGGACCCTTCCAGATCATAGAACTAATAGGCCCAGTCGCCTACAAACTGCAACTTCCACCAGAATCTCGCATCCATCCTGTTTTTCACGTCTCATTACTTAAACTGTGCCCACATCCAGCCATAGCTACACAACAACCATTACCAGTGACCTTTGCTGACAGTCACAACGACCTTGAGGGCAAGGTCGATCTTGAAGGGGTGGGTGTTGATACACATGCCACTAATCCACCCATACATGAAGCTGGCTCACCCAACCATGCACGAACCAAGAGAACGATCCAGCTGCCAAAAAGATTCCTGGATTAAAATAGAAAATAGCACTGCAGGTTGTTAGGTTGTTAGAAAAAGCTACTGCACCTTTATTTCATAATTTCTGTTATTTGTTTTCTTGCTAGAAAAAGTAGTATAAGCAACGAGGCCTAGTGTGCCACATGTACAAAGTTTGTTACAGCTTTGGTTATAAATGTAGTGAATATCGAATGGAATGGATATGGAAAAATTATATTGCTAACCTCTCTCTGATATCTTCTTCTTCATCTCATTCTGCCTCCTCTCCTCTAACCCCCCTTCTTCTTCAACCTATAACCACATCAGAACGCTTCGGCGATAACTGGAATTTCGGTGAGTTAAACTCACCTTTTTGTTAACCAGTAAGATATATAGTAGATAAAAATTATTTATTGTCTGCTTGGATATTTTACCTGCTGGTTGTTTTGTTTGGATAAATTATCATTTTTGAAAATGGATAATGTATAAAGTGATAAAATAATACTGATTTAATATAATTACGTTGTTTAAATAATAATGTAGTTAAATTAAGCATACTTCTTTGGTGTTACCTATTTGGTCAAATAAACACCGTCTAATAATAAATGGAAGAGTTGATTTTGAATGACATTCATTTAGTAGAACAAATTCCCGTTCTACTATTATATTAATTTGGACATTCATTTAAGTGTCAGATGATTTGTACTGGATAAGCGATGTGTTAACAATTGATTGTTAATTATGGATTTGGTTTACATATATGCCTGATTATGTAAATACTTGAAAATTTAACTTGGAAAGTTAAATTGAATTTAATGGTAGTTTGTTTAAGTACCATTGGGGTCGCTGAGTCTCTTTTTGAGTTTTGGAAAGTTATGAATTTAAATTAACTTCAATTTTATAAATCGAAGTAAAGTGTTTTATTTAATTATTATTTGAAGTAAAGTGATTGTTTAATTATTATTTTAACAAAGTGATTAGTTAAAATTCTATTTTACAAAGTGTGTTGTAATATTATTTCTTTAGTAAAGTTAATTATTATATTTATAATGTTTTAAAATTAATTACTTATTAAGGTTGTTTAAAGATAATAATTATTTTAATATTGATTAATTAAAGCTAGCTAATTATTTTATTGGTATTATTGTTGAAAGTTAATTAATTATATTTTGAAAATTGTTTAAAGTTATTTTACTATATCATATATTATTTAAAATGGTTTAAGGGTTAATTATTATATTATTTAAAAAGCTTTTATAGTCTATTATTATATTATTAGTTATGTTTTAAAGTTTTATTTATATGATGTTAAAGTTTGTATTCATTATTAAAATTATAAAATAAATTGTTTATAAGAGAATTCCTTTTTATGAAAGGATTTATTTAAGGAGTTTATAATTTGAAAGAGATTGGGGGATTTGAAAGAAGTTGGTTTTTGAATGATTTTATAAAAGAGGTTTATAAATTGTTTAAAGATTTATAAAAGAGTTTTATAAATGATTTTGGATATTTGTAAAAGAGTTCTTATATGGTTTTGGATATTTATAAAAGACTTTTATAAATAAAATTTGAAGATTTATAGAGAAGTTTTATAAATAGTATTGGAAATTTATAAAGGAGGCATTTATGAAATAAAAGAGATTTAGGGAAAGAATTAGTGTTTTGCATTATTAATATCTTCGTTTAATGAAATATGGGGTTTTGATCATTTTAATATGATTTGAAGTAGAAAATCCTTCCGATTGTTTTGTGAATAAACTTATACTATTGTTTAAGTATATGGAAAAGTTTCCCGGTTTTGAAAATGAAATGGTTTGTGAATATACATACCATTGAGATAAGTATATAGTTCTTCTAAGTATCGAAAATATAGTGTTTTGTGAATATACTTATTCTGTTGAGATAAGCATATGAAAGTGATTCCCTAGTATTGACAAAGTGATTTTTATTAATGGAAGATTAATTTTGAGAGGCTTGGTGGTTTCCATAGAAAATAGAATCTCTGTTTTGAATGTTAGTTTATTTGATAGTTAAATAACCAACTATCGAATCTTGGTCTAAATATGTAATCCTTATTTTTTGTGGTAGGAAAGCAATTCCCTACGTAACACCAAAAGATTTTAACTTTGGAAATATCTAAGAGAAACACGGAAATTATATGATACAGTTACCGTCAGTGCTGCTATACTGTACATATAAACTCGTTTTATTCTTCTAGGATAAATGATGAGGAGATCCGTCCACTTAAACAGTTAGGGAATAACCCTCGCACTTATGTATTATCTGATTATTTCCTTAAGAATCGGTATTGAGCATTCCGAAAAATCGGCGATTGGTTTTTGGAGCGCCCGATAAGCGGGGGAGTGTACTCGTAAGAGATGACTTGTACCGTAACCACTCCAAAATCATATACGGTTCTATGGAGGAGTTTTATGATCTATTGATATTTTGAAATCCATATGTGGTTCTGTGACCCATTGAGGTGTGGGAGTCCGTGTGTGATTTCGAGATCTATTTTGAGGTGCGGAAGTCCTTGTGTGATTCCGAGATCTATTTTGAGATGCGAGAATCCATGTGTGGTTCCGAGACCCATTGGGGTATGAGAATCCATGTGTAATCCCGTGATATGTTCAGTTGGCGGTGCGTGAACTTGTATATCAGACATGGCCTCACCAGCGGTACCTCACCAGCGGTAATGACTAAAACCAGAGATATGAGGCATAACCAGTAGGGTTGGCAAACCCATAGTGTGCAATCGTCTTCACCTAGATGTTACCTTCAGTTATGCATGCATGGAGAGATGCACTCGGTCTTAGCGAGACCAGTTATGTTTTTTCTATAGTACATCACTAGGAATGTATTGTTGCTTCGAAAGGATATCTCTGATCCTTGTGTAGGAGGACTGTTCTCGAAGTACCGAGGGCATCTCCGTGGAATCCTGCACAATTAACGATATTGTTGTGATGTACACTCACGAGCATCATAGCTATTTGATTATTATTATTATCACATTTAGACATTACTATAATATTACTAGATTTTCTTTATAAATGGTTTGGTTATTGTAAGGTAAGAACAGTCCGTGTAATGTGCGGTATGGTCTTACGAGATACCTTGATTTTGAAAGGGTTTATAACTTTAAAATCTATTTGGTGTGTTTTCTCGTGCTGATTTATCAGACTGATCTGGATGTTATTTTATTATAATGTTTGGGTCAGACCGAGCATATTTGCAGATTCAGTTTGGGTACTTGAAACTTCAGGAGACGAGCTGGATGCATCCAAGATGTACCCTCGTATATGTTATTTTCCGCTACATTGGTTGGTTTATATTCATTAGCAACTGTGAGGACAGGTTGTTATAACTGTCCAGACTGTTGATTTATTTGTTGACTCTGATTGATATACATGTATAACAAAGTTCAGTTTTTCTTTGATAAAGATCATTGTTATATTATAGATTACTCGTCACGTTGTGAGATTCAGTTTTGATTTTTTTTGTCTACCAACAATCCGTCTTTCCGGCATTTGGAAGCTCGGTACGTGAATACCGTGGATGTATTAGTGTCGACTTCTGAAGATCGAAAAGGCGAGTTGTTACAATTTGTGCATTGTGAGACTGTACTGCTCGGTATGAGTTGAAAGGTACAAGCCAAAATTATAATCCATCATTATTGCTGCTAGCTTTATGAAACTGAGACTCAGAGACTGAAACTACACTTTCTGATCATTGTTGTTGCCAGAGTCAGGAGTGCTCGAGATTTACTGCTACCACTACAAGGAACGGAAGCAATAGCAACGGCAAATAGCCGTTGGCGGCCGTTGCTAGCCGTTGCTATAAGCCGTTGCTAATAAGCTCGTTGCTACGAGTTTCAGCAACGGCAATAGCAACGGCTCCGTTGCCAATTTAGCAACGGCTAGCGACGACAAGTTGTCCACGTGGAAACAGTTAGTTCCAACCGTTATCGTCCCGTGGCGTCGCGAACCGTTGCAAGCCTAGAACCAGATAGCCATTGCTAGCCGTTGCTAGCCTGGAACCAGATAGCCGTTGCAAGCCTGGAACTTTTCTGTTTTCCAGCAGCTAGCTTTCACTCTTCCAACCTCCAAACCATTCCACAACACAACAATCACTTCCAAACCATCGTATACATTCCATTCCAACCATAATATAACCAAATACATCGCAAATAATCAAATAAAACACATATACATCAATAATCACACAACTATATAATCAACTAACACAAATATTTCATCATCAACCAAACAAAATACACCTCAAATCCATCACACATAATATCCATCACCAACACCATAGGTACACAAAACACCAAACAAACTACCAAGCCCATCAACAAACATAAGTACACAAGTCCAACAAATATCCATTAAAACCACAAATCTTGCCCAAAAAAAATAACCATCAACAAAACATACCTACTCATCATCGTCTCGAATTCACATCGTCCTTAGTTTTCCCCTTTACATTCAAAACTGTATTAAACACGTTATCGAACACGTTTTTTTCATTGTGCATAACGTCAATATTATGTCGGAGTAGCAGATCTTTCCAGTAAGGTAACTCTCAAAATATACTTTGTTTGCACCAGTTATGAATGTCTGATTTACCTGGAATTTCAACTTGTACCCCAGTTTCATGTATCTTTGGATAGTCTTTTACGATTTCATATATCTATTCACCTGACCAAACCTTCGGTGGTAGCATACTCTCTTCTCTATTTGCTTTAAAGTTCTTTTTATCCGTTCTAAATTTATGATTAACATGTAGAAAACATCGATGACAGTCAAACCAAGAAATTTTCTTTCCATACTTTAATGAAAATGCTCGTGTTTCATCCATGCAATGAGGACAAGCTAGACGTCCGGTTGTACTCCAACCTGAAAGCATCCCATACGCAGGAAAATTACTAATAGTCCATAATAAAGAAGCGAACATACGAAAATTCTTTTTTCTTGAAATGTCGTATGTTTCAACTCCTTCATGCTACAATGTTTTCAATTCTTCGATCAATGGTTGTAGATAAACATCAATTCCTTGTGTCGGATCATCGGGACCGGGAACGACGATCGTTAGAAACATATACGGAGTTTTCATACACATCCATGGAGGTAAATTATAAGGAGTAACAATAATAGGCCATGATGAGTATTTACTACCAAACTGAGAGAATGGTGAAAATCCATCTGTACATAAACCGAGTCTGACATTACGGCTCTCTGCAGCAAACGCGGGATAAGTTTTATCGAAATGTTTCCACGCTTCTCCATCAGATGGATGTATCAAAGTTCCTTCTTCTAGTGTTCTAACACCGTGCCATCGCATATGACATGCCGTAGCAGAAGATGCATATAACCTTTGAAGTCTAGGAGTGATAGGTAAATAATGCATTCTCTTGTATGGAACTTCTTTTCCTTTTTTATTTCTCGGTTTGAATCTTTCCTCGTTACATATTCTGCATTTTCTAAGGTCAACGTCATCTTTCCAATACAACATACAACCTTTTATACATGTATCTATCTTTTGGTATGGCAATTCAAAAGCAGACATAAGTTTTTTCACTTTATAATGACTATCGCACATCAAATTATTGGGTGGCATGTGTCGTTTTGCAGCTTGTACAACTGCTGTAAATCCAGCTTCTGTAAGGTTGAATTTTAATTTCATAGTGATGTATTCGGCGGTTACGGATAATTCGGTTTCGCTTTTACAACCATCCCACAAGGGCCTCTTAGCAGAATCCAATAAATCATAAATTTTTTTAGCTTGCGCGGTCGGTTCTTCTTCAACGTTATCATTGTCATCATCGCCCTGATCAATGGTAGGAAACATCGACCGTGCTGCATCTTGCACCATATTTTCTATTGGATTCGTCATAATATTATCGTCCTCTAACACTACAGGATTAGCTGTACGTTCAACAAGTTCACCATGACGATCCCATAAGTAATAATTCGGCACAAACCCAAATTTATACAGATGTACTTCTATTACATCTGATTTCCAATGCTTTAAATGTTTGCACTTACTACACGGACAACGAATTTCATCGTTATTCCAATTATTAGATTTAGCGAATCTAATAAATTCATGTACACCGTTACAGAAATGTTCCTTTATTGATCCTTTCATACCAGTTCGGACTTCATACATCCAACTACGATCGAGAAAATAATCGAACATTTTTCCTGATTTGATAAAATATGTTAGAAGATTCAACTAAACACTTCACTTCACTTCATATTACAGTATTTTACGATTGATTTATAATTTGTCATTAAATCAACTATTTAACAATTGAAAAACATTTTATAATTCATTGACGGCCGGTCATCCTACTTCCCATTACAAACACAATATCGTAATTACATTTTATAAATCATTTCAGGTTAAACGATTCAACAAAATTTCGGCAGCACTTCCCTTTATTCCCTGTATCGTACACAAAATGCGTGTACACAGGGAACAAAAAGGAAGTGCCACTAAAATTTTATAAACCGTTTAAATTGAAATGATTTACAAAATGTGATTACTTTATTGTGTTTGTAACTTGTCCAAATACTAGGACAAATCCAACAAATATTGTATCAGATGAATATAAATGTCCGTTCTTGGAAAAAAACGAATATCCATATAACGATCATATACAACACTTGTCAGACGGGGCCAAAATATCTCTAAGGGATTTACAGAAATAAAACATATTTTCTAATTATTCTTCTAACAACTACAAAATATTTTATAATTAATTAATTCATTACATTTTAACTTTCACTGAATAATTAGCTCATTGTTATTACGCTCATTTCAAAATTTTATAATTCATTCAACGAATTATATTTATTTTAAATTATGATAACAATTATAATTAGCACTTCTGAATTAAATTATCGTTAACTGTACCAATCTATCATGATATCTATTAATTTCTATACAATTAACTTTGGCGTAAACTATACACATTATTTTAAATAAAAATAAATATTGTCATAAACTTAAATATCAACAAGCAATTCATCAATAATGTACACTAATTTTAAAATCAAACCACCAATCAAAATCAACTAATACAAATATTACCATAACTAATACGTCGCATTAATTATCATTTTCAACATAATGATAAACTAATTTAATTAACTTCCACCTAACTTAAAATACTATAATCATCCAATATCACTATAAATCACTATAATCATCATCCAATATCACTATGATCAACTAATACAATTATTTTCGAAATTAGGGTTTTCCAATTAATCCTAAATTAAACCTAAATCAAAGCCAAATCAAGTTTAGAAGATATACCAGCGAGTTTTGGAGGTGTTTGAGCGACGTGGAGGCAACGAGCAACGGCTGGAGTCGGAGAGGCGGCGGATTGCGACGGGGAGGAGGATTTGGGGATGAAGTTTGTTTTGGTGGGAAATGAGAATCTGTTCGCGGGTTACAGATCTGTAGTCGCGATATGCAACGGCTAGCAACGGCCGCTTTTTTTAGCCGTTGCAACCTTCCGACACAAAATGGAGCCTTTTCTTGTAGTGTACTGGAATAAGTTGAAGCTGCCTGACGCTGCTAAGTAAGATATAAACTGTTGGTTGAAAACCTTAAGCTGTCTGAAACTAGTTAGTTTTGTTACAAATAGTTTCCTTGTGACATACTGTATTGTCGTTTCTTCAAAATTTCTGTGAATATGAAAAGAAAAAAAAAGGGAGTGATTTGTAGAAAGACTTGGGATATACTTGCTTTACCAATCTGGGTGTTCATGAAATTTTGTCAAAATGCAAGTAACTCTAGTTGCTTATGATGGTAAAATGTTGGGATGTGATGAATGAACCAAAGTTGTTGAAGGAAAAATATCCAAATGTGAAGGTGTTCTACAGAAGTTTTGATTAGTTATAAGTTTGATGGAGATTATGATTTATCAGTTTGATCAATACTTTTTGATAGTATTCATTTTGATCAATATTATATTGCAAAAGATAGAGATTTATGATATTTATGAGTGTGATTTCATGGATGCCTATGGGATTTCACTTTGATCAATACGTTGGCAGTATTCCTGTGGAAATGCTCGTTAAGTTTGACGTATTGTTCAGATGTTATATAGTGTGATTAATTGTTAAAAAGTATTTGCGTTTGTGCTTTTAATATTGTGTCAGGTACTATTGTGTATATGATATGTTACTGCTTTTTTTATCATGTTAAATAATGCTTGAACGATATGATGTACATGTAACGTTTTCAAGTTTTACTAACTTGTTTATGGTGTCAACCATAGAGTCATCTATAGCTGAAATATTTTCCATAACTGCTGTATAAACTTCTGTACTTATTTGGACCGATTCATGTAACTTGAACCGGGACATTTTTATGACTGTATAAAGTTTGGTTGCTATTTTTTCTATGCTTGCTCGTCCTCCGATAACATATTACTTGATTCATCATCTGTTGATAATACTTCTAAGCATGCTAAGTTAGTGTCAATATTTTTATTGCTTGGTACTGCTCTAGTTTTGTTTTGGGAAGCAGTCTGTTCTTTTTGTACATTGCACTGTTGAGTGTTTATGCGTGCATGAGTTCTACATGTACTTGTGCGTTGATTCTTCAATTGAGTTTTGTTGTGAAATGTCTTGTCTAGCCATGGTCTCGAGTATGTTTATAGGAGTCTGTGTCACTGTTTGAATACCTAAACTGTAGTTTGTTTGTTGTATATCATTTACGTTCAATTTCAGTTTGTTTGAATACCTAACTTGCTTAAATTTCAAAACAAACAATCTGCCATCCAATTAAGTTAGTAAAAGAGGATCATCTTTCTTTCAGTTAAGCTGTCTTGACAATATAAACAAGTTCATACCAAATCCGTTTCATTTTATTTACATAACAAAGCAAACTATTACCAATGATCAATGCAGAACAATATTTCCAGTGACAAAACAAAGCAAAAGTCGAACCAATTTAGCCTTGAGCTCAGGTATATATGTGACTGCTAAGTAACAGACAACTATCGGATACAAATTGATTCAAAACCTCAATTTACGGCATTCTTACATACATCCTAATCAAACTGGTATAAAAATCTCAATATTTGGCACTCTCACATACAAATTAGGTTCTCGTTACAACCGATTAATGCAGTATAAATATGCCTATGTTGCTGATAGATACATGGTACAACAACAAAAGAAACCGCGCCCAATGAAATTCTGCCTCAACGAATTACAAAGATAACTAGTTAAACAACAACACGAAAAAATCACAGCCACTTCTTTCTTCTTTGAACAATCGCACAAACTGAAATTTTAATACCATTACTGATTTAAACAGACATAATACATAAATGTATCAGTAATAAGAAAATATAGAAACTTCCAACTAAGGCAGACATCTGTTTATACACTAACCATTGTTTCAACGTCATTAAGAAAATGCAGTTGATTTTTTTTGCAACCTTTTCGATCTTTTAGGTAGCATTGTTTACCTGCAAAAGATATAAATTGTTAATGACATTTAAATAGTACGTAATACATGTACATAATAAAGCTGAAAGATAAAACTCCTTGGTTATGCATCTTTTAACACTTGCAACAAACTAGTTTATATCATTGACATTTTTTATTACTCTAAAAGTTTTTCATATTAAGAATATGTATAACAACCTAAAATTTCCAAGAAATTATAACATTTTAGTCCATTCCCATAATCAGTGTTAATATGTTACTGTACTAATTCAAATTCAAAAAAAAAAAAATGTTACTGTACTAATTAATATGTTCTTGTTACAGTGTATGCTTGGTAACTGGAAGTACAAAAGCAAGAGATATAGGAGACTTTAATAATCAGGTAATATAAAAGTAATAGTTTGGAATTAATGCAGTAGCGTTTAATTATAAAATGGAAGATAATCTTGACTACACTTTGTCTAAAGGTTTACGTTTATGTTGATATTGTCTGTGGTCTGTGGTATGTGGTGATGTTAGAGGAGCATTTTCTGGCTCAAACAGCGGTAATGTGGTGGCAAGTCAGATGCATCTCGAGCAAAAGGTTAAGGTATATGTAAACTTAAAACAGTTATGCTCTTTAACAAGTACAGATGCCTGGACATTTTATGCATTGGCATGACTGAAGAAATGACTTTTAGTCATTACTTTTAAAGAAGGTTCTGATATTGTCAATTGATCAATATTGTTTGAAGCGTTAACATATAACTTATATTTTGTAATTTCACCTTTTCTCTCCATAATCAGAAATGCATTTGTCACTATCCATTTATCTCGACCTCTCAGCATGTTAACACATGCATGATTATCGATATGCTTGAATATTATTATATTTCAAAAGGTTTTGTCAGAATTTGATTGAAAAATACCAAATGAATCAATGTCCATTCTCTGCAATATCGATATATCTGATAAAACAACGCTAAACTTGGTCTTTTATATTACCTGATTTTCTTGCGTTTATGTTTACCTTCTTTGTAAGTGTGAACGAAACAATATTTTTCGCCGGCGAATAAACCTTAAAGATGAATAAAAAATTAAACATGAAATCATCATCAGCATCATTTGTCCAAATTTGGTAATGGGTCTACCGCTGCAACTTTTTAGTTACTCGTCTCTTGGCCTCATTAGTTGCAGTTAGTACATTGCTATTCTCAAATAATGTACGCCATAGTTTTACCTAGAAAATCACTTAAACTTTCTATACAGCTTTAGCAAAGCAAAAAGAGTGCAGAACCAGGCCTTGCTGTAACCTAACCCAAAAAAAATGTTGAACTTTGACATTTTTGCACTTTGCATGTTTTCAAATAAATTTTCTTCTATGTTCTTTGTGCATGAAACATATAATCTGCAAATGGTTATAAACACGGCATGGATAAGTTTCGGACATTTAGGGCCCGTTTTTGTTTCATTTTGTGTTTTCAACTTGCACTAAGAAATAGCAAAAAATAAGAGAATAAGATTTATAATTCTTAGCCATTGTGACGACTAACGGACAACGAAGGAGTTGGATTGCTCTCCGTGCTTTTGTTATATCTCGAAACACGAAAAACAAAATAAATTTGTTTTCTATTTTACATGTTACCTTCATTTTTCAAAATTGTTTGTTTTTCAACAATGCACACAACAGACACGCTTTTTATATAGACGAAAACACAAAATTAAAAACGACAAGTCAAACGGGGCCTTAGCTTTTTATCTATTGAGTGGCCGTGCATATTGTGTAAAGGCTTCAAAACTTACACATGTAAATTTTGATTTAAGCAACAATGATTTCTACAAAAGAAATTAGTATTTAATATGTATGCGATAGAGACTTGTTGGGGATTCACCTGTACTTTAAACTTTAAAGAATTTTTTTCTAAATCAACTGGCTTCTCAGATTATAGTAAGTGGCGATTGTGGAACCTATGCACTAACTTTAGTTTAGTCCTATTTAGCAAATAATATTATGGAGAAGGAAAGGGTTAAATTATTCTCTAGTAGTCTTGTTTCAAATGTATGAAAAAGTTATATCCACTTGCGTTTAACCTTTAGATAAAAAATTTGTAACACACTAGGATTCATTTTAGCAGTGCATACCCGACTCGGTCATAAATGAAATCCATAAATTTATCACCCTAAGAAATGAACTTAGCTAGAAATATGTGTGATTTTGTAAACCTGAAAATTGTTTGAATTAATGAAGTTTCTTGATATGAATTTGAAGAAGATTTGTATGAAAGATAATCTGAGAAATGAAGAGATGAATTGTATTGCAAAAAGATTACAAGTTACATTGTCTTACAGACGTTTATATAATAACTCGTACAGACTATGGGCTAAACAAACATAGGCCCAATTATCTTTTATCTAAACCCTATTGCTTTGTATTACTACACATATACCAGAGAATACTTTATTTCTAACATCTCCCCTCAAAGCGATTAGGGTTAGGTTTCCAAACTTGCGCCGCCATTCGATGAAAGCCATCTTCTCTTCAGATTCTGGCAAAATTAGGGATTCATGGTTGTTGATGAGACATGAGGAACATCAGTCTGTCTTATTGCTGAGTCGATTACTTGAATCTTCCTCAAGTTTGACGAGATTTGGTTCAACTTTAAGCTCCTTTCGAAATCGAATGAAGCTTCTTACTGTAAGTGGCTTAGTTAAAATATCTTCAGTCTGGTAAGTAGCTGGTATGTGATTAATCTCCAGCTTCCCTTTTAGAATTTGCTCTCGTACAAAGTAAAGATCGATTTCTATATGTTTCGTTCTTGAGTGAAGGACAGGATTTGCTGATAAGTAGACTGTGCTTAAATTGTCACACCATATTGTTGATTTGCTGTTTTCATTCATTGGTAATTCAGGCATAAGTGATTGTATCCACATGACTTCTGCTGTAGCACTAGCCACGCTTCGATATTCCGCCTCTGTGCTAGACCTAGATATTGTGTTCTGTTTCTTTGAGCACCATGATACTGGGTTATCACCTAGATAGATGCAGTAGCCTGTGGTAGATTTTCTATCATCGGGATCTGTAGCCCAATCAGCATCTGCATAGCCGGTTATACTGAGGTGCTTGCTTTTCCTTAATTGAATTCCATAGCTTGCTGTTCCTTTTAGATAGCGTAGAATTCTTTTGACTGCTTTCCAATGTTGATCCAGCGGTTCCTGCATGAATTGACACACCTTGTTAACACTATACGAAACATCTGGTCTAGTTATGGTGACATATTGCAATGCCCCATCTAGACTTCTATATTGTTTGTCATTAGGTATGGCTTCTCCCCTGTTTTTGGATAAGTGTTGACTACTTATCATTGGGGTTGGTTGAGGATTGGCATTCGACATCTTTGATCTGTTTAACAGTTCCTTGATATATTTGGTTTGACACAGTGTGATTTCTATGGGAGATTGCCTTTTAACTTCTATGCCTAGGAAGTAGTTAGCATTCCCGAGATCTTTAATTGAGAACTCATTGTCTAGATGCTGAATAATTTTGTTGATTTCTGTCTCACTGCTTCCTGTGATAATTAAATCATCAACATAGATAAGTATATAAATTGTAATAGTATCATTAATTTTTGTGAACAGTGAGTTATTTGATTATGTGAATTGAAAACCCATGTTATACAAAGTAGTTTTTAACTTCTCAAACCACACTCTTGGTGCTTGTTTGAGACCATATATGGCCTTATTTAGCCTGCACACAAGTTTTCCATTTTGTTGATATCCTGGTGGTTGTTGCATATACACTTCCTCTTTTAACTCTCCATTGAGAAAAGCATTATTTACGTCTAGTTGTCTGATCTTCCAGTCCCTGTACAAGGCAATAGTGAGAATGATTCTGATAGTTGTTGGTTTTACCACTGGCGAGAATGTTTCATTGAAATCAGAGCCATGTTCCTGTGTATATCCCTTTGCTACTAGCCTTGCTTTATGTCTGGCAATGGTCCCATCTGGATTTTTCTTTAGCTTGTATGTCCATCTGCATCCACAATATTCTTATCCTTAGGTAGTGTAACCAGATTCCATGTCTTGTTTTTGATAAGGGCATTATATTCATCATCCATTGCAGCCTTCCAGTTTTTGTCTTTGAATGCTTGATCATGTGTTTCTGGTTCTTCTGATATGATGGATGCATATATTTTTGGTTTGTATATGCCACTTTTTGATCTGGTGATCATGTGATGTCTGGTTGTCACTTGATCTTCACTATGTGATGATTCAATGCCTTGATCTGAATTGTTTTCTGTTGCATTATACTCCGGAGTTGTTTCAGATTCATTCACATTTTGTGTTAACTTTGATGTGCTTTCAGGTGCTTCAGATGACTCTGCCTGACCTGGTTGAACAAACACTGTGTGTTGTGGAGCAGAGTCCACTGAGCTGTCTTCAGTCATCATCTGTGTCCATTCTGATGGATACAAAGGTATGGGAGGAATTGATACATTTGGATTGTATACTTTTCCTATAGTCTTGATGTTGATGTTAGAGTAGGGAAAGACATGCTCATTAAAAACTACATGTCTGCTTATAAATATTCTACCACTGCTATCAATACACTTATAACCTTTTTGGTTTGATGCATATCCAAGAAAAGTGCATGGTGTTGATCTGAAATTTAGTTTGTGTGCATTGTATGGTCTGGTGTAGGGGAAACATAGACAGCCAAATGCCTTTAAGTTTGATAATCAGGTCTTATTTTGAATAGCCTTTCTATTGGACTTTTATCTTCTAGAACTTTGGTTGGCATCCTATTTATTTAGTATACAGCAGTGCTAAAGGATTCTGGCCAAAACTTTAAAGGTAAATTTGCTTGACCAAGTAGTGTTAGGCCAGTCTCAACTATGTGTCTGTGTTTCCTCTCCACTAGACAATTTTGTTCAGAAGTATAAAAACATGTTGTTCTATGAACAATTCCTTTTTCACTGAAGTATTTGCTAAGAGTCTTAAACTCTCTACCACCATCAGTTTGTATAATTTTAACTTGATGGTTGGATTGTTTTTCTACTTGTGTAATAAAGTGTATTGTAGTGTGATGTGCTTCAGCTTTTTTCATAAGAAAGTATTCCCAAGTGTATCTAGAGTAAGCATCAACAAAGGATATATAATATTTATATCCATAGTCTGAACTAATTGGGGCAGGACCCTAGAGGTCAGTGGCAATCAATAGTAATGGTTTATCATGTATAGTTACAGAGTCTGAAAATGACAACTTGTGACTTTTACCCATTTGACAGTATGTACAAATATAAGGAAGTGTAATATCATCAAAAGAAATTTTGTTTTCAGATAACACCTTTTTTACAATATTGACACTAGGATGACCAAGTTTGTAGTGCCAGATATCAAAATTGCTCAGTTCCTTTTTACACTGAGCAAGTTCAGAAAAATTACAAGTTTCAACACATTTATCTGCATTTGATTTTCTTGACTCGGCAAGAGTAAATCTATATAGGCCTTTCACAGCTTCACCCTGCAGTAAAATTTCTTTTGTTAGAATGTCTCTAACTATGCAGTGTCTAGGATAAAATTCAAAGTATACATTGTTATCACTTGCAAATTGTGATACACTTAGAAGGTTTTTCTTTATCTGTGGTACCAACAGTAAATTATTGAGATATAGTTTTCTTTCACCTCTGATGCAAGCAATACCAGTGTGTGTGATCTTTACTGCCTCACCATTTCCCATGTGTATGGTTTTATTACCTTTGTACTCCTTATTTCCTAGATTTAGGTTGTCCAAATTGTTGGTGATGTGATTAGTTGCACCAGAGTCTGGGTACCAGCTTTCATCAAGTCCTTGATCTTGCCTGTTGATGTCATTTTGACTGCTTGTTCTGTTGCTGTTTGTCTGATTTCCAGTGTCTTGTTGCATTGTGCCATGTTTGCACTGTAGTTCCCATTTCTTTGAGTATTTGGGTTCTGGCCTGGAGTATAATTCATATTGAGTCTGAAATAACACTTTGGAGCTGTGTGACCAATTTTCTCACATATATGGCATTTTGGTCTGTTGTTGTTGTTGTTGTTGTTGTTGTTAAACCTTCCTCTTCCTCGGCCTCTAACCGGTGCATTTCCTTTATTATTGTTACCATACTGATTCTTGCCTCTGTGGCTTGCTGCATAATTGACTGTCATGTCAGAGTCTGGAGGTTTCTTGAATTCTAGTCTTCCTTCATGGGCTAGAAGTATAGCATGAACATCCTCTAGAGTTGGTGTTGTTCTCTGAGATGATATGACAGCCACAATAGATTCATAATCATCACTCAGACCACTTAGTATGATCAGTACTTGTTCTGATGCTGGTACTTTATGTCATGCTGCTTCAAGAAGATCACATGTAGTCTTGATTTTTGCAAGATATTCTCCCATTGTGTGATTTTCTTTTCTAATGCTGTGAAGTTGTCTCTTATGATGCATTACTTTAGCTGCAGATTGTGAGTTAAAAATCCTTTCAACTGTTGACCAAACACCATTTGCAGTTTTGCTGCCAATCACTTGTGGTAATAGTTTTACACTTATAGATGAGAGTAGCCAAGAACAGATCAGACTATCTTGTCTTTGATACTTTATGAATTCTGGGTTGCTAACTGTTCTGTTTTCTGAACCAGTGATGAATCTTGGTGGGATTATAATGGTGCCTTTGAGGAAATCTTCAAGCCCATATCCTCTTACAGCTGTTTCAACCTGTACCTTCCAGAGAAGATAATTATCTTCTTCTAGATGAGCTGTAACCAATTGACTTTGTGGGCTGACTATGGTTTTGATAAGACTCTCTGTTGCAGTTTGATCAAAGTGAGATGTTGCTGATGTTGCTGAGCTATTGGCCATGATGCAAGATCAACTTAACTGTGACTTGGTGACAAATGTGGGAGTGCAGTCTTGATTCAAGAACTGCTAACTGTGGGAAGAGGTAAACAAGAAGTTGTTTGAAAATCTTCAAGAAACTAGGTAAGTACAACCACTAACCCAGATGATTGGTTTCAATGATGGGTTTTTCTAGTATGGTGCGATTCCTTGGTGTTTTGATGAGTTTGATGATGATTTTTCTTGTTTTCTTGCAAAGAATTCAAAATTTGCTTTTCTGGAGGAGTAATGCAGCCAGTATCACTGCGATACTTAGGCACGACACTTTTTGCCTTTTTGAACTGAAAACTTTCGAATTCTTTTGATCTCAAATGATGAGTATGATTCTGATGAGATTCTGAAACTTCTGAAATTGAATTTTCTGATGGTATTTTGGTGTTGCCGTTAGGCTTTGATTGGCTCTGATACCATGTTTGAATTAATGAAGTTTCTTGATATGAATTTGAAGAAGATTTGTATGAATCTGAGAAATGAAGAGATGAATTGTATTGCAAAAAGATTACAAGTTACATTGTCTTACAGACGTTTATATAATAACTCGTACAGACTATGGGCTAAACAAACATAGGCCCAATTATCTTTTATCTAAACCCTATTGCTTTGTATTACTACACATATACCAGAGAATACGTTATTTCTAACAAAAATATCATCATAATTGGATATAAATATGTATCCTAGTAATGACATTTATATTACATGGATTACAAAGTGTGTGTCAACATTTTCTTCAATCAAATAGAAATTAGGGTTTACCATTCCATAAAAAATGGGTATTTGGGCTACAAATATAATAGGACTCTCACAATATTACATAAAATACAAACTCTAATCCTCCTCTAATTCATTGTGCAACCACCGCATATTTCCTAAACAAGTAGTTGCTCACTGAATATTTTGAAACTTGTAGCGTGGCTTTTATCATTGCTTAGATTGAACTGTTACTATTATATACTTATTTCGCCGAAACCTTATCTCGTAAATAGAAGATACAAATGCAAGAAAAATGCAGTAGGTACAAAAAATTTATAAAAACTGCTAAATTTGGTCTGAATAAAATGCAAGATAAAAAATTTGCTACTGCATTTGAACTAAATAAAATTTGATTGAAAGATAAAAAGAAACATGAAAGATAAAATAGAAGACATAATAACGCTCAAAGATAAAATGATGCAGCGCGAGATAAAAGAAAACGAATCACCTTAAATCGCGAACAAATCCAGAATGGCGAAACCCTAAGACGCTTCTCCTTTGCCGCTCCAGCCCTAGGTCGCTGCCGTGCTACTTAGGTCGCGAATCCTTATGTCGCGAGCAGACAGTTAGGTCGTGAACGAGAGTAGGTCGCGAGCCCCAAATTTCCAATGCCGCATCACTGCTGTGCTCCTTAGGTCGCGAATCCTTATGTCGCGAGCAGACAGTTAGGTCGCGAACGGGAGTAGGTCGCGAGCTCCAGATTTCCAATGCCGCATCTTCCTTAAGTCGCTGAATTCTTAAATCGCTTCCAGTATGTCGCTCCATTCCTTAAGTCGCTGAATTCTTAAGTCGCGAGTTTCTTAAGTCGCGAACTTCTTATGTCGCTAATGCCGAAGCTCTTAGGTCGCTAAAGTTTGTTAAGTTGTATTTTCTTAAGTCGTGCGAAGTGTTGTAATGTGTTGAGTTGTACTTCCCCTATAAATAGGGATGTGTTGTCATTTGTAATAGTTGTTGATTTTTGAATAAAATTTGGTTTGTGCTTTGTGCCACCATTAAAATTGGAAGTTGAGTGTTATCTCCTTTCTCCATCTTCGGATATTCGAGTGCGCTCAAATCAACGAACTTGAAGCCGATTCACGGAATCTCGTGCGCGAGATCAACGTCGAAGAATCGTAGATCTTCTAACGCGGTATCGTGCGCGATCAACGTGTTGAAGATAGCTAGAATCCGGTATCTCGAGAGATCAACGGATTTAGGCACTTGGGTATCTTCAATTCATCGATTCATTTTGTTTCATCAATTCACTTTCCGCAAATTCATCACTTCGTGAATCGTGTGATCCTGTTTACTGCATCATTTGGTATCAGAGCTAGGAGACAAACTTTTCCAAGTTCGTTGGGTGTGAAGTTTTGAGATTTGAAGTTTTTGTTTGGATTTGTTGAAGATTTGACAATGCCTCCAAGAAGAGTTAATCGTCATCAGAATGTTGCAGATGTGTATCGAAGAGAAGATGCTGAACAGATGGAGCAACGAATTAGTGATAAATTCAATGAAAAGTTTGATGAGGGAATTGGTAGATTGGAAAGGCTCATGATGGATATGAATCAAACTCGACAAAGAGCATCGCCAGGTTCAAATCAAAGTGGACATAGAATTTCACCGTCAAATTCCAAGAGGAGAAGAAGGTCACCACCATCGGATTGGGAAAGAAGAGAACCGTCAGTTTCGGGAGAAAGAGACGTGCGTGGTAGTAGAAATGTTGATGGTCAGAATCGACAGCGACACACGTCAGATTTGGAGGAATCCAGTGATAGTGGTAGTAGCTCCTGTCGAAACCGTGGCCAAGGGCGAAATCGAAATAGAGATTCCGAAGATGATCGTCGATGGGAGTCGGGGATGAAAACAGAGATTCCAGAATTCAAAGGGGGAATGCGAGCGGAAGAGTTTCTGGATTGGCTATCAAATGTTGAAGAAAATTTTGACTTCAAGGAAGTACCCGAGCATCGTAGAGTTAAGTTGGTTGCTACACGATTGAGGGGAAGAGCTATGGCATGGTGGCAACAAACTAAACTTACACGGGAAAGAATGGGAAAGTCGAAGATTGTTTCATGGGAAAAGATGAAGAAGTTGATGAAGGCTACTTTCTTGCCTTATAATTATCAGTCTCTTATGTATCAGCGCTTACAGAATTTGAGACAAGGGATAAAGTCGGTAAATGATTATGCAGATGAGTTTTATCAACTGATTGCTAGAAATGATATCATGGAAACGGAGGAACAGTTGACATCCAGATTTGTTGGAGGATTGAGAATGCAAATTCAGGATATGGTAAATATGTTTGATCCGAGATCCGTTGCTGAAGCACACTAGAAGGCTCTAGCTTGGGAGAAGCAAGGTAGAAGAGGAGGTGGTGTTTTTACAAGTTCGAGCAATCAGGTGAAGGGGGCTAGTAGCAATACTAATGTTTCCAAGGCTGTTAGTAAACGTTTGTCAATGAAGCTGCTAAGACCAAGGTCAACAACAATTTCAAGTGTTATAACTGTCAGGAGATTGGTCATAAGAGCAATGAATGTCCGAAGCCTAAGAAGTGAGCGATGGTTGCTGAGGTTGAGGATGAGGATGCATAAGTAGAATGTTCCAATTCACCACAGGTTGAGGAGGAAGAAGAATTATTGACGGGAGACGAGGGATATTCTTTAATGATGAGGAGATCTTGCTTGACGCCAAAGCAGGAAGAGGAGGCTAGTTGGTTGAGGAGTAATATTTTTCAGTCGACATGCACTATTTTGGGAAAAGTTTGTAAGTTTGTTATCGATGCAGAGAGTTGTGATAACATCATCTCTACAGAAGCTATAAAGAAGTTGGCGTTAAAGACAGAGAAGCATCCCAAACCCTACAAATTGGCTTGGTTGAGGAAAGGTGGAGAAGTGAAGGTTGGTCGAAGAGCTTGTGTAACTTTTTCCATCGGAAAGAAGTATAAAGACGAAATTTGGTGTGACGTGGTGGATATGGATGTATGTCATTTGTTGTTGGGAAGACCGTGGCAGTTCGATAGAGCCGTGCAACACGATGGTAGGACTAACTGCTATAGTTTCATGTTCGATGGCACTAGAATCACTTTAGCTCCTAAAAAGCGACAACAAAGTGAAAGCAAGTCGGAGGAAATCGAGGAACTAAAGACTCTGTTATCTTTGAAGGAATTTGTCAAAGAAGTAGAGGATAGCCCTGAAGTATTTCTGTTGATTGGACCTGAAAGTAGTGAAGCGGTTGAAATTCTCGAGGAAATTAAACCAGTGTTGAAGGAATTTGAAGATGTATTTCCTGACGAATTACCAAAAGAGTTACTGCCGTTGAGAGACATACAACACCAGATTGATCTTGTTCCGGGAGCTGTGTTACCACATAGACCACATTATAGAATGAGTCCAAAGGAGCACGAAGAGTTGAGAAGGCAGGTGGAAGAGTTACTTGAACAAGGGCGCGTACAAGAAAGTTTAAGTCCTTGCGCAGTACCAGCCTTGTTAGTGCCAAAGAAGGATGGAACTTGGAGAATGTGTACAGATAGTCGAGCACTAAACAAGATTATGGTGAGGTATAGATTCCCGATGCCAAGATTGGATGACTTGTTAGATCAGTTGAGTGGAGCTGCTATCTTTTCAAAGATTGATCTGAAGAGTGGGTATCATCATATTCGAATTCGACCAGGGGAATGGAAGACAGCCTTCAAAACACGGGAGGGGTTGTATGAATGGCTGGTCATGCCATTTGGTCTTTCGAATGCACCTGGTACTTTTATGCGAGTGATGAATCAGATCTTTCGACCGTTTATTGGAAAGTTTGTGGTGGTATACTTTGATGATATATTGATATACAGTGGATGCACAGAAGAGCATCTACAACACTTGCGGGAAGTGTTAATGATACTTCGTCAGGAGCAATTTTACGCGGCAACAAAGAAGTGCATATTCATGACGCACAATGTTTTGTTCTTGGGGCATGTATTGTCCAAGGAAGGTATCCAGGTGGATCAGACTAAAGTTGAAGCAATCAAGGATTGGCCACAACCCAGGACTGTAACTGAAGTGAGAAGTTTTCATGGTTTAGCATCATTCTATCGAAGGTTTATCCCACATTTCAGTAGCGTGATGGAACCGGTGACAGATTGTATGAAAGGAAAGCAGTTTGTGTGGACTGAAGAGGCTAATTCTGCTTTTCAATAGATCGAGACACTCTTGACTACAACACCGATTCTTAGATACCCGGATTTTCAGTTACTATTTGAGTTACATACAGATGTGTCCAAAGTAGGAATTGGAGGAATGTTGAGTCGGAAGGGTCGTCCAATTGCCTATTTCAGTGAAAAGCTTTCTGGAGCCAAGACAAGATACAGTACCTATGACTTGGAGTTCTATGCTATTGTCCAAGGCATAAAGCATTGGAGACACTATTTGTTTCATAAAGAGTTTGTGTTGTATACTGACCATGAAGCATTGAAACATTTGCAGGGACATGATAAGGTTGCAGCCAGGCATGCTTCATGGATCACATACTTGCAACAGTTTACATTTGTTGTAAAGTATAAGTCGGGAGTTACAAATCGTGTGGCAGACGCATTGAGTAGAAGAAATCATTTGTTGACTACAATGAAAGTTGAAGTGACGGGGTTTGGTGTATTTCCAGATTTGTTTGTTGAGGATCCTTACTTTGCCAAGATTGTAGATGAAGTCGAGAAAGGGAGGACGGATGAGTATGTGTTAGTAGAAGGTTTTCTATTTAAGGGAAATCGGTTGTGTATACCAAAGTGCAGTTTGCGAATGAAGATTGTGAAGGAGTTGCATGAAGAAGGTCATGTGGGAAGAGATCGTACCTTGCAGTTGATTTCTCAATCATATTTTTGACCTTCCATGAGGAAAGAAGTTGAAAGATTTGTGCAGAGATGTCACATATGTCAAGTTTCCAAAGGGACAACTACGAATGCAGGATTGTATATGCCATTAACCATGCCTACTAGACCATGGGTTGATGTTAGCATGGATTTCGTTTTGGGTTTGCCAAGAACTCAACGAGGGAATGATTCTATATATGTTGTGGTGGATAGATTTTCGAAGATGGCACATTTCATAGCTTGTAAGAAAACCGCCGATGCAGTCCGTGTTGCTCAATTGTTCTTTAAAGAGGTTTATCGACTACATGGGCTACCTGAGTCTATTGTTTCTGACCGGGATACTCGATTTCTAGGTCATTTTGGTTAAGTCTATGGAAGATGGTTGGGACTAAGCTGAATTTTAGTAGCGTCTATCATCCACAAATGGATGGGCAAACGGAAGTGGTGAACAGATCTTTGGGAAACTTGTTGAGATGTCTTGTGAAGGATAATTTGAAGAGCTGGGATGTGAAATTGTGTCAGCCTAAATTCGCACATAATCATGCCGTTAACCGAAGTACTGGATTCAGTCCATTTCAAGTGGTATATTCAGCAATTCCGAAGGGACCGTTGGATTTGTCGACAGTTCCACTTCAGAAAGGGGATGTTAAACGAGCTTGTGATTTCGTGAATGAGTTGAAGGAGTGTCACAGGATTGTTCATGAACGATTGCTTAAGTCAAATGAGAAGTATAAACAATTGGCAGATAAGAAGCGAAGGAGCGTGGACTTCAAAGAAGGTGATTTTTTTTATGCAGTATTGACGAAAGATCATTTTCCAGTGGGAACTTACAACAAGTTGAAAGCTCGAAAGATTGGTCCAGTAGAAATCTTGAAGAAGATCAATGATAATGCGTATCAGTTAAGGTTGTCGGAAAATGTTCATACTTCTGATGTTTTCAATGTCAAACACTTAATTCCGTATTATGAGGAGAAGCTTGTCGAAGAAGAGGAGAGTGTGAATTCGAGGACGAATTCTTTTCAACCAGGGGAGGATGATGCAGCGCGAGATAAAAGAAAATGAATCACCTTAAATCGCGAACAAATCCAGAATGGCGAAACCCTAAGACGCTTCTCCTTTTGCCACTCCAGCCCTAGGTCGCTGCCGTGCTACTTAGGTCGCGAATCCTTATGTCGCGAGCAGACAGTTAGGTCGTGAACGAGAGTAGGTCGTGAGCCCCAGATTTCCAATGTCGCATCACTGCCGTGCTCCTTAGGTCGCGAATCCTTATGTCACGAGCAGACAGTTAGGTCGCGAACGGGAGTAGGTCGCGAGCTCTAGATTTCCAATGCCGCATCTTCCTTAAGTCGCTGAATTCTTAAATCGCTTCCAGTATGTCGCTCCATTCCTTAAGTTGCTGAATTCTTAAGTCGTGAGTTTCTTAAGTCGCGAACTTCTTATGTCGCTGATGCCGAAGCTCTTGGGTCACTAAAGTTTGCTAAGTTGTATTTTCTTAAGTCGTGTGAAGTGTTGTAATGTGTGTTGAGTTGTACTTCCCCTATAAATAGGGATGTGTTGTCATTTGTAATAGTTGTTGATTTTTGAATAAAATTTGGTTTGTGCTTTGTGCCACCATTAAAATTGGAAGTTGAGTGTTATCTCCTTTCTCCATCTTCGGATATTCGAGTGTGCTCGAATCAACGAACTTGAAGCCGATTCATGGAATCTCGTGCGCGAGATCAACGTCGAAGAATCGTAGATCTTCTAACGCGGTATCGTGCGCGATCAACGTGTTGAAGATAGCTAGAATCCGGTATCTCGAGAGATCAACGGATTTGGACACTTGGGTATCTTCAATTCATCGATTCATTTTGTTTCATCAATTCACTTTCCGCGAATTCATCAATTCGTGAATCGTGTGATCCTGTTTACTGCGTCATAAAACATAAACGAAAAAGATGAAAGATAAATTATAAAAAGTAAATATAATAAAAAATATAAAAGATAATATATAGACAAACTAATTATGATAAAAGATAAAATATAATATTGGATAAAAGATAAAAGATAAGAAACAAAAGTATAATAAAAGATAAAAGATAAAAGATAAAAGACAAACAAATTATGATAAAAGATAAAAGATGCGAGGAATCCTTTTTTAAGCATTTGCTTCCTCTCTCTCTTAAGTTCATCCTGCTTTTTTTTCTACTTTCTTCTTTGTGAAATTATTTTCATTTTCTCAGCTCAACATGCTTTTCATGCTGCGCAATTTTACCTCGTACTATCTTGAAACTTCGTGCAAATTTTTCTCAATTTCATCCTTTGATTTCTTCTTTTTTGATATTTGATCTCATGTGAAATTTTAGTGTGTAGTTAAGAAGTTGTTACTTTTAGCAATGCGACTCCAATAGTACTTCTTTCTACTGTGTGGGAAGACGCTATTAGTACTGCATCCCCGAACAAGCATTTAAAAAACAATTAATTCATTTATATATGTTAGGAAACCTTCATAATTTTAACAATTTTTTATGTTAATTGATTTATTTAGTTTAACACTTTCGGTTACCATAAAAAGAATGAAAAAGGCACTACTTGTAATTTATCTTTGCATTAAAATTATAACATAAAAAACCGACTGTTGCGTGACTTTAAGATTGGACTTCAATGGTATTTAATATCTATTCAAATAAAATTGTTCATTTGTTTTTAAGATTGAACTTCAAGTAGAAGACATAATAACGCTCAAAGATAAAACATACATGAAAAAGAAAAAAGATGAAAGATAAATTATAAAAAGTAAATATAATTAGAAATATAAAAGATAAAAGATAATATATAGATAAACTGGGTAAAATATAAAAAACAAAAGTATAAAATTGGATAAAAGATAAAACATAAAAGTATAATATTGGATAAAAGATAAAAGATAAGAGAAAAGTATAATAAAAGATAAAAGACAAACAAATTATTATGGTAAAATGTAAAAGTTAAAAGTATAATATTGGATAAAAGATAAGATAAGAGATAAAAGTATAATAAAAGATAAGAGACAAACAAATTATGATAAAAGATAAAAGATAAAACAATAATAAAAGATAATAGACAAACTAATTATGATAAGAAATAAAAAGATAATATTAGAAATATAACAGATAAAAGGTAAAAGTAAATGTCATTGTAAAAGGTAATGAAATTGTAAGGTTTTACATGTTGATCTAACGAAATAATTATGATAAATCCATATAATTATAAAAAGATTTCATATGATAAACCCATATAATTATCATAAAATTTAAATACAAGAAATCATCAACTAAGAGAATGCAATTCAAATCAGTACAAACAACAAAAAGTTGTAATGGATAATTATGAACTAAAAAAGTATCATCGAACTCACAGCACTATTATATTCTACATGTTGCAAAATGATACACATGTTGCAGAATTCATTATGATATACATGTTGCAAAAAAACCACAAATAAAATATTCCGCATGCTACATAATGATATACATGCTGTAAAATTAATAAATGAAATAAAATAAGAGTTTTAGAGCTATTTTAAGCACTGAGCCAATTAAAGTAACTTATAAATATTGAAATTTATGTTAAGTTTAAACCGATTAAGGGGAGTGCAAGCCTAACAAATTTCATGACGACATGAAAGATAAAATAAAAGACATAATAGCGCTCAAAGATAAAACATAAAATAAAAAGGATAAAGATAAATTATAAAAAGTAAGTATAATTAGAAATATAAAAGATAAATGATAAAAGATAATACATAGACAAAATGAAGATAAAACATAAACGAAAAAGAAAAAATAGTGAAAGATAAAAGATAAACTATAAAAGGTAAATATAACTAGAGATATAAAAGATAAAAGATAATACAAGTACATGAAAGATAAAATAGAAGATATAAAACGCTCAAAGATAAAACATAAACAATTTGATTATCGCTCATTATAGAAGTAATACAAATATAAGTAATCCAATATATAAAGCTACATCATAAGCCATGACAAACCTATAGAGCCACAATTTATGATTCTTATGTCATTATAGAAGAGGCTAAAATAGCTTCAGTCTGGGCTTCATTCAACATGGTGCAGTACACCACTATCAGTTTAATTATGGCCAAAAAATGAAATTGTTAAGTAGGAATTACATGAGAGGAAAAAACAAACATGAATTGAGAATTCAAGCGACTAAAATCATTTGATTAAGTGTACTTCTATAAGCTACTGAAAATAGAATATTGGATTTGAATATATTTGCACACTACAATACACAATGTATGAAACACTTGTACAACTATAATCTAGAAAGCACTAAGTCACTAACAAAACCTGAGGCAAGACATTTGAAATATTCGAATGACAAATAGAGTACAACTACACCGACTCTGTTGTTGTTTTATCTTATATAGCATATGTCCATTTGTCTTTTAAAATCAACCACAACTATTTCAGTCAATGTGATTCTTTCAGGACGAAAATTTATGCAGTACCTGTCATCAATTTAGAAAAATCTGTAAGTAATATATACAATATATATGTACTGTTTAAGCTATCTACTTCTCGTCAGGATATCATCTTATAGTAACTGATTCTATCAAAGTTGTACATTTATAATACAGTTGTGTTCAAAAGACAAATTTAAACAGAATATATATAATTTCAATTTAAACAGTTGTACATTTATAATACAATTATGTTCAAATTTAAACAGAATAATCTGCTCCTTCAGTAAAGGCAGGGACATGTCCTTTGATCTAATCAACATGACATATATCTTGATAATTAAACCCCCTAATATATTATTAAATATTGGATACGAACATCATTAATTACATCTCAAACTTAGAGAAGGGAGTTTACTGCTCCAAGTAAAGCAAGGAGATATTTTCCATCAGATACTGTGGCCTCTGCTTGGAAAGTTACAGACATACATTCAACATTTACAACAATAAAACGTTACTCAGAATAAGCATTTTTGCAACAAGTGTACTTAAAGTTTCGTTGAAAGTTATGATAAACTGAAAGCCAGTTATTCCAATCAGTGTTTAATGACGTAAACAAACTTTCTATATTTATCTGAAGAGGTCACCATTTGAACTTAGGGGCATAGTTTTCTCGACTTTTTGTGTGTGCACATACTTTTCCAATTCAAGAAGTACATCTTGATTTGTTTTAACCTACATTCACATGTAAAATGTAAATATTGGGAATAACGCACTGTCGACATTGTGTCAAAGTACTGCTTGATTACTGAGTTCATACCAAATTTGCAGACAAGAGAGTGTTAAATTTTGTGACACTATATGAAGGTGAATTGAAGGGGATGGATGTAGTTTGGTGTCGGAGAAGACGGGTTGCGAAACGGAGTTCGGAGGAGCAAACTGGAGTGGTAGCAGCATTCACTGTGCTGGCTACAGGCAGTCAGACGTCGTCTACAGGCATGGGCCAAACGTCTGGTCATACAGGGCTCAGTTTCCCGAATGTTCGGTCAGACGTCTGGAGCCATGTTCCTGACGTCTGAGCCGGCGAGCTGCAGTTTTCTGGGCTGGGTTTTGTGTTGTTTCGTTCAGGGGCAAGTTCGTCTTTTGCCAGAGTTTTCTCCACCAGTATATATGCTCTCTTCATTTGAAAGAGGGCAGGCTGAGAGCAATTATCTAATCAAGGGTTTAGTCCTCCATTAATAAGGGTTTTAGGAAAAACTCTATTTTTTCAATTCTAATCTCCACAAACATTGATTCTCAAAAGAATAGATCATTGTAATCAATCTCTTGTACTCTTCTTATTTGGTGATAATAAAAGATATCTCTCAATGTGGATGTACACTAACGCGACGTTAGTGGAACCACTATAAATCAGTGTGCGATTTATTGTTTTCGTTATTGCTTCTTATTATATATTGCTTGGGGTGTTATTGTGATCGTGCTTTGGTTTTGGATATATTGAATTCTAGTGGTGATTGGTTATTTTGCACTATCTATCACGATCTAGCTTTTCCGCTGCGTTTGGGGATTTTAATTTGAGTGGTCTCGATTGAAATCCGCCACAACAGAGAGCACCGACACAAAACAAGTTCTTTGAGAGAGGTCCGAGGACGACGTGGCAAGGCATGTCGAAGCGATTTAAGAAATCTCATGTACATATAATCAAATTGGACAGTTCCACCAGATAAGGGATTTTAGTTGGGTGCTGCTTAAAGCAGCACTTTTTTAGTTTACAGTATCAAAATGTTCCATTTATTCATCAGATCTCACATAATAAAGGTATTTTAGTGTATTATCCATGATTAGAACAATGATTTGAAGTAGAAATTACTGTAAAACTTTTAGAAACATTGAAGTTGAAAAACGAAAAGCGATCCTAAATGTACCTCGATTTACGATTAGTAATGATTCCTAAGATGATGCGTTGAGCTAGCAATTCGACTGAGAAGAAATTGAAATGAACCATAGCTTTGATGCTAGAGCTGATGTAGTTGAGGTAGAGCTGATGCGGTTGAATATTTACGTTTGTCGATTATCGGAATGAGCAAAGGTGCGTACCCTAGTTTTTAGGTAAGTCGGTGAAATCAACGTTGAAGGGTAATGTTGTGATTTGCTTTAATTGTCCTAGAAAATAATTTTTTTAAATGATGGGCCACAATCCTTTATCCTACTTCCCCCTGTATAATATAAAATTTACATTACAATTCTATATTAAAGAATTTACATTACAATTCTATAATTGTACATACATAAAATAATTCCAATTGTTTCAAAAATTATTATATCATGCTATAATAATTTCTTCAATTCATAGATAGTGAATTTATACTTGTTCGCATGAGCAAACATCAAATGATTTACTAACATATAAGTTATATACAATAACTTAATTTGAAGACCCGTCAACTCGATTCTCGAAAATCGACACTAATACATACATGGTATTCACGTGCCGTAAATCCAAGTGCCGGGGAGGCAGATTTTCAGGGGTAAAGTAAAGTAAAGATAAAAGATAGAAACACAAATTCTCACATTACGTTAAAATAGATAGATAGTACATACAACCACTCTCACTAGGGTACATCAGAGTTTTGGTATGAACTAACCCAGCAAGGAACAGTTATAATTGCATGCTCCCACACTTACTAATGTTAACTAACTTAGACAGAATCCTGACTACTTGGTTGTCCGAAAAATAGGGCACCCAGAGTTTAAAGGGAAAGTAAAATAAACTCTGGGTCAGTTATGCGACTGGTGTGAAAACTCAAATACGATGTTTGAAAACAAAAGGGTATCTCATAAGACCACGCCGCACATAAACACAGACGAGTTTTTATGATAACCAAATCTTTATTACGTAAAAATAAGGGATATTATTTCCAATGACATTTCTTTGAATACATTTACAAGTAACTTATAAATCTTAGCCGAAATTGTTACATTATTAAATTCCAGCATACTAACCACAAATGCGGGTTCTACAAACAAAATGGCACACTTACTAGAGAATGGATTTCCATACAAATGACCAGGTGAAGGGACTACCTTCCAACAGTACATCTCTAGAGAAATGTACCGAGGTCAATAGAACATCTGCACCTCTACCAACACAAGACCGGCCTACCTTTCTCACTAGATAGTACCGAACATGTCATCACCCCGGTCTTTACCGACCTATTTGAGACGTCTCTTAGCACACACCACAATAATTTAAACCTGAACGTCATAGCGGGTATAAATACATTTAGAAGGGGATGATCATACCCTAATGGTTGCGAACCACATAGCTTTGCTGCATCTACCATGTTTCGGCCATTTCCGAGTGTGAGGCCTGAGGTAACGATTAACTTTCATATAGCACATCATCTTTCTTTGAATATCATACTGTCATTCCATGGTCAAACAACTGATTTCTACAAACGTATAACTCTTGAGCTCATATGTCTCATGAAAAGGTGTTAAGCTAAGGGAAGTTCTCCGCCACCAAACAGATGATACTTTCATATAGGTCATCACAATTTTTTCAAAAACTTGTTTTACTTATATTTCAAAAATCTACTTATCAGAATCTCGATTTTCTTTCTTCGTTGGACTAATAGTTCATAAATTCTTATCTCAAAGAATTCCGAGCTATATTCCATCTTTTACACTCGTTTGACTTTTATGGTGCGAAATCGCGAACTGCCATTACGCTACGTGCCTATTTTTGACTAAATTTTCAATTCTCATTTAGACTGCACCAAAACACTTCCATATGTTTATAAAACATTTCAAACTCATTTTTAAACCTTTTTAGAGAGATTTAACCTTCCATATACACCAATTCGTTAATATAGAGGAAAGTGATTTCCTTTGTGCTTATCGACGTGTATTTCCGTGACTTGCATATATATTCAATATTCTATGAAACAACCAAACCTGATGATCAAAGCATATTAAACATCCATTGCAAATATCATATCATCATCCAAAATAAAATATAATGGTTTAGGAGTTCTCATCTTGAGTTTTGAACGATTAATTAAAAATTCGCTATAGCTCCGCTATTCGATTTTCAAAGCTCACTATTCTTCGGGCTTTAGCTCCTAGATGCCTTAACCAAAGCTTGGGGTGGCTTAGGGGGATGCACGGCCTAGGGTGGAGTAAGGAAGTGGCTCGGCCTATGATGAAGTGGGATGGAGATTGTGAAGAACAAGGAGAAAAAGTGGAGTTTCGGGATTGTTTTGAGGTGTTTAAGTATATATAACTATATATTATAATTTAATTTTTTTTGAAATAAATTTTGCCATTATTTCTCTTGGGGTGGAAGCCATTAAAGAGGAAGACAAAGCATAGAAATATGAAGAAGAAGATGAATGAAAATGAAGAGAAGTGGGTAGGGTATTTATAGGAAAAAAAAGAGTGTAAAAATATCTCTACACACATCATCTTTTGCATCACCATCTCATGGCTCCATCTCCATCACTTCCCCCCCCCCAAGGCACGACAAAAGCTCCCCCTCTATGTGCCCATCACTTACATCATCTCATGTATGCATATGTCGACTTATGTATGCTTAAAGAGTAAGAAAGCTTAAAATATCTTATATATTTATATTATATTTATATACTTAATTATATTTGTATATATATGTTTATGTGCATGTTCTCATGTATTCACATGTACTATGTGTATGTTACATATTCCTACAACATTACACAACTTCCACACGTTGTTTCGTTACAAATCCCGATTCCGATTTTCGGTTATATTTTCTCTTTTAAATGAATTAATATGCATATATTTGTAAACAAAATTTGAAAATAAATTTTCTTATCATTCTTAACTACTTAAAATGATCATATTTTATTTCTAATATCATATAAATTAATAGAAATAATTATTTGCAAAATTATTATTATATCAATAAAGCTAAACGATCATTTATTTAAAGTGATATATTTACGGGTCGTTATAGACTTCTCTCCTTAAAAGAATTTCGTCCTCGAAATTAAGATAAGAAGGAAATAGCTCAAAAGGAAGTATATTCGATACGATGAATATATACAAAAGTATGGATAAGTGACTATACCACAGGCGGTGAGTACAGTAAACGATATGATTTATACAATTCATTCTTCCATCCTAAATTCAGGATATGCCTTTTTCATTCTATCATCCATTTCCCAAGTGCAATCCTCAACATCTCCACTCCATTGAAATTTGACAAACCTTACTACCTTCCTCCTTAATCATTTCTCATCACAATCAACGATTTGAACAAGTCATCTAATAACTGCTAAATTCGGTTCCTCCTCTAAGTCTCCTTGAGCAGCTGTTTCTATGATTTGCTCTAGGTTATGCACATGTTACCTTAAATGAGATACATGAAAAACATTGTGCACTCCTGCCAACCTTTCTGGTAATTGCACTCGATAAGCTAGTGGGACGATTCGTTCAAGAATGGGAAATGGTCCCATATATCGAGGTGCTAACTTCCCAGCTCTTCCAAATCTCACCTCTCCTCTCATCGGAGAGACTTTCAAAAAGAATGAATCTCCAACTAAGAATTCCATATTCTACGCCTTTGGTCTGCATAACTTTTCTGTCTGCTCTGGGCTTCCTTTAGCTTCTTTCTGATCATATCGACCTTCTCTAAAGCTTCTCGTATCATATCAAGACCAAGTATTAACCGATCTCTGGTTTCGATCCAACATGCCGGTGACCAACATTGACGACCATATAGAGCTTCATACGGTGCCATGCCGATACTTGCTTGATAACTGTTGTTATAGGAGAATTCTACTAAATGCAAATGATTTTCCCAAGAGCCTCCAAAGTCTAGAATACATGCTCTGAGAAGATATGCGATTGACTCTCTCCGTATGTCCATCAGTTTGAGGGTGATAGGTAGTGCTTATATTCAGCCTTGTTCCCAAAGCAGTCTGTAATGCTTCCCAAAACTGACTAGTAAAGGTTGGATCTCGATCGCTTACTATACTGCTTGGAACTTCATGCAATCATACAATCTCTTATATATATATATATGTGTGTGTGTGTGTGTGTGTGTATCTGCCAGGTTTGCAGTGGTCCTTGTTGGCTTAACTGGAATGAAGTGTGCAATTTTAGTTAATCGGACGATGATAATCCTAATGCCTTCGTTCCCTTTCCTCGTTCGAGGTAACCCATCAATGAAATCCATTGATATTTGATCCCACTTCCAAATTGGAATCTCCAGTAGTTTAAGTAACCTTGCAATTTTCCGTTGGTCGCTTTGGACTTGTTGACAATTTACGCATCGGCTAACATAAATGGATATGTCCATCTTCATGCTTTTCCACCAAAATGTGCGCTTCATATTTTTGTATATTTTATTAATTCCCGGATGAATGTTAAGTTTGGATTTGTAGCATTCAGCTAACACCTCTTGCCTAAGATTCTCCACATCTAGAACACAAATTCGCTCATTCAACCGTAATACTCCATGGCTATCAAATTCAAAGCTTGAATTCTGCCCTTTGTATTTATCTTTAAAAATCTTCTTTAGGAATTGATCTTCTTTTTGTTTGCTGGAATTTCTTTCCAGAAGAGTTGGAGTTACTACCAAACAAGAAACAACATCATATTTCTTACTCAATGCATCTGCTACTACGTTGGCTTTCCCAGGTGTGTATAAAATTTCTAGATTATAAGATGCGAGAAATTCCAACCAACGTTGCTGCCACATGTTTAAATCTTTCTGGGTGAAAAGATACTTTAAAGATTTATGATCAGTAAAGTGCTCAAACTTTTCACCTAATTAAAAGAAGGAATTTTATTTACTAAGGTCAAATCAAAGTTTTATTGAAACAAACTATGAAAACTTCTTACCCAGCAAATAGTGCCTCCATATTTTTAATGCGAACACCACGGCTAATAATTCTAAGTCGTGCATTGCATAATTCTTCTCATGAACCTTCAACTGTCTACTTGCATAAGCAATCACCTTCCCTTCCTACATCAGAACTGCACCAACTCCTTCTCCACAAGCATCCGTATAAACGGTTAATCCAATATTTCCATTTATAATTGGTAGAACTGGAGTGATTGTTAACCTCTTTTTGGGTTCCAGGAATGCTGCTTCAGATTTGTGAGTTCGGATAAATTCAGCATCCTTCGTAGTCAACTTCGTTAGGTGGTAGGCAATCTTTGAAAAGTCTTAAATGAATCCTCTGTAATACCCTGCCAGATCTAAGAAACTACGAACTTCTTTGGGAGTTTGTGGTTGTTTCCAATTTGGAACAGCTGCAACCTTTACAGGATCTACTAAATCCCGTCCCTTGACATTATATGTTCGAGGAATCTTACCTCCTTTTCCCAAAAATGGCATTTTGAGAATTTGGCTTTAAAGCACATTATTTCTCAATATCTCCAACATAATTTCTAGATGCCTTTCGTGTTCTTCTTCTGTCTTAGAATAGATAAGGATATCATCGATAAAGACTAACATGAATTTATTGAGTACATCTCTCAATACTCTATTCATAAGGTCTACAAAATAAGCGGGTGCATTGGCTAGCCCAAAAGGCATAACCAACCACTCGAAGAAAGTGTTTGGACCTTTAAATGCAGTTAGATGGATGCATTCTTCTGCGATTCTTAGTTGATGGAATCTTGTAGCTAGATCCATTTTTGAGAATACCCGAGCACCATATAAATGATCAAACAAGTAATCTATTTGAGGTAGAGGATACTTGTTCTTGATCGTTTGTTTATTCAGATCTCGCTAATCTACACATAACCTTAAAGATCCATCTGACTTGGTAACAAAGACTACTACTGATCCCCAACTTGAACGACTAGGTCTTATCAACCTTTCTTTAATAGCTCTTAGGTTTGGTTATTTAACTCCTTTCTCTCCTTTGGAGCCATCCTTCGGTCATGTTGTTTAATTAATCTTGCATCAGAAATCAAGTCAATACGAAACTTGATTTCCGAATGCGGGGGTAAACTCTTTACTTCTTCAAAGACGTCTAGGAATTCTAACAACATGTATTGTTTCTAATCCTTCCTGGGATGAATCTAGTGCATATAGGAAACTTCTCCTCCTTGGACTAGGATCTTCACAAGGTATTTCTATAAACTTCCCTAACTTTGTTTTTACTAAAACTGTTCTTTTTACACAATCTAGAATAGCTTCGTGTTTAGTCAACCAATTCATACCGAGCAAAATTTTGAATATAATAAAATCTAAGACAAATAGGTCAAAAGGGAATTGATGGGAAGAGTGGGAAATTTGGACTTTTTCACAATTCATACAAAGATTAGTGGCACCACCTATAGGATTTGTCATGCAAATAGGGGTATCAACTAACTTAGCATCAAGTTTTAATTCTTCTACGGTTTTTTTAGCAACAAAACTATGAGAAGCTCCTGTATCAAACAATACTCTAACTAAAATATCTTCAATAGAAATATTACCTTTCAAAACTCACTTGCCCTTCACATCCTGAGAGGTTGAAGGTTCATCCTTTATTGCATAAACTCTAGCTTGCTCTCCCTTCCTCATAATTGGACAATCCTTTATCATGTGCCCTGGTTGGTGATGATTATAGCAGAGGCTATTCTGAACCATAGGAGAGACGAAATCCTGGACCTTTGGACTTCTACAATTCTTTACAATATGGCCCTTCCTCTTGCAATTGTCACAAGTATAATCCTTGAAGCAGTTTCCTTGAGATCCTTTCCCGAGTTTTCCTGGCCACGGCTTTTTCCCACTGTGATTAAACTTTCCCTTTTTCCAATTGTTGGTGTTGTTGTTGTTGGTCTGAGCTACCACCAGATCCTTCTTGTCCAATGTTTCGTAATGGAATCCCATATCCAGCAAGTCTATAAATGACCTTTAACATAGGCAGTCATCCCGGAAATAAACTTCTCATTTTTCTTCAAAGGCGTGTTAATTAGACCTGGCCCAAAACAAGATAATTCGTTGAACTTATTTGCATACTCCTCAACAGTCATTTTGTCCTGCTTCAGATCCATAAAGCTTCTGTAAAGACGAGATTTCTCAGACCCTGGCATGTACTGCTCCTCCAAAACCTCCTTAAATCTTTCCCAAGAGAAATTGTCTTTCGAATCATTCAGGATAATGGACTCCCACCAAGCCAGAGCCCCTTCCTGTAGTTGCCACGAGGCCAAAAACCTATTCTGCTCATTACTAATATCCAACGCCTTAAAGATCCTTTCGCATGATTTAATCCAAGCCTGTACTTCAATGATAGCTACTGTACCCTTGAATCGTTTTCCCCCTAAGCTGGTATAATTCTTGCACTGGGTAGCAAAATTAACTTAGGGTTGTACATGAGCTATTTCTTCTCTAGCAGCGATTGGAGCTCGACCATTGATTGTTGTGGTGCTGCTATTTCCCCATCTTCATCCTCTACGAGTACTCATGCCTTACTATCTGAATTTAGTAAGAAATCTTTAGAATGCAAAGACAAAATTATCTTGGGGAATGGGTATTAAGCATAGCACAACTTGATTTTATTCAGATAAGAATTCTAAATGCACACTCTCAAAGATTAAACTCATTCTAGGGTATTATTAACCCTATCTCTAATAAGTTATACCCTACCAAAGCCAAGGTTCTCGCTTACCTTCAGCTCTGATACCAAATGTGAAGACTCGTCTCCTCGGCTCTCAAAAATTGACACTAATACATCCACGGTATTCACGTGCCGTAAATCCAAGTGCCGGGGAGACAGATTTTCAGGGGTAAAGTAAAGTAAAGATAAAAGATAGAAACAAAAATTCTCACATTACGTTAAAATAGATAGATAATACATACAACCACTCTCACTAGGGTACATAAGAGATTTGGTATGAACTAACCCAGCCAGGAATAGTTATAACTGCCTGCTCCCACACTTGTTGGTATTAACTAACTTAGACACAACAGAAAAATAAATAAAAACAAATAGACAGATATCAGGTGCTCCAGCTCCATGCTCCAATAATCTCTTCCAACATGCTTTCCCTGAAATACACCAAAACGGAATCCTGACTACTTGGCTGCCTGGAAAAATAGGGCACCCGGAGTTTAAAGGGAAAACAAAATAAACTTTGGTCTGTCATGGGACTGGTGTGAGAACTCAAAATACGATGTTTGAAAATAAAAAGGTATCTCATAAGACCACGCCGCACATAAACATGAACGGGTTTTTACCTTATGATAACCAAATCTTTATTACGTAAAAATAAGGGATATTATTTTTAATGACATTTGTTTGAAAACATTTGCAAGTAAACTTATTATTCTTAGCCGAAATTGTTACATTATTAAATTTCAGTATACTAACCGCAAACACGGGTACTGCAAACAAAATGGCAGGCACTTATTGGAGAATGGATTTCCATACAAATGACCAGGTGAAGGGACTACCTTCCGGCAGTACATCTCTAGAGGAATGTGCCGAGGTCAACAGATAATCTACACCTCTAATAACACAAGACCAACCTACCTTTCTCACCGGATAGTACCGAATATGTCATCATCTCAGTCGTTACCGACCTATGCGAGACGTCTCTTAGCACATACCATAATAATTTAAACCCGAACGTCATAGCAGGTAGAAATATATCTAGAAGGGGATGATCATACCCTAATGGTTATGAACCACATAGCCTTACTGCATTTACCCTGTTTCGGCCATTTCCGGGTGTGAGCCCTGAGATAACGATTACCTTTCATATAGCACATTATCTTTCTTTGAATGCCACACTGTCATTCGATGGTCACACAACTGATTTATAGAAGCGTATAACTCCTGAGCTCATACGTTTCAGGAAAGGGTGTTAAGCTAAGAGAAGTTGCCTTCTCTGCCACCGAACAGATGATACATTCATAGAGATCACTTATGTAACTAGAAATGCAACGTCAGACATTCGTCCATACAAGTTATCCAGGAACAGGACAAATGGAAGGCACTCTCCTACCACATCCTGTCGGGAGTACCCTAAGGATTAGTAGCGATTAGTCCTTGCATTGGATATTTCATAACGAAGAGACTACTACTATTATATATATTGGGAGTTTATCCCCAAATGATCAACAAGCAGTCCTTCATTATGAAAATCTCAAATATCATATCCATGTCATCACTTCGAATACATAAATTGGTTTGAAGTGGTCTTTGGATAGGAATCATCCAAATCCAACCCGGTTTCTTTGAAACAACCATCGATAAAAAGATGTTCTGTGAATAGGAAATCATTCTTTAATTGATTTAGTTCTTTTTATCAAAATCTCTTTTGGAGATATATATTACTTAAAACATTCTTTTCGGTATATACGAAATAATTAAACCTCTCTTATCACATCTTTTGATTTCTTAATACCTTTTTACACTTAACTCGTTTCCGACATTTCGACCTTATCTTTCCCTCGCCTAGAGAAGAGGTCAGGTGAGCCAGGGTACTGGTTGCTCCTGAACATCTCCTTAGTTTAAGCACCTCACGTCCGGATCTCACGAATAGAAAAATCCGGTCTACTCATCGGCTTTTAGAGCCAAGATCAAACCACTTAATTCGTGATAGCTTTTCTTAAAATCGTTTGTTTAAATTCTTTTTAAATAAACTATAAAACTTCCAAATCACCATTAAAACACTTAATTATCCATTTTAAAAGATTTATAAAAGATTTGGAAAGGAATTGTTAAGTTTAAAACAAAATTTCAAAGGTTATAAAAAAGTGCTGCTGAAAGTGCTGTAAAAAGTGCTTTTTTAAGTTATATTGATCAATATGACTTTTGATTATTTGGAAATTCATTTTTTATTACTCAAATCACTTTAAAACAATTTAAAAGATTTTTAGAATTTATTTCATATTTTTAAACAATTTTAAACATCATTTTCAAAGAAATCCAGTTTTGGATTCCGAACTACAAAACCACGATTTTTCCGAAAACTTGTTTTACTCATATTTCAAAATCTACTTATTAGAATCTTGATTTTGTTTCTTCATTGGAAAACTATGGACATAATAGTTCGAAAAAATCTTATCTCTAAGAATTCTGAGCAATATTTCATCTTTTACACTCATTTGACTTTTATGGCGCGAAATCGCGAACTGCCATTACGCTACGTGCCTATTTTTGGCTAAATTTTCAATTCTCATTTAGACTTCACCAAAAAACTTCCATATGTTTATAAAACATTTCAAACTCATTTTTAAACCTTTTCAGAGAGATTTAACCTTCCATATACACCAATTCGTTAATATAGAGGAAAGTGATTTCCTTTGTGCTTATCGACATGTATTTCCGTCACTTGCATATATATTCAATATTCTATGAAACAACCAAACTTGATGATCAAAGCATATTAAACATCCATTGCAAATATCATATCATCATCCAAAATAAAATATAATGTTTAGGAGTTCTCACCTTGAGTTTTCAACGATTAATTAAAAATTCGCTATAACTCCGCTATTCGGTTTTCAAAGCTCACAATTCTTCGGTTTTTAGCTCCTAGATTCCTTCACCAAAGTTTGGGATGGCTTGGGAGGTGCATGGCCTAGGGTGGAGCAAGGAAGTGGCTTGGCCTATGATGAAATGGGGTGGAGATTATGAAGAACAAAGAGAAAAAGTGGAGTTTCTGGATTGTTTTGAGGTGTTTAAGTATATATATAACTATATATCATAATTTAAATTCTTTTTGAAATAAATTTTGCCGTTATTTCTCTTATGGTAGAAGCCATTAAAGAGGAAGACAAAGTTTAGAAATATGAAGAAGAAGATGAATGAAAATGAAGAGAAGAGGGTAAGGTATTTATAGGAAAAAAAGAGAGTAAAAATATCTATGCACGCATCATCTTTTGCATCACCATCACATGGCTCCATCTCCATCACTTCCCCCCTCCCCCCAAGGCATGGTAAAAGCTCCCCCTCCATGTGCCCATCACTTCCATCATCTCATGTATGCATATATATGTTGACTTATGTATGCTTAAGGAGTAAGAAAGCTTAAAATATCTTATATATTTATATTATATTTTTATACTTAATTCTATATATATATGTATGTATGTATGTATGTATGTATGTATGTTTATGTGCATGTTCTCATGTATGCGCATGTATATGTGTATGTGTTTGTTACATATTCCTACAACGTTGCGCAACTTCCACATATTGTATCGTCACAAATCCCGATTTTGATTTTCAGTCATATTTTCTCTTTTAAGTTAATATGCATATATTTGTAAATAAATTTTGGAAATAAATTTTCTTATCATTCTTAACTAATTAAAATGATCATATTTTATTTATATTATCATATAAATTAATATAAATAATTATTTGAAAAATTATTGTTATATCGATAAAGCTAAACAATAATTTATTTAAAATGGTATATTTACGGGTCGTTATAACTTACATGTAAATAAAATTTAAAAAAAATTAAAACTTTCATCTCATTTTGATTTACCAAAAAACTTCCTTTCGAAATAAAATTTTAAAACAATTTACTATTTTATAACTTCTTTCCAAAATAATTTATTTTTGGAAAGCATACTATCAAGTATAATATTTCACATTCAAGTTTATTTTAAATATAATTACAATGATGTATATAAAAAAATTACAAATAGAAATTGTATTCCATTTTTAAATAGAACATATTTAAAATTCTTAACTTATAGAATATAAGTCTTCTTTGATTTATTCGTACACTTTTATTTACAATGGTAATTTATACTTCAACTTCGTTTTCAAAATATTTCATAAACCAACATTGACTCTATCAAATATTTTACAAATTCTTATATATAAATAACATCTATTATTTCCTTAAGAACCTTTTCAAATCATTTTCAAATCAACATTTCTTCCCAAAATATTTGCTTCCATTTTTCAAACATCGTCTTACATAAGATATTTGGAATCATAATTTTTCTACTTGAAAATCCTTTTTAGAAAATATTTGTTATCTATATAATTATTACTCAACAAATAAAATTTTCTATAACATATAAAAAATATCATGTTCATCTCAAAATTACTTTAAGAAATGGGGTTTTGGACCAAATGACCCTATTCTCAAAGCTCATACACAAAAAGTCCCTGCTCTTAAATCCATGTAAATTAAGTCCCTGTTTTGTTATTTTTTACCAAACTGTCCCCTCCAAGAAAATCATTCCAGCATTGAAATCAAGGGCAAAAGTAGAATAAATTAACCAAAAACTAAAAATAGGGACCTAATTTTCACAAATTTATTGGGAGGGACTTTTCTTCCATAATCTTTCAATTCTAGGGACTTAGCAGCCATTCCTTGTTAAGAAATTCTTCACATATACCTTCATTCAATATCCATAATACTATACTACGCACAAAATAATACACACATCGTCCAATATGCAAAAACCTTTTACTTTTATAAATATATTATACTTTCTTATATCAAAAGGTTCTCAAATTATTATTTATAGATTCTCAGAAAATATCATACTCATTTTCAAAATATAGTTCATAATGCTTTCCAAAAAGAAATTCCAAAATTTTATTTGCAGAACTTTATTTCCAAAACATTACTTTTTAACTTTAGTTCCAAACTTTTCTTTCTAAACTTTATTTCCAAAACTTTATGTCCATTTATCTCGTCCTAGTGTTTAAAAGTCCATGGCGATAACGTTGATCAAGCGCATCGATCAGAATATATAAAACACTTAACAGACAGTCTAACATAAATTCCACCTAAATCTTTTCTTTCAAAAATATTTTAAACATACAGGTTCCTTTAAAATCTTTTTAAAATGCTTACATACAAACTTTATCCAAAATTATCTGCAAGATATTTACTTATATATATATATATATATATATAAATCTTCTAAAATTCTTATATAAACAATCCATCTCAAACAACCATGCTACCATGCATTCATCATAGCATTCAATTAACATATATATGCATTAATATTCCATTTTATACAAAAATCACCATATGGTAAGTACACCACCGAAGACATCACAGGGTCTTATTATTCATCGAGTAGGTTTCTAACTTTCAAGTGATGGTTCCTACTCAATACGAATTTAAAAAGATTACTTATAATTTCAAACAACCAAGCATCAAATAACCAATCAAACATATATAGGAGCAAACTAATTACTGTGCTCAGCAGAAGGCAGTCCATCAGCTTCCGCTACGCAACTCTTGATCACTAATGGATCATGACACAATAATTCAATTCTAAACCATATACGATCTTATCTACATTGTCCATAACAATAATTTATATAGTAATATAAAATCTTACAAATATGTCCTAATGATTATTCCCTAATGATTATTCCCTAATAATCATTTGTATATCTATCCTAAATATGAAATAAATTCTAAATTCTATCCTACACCCCAAAGGACAGGACTCTAAGTCTGTTTAGGCCCAAAATTTGTGTCTCCCATATCCTATGTTATTTTGACCAAAGCTCTGAAACCAAGCTATAAAGCCCCACTTTTATACACATACTAACAAAGGATATTATATAGTAATATCGTCTGCTAATACGGAGAATAAGGTTGGATAGGAGCGACTATCCGTTGGACTAACACTGTCATTTTTTACCTTTATATCAGAAGAAATTAAATGTCATGACCAGTCTTGGCACAAAGCAACAATCATGTTGGCTAATATAAATTAGAAAAATATATTACATAACATGGAACATAGAATCACATATCATAGCAGAAGTTATAATATAGGCCAAATATATTACATAGAGTGAGTGTACAAAAGAGAATACTAGACTCACATATTTACATACAAGTCACTTTCTCTCATACCCAAGTCATATAAAACATGTATAAAAGGAGTAGAACAAAATGATACATATAATATATATATGTCTATTTCCAATGCTAGCTCAACATCCAAGGTCACTAATCCCTGTATCTGACGAGTCTCGATTTGACCCGAGTATTATAAAAATAATAAATTGGCCAGACTATCTTTAAATACCATAATGACTGAGATCACAATAATAAGCATGCAAGAATCCTAATAATATAGTAATAACTATATAATATGCCCAAATCACAACAAAAAGGCATCAACACCAAAATCACCATGTCATAAAATCATATTATGCTTATAATAAGTTATCATCTCAAAATATGGTGAATCGAAATATCTTATATTCTAAATCATAAACTTGCATGAAATTAAGTGAAAACCATTAGACAAGCATAAAAGCATGTTGAATTCAAAAGACGAGCATGAAAGCAAGTCGGAACCAGAGACATGCATGAAAGCGAGTCGAAACTAAAAATATACATGAAAGCAAGTTAAATCAAAATCTCACAAATAAATTCATAAATCAAAGGACACGCATGAAAGCGAGTCAACACAAGATGATCCGATACTCGCCGGTCATGCCTAGATGCATGCCATAATTGGAGAAGCTGATACTTGTCGTACATACCTAGATGCGTGCAATAATAAGACAAGCTGATATCTGCAAAACACGTCTTAAAATGCGTTATCTAAAAGACAAACCAATACCTGCCAATCACACCTGGATGCATGCCACAATAATACAAGTCGATGCTTGCCGTACATGTCTAGATGTGTATCGTCTCAAAGATCATTTCAGATCTAAAGCGTTATATACTTTCTAATGTTAAATACTCGAGTTTCCCTTGATGTCGCATAACCACTTGGTGATACTTGAATATTTACTAAAAGATTTTAGATTCCACTTATTTCTCTATTTAACAAGTTATAAAAATAAGCATAAAAGATTTAAAGAACGACACATGTCACTCGATAATTCTAATTCGTTTATTAATATTCCTTATCTCATAGAAAGGAAATTCCAACAGATCTCAAACTCAATTTCCAAAATAAAATAAAATAAATCTAAAACCAAATTCATTTATCTTATAAATAAGAATAATGATCTCACTTTTAAAATAGTTTGAAACGATGTTTTATAGGTCATTCCATGAAATTTTTGTAGCGTGTGTATATATCTACTTATATATATATATAAGCGTTTTAATTAAACAGTTTCCTCTACATGTAAAATTGTGTAAAAATGCATTTAGTATTATAAAAAGATCTTGGAAAGTCAAAAACACATCGAAATACAAGCTATCATGAAGAAACGCAAGAATGGTCGAAGAAAACACAAAAAATGACAATCGGGCAAAATTTCCCAAAACATTTCAATCTAAGGGCTGCAACGAAAAAAATGGTCTTTCGATCCTTTAAACCTCAAAATTCTGCAAAACTCAAGTTATTGTTTTTTTACTACAACAATTTTTCAAATCCATTTCAGGTTTAGACCTTAGAAAATTACTCTAAAGACAGAACTATAACTATACTTTCAGGTCAAGTAAATGGCTAAATATCAAAACGTGATCAAAATAGAAATTATTTCTCATTGAATATATTTTCTAACCAAAAAAGATTGACTCCAAATGGGCTTGGTAAGTACAAGTTATTGTTGTTTTACTACAGCAACTTTTCAAATAGATTTTTAGCTACCACCTTATATTTCAAAATGCATTACATTCTATTACAACATAACCACAACAATTCTATTCAATTTACTACTAAAATCATAGTTATACAAATATGAAATCAATTTAGAAAAGGTGATGAGAATTACTCATCTTTACATTCCAAAAAGCTTCACAATTGCATGCATCAAACTCAGGACTAAAGTAGCAAAAATTCCTGAATTTTATCCTCAGTGCTGCGGTGATTTAACATAGAAAATCTAAATATTTTTCCACAAAATTTTAACTAAAGTTGTAAAGATGAGTTACGCACAACACACCAAAATTTCATGTTTTTTTGACTTACTAGAATTAATTATGATTTTTCTACTGACAAGTGTTTTCAGTTTCTGATTTTCACCCTCCCACCTCGCTATTCAACTAATTCCAACCTCCAACCATGGTCAAGCTCTAAATCTTTGGGTCTAAAAGGTGAAGAGCGGTATTGGGAATCTAAGATTTGTATTTGGGGATTTTTGACATTTTATTTGAATTGATTTAGATTTTTGACGATTTGGGATTTCAAGAGAGAAAGGAGATTTTGAAGGTTTTTTCTTTCTAAGTTTTGAAATGTACGTAGCTGAAATGACTGAGAAGGAGAATTCTCTGCTGAACAAGCTTATATGGGCTATTTAGTTACAATAAAACCCATTAAGGAAAAATAAAATCATTTTATTTCCTTAATTTCTCATTCCTTCTCTTTTAAATCATGGTTTCATTATTAGCAATTTACAAATCTTATTACACAAATTCATAATTCATTATTACATTAATTTACACATTTCAATAACAATAATTTACATTATTTAAACTTCTTTTATTATTTTTAACTCTCAATTACCTAATTTATTAATTCATATTGAATCCATTTTTACAATACTTTAAAATCTCTAACTTTCTTTTTTAAAATAAAGGAATGTATGTGTGTATGTATATCTTTAAATTCTTAATATTATCTTTTTAAAGTTAATTAAAAGATCAAAATAAATTTAAATCTCTATTATTTTCCAAAAGAGTCATGTCCAATTTAATACTTTCCAAATAACTATTACTTTCATATAAATTTTCTAATACAGACAAGGAATCGGTAAATTCATAATCATATAAAGCTTCTATGATCTTTTATATTAAAACTCAAATTTCTAAATTTGACCACATTTGTAAGTAAATATTATAAAATTTCAAATTCCCATTTAAAAATACAAATAAAATTATTTTGTATTTTATCTCAGTTATATCTCAAACTATAATTGTTACATTATTGTAGGCATATTGAACCTTCAAGGGTATTCTTCTTGTAATAGCTCCTCCGTAAATGGGTTTCTACTGGGAGACGAACCATAATCATCGTTATATCTATGCTGGTTTTCACTCACCAGTTTCCTCACCATATCTGCTAGAAATTCTAGTTCTATTTGATCTATTGAACGACGATGATCATGGCGTGCTCCGAGTGTTTGGTTATATAAATGGTCTCGGTTAGTTCCATCATATCGGGGTTCTCCTGCCACTGGGAGAATCGTTCGTCCTAACGATCAATTTCTACAGTCTCTATGCGAATTATCGATAGTTGTTGCTTGAATACCAACATTTTGGTCATTGATAATTAGATTATTTCCAACACCAACATTATTATCCAAATCAGCAGTACCTATAATGCCAAAATCATGATGATAGGGAATGGTACCGATCTGAGCATGTGGATCGGTATAGATCTATGCTCTTGTATTCTGGGCTTTATCCACTTTAGTTTTCGAAGTTCCACCTTCCTTCTTTTTCATTTTTGCTTCCCTTTTTTGTGATTCTCCCCAGATATGGAGGAACTATCCTCTTTTGAATCTAAAGGCGATAAATCCCTTACGCTCCTTCTGCAACCTCAAGAAATCGGGTCATCAAATCCAAGTTTTCCTTCATCCGTCATCATCTCGTTCTGGCTAGTAAGAAACTTCTAGTTTAGCTTTTTCATCATCTTATCCATCTCAACTTGGGTAATAATATCTGAAGAGCTCTTAATTTTAGAAGTATCGGGATGTGCGATTTCTTTAACATGTTGAAAGCAAGCATTCTTGACATCGTTAATAGGTCTAGAAGCGTTTGATTTTTCTTTGGTATTTCTTAGGGCTATTACTTCAGTTGATCCTATGATTGACTTAACGGATCCTACGTAATCACGGATCTTGGGAATAGAACTAATATATCTACTTCATCGATTAAAGCAATCCAAAAATTGAAAATTGGTCCAAATAGCGAGAGATTGAAATGACTCTCAGTGAAAGCACCAAAATATTTACGCCAAAAGTTGGCACAAACAACCTACAGATTTTTAAAGGAGAAATAAATAAAGAAATTAAATGAAAATAAAGAGGAAACAACACATAATAATTATAGTGGTTCGACAAATCACTGGCCTGCATCCAGTTGAACTTTGTTATTGATTCTACAAAGTTTTTACAAATGTGATCTTATGGATCGGTGGCCTATGCGTTGATGATGATCCTAGAAATCATAATAACAATACAAAAAATATAAAATGCTGAAAACAGGATCTAGAAATATCGCCCATCACCTCATATTTATAGATGAAGATCGCCAGATTTATCTCTACCACGTTCTCCCCACGTTCCCCACATCCAGAAGGAGTTACTATAAGAAGATCGTGGCCAAATCATCAGCTCTCATGGATCGATATCGATTTGAGGGCTATGGATCAGTACCGATCCATGGAATCATTCGTTGACCTTAACTTTTTCCTTTGAGATTTGATGGATGGCCTTAGTGTTCATTTGGAAGTTGACTACTTTGATGTGAGCTTGAACTTGGATGAAGTCTTTAGTTCAGTGGCTATGTGAAAGCATTTGGTTTAGTTGTTGTAAAACTTGGATCTATCCATTGATTGCTTGAGTCATGGATTGCTAGCAATCTATCCCATGTTGCGTGCTTTATCCAACTCGCTTCTTACCTCCACTTGGCATGAAGTTAGACACAATTCTGGGTAAGTTCCATGGATCGGTACCGAACCATGGATATGGTTTAGTAGTAGTCCAAAACTTTTGCTTGATTCTTGGATTTTAGTCTTGGCCCTTTTAGTGTTGTGGCATGTAAGCTATTTCAAAGGCGATGTAACAACCCACTATTTTGGACCATTCAAATCGACAATAAATCTACACATGTCGGACTTGAATAATTCAAAACAATAGATTGTTAATTTAAATTGGCAAAACTCAGCATATACAGTAAATAAAATAATCACAGATCACAAACACAGAGTAATATAACAATAATGTAGCGGAAACAAAAGAATAGTAGTTCATGAAGCTACTATATATATATATATAACAGAGTTAAACAAGTTACAATAGAAGTCTTGAATACATAGATATCTCAATACAATAGTCAAATACAAGATCTGAATACATCACTGGAATCAACTGGATAACTGATAGTAGAATCAATAGATAGCTGGATCTCCAAGCGAAGCTCCAACTCCAAAGGTGAGTCTCGAACACTGGTACACTCAGTCTGACCCGAGCGTAAAGCAAAACACAAAACACTCGAGTCAGGATTAACATTCTTATATCAATAAATCCAACTCAAGTGAAATAACAACTGAAATACAAGTAACTCAAAGGATGTTTGGGATAACCATCCTCTAAGGATCCGTTAAACTATCTACTATATAGTAGTGTACGCTAAGTAGATAATGTCTAATCAATAATATAAAGTATCAAAATAGTGTTAAGGCGTTACCATTATCCCCCTTAACACATTTTTATAATGCCCTAGTCTATTCAGCACCGTAAGCCCCACCGTAAACTAGTGGTTATTAGAGGGTACCCCATAGGTATAACACAAAACAAATCGTAGTGGCCGCGAATAGGATAATCAGTATGACAAGGTACATGAGGCGATACCAACTAGGACACTAGTAGTTGCCTGATCCGGACTAATGTTGAGCATAGCAGCTACTACCTCAACACCGCGAAACAACACTCCCAAATCAAAGGGGTGCAACCAAATCGAATCACAAAAGTAATAGATATGGTATCGAAGAAGTGTGTCCGCTAGAGGTGGCGAACCTCAATGGCCCGGCGCGGCTCCTGTTTTAGTCATGTCAGGGGTCATCCAATATTATTCTCTTTCTTCAGTCAACGCGTTCATCAAAACCATCCACTTCGTTCTGGATCAACACTCCGCGTATATTAGTTATTAAAGTGGTTTCGGTATCGACAGAGAGTATGTCCATATCCGATCCCGGTCTCTTTAATAACTACGTATTATTACACCGATGGTCATTTAATAAAATTTCAAAATAGTTATATTTCAAAACCGACAGATCATTTCCATTTCAAAACCATATCAATACAATATCACTTCCACTTCAAATAAATCCATTTCCAAAATCATATCACTTTCCAAAGTTATATCGCTTTCGAAATCATAAGTCTTTTAAAATCAAAACACTTTGGAAATCAAAACCTTGAAATTCATAACACTTTGAAATCATAGCTTGAAATCATAACATTTTGGAATCCTAACACTTTCCTCTTAACAGTTTAGATATTAAAATTTGTATATATAGAAAAATAGTTTATACAATAAAATAGTTTATATAAAATAGTTATAAGTTAAAATAGTTTATAATAAAATAAAATATATTGAAAATGATTTATATTAAAATAATTTATAATAAAATTTATAAAGTAAAATATAAATAGTTTTAGATATAGTTTAAAATACTTTATATAAAAATAGCTTCCTCAAATTTCACAAATCAATTCACATAAACTCGAATTCCAAAATTAAAATTTAATCAAATCTCAAATCATCAATTTCAACTCGATTCAGCTTCTCAATAAACCATTTCAAATTATCATTTTCAAATACATATTTGAACCACAAAATAAGCCATTTCAATTTCAATATATTTCAAAGCTTTAAATATTCACATTTCAAAACTAAATTGATAATTCCATTTATATCTCAATTTAATTTCATTTCATTTAGTTTTTGAGATATTTCTTTAATCATTTCGATACATCTAAATACAACTTCAATTTACAAATTTATATAAATAAATATCCCATTTAAATTTATATAAGTTTGAAATATTCATTTAAGCCACCTTTTTAATCAAATTCAAGTTATAAATTGTATCTTAAAATTTCAAATTTAATAGATTTCAAATCAAACTTATTTAAGTATAATTCTTAAATAATTAAAATTTCCAAATCAAATTCAAATTAATCTTTCAACCCGAAATAATATAAACTCTATATCTGGAAATATAAATTTTACATAAATACTTAAACATATTTATATTGGTTCAAATCAACTTTAATAAATCTTTAAAATCAATATTTATTAAAACCATATATTTCTTTTCAAAACCATAAAAATCATTTTCAAAAATATCTATATATATATAGACCAACGGTGTCTGTATATAATTTTCTACCCTATGGTCAAGTGATACGGATATTTATCATTTCAATCCGTAATTCAAATATATATACGGGTATATATCTTTTCAACCCGTAACCCCAAATTCAATTCAAATGAAAATCGCTTGGGTTTATCATTTCAACCCATAATGATTTTCTCCTATTCTACAGATCGTTCGGGTATGTATCATTTCAACCCATAGTGAATTCTATATTAATAGGGAACTTGCAGATTGATAACAGATATGATAAAATATAACAACAGTAACATGCATATATCATCAGTGATAAATAACAGATAATGGTGTCAGATGTCACAGGTGAACATATACAGATAATGGCATATATATAGAAATATAAATTACAGATAATGGTGTCAGATGTCACAGGTGAACAGATACAGATAATGGCATATATATAAATATAAATTACAGATAATGGTGTCAGATGTCACAGGTGAACAGATACAGATAATGGCATATATATATATAGAAATGTAAATAACTAGCAGCAGCATATTTCAATTTTCGTTTCAATTGAAATCAAATTTAATATATAAAAGAACGTTAATCGTGAGTGATTTCTCACCTTTCGAGGCTGGAGGAATTTGATACACAACAAGGTACGAATTGGATCACGATCTAGACAATCGACAAATCCAACAATAATGTCAAAGTGAAGTAAGCAGGAAGGGGATTTGACGAACAAAGCTGATAGATTGGAAATCAAAAACCAAAAATCAGTTTGATATCACAAAAACGAAATGTACATTATATTATTATTTTAATAAAATCAATATTTTGATTTTCGACAAACATTAAATAAATATAATTCAAAATCATTATACTTAAAACTCAAATATAAAAATCAAAGTATATATAAATTATATCTTAAACCAATACCTGAAATCGATATTTTAACTTATAAAATAAACCCATACTTTAAAACCTATAACACGTATTATATTCGAAACAAATGATACATACAGACATATACTACAACAACTTATATAACTAAACTGGTATGCACATACATCTTTCAAAACCCAAATATATATCTAACATTATAAAATCTAACATACGTAACTTACTGACGCAAAACAACATTCAAAACATTTTCATATACATACTTATATAAATTAACTAGCTAGTATATAAACTTGCCTATAAAACTAATATAAACTTTATATATATTCTAATATATACCAAACATATATATATATACTGGCTCAATATAACTTAGATTATAAGTAACCTATATAACTTATCAAACGAACAACTATATATATATGCTAGGATTTAATAAACAAAGATATGCAAAATACCGTAACATATATATACAGCATAAATATATATATTTTTAAACTTACTTCATCTATATAGTATACTAACTTAAACATTCGGCCAAAATAACTCAAATATAAATTTATATAATGTAATCTACTTTAACTATATTTATAATATTTAATATCAAAACATGTTTCAAGCAAAGTATTTCCTTCAAAAAAAACAGGCTTCGACAAAGTAATCCTTTAATATTAAAACAGGCTTCAACAAACATTACATACATTAAGATTCAATATTTTATAAACAACATATAGTCTTTCAACACGTTTATAGATATACATATAAACAACTTTATATATTAAATAGTATACAAAAGCAAGAAAAATACATATACAAGGTTACAAACCTTCATACACTTACTTATAAAACAAGTATCCAGAGAACAGTTCAAAATAAAAATGTAAACTAGTCTTGTATATTTATATTTACATATACATACGACAAACTAGAACTCAAATACTTAAACAATATATTAACTAATACATACATACATATATATATATATATAATTAACAAATACATATATATATACCGACAAGTTATAATAACCAATAAAATATAAAACTAACATATATATATATATGAATATACCTCTGATATTATTTTTTTCACGAGAAAGCTACTGTTGAAGGGAGGAGAAGAATGGTGTTCGACCAAGGCTAATGACAAGGAGGAGGAGGAGGAGGTGAACGGTCTCAGCTGGAATGGGGATGGGAGGCTATGAAGGTGGGCGATCTAGTGGAGCTATGGGTTTTGTTCGGTTATGGGTAGGGATGGTCGCCAAGGCTCGGGTCAAGGGGCTGATGGGGTGGCTTCGATTGCACTGGCGACTTGGAGTGGGTAGCTGATGGAGATGAACGATGTGCTTAGCATGGGGCTGCGCTCTCGGGCTGGAGGTTTGGAGGAAGATGAGTTGGTGGGGAGTGGCGTGATCATGGGCTTGATAGAGGAAAGGTGAAGAAAATGATGGGATGTAGAGAAGAACAGACATTGAGAAGTAAAATGTAAAGGCATGAACCCAAAAATAATAATATATCAATCGACTCAAAATAAATGTTAGTCTAGAGGAATCGTGAAAGCCACAGATGAATTCAAGGAAACAAAATAAAGTTGATGACCATTGGAATTTACGGTGGATAAACGAACAGGCAAAAGAAACCAAAAGTCTTTAGAAACGTACCGATACGGTTATCCGTTTCACGGATTCCACTGTGTACCGGACTTCAAAATACAGAATTGAACATAGCGCAGAGATCATCATGCCGAGACGATCAAAACGGTATACAGATATCAGTGGTATGATTGAATTACAAAAATTCGAATTTTCTACCAGCGGAAAATGCAGCAAAATGCAGAAAAATAAGATCGACGGAGCTAAAGAAGTCCGAATTTGGAAAAATGAGAAATGATGTCTTAGTCAGAAGATGTATTAGAATTTTTCTATTTAAAAATATTCAAGTTAGGAAAATATTTTATTATCATCAATTTTAACTGATATAAATTGGAATAAAATTATACTAGAAAATAAACTTCCAAATTATCTGATGAAAATTTACCAGTTGCTATGATTAATTAGACGCATTCCAAATATCAAATTTTTATTTCAAAATTTATCGTTTAAAATTTCACAAAATTTCAACTAATTACGTTATTAAAACAGTTAAAATTTACGGGTCGTTATAGGTGATCTAGTAAATTCATGGTTGAATTTTTGGACTTCAACTGAAACTTGGATTCTGAAGTTATCGTTTTAGATTTCCATTCTGCTATCTAACCATTCGATTGCTACAACTTTACCCAAATATGACTTGATCATAAAGCTAGATAACACTATATAAATGTGCATGAAGTGCAAATAGTATGTATGTGTATGTTTATATGTATGTATGTATTTATATATGTATGTATGTATATATGTGTATGCATGCGCATCCATACATCCATATGAAACATCTAGATCAAAATGCCAGCAAATAGCCACATCCATAAACAAAATCATAAAACAAATACATGTACTAACAATAAGTAGCATATAAAAATTATTTAGCATAAATTAGATCACTTAACTATAGGTGTCTATCCTAGGTTGGAATGTGTATACATGCAAGCCAACATGGTATGTACTAAGCCGATATAACTCAAACAAAGCAATCATAGCAACCAAAACACGTCATAAGGATGTGCATACAATCAATCCCAACAACCATACATCCGTGTCTATGTCAACTAGCTAGCTAAAGCAACCATGCAATCGAACAACGGCCTAATGAGCAAACTAACCTACAAACTAATTAAAAGTGGAAGGGAGCATGTGATGGGAAAATCAGATTCTCTGCTCGAGCTCCATCATACTCATATCCAAACCTTTTGTTTTCCACACTTTGACCAATTCCATTTCTCCATTTGTGTTGTATCATATGCTCTAAGATGTGGATACGCCTATAGAGTATTCTAGACTCTGTCTCTACATTCACCTCATCAAGCCGACTAGGCTTTACCATAACAACTAAATCATCAACATATGCTCATAAATTGGATAAATAGAATGTGTGTGAACACTTGCCAACTTTTCAAGAAGCCCGCTCAACATGATGACTTCCCTACTCCCTATACAATCGGGAAAGGCCCAACAACTTATGGCGCTAGCTTTCTCACCTATCTTAATAGCGAGTCCTTACCCATCTCTATAGGCAGTCCTTCACCTACCAAGCTACCTGCTGCAAACTTTCTATATATGTCTATCCTACATAGTTTCCATTTCTTTGCTTATCATTGAGGCGTCTCTAATCATATAATGTCCAAGTATTGCCTTAATTTAAACAAACTTCACTATAGGCATATTTCCATCATTAAACGCCCTGCTTCTTCATTCCAAACCAATAGAAATTCCTTTTAGTATATTTTGACATACCGCACTAAATTCCTTCTTTAAGTCCATAGAGATGACAACACGATAACGGACGGTGTCTTACCCCTAAGTCGACTAACATTTTGGTTCTTGAGTGAGCCCCATACTCCATCACTGTTTAATTTATATGCATCACAGATGGATGATTCCTTAATTCGACGAACACAATATTACCGTAATGAACTCACATACTAGATTGTGCACTTTTCACTTATTTTCACGTGCATCGGCACTGAAAATAAATTATACACAAATGGTCACTATTTCATAAAATTGACTTCATAAGATAGTCCTTCCAATCCAAGCAATGATTGAAAAGAACTAATCTTACCTCTTAGTCAATTTTCTTCCAAATTACCAAATCTCGCCTTCCTTAGAAATTGCCTTCGTAGTACATGCAAGTCACGACATTTACTTCATATCTTGAAATCATACAAAACTAGATACTTTCAAAATAATATTAACTCCATGTGCTAATAAAGTCCTACAAACTAACATATGGCTAGAGTACCTTATTTACATCATCATACTCTAAAAGCACTTTACCTAGACAAATATAGTCATCCTTTATCGGCGACTGTCTTATACAACCAATTTTTATCATTTAACTTTTAGGAAACTTTCAACTTAACCATGCTCTCATGTTCTCACGTCTTATGTAAGCATATCACATCCCTTAGCGTAAACATATATGTTATTTTTAAACAACATTTAATCACATATGTCTCAATAATTCAAAAAGAAAATTAACTTGTTATTTCCTTTCGGGTATAAATCATCTCAATATTGTTTATTGTAAAAATACTTTTTCTCTATTATCTCAAAATGGTATTATTATTTTCAAATTAATATGCTTCAACAATCATTTGTTTTCAACATATTATTTTAAATATCCCAACCATTATTATTTAATGCAAAAGTAATTGTTTTTGTCAAATTTCCTTCAAAACAATAATATTCTTATCCGAAAAATATTCATGGAAAATATCGCTTTATTATTATTATTGTCATAATACCAGTTAACTTTAATAATAATTTTTTCTCATAAACTTCGTAAGACGGTCATATTATTGTTTGCTCAAAATTTAGATAGTCTTCCAAAAATTTATATTACTATTTATTTAATTTCCACCTTATTTTATAAATAATAGTAAATTCTAGATTCAAAACAGATTTTTTCTTATTGTTTTAGAATTTTTCCCAAATTCATAAATAATACCCTAAGAATTGTTTTTGTTACAAATCCCTAATGCTAATTTCTAGCTAGTCCTAAGCACATTGGCATCTTGACTATCCTAGCTAGTTCACCACAATCAATTCAAACTGTATAGGTTGTGTAATTCTTTTCTAGCTTCAATCAAATTTCAATTGAAATATCAATAATTTTCAACTTATTTTTCTAAATAAAAGTCATTAATCTTAAATTTTATTCTTTACAAAACTAGTAAGGTTTGAAAACCATAAATTCTCTATTAACTTCAACCAATGTTTAATTTTGATCATCATACATTTTTTTACAAAATAAATTCTTTATATTCCACTCAAATAATTTTTCTAAAAGTTTTACTTTAGACGTTTCATATTAAATCATAAACTATGTTTATTTCAATTTAGTCATTATATACCTATTCATTGGTCCCACTACAAAATTAATATATTTCAATTTCCTAAGCTAATTTATTTTCAACAATTCTAAAGTATCCATTCATAAAGGTATTAAACTTCCAAGCTCAATTCTTTTTTTAGCAAAGCTGATTAAGCGGGGTTGGCTAGTCCCCTTCCAGTTTATTGCAAATCACAGTAAAAAGAGAAATGCGTCATCACATGCATTGACACAAAGGAGAATTAAGATAAAAAGAAGAAAGGAAACAATACAAAAAGGCAAAAAAGAAACTAAACCAGTAGCTCACAAAATCATCTTCAAAGTTGTAGGAACTGTACTTGATCCCTTGCCTAGTAGCTTGTTTTATGTCATTCCAAACAATCACCTCTGGCTTGAAATTACCATTGAAAATTCTTTCATTTCTATGCTTCCATACAACTGCAACGAACATTTTGAGAACCATAAGCAGTAGCATGCCTTGATCAGACTTCCATCTCGTAGCTTTGTAAATAGTGCACCATTTAATGTTACTTACCCTGGTAGCCTCATTACGACCAAGCAGAAGAATCAGTCTTTACTAATAAGAGAAAATGATTGTGCTGTTAAAAAACAGATGTAGGTTGGATTCAAAACTATCATTACAAAAGCAGCAAGTAGGGTCTATGTTCATTCCCAGCTAGCAAGTAGGGTCTATGTTCATTCCCAACCTTATTAGCCTATCTTTGGTATTCAAAGCATCTCTTAGCACTTTCCAGAGAGTGAGATTATCGCTCTCCTTACACTGATCATTACACACTCTCTTGCATCAGGCAAATTGAATTGAGGGATCATGGTTATTAATGTAGTCATACACATATGAGACAGAGTGATTCAACAGATCATTCGACCACACTATCCTGTCATCAGTAACATGTGGATACTGTTGTTGGCTGAACTCACACCATAGCTATCTAATTCTTTGATTGCTAGAATATGGTAAGGTAATTACCCCATTGTAAATGTACTCCCCGACCTTAGCATCTGTTGGTACCCCAGACTGCTGAAACTGACTATATGTTAAGAAATTCCGCAATATAAGGCCATGCCTTACCCAGGGGTCGTTCTAGAAGCTAACTTAACCATCAGTAGAGGCAAGCTATCTTAGATGAGGAAGTAAGGTGGATCTGAGCTTAAGGATTGACCTCCAAGTCCAGCTGCATCCTTGTGGTATATCCATTGTCCAGAAATTTTTGTTTCCAATATTATGCTTCTTTGTCCATCTGACCCAGATGTTGGGTTTACAATTCAGTAAATTGTTAAAGTGTAGACTAAAGGCAGCTTTATTCCAATTGCATATATTTAAAATTCCAAGACCCCTTGATCTTTATTCATTTCAACCTTGTGAAAGCTACTCGGTTTAAGCTTTCTAGGATGCACACACCCATTCCAAAGGAAATTGAACATCGCTCTTCCAATCATTAAGATAAGCTTCTTTGGTAGGATAAAAGTTCTGCACCAATATGGGAAAATAAAATAGATTTAATAAGGCACAGTCTTCCCGCTTGGGTTAATTGCCTGTTTGCCCAGCATTCATTGCATTTATAATTTTTTTCATAGAGCTGCATACACTAGGGTGTTGAAATTTTGGATGAGATCATAGGAATGCCAAGATAAGATGTAGTGTTTGGGGCTTGAGGAAGGTTGGATATTTGTCTTATTATGTGGGCTTGATCCTCAGGGATGCCAGCTATGAGAATGGAGGATTTATCATAATTAATGGTAAGGCCAGAAAAATTATGAAAGGAATTGAGGATGTCAATGATGTTGGAGATAGATGAGTGGGTTGGCTTGGTGAAAGTAATTAGATCATCGACAAACATGGAGGAGGAAAGTAAAGGATCTTTGCATTTAGGGTGAAGTTGAATGCTTCTGGTAGTAATTCCTTTGTTAATCATTGAAGTTAACACCTCCATAACCAATATAATGAGATAAGAAGACAGTGGGTCTCCCTGTCTTATACCTTGCCTACTTTTGAAGTATCCATTGGTGGTGCCATTGTAACATAAGGAAACATGCACAGAGGAGATGCAGGTGTATATCCACGATGCAAAGTGAGGAGGGAAATTCATCTTGGCAAGCACCTTGGAAATTGAAGACCATTGAACAGAATCATATGCCTTTCTTATGTCAAGTTTCAGCATTGCTCTTAGAGAAATGTTTGATTTGTTGTAGTCCCTTAGAGGCTCATGAGCTAATATTACATTGTCAAGAATACTCCTTCCTGGCAGGAAGGCAGCCTGGTTTTCAGATATTAGAGCAGGGAGGACCGTCTTAAGTCTGGTGGATATAATTTTAGCAATGCATTTATAAGTGATGTTATAACAAGATATGGGTCTAAAATCAGACACTTTAGTAGGATGATCAGATTTTGGGATTAATGCAAGATTGGTGGCATTGATTCCAGATAGCATTCTACTATTGAAGAAAAAGCCATTGACAGCTCTACAAGGATCATCCTTAATTATTTCCCAACAAGTAGTGAAGAAGGTTGCATTGAATCCATCAGGACCACCATAGGATTCCTTGTTCATGCTAAAGATTGAATCTTTTATTTCAATGTCATTTATCTTAGCAGACAAGATACTTATTTGGTCAATTGATAGGGTGGGCAATTCAAGGCCATCAATTATTGAGAGGTCAGGAATAAATTCAACAGAATTGCCAAGGACGGATGGGAAATATTCTAAGAAAGCTTTATCAATATGGGGAGGAGAATTGACATTATTACCATGGACATCACAAATGCTATGTATTTGAGACTTTGCTTGCTTGATTTTGAGGCTGTTATGATAAAACTTTGTGTTCCTATCACCGTGAATGCTACACTTCAACCTCATCTTTTGTTTTCTCACGTCTTCTTCTATGTTAAGTGCTCTTTGATATTGTTCTTATATGTCATGCGTTGTTTTTGCAAGATGAATGCCACTAGGATCATTCATTGAATGTATATAAGCATTAGCAAGTTTTTTCTCCAAGGCCTTTGGTAATATTTCCCCATCTCCAAATCTCAAAGAAGCCCAACTGCTCAAGGATCTCTTAACATTCTTCATCCTCTGCTGCAAAACAAACATAGGAGTTCCGTAAATATTAATTTTCCAAGCTTGTATAACTACATTTAGAAAATCAGGTTCAAGGACCCATGCATTAAAAAATTTAAATGAGGTTTTTTTTCATATCTTCCTTAGTGAGGTGGAGAATTTGAGGAGAGTGGTCAGAGAGAAAGGGAGGGGGGAGGTAGGTGTTGATGGATGGCCAGGTTGATATGGTTGTAAAGTTGCAGAAAGTGTGATCAATCTTGCTGAATATCCTCTTGCTAGATCTGCTTTTATTATTCTATGTATATCTAACACCACTGTTTGGGACTAGTATCAAGGATGAGGAGTTAATAGCTAAGTTAAGAGGACTAATTTCTTTCAAGGTAACTGTTTTTCCACCAGTTCTGTCTTCAAAACAAAGGAGGCGGTTAAAATCACCTAGAATTATCCATGGATGGGTATTTTGAGCAAGGTGGGGTAAGTATTCATGAAGTCTTTGTCTACCATTGGTTAAATTGTCTGCATAGACATAAGTCAGATAAGATGATGAAGAAGTTGGAAGGTGAAGGAGGTGGGAATGTATGAGCTGGTTGGTTGATAGGATTGGAGAGATTTTGTAAGTAGAGGGGTCATAGAGGGATCATTATTCTACCATAAGAAGCTTCTTGAAGATTGTGGATCAACTTCTAGGAAGGATTGATGAACATTGTAGCTCTTTTGGTAAGAGTGAGATTTAACTTAGTTTGTAATATGCCAATAATTTTGAGATTGTAGTTGGTTATTATGCTTTTCACTTGAGTGAGTTTGATGTCTTGAGGCTCCTCTTGTGTTCCATGCACCAATGGTTTGAGACATTAAAGTAAACTGTTAAGACTTTGGTTATGGAGTTTCCTTCTTCTAGTTGCAGAAGAGGGACTGTTACCATTATCTGGGAGGATTCTGGTGGTTGGTAGGATATTATGGGTATTGAAATCTTTAGGGTTTTTGTTTTTGTTATTTTTGTTTCCTTTGCTGGAGGTGGTGTTTGATTGCCTAGACTTGTTTTGATTTGTGGTTGTGGGTGATTTGATCTTTGGGGCATTGATTTTTTGACGGGTATGGTGGGTCTACATGAATGATTTTTGCTGACAGAGGTGGAATAGCCAGGTGGGGGTGGAAGGTGGCTGTATGGGCTGGTTGGGGATGATAAGACATTGAGAACTATGTCCTCAGAAAGAAGGGAAGAGGAAGGAGATACTGGCAATGGATCAGTGATGTTAATTGGCAGTTGTAATGCTGGTTGCACTTAGGTTTGACATGCTTGTTTTGAATGGTTTGATTCCAGTGTATTATGACTACCAGTTTCATGGTTTGTTTGCACATTACTAACATGCACAATGAGTGTTTTAGTATCAGTTATGTTTATACACAAAACTTTGCTTGTATGAGGCAAAACTTCTACTTCATCACTTATCACTTCTTCTATCACTTCATCTTCAATGTGGTTTGTTAATACAGCAAATCTATTTTGATCCATCCCACCATATTCTTTATCGACATCTAAGGTTGGTTCTTTCTCAATTTCATTTTCAACTTCTTCAACCTTTTCATCAGACAAATGGGTTCTATTTTCACCATGATTGGTTGTCCTTATTCCTTCATTACCAGATCCTACATTCCTTTCAACTGGTTTCTCTCTTCCAATCTTTTGCCACTGCTGATTATTGATATATTGCTTACCATTACGATTCACCTTGTCTCCTTTTTATTTTTCAGATTTTTTCATATTCTCACAATCCTTCTGTTTTTACCAAAATTGGGCACAACACTCTTCGGAAGTATTTGAAGAGATAAAATGAAGAAGTTAAATGGAAAAAGAGGATTATCTAACAAACACTTCAAAAACAAATAAGAAAGTACGCAGAAACATAGGGATTTAGAGTGGTTCGACGTGTTGCCTACGTCCACTATGAAATGATTGACTTTTATTAACTCTTCTCTACTGGTTACAACGGATTACAACAGTAAATCTCGAATACAACAGTGAAATTCGAATACAATGGTGAATTCGGCAGAGTTTGGATGTCAAAGAGCCAAAAGATCCCTTTTATGTAGGTTCTGGGCTACTATTTATAGGCGTAGGTTGCAAATATCTCGCTCAAATCTCGGGAGACCTCTTCTGCCACATGGGCGGGCCCACACGATCGATCTCATGTGATTTGCACTCGGTCCGTGATCGATACGAACGAATTTCGTATCGATCAAGATTTGAGCCAATCGAGTCGAAATTTAGCATGAACATTCTTTAGGTTGTATGCAAGCTCTTGTGAAAATTTGGTGGCATTTGGACTTGTAGATTGTGAGTTATGATCGATGCAAGTTTGTACTCTTCGAAGGCTGTCGCCTTCATATCGATGTCGTTCGTATCGATGGTTTCACATCGATGATTCTGCACGTGATGCCGGTTGACGTGGCACTTGTTTCTAGGATCGATCTACATTTCATGCCAAATTGATCGAGTCTTTCCAATGTTTACGCCTCGTACGCATCGATCGAACATGGCCTTATTCGCATCGATCGGTTATGCCTCATTTCGTATCGATTCTGCGTATTCCATTCGCATCGATGCTTTGTGTTTTATTTCGTATCGATGAGAAGCATCAGTTTCGTATCGATCGCTTAAACGCCACTTCGTATCGATGGATGGGCGGCTTCTTCGTATCGACCACAGTGTAGCTACTTTTGTATCGATGGGAGATATTGATTCTGTATCGACCTATGGCCGATCGATACGAATTATGCCGAAGAAAGATCGTTATGAAATAGACTCCCAGTGTTATCCACTGATGGATACGAAGTAGGCGATCACGGATGGATACGAAGTAGGCGGTCATAGATGGATACAAAGTGGACGTTTATCGATTGATACGAACAAGCCAGAGGTGATCTGCTTTGATGGTCTGAAATTTCTCCCGGCTATTCATCATATCCCGGCACGTGAAGCAGAGTTCCATCGCCTGTAACAACGACGTCTCTGTTCAACATGACGCGTTTGTACACTTGGTTGAAAAAATCTCGGAGGTATCTATTGAGCGACAATATGAAATTGATCGTTTGAAATTGGAAGCTGGCTGTGACAAGAACATCATCAAGCATCAAGATAAAGAGCTCACTTCGTATAAGTTGAAGCTTGAAGCCATGGAGCAAAGCGCAAAAGACACTGCCGAGGCCGTCACTCGTTTAGAGATGACCCATAGGAAGGAACTCGATGAAGCAGTCCAGCGCAGCGGTGCCCTTGCCTTAGAAAAAGATTCTATCCAGAAAGAAAGGGACGCGCTTGCTATACAAGTCAAAGAGTTGAAAGAATTACTCTCTAAGGAGAAAGAGGATAAAGTAGCTGCTCAAGAAGAGTCACAACGATATTGCAATGAAATCGTTGCTACTTGGCTTTTGAAAACGAAGCTCGACGACGAACTTGCTGGAGTTGAAAAAATGAAAGACAAAGCCCGTGAGGAGGGCAAAAGAAAAGCTTCGGAGGAGATTGACTCTCGCCTCGAGGCGGCCGCAGAGGCCGGCAGGGAAGAGGTCAAGTGCATGTTTGACCCGTTGATTGTTGAGTACGGTGCCCGCGTCCTTATGCATCGCGACTTGACATTCTTGGGCGAGGGCTATCTTGAATCCCTAGCTGAGGCCTGGGAAACTTTAGTGAAGATTAGGAGAATCGAGTCGGGCTCTGAAGAAGTCAATGAGGATGCCCTGGTGAAGGAATTTCTTAGAGGGAACGAGCCAGCGGACTTATCAGCAGCTTTGGCGCTTTATAGCAAAGGCTCTCCCCTACCAAAAGAGAAAAATGATGAAGCTGGCCCATCTAGGGCTAATACTACGGCTCCTCATATCGCTGCTCCTCCCACTGCTCAATCGGCTGGTCGGCCGACACTTGACACATTTGAGCAGCATGCCGGCTACGATCCTGAAGATCCCGGGCTTGGCGTTCACGTGCTATCCCCTATTCTGGAGGGCGAAACTCCACGCGCAACTAATAGCCAGCCAGAACCCGGTAGGGAACTCTTCTTTTTTAGAAGTTAAAAGATCTGTCACTTTCTAGTAGCGGTTATTCGTCCTAATGTTCATTCTTTATGTTTTCATGCAGGCTGCTCTGATCCTGAGCCAACTCCAAGGAGCAATGACGCCAAGGAGGAGGCAGAGAAAACAAGCGACGTTGCTCATGCGGGAGTAACTCCTGGCCCTGAAGCTCAAGTGATCGGGGCGCTAGATGATGATAAGTTTGACACTTCATCTCCCGCCGAAGGGAGTTATGAAATCGAGATCACTGGCGCCTCCGAACATATTTCAAAGATGCGCATGAAAGAGCGTCTCGCCGAAGAGGAGAAGAAAAAAGTCGAGATCAAAGTTGAGCCTGAAATACTGGAACTCACCGACCCGCGGAACAGACCTTTGAAGATCATTCTCCCTGGCAGGTCCAAACCGCTGGATGTTCCTTCTCCTACTCCTGACTCCGCTTCTTTAGCAAGCAAGAAATCCAAGAAGAAACGTGACGGAGAGGAGTCCTCGGAAAAAACAAAAGAAGACAAGAAAAAGAAAACGAAGAAATAATCGCTACACTCGTTCAACGAGTTTTTTGCTTAAGTCTTGTAACTACTTTTATCTTTTGTCTCCGTAGTTTGTGTAGATAGATTTCTGACTCCAAGTTTTGGAGGAACAACTGCATAACCTCATTTTGGACTATTAAAGAAAGTTTAGTTCCTTAGTCGTTTAAACGATTCTTCGAAATGGCATACTTCTTGTTCTACATTTCTTGAGTACTTAGAATATTTTCTAAATTCGCGTTCCAGGGACTTAAAGTAAGTTGATCCGCATTCAGGGGATTCGGAGATTGAGATTGTTAATACTCTAGTCCGCTCTCTGGGGACTTAGAGTATTCCGGTCCGCACTCTGGGGACTCGGAGATTGAAATCGTTTATACTCTAGTCCACGCTCCGGGGACTTAGAGTACTCCGGTCCGCACTCTGGGGACTCGGAGATTGAAATCGTTTATACTCTAGTCCGCTCTCCGGGGACTTAGAGTACTCCGGTCCGCACTCTGGGTACTCGGAGATTGAGATTGTTAATACTCTAGTCCGCTCTCTGGGGATTTAGAGTATTCTGGTCCGCACTCTGGGGACTCGGAGATTGAAATCGTTTATACTCTAGTCCACGCTCCGGGGACTTAGAGTACTCCAGTCCGCACTCTGGGGACTCGGAGATTGAAATCGTTTATACTCTAGTCCGCTCTCCGGGGACTTAGAGTACTCCGGCACTCTGGGGACTCGGAGATTGAGATTGTTAATACTCTAGTCCGCTCTCGGGGGACTTAGAGTACTCCGGTCCGCACTCTGGGGACTCAGAGCTTTGACTGGTTCTACCGGGTATAGCCCCTTCGACTTCCACTTTTTCCCCTATAAAACCAGGCACTTCCCCTCTTCTCTCCTTTACTCTTTTACTTCTGTCACTCCATAAAGATTTGCAATTCTCGCCAGTCAACCAGACTTAAAACCTAATTACTCCTTCCTAAGCTCCAATCTGCAAACTAGGTATTACTCCTTGTACGATTCAAATAGTTTCAAACGAGATAGCCGGGTGGGTCATGTAGCTTTCGAGTAGGTCGTCTTTATTGCTGAACGATGGTGCAAGGCGAGGAGGGATGATCAGGAGTGTTCGCACATAAGATCATTGGGCGGTTAGCTTCTTCGTGTCGAACCGAAGTTAAAGGAGAAGAAAGAAGAATGAAAGCATTGGAGGTGGTAAGGGTGTTGAACAGCATAGCTCTGGTTCGGCGTATGTTGTCATGCGCCGGACGATGAAATGGAGGGCTAAGGTGAAGGAATGAATCAGTGGGATGCCGAACGAATACGAATGCCGAACAATATCTTAGCCAAACAAAACCAAGGCCGAACACTACTTACATGCCGAACAACAACTTAGCCGGACACTACTTAAATGCCGAACAACAACTTAGCCGAACAGTATTTTATCCGAACAAAACCAAGGCCGAACATTACTTAACTGCCGAACCAGTATATGTTGAACAACAGTAATGCCGAACAATGCAAATGCCGAACAATCATAAAGGCCGAACGACATAAATGCCGAACCACGATTCACCGAACGATTGTGAATGTTGAAAACCACGTTGGCCGGTCAAAACTTAGCCGTTCGTGCCAAATGATACCTTTCACCGAACAGGAATTACGCCGAACACTTATTAACTATACCTATTCATATAGCAAAACAAGAACCAGGACCTAAGCATACTAGCATATATGAAACTGACCTGGATTGTTAACTTCCTAGCCTTAGTAGACATAAATCTGAACTTAGATTAGCATACGTTTTCTGAATCTGAAACTGTAGTAACCACAAGGCGGGCTTTTTGAGACGGTCAGCGATGACGGTCTTCGAAGGCAACGATTCGAAGCTCACTTTCGTATCTTTGTAACCTTTAGATTCTCAATGCTTACACACGACTGCTTGCACTAGTTTACACACCACGTGGAGGGAACACTCGTATTGTTAATTCTAACATTCTACGTTTTTCAAGTATAGTTTTCACAGGTGCTTAGACAGATTCATTATTTATTGGGGATGTCTAAATTATCCAGCTCTGCCACTATATCTGATAGGCCTGGGCCTTCATCAAAGCAGGAAATCGCTGATACTTCAAATCCGTCGACTTCCCCTGCTCGTAACTTAGCTCCTGATGCCCTGGAGGCAATAATTCTCTTAGACAATCCGATCGACTCACATGCTTCGAAGATTAATGAAGTCGCACTTCGGCGAATATGCTCCATCCATGGGATCCCCTTCGCCGATGTGTTGGTCCCGTCGAGACACGATCATCCTCACCTGCCACCAGTCGGATATACCGCCTGTAACAAGTTCATGTGCTGGATGGGCAGCGTGCCTCCATTCAATTTATTTCTTCGGGACGTGTTGCAGTACATAGATATTGCCCCGTCGCAGCTGCATCCAAACGGTCACGCGTTTATATACGAGACCTACCTACTCTTCATGGCCGTCTTCCCTAGGCCTCCAACTTCTGGCGACATTAGATATATTTACATGATCAAGAAGCGGAAGGATAGCCCCTCCTTCATGTTCCTCGAGCCGTACCACAAATGCCAGATCTTAACCGAAGCATGTAGCAAATTCGCCATGTACAAACAGGAATGGTTCTATGTGCGTTGCCCTCCTGGTTTCGCGAGGAGATGGGTCGAAGGCAGTAAGTCTCTTCCCTAAGTTATCATTCGTATTTAATTGGAGTTATGCTTTTTCTAACTCCTCATTTCATCTTTTCAGGTATTAACCCGCGTCCGGAGGGCCAAGGATATTCTGAGGCTATTGAAGCCATTAGAGCTCTTCCTGCCAAGGAACGAGACATCCGAATCCTCCTTTCAAATGAATCACTATCGAGGTTCAGACTATTAGCAAGTGGTCGCCGGATTAGTCTCCCGGAGGGTGTTTCCATTCCCAAGCCTGCATCCGGCAAAGGGAAAAAACAAGCTGGATCGTCGTCACGTCGTACTCCCGATGCGCACGTAGAGGGTGAACACAGGGAGGATGAAGCTCTTGAGACTCAAGGTGAGAATGTGGGTCCCGCTTGGAACCCGGCGGTCGAAGTGCATGACATTGAAACATCCTCCTCCCCATTGAAGGGAAAGAAGAAATTGACATACAAGATACTGAAGGAGAAAGTCGGCGGAACTTCAAAAGTTACACTCATCCCGTCCGAGAAAGAGGCTTCTTCACAGAATATGGAAAGTTCTTTAAAGGGTCTGTCGAACCTTTCCATCCCTGACGATATACTCAATTATGGTTTTGACGATCCAGAAGCCCTTAAATTTCATTCGCTTGCTAGAGGCAACGCGGGAGCTCAACCTCCAGTCCAGGGAGATAACACTCCAATCAGTAAAGATAAAGGAATCGGTCCGTCGGGGGGAACACTAGGACACACACGCACACACGCACTTCACCAAACACTTCAAGTTTTTTCATTACTCCGATTTTTCTTAACTCGTTGTTATTTTCATTCTTCGTAGGTGACATGGGGCGCTCACACGGACTCGATCGCCTCCACGGCTCTTCCATATTTCACCATCCCGGACGGGATTCAGGCTCGGGTAGACGCAGGGACAAAGATGATTATGAGGATCGAGACAACCATCCTCGCGACTCGTCTTATCGAAAGATGACATATTCCCAATCTTCACAGTCTCATGATCCTCCCCCCCCCCCCAAACTGAGCCGAATAGAGAGAAGCCTTCGCAGAAGGGGTCCCAACCTGATGTTTCCCGAGAACAACACTCCGGTTCTTCGAGTACAAGGCAAACTCGGGAGCATCGAAAAAGAGTAGAACTCTCAAACCCTCCTCCCCCTACTCCCGCGGTTGACCCAACTGTAGTAGAGAAGATGGTCGATCTTAAGGCCAAATTCCCAAAAATCTGATTTGATGGTATGAAATTCCTCCCGGCTATTCATCATATCCCAGGGCACGTGAAGCAGAGTACCATCGCCTGTAACAACGACGTCTATGTTCAACATGACGCGTTTGTACACTTGGTTGAAAATTTTTTGAAGGTATCTGTTGAGCGACAATATGAAATTGATCGTTTGAAAGTGGAAGCTAGCTGTGACAAGGACATCATCAAGCATCAAGATGAAGAGCTCGCTTCGTATAAGTCAAAGCTTGAAGCCGCGGAGCAAAGCGCAAAAGACACTGCCGAGGCCGTCACTCGTTTAGAGATGACCCATAAGAAGGAACTCAATGAAGCAGTCCAGCGCAGCGGTGCCCTTGCCTTAGAAAAAGATTCTATCCAGAAAGAAAGGGACGCGCTTGCCATACAAGCCAAAGAGTTGAAAGAATTACTCTCTAAGGAGAAAGAGGATAAAGTAGCTGCTCAAGAAGAGTCACAACGATATTGCGATGAAATCGTTGCTACTCGGCTTTTGAAAACGAAGCTCGACGACGAACTTGCTAGAGTTGAAAAAATGAAAGATGAAGCCCGTGAGGAGGGCAAAAGAAAAGCTTCGGAGGAGATTGACTCTCGCCTCGAAGCGGCCGTAGAGGCCGGCAGGGAAGAGGTCAAGTGCATGTTTGACCCGTTGATTGCTGAGTACGGTGCCCGCGTCCTTATGCATCGCGACTTGACATTCTTGGGCGAGGGCTATCTTGAAGCCCTAGTTGAGGCCTGGGAAACTTTAGTGAAGATTAGGAGAATCGAGTCGGGCTCTGAAGAAGTCGATGAGGATGCCCTGGTGAAGGAATTTCTTAGAGGGAACGAGCCAGCGGACTTATCTGCAGCTTTGGCGCTTTATAGCAAAGGCTCTCCCCTATCAAAAGAGAAAAATGATGAAGCTGGCCCATCTGGAGCTAAGACTACGGCTCCTCATATCGCTGCTCCTCCCACTGCTCAATCGGCTGGTCGGCCGACACTTGACCCATTCGAGCAGCATGCCGGCTACGATCCTGAAGATCCCGGGCTTGGCGTTCACGTGTTATCCCCTATTCTAGAGGGCGAAACTCCACGCGCAACTGATAGCCAGCCAGAACCCGGTAGGAAACCCTTCTTTTTTAGAAGTTAAAAGATCTGTCACTTTCTAGTAGCGATTATTCGTCCTAATGTTCATTCTTTATGTTTTCATGCAGGCTGCTCTGATCCTGAGTCAACTCCGAGGAGCGATGACGCCAAGAAGGAGGCAGAGAAAACAAGCGATGTTGCTCATGCGGGAGTAACTCCTGGCCCTGACGCTCAAGTGATCGGGGCGCTAGATGATGATAAGTTTGACACTTCATCTCCCGCCGAAGGGAGTTATGAAATCGAGATCACTGGCGCCTCCGAACATACTTCGAAGATGAGCATGAAAGAGCGTCTCGCTGAAGAGGAGAAGAAAAAAGTCGAGATCAAAGTTGAGCCTGAAATACTGGAACTCACCGACCCGCGGAACAGACCTTTGAAGATCATTCTCCCTGGCAGGTCCAAACCGCTGGATGTTCCTTCTCCTACTCCTGACTCCGCTTCTTTAGCAAGCAAGAAATCCAAGAAGAAACGTGACGGAGAGGAGTCCTCGGAAAAAACAAAAGAAGACAAGAAAAAGAAAACGAAGAAATAATCGCTACACTCGTTCAACGAGTTTTTTGCTTAAGTCTTGTAACTACTTTTATCTTTTGTCTCCGTAGTTTGTGTAGATAGATTTCTGACTCCAAGTTTTGGAGGAACAACTGCATAACCTCATTTTGGACTATTAAAGAAAGTTTAGTTCCTTAGTCGTTTAAACGATTCTTCAAAATGGCATACTTCTTGTTCTACATTTCTTGAGTACTTAGAATTTTTTCTAAATTCGCGTTCCAGGGACTTATAGTAAATTGATCCGCATTCAGGGGATTCAGAGATTGATATTGCTAATACTCTAGTCCGCTCTCTGGGGACTTAGAGTATTCCGGTCCGCACTCTGGGGACTCGGAGATTGAAATCGTTTATACTCTAGTCCACGCTCCCGGGACTTAGAGTACTCCGGTCCGCACTCTGGGGACTCGGAGATTGAAATCGTTTATACTCTAGTCCGCTCTTCGGGGACTTAGAGTACTCCAGTCCGCACTCTGGGGACTCGGAGATTGAGATTGTTAATACTCTAGTCCACTCTCTGGGGACTTAGAGTATTCCGGTCCGCACTTTGGGGACTCGGAGATTGAAATCGTTTATACTCTAGTCCACGCTTCAGGGACTTAGAGTACTCTGGTACGCACTCTGTTGACTCGGAGACTGAAATCGTTTATACTCTAGTCCGCTCTCCGGGGACTTAGAGAACTCCGGTCCGCACTTTGGTGACTCGGAGATTGAGATTGTTAATACTCTAGTCCGCTCTCTGGGGACTTAGAGTATTCCGGTCCGCACTCTGGGGACTCGGAGATTTAAATCGTTTATACTCTAGTCCACGCTCCGGGGACTTAGAGTACTCCGGTCCGCACTCTGGGGACTCGGAGATTGAAATCGTTTATACTCTAGTCCGCTCTCCGGGGAGTTAGAGTACTCCGGTCCGCACTCTGGGGACTCGGAGATTGAAATCGTTTATACGAGTTCGTACATCGCACAGAATAATGTAGTTCTAGTAATTCATCACCCGACTATGAGATATAGAAATATCAGTAATTCATGGAAAATACGGCTTCAAGCCTTTATTAATGAAAAACAACTAAACTGCCTGATTACATGACTAAAAAGAAACTAAGTTACGACTGAACGAAAATATATAAGAAACAACTGTGCCTAAAACAGGAAAAAACATACTAAATGTAATAATGTCGCAAATGTTCATTGTTCCACGCTCGAGGGAGTGTCACGCCATCAACGGTCGCTAGCTTGAATGTTCCCTCTCCAAGCTTCCGTTCAATGACGTATGGACCTTCCCAGTTGGGATTCATGCGTGATGGTACCGGGAAAACTCGTTTCAGAACGAGATCACCCACATCAAAAATTCTTGGATGGACTCTGTCGCCGTAGTACCGCTTGACTCGGTGCCTATGTGCTACCGCCCTTAAATCAGCCTCTTCACGTTTTTCATCGACACAGTCCAGCGATTCCAATAAGAGATCTTGATTTGTCTTGGGATCATAATATGTCACTCGGTGTGATGGAACTTCAAGTTCCACGGGTATAACGGCTTCCGAGCCGTATGCCAATGCGAACGGAGTGTGGTCGGTCGCGGACTTGTGGGTGGTTCTATAAGCCCATAATGTTGTCGGGAGTTCATCTACCCACTTGCCTCCGACTTTCTCCAAACGCTTCTTCAGTATGGACTTGATTATTTTGTTTACAGCCTCGACTTGTCCGTTAGCCTTTGGATGTGCAACGGCGGCGAACTTCTTCTCAATGCCATACTTAAAACAAAACTCTTTGAACTCTCTACTTTCAAACTGCGTTCCGTTGTCTGTAATGATGGTTCGAGGGAGGCCAAAGCGGCATATAATGTTTCGCACAACGAAATTAATGACCTTCTTAGAGGTGATCGTGGCTAGAGGTTCTGCCTTGGCCCATTTTGTGAAATAATCGACTGCAACTATCGCGTATTTCGCGCCACCTTTGGATATTGGCAAAGAGCCGATTATGTCGATTCCCCAGATTGCAAATGGCCAGGGTCTAACCATTTGTGTGAGTTCTGTTGATGGAGTCCTCGGGATTTTTTCATATCTTTGGCACTTGTCACATTTCCTTACGTAGTCTGCAGCATCCCGTTTTACGGTTGGCCAGTAATATCCATAGCGAAGAATCTTTTTTGCTAGCGTTTGCCCCCCGGTATGGTCGCCACATTCCCCTTCGTGAACCTCCTTCAAGACCCGCTTTGTCTCATCATGAGAGATGCATCGTAATAAGGGAACCGAGAACCCCTTTCGATACATTAATCCACCCTGCATCACATATCGCGCGGCCTTTCGAAGGACCTGTCGTCTTTCGCTCCTTTTTTCTGGTAAAGTCCCGTTCGTCAGGTACAGTTTGAATGGGGTTATCCACGACTCCTTCTCGATTTCCGTTTCCAACACACAATCAACTTTCATCTCGTCTATGCTCGGAGCATGCAAGGCCTCAACGGGAAACAATCCCATTTGCTGCGCATCGCCAGTGCTTGCAAATTTAGCCAACGAGTCGGCTTCTTTATTCTGTTCGCGCGGGACATGCGAAATATCATAACGCTCAAGGTTCGACAGTAGTTCTTGAACCAGAACAAGGTACAGAGCAAGCTTCTGTCCCTTTGCTTGGTAATCTCCCCGCACTTGGTAGACCACCAACTGCGAGTCACAAAAGATTTCAACTAATTTGACTCCGAGTTCTCCAATGAGTCTTAAGCCAGCAATTAGTGCTTCATATTCTGCTTCGTTATTTGTGGCCGGGAAATCGAACTTCAAAGCGTAACAAATCGATCGATTTTCTAGAGTTACAAGAACTACTCCCGCACCGGAGCAACGGTCGTTTGATGCCCCATCGGTGTATAATTTCCATCGAACGGGGGGCATTACGTTGTGACCATCTGGTTCGTCAGATACAGTAAACTCAGCGATGAAGTCTGCTAATGCTTGCCCTTGTATGGCTCTCTGTGGTAAGTAAGCGATATCGAACTGGCTCAACTCGATGTTCCGTTTTAACAACCTCTCAAAGGTTTCTGGTCGTTGGAGTACTTGCCGTAGGGGCTGATCGGTATAGACACTGACTGAGTGCGCTTGAAAGTACGGGCGCAGCTTCCCTGACGCAATCACCAAGCAATAGGCCAATTTCTCGATCTTAGGGTAATTTCTTTCTGCCCTCGTTAAACACTTACTAACGTAATATACCGGCTTTTGGACTCGGTCCTCCTCGCGGACCAAAATGGCACTTATAGCGTGTGGGGATACAGCCAAGTATACGTACAACATCTCGTGTTCTATTGGTTTGGACAGCACTGGAGGACTCTCCAGAAGCCTCACCAGATCCCTGAATGCTTCCTCACAATTGGATGTCCACTCGAAATTCCTCTTTCCTTTCTTTATTATATCAAAGAAAGGAATGCACTTGTCCGTGGCCCTGGATATGAATCAACTCAACGCAGCCACTTTCCCGTTCAAGCTTTGCACTTGCTTTATAGTTCTGGGCACTTGCACATCTCAGATAGCTTGAATCTTTTCTAGGTTAGCTTCAATTCCCCTAGCATTAACAATGAATCCCAAAATCTTCCCTGACGCAACACCGAAAGAGCACTTTAGAGGGTTGATCTTCATCCCATAATATCTGAGTATATCGAACATCTCTGCCAAGTCTCGAATGTGGTCGTTTGACTGTCGTGACTTCACGAGCAAGTCATCCACATAGACTTCCATCGTTCTACCAAGCTGTTCTTTGAACATTCGATTCACTAAACGTTGATAAGTCGCTCCTGTGTTTTTCAATCCGAAGGGCATTACTACATAGCAATATAGCCCAACGTCTGTGACGAAACTGGTGTGTTCTTGGTCCAGAATATGCATCGGAATTTGATTGTTGCCCGAGTATGCATCCATGAATGATAATAGCTCGTGTCCTGCCGTGGAGTCAACCAATTGATCAATCCTAGGCAACGGAAAACTGTCCTTGGGGCATGCCTTGTTCAAATCGGAATAGTCTACACAAGTTCTCCATTTCCCATTTGCCTTTTTTACCAGCACGGGGTTTGATACCCATTCAGGGTAGAGGGCGTCGCGGACGAACCCATTGGCTCTGAGTTTGTCCACTTCCTCTCTGAGAGCAGCGGACCTCTCTGGGTCCATTCTTCTCCTTTTTTGTTTAACTGGGACGTATTTCGGGTCTATGTTCAACATATGACTCGTAATGGCGGGAGAAATCCCGCACATATCAGAATGCACCCAGACAAAAACATCAAGATTTGCCTGGAGGAAATCACTAAGGTCTTCAGTCATTGCGGGGCCGAGTTATGATCCGATCTTCAATACTTGCGATGGGTCGTCTCGGCTGACTGAAATGTCAACTGTTAATTCGGCCGGCGCCGCCTTTTCTTCCCTAGGTTTCTCATCGTCGTCTCTCGGATCTATGTCTCTGAAGATCCGAGAATTATGCCCGAGCCAGGGCTCGGGCATTACTTGTCAATTGTCAGTATTAAGGATGCGGACGAGATTGTCCGCAACCTTTCCTTTCTCCCTTCGATGGGCCTCTCGGAGCTTGGCCACATAACAGGCACGACCAGCTGCTTGGTCGCCATGAACAACACCTACTCCTTTGTCAGTTGGGAACTTCAAAGTTAAGCACCACGGGGCTAATGCTGTCCTAAACTCAGCCAGGGCCGGTCGGCCCAAGAAAACATTATACGGAGAATCCACATCCAAAACTACGAAGGGTAGGATTCACACCCTCCGACGTTCGCCTTGTCCCAGTTCAACTGGTAACTCAACATACCCCACTGCATCGGTCGCTGCGCCATTAAAGCCGTGTATACAAGCTTTGGACGGTTTCAAATCCTTTGTTTCCATTTTCATCTGGTCATAAGCCTTTTTGAAGATGATGTTGACAGAACTTCCACAATCAATCAGAATTCTTTTCACATAAGCCGGTCCGATCGTCGCAGATATGACCATCGGGTCGATGGTTGGTGCCTCCACTTGGTCAGCATCTCTGTTTCTGAACACTATATCGTCTGTCATCATGCACAGTTGCTTAGCAGGGGTCCCATCCTCCATGTTGGAACAACACTCGAAATCTGCATGTTTCAGGGAACTAGCGTACCGCTCCATCTCCTGCCAATTCTTATCCGCGGGGTGAGGCCCGTCGATGATCATGTTTATGACCAGTCTACCCACAGTCCGGGCGGGTTCCTCGGGGTGGCGCGGAGCTGGTGCACGTCCTGGGTTGGATGTTCCCTGTCCTCCCTCCTATGGATCCTTCACAAATTCCTGCAACTTTTTCTGCCTGATCAACTTCTCTATAGCATCGTGTAGGTGTCTGCACTCTTCCGTGTTGTGCCCGTAAGTCTCATGGAAGCGGCAGTATTTTCCAGTCCGTTTCTGTTCCTCGGTTGACTCTTTTGGACGTGGCTTTCTGTAATGAAAGGTATTGCAGGTTGAGAGGTAAATGTTCTCAAGAGACGCATTCAGCAGTGTATACTCGTTGTAGCTCGGAATTCTCGGCTTCCACTTCCCCGCTTCTCTCTTCTTCCCTTGATTTCTTCCTCCAGACTCCTTAGGCTGCCCAGGCTTGTTCTGGACATTAACTTGGACTTTTTCCGAGTTGTCTCCGGACTGCTTCACAGTAATGTTGCTTTTCACGGACTCCTGGACAGGTCCCGGTGCCTTATCTCGCCTTACCCACCTAGCTTCCTCTCTCCTTATGAACTGGTGTGCCTTTGAGTAAAAACGCTCTAGCGTAGTCGGGGGTTTTCCTGCCAACCAGTCTCCGAATTCAGAATCCGGGTCCACACCTCGCATCACATCCGTTAGGATTCCATGATCATTGGGATTACAGACTTCAGTTGCCGCAACATGGAATCTTTGTAAATATTCTTTCAATGACTCCTCGGATTTTGGATTACACTTGACAGAGACATTACGTCCTTTGGACGAGTAATGTGTATCCTGAACTGCTCAATAAACTTCTTTGCCAACTCCTCGAAATTGGATATGAACCGCAGAGGAAGTCGGGTGAACCACATAGTAGCGATCCCAGATAGAGTAATTGGAAAGCATCTACACTTGGTTGCATCATTTGCTCTAGGTGAATCCATCATCCACTCGTACCTCATGACATGCTGTCTAGGATTAGTCTTTCCCTCATAAGCAGGGATAGTTGGCATACTAAACTTTCTGGGGTACGCCGCCTACAGCATAATGTCTGTAAACGGAGTATGACTTCTTGATACTCCCCAATCGTCATTCAATAAGCCTTGATTTTCTTTCATCAATTGTCTGACCATGGCTGTCAGATCTGGTGTTTGTATGGAAGGCGAAAGGTTAGAGTCTGTTCTACGCGATTGTCCATGCTGATGCCTCCTCTCCTGGCGATCTGCCAAACGTGCATCTTGAGGTTCGACATTGTTAGCGTTTTGATGGTCTAGGTCTCTAGCCTCCACCTACACTCCAGTCCCTAAGTTTCCAGCTCCGGCTTGGTCACAGTCTCCAACTGTTCGAACAGCAGCACCTATCCGCGCAGTTTCAGTCTTACGGCGCCTACGCCTGGGAGGTTCATCGGATGAAGTTGAGCTGTCGGATGAGGAGTAAGGGGCGGGATTGCCCCCAGCATTCTGTTGCTGTTGTTGAGTGAGTTGTGCCATCAAGTTGGCGTTAGCTTGCATCTGCTCTCCTAGTTGTCTCCTGCTCTCCCTGAGTTCTCTCATCAAGTCGTTGAACTCTATTTTGGTGACAACTGGAGTCTGGTCCTGGGCGGCAATTCCTACACCCGAAATCGCTGGCTGATTGCTAGGTCTTGCTTGTTACATGCTAGCAGTCTCGTGGGCGTCCGCATTATGAGAAGCTGACCTGGTACGTGGTTTTGCCATTGTAGAGTTATTGGTATGAACTCTGAGTAGAATCAATAGACATCCTATCAATGAGTCGGATCTTCTTTGGGGGATTTATTCAATCCAGTAGCTTCAAAGCAGATCCTTGAGGTCTGAGAATTCAACTCTCAATGAAAGCACAAAAGTGTTAGCACCAAAATTGGTCACTAACCTCGTTGAGAAAGTTTGTGTAGAGATATAAGTGATGAAGATAAATTAAATAAGGAAGAATGTGCTAAATTAAATGCAGAAAGTAAGAACACTGGATTTATAGGGGTTTGGCGTAATTGCCTACGTCCACTTTGAGGTTAAACTTTATTAATCTTCTTAATGATTGATTACAAATACAATTCGTAGATCGAACACTTGAATGAAATTGCTAAATAAAGAAGATGAGTTTTGAAAATGGCAGAGTCTCCCCAGTGTTCTCCGAAAAGTCTTCTTTCACTGTGCCCCTGCCCCTCTATTTATAGACAAAGATGGGTTGGACTTCCCAGGTGGGCTCGGCAGCCGAACATCTTGGCCCAAATAGAGTGGTCGGCGTATGCCGAACCAAATAGGCCGAACAGTTGGATGCCGAACCACACTCTCTATGCCGAATGAATACGCTTGCTGCGTGGGATGAGTAGAACGAGTATCAGTCGAAGCCGAACGTGCCTCTGGCCGAATGAAGCGTCTGGCCAAACAATACCTTTGGCCGAATGAAGCTCTTAACCGAACGTTGTCTCTGGCCGAACGATGGCACTGGCCGAACGATAGCTTTAGCCGAACAATGCTTTTGGCCGAACAGTATCTCTGGCCGAACGAAAGCTTTAGTCGAGCAATGCTTCTGGCCGAACAGTGTCTCTGGCCGAACGAGAGCTTTAGCCGAACAATGCTTCTGGCCGAATGATGTTTCTTGGCCGAACGAGAGCTTTGGCCGGACGTTGCCTTTAGCCGAGTAGTGCCTTTGGCCAAACGATGGTTCTGGCCGAACGATAGCTTGTGACGAATAACACAGCCATGTCGAGCAATTGTATATGCCGAACGTCTTTCGATGCCGAGCGCTTACAGACGCCGAGTGTTACTGAATGCCGAGTACTCCTAGATACCGATTATTCCTGAACACCGAGTTCCTAGTTGTCTGGTCAGGTCTCCAGGAAACACTTGTCATGTCTTGTCAATTGTAGCTCGATCCGGACTCGGACAAAATTCATTGATATCCATAGTGAGCCTGCGTATAACCGATCTTCGAGATGGACTATCTTCGGTTTCCAGTTAAGTTCCTGGTATCACGGCCTTGCCAAAAGGTGGGATAACACCTTCTATTTATTTATGTCCTCATTCCTCAACCTTGCCTCACAGTCCTTTGTTAGATGACCAAAAACTTTGCATTTCAAACATCTTTATGGTTTCCATAGATAACTAACATGAACCATCTGTTCACTTCCATTCACCAACTTAACAGGAAAACTGTCAACTAGTTCCTGGTCAGGATACACTTCGACCATACATTTAGCATAATTGATTCTCTCAAGCTTCTCAGTGGATTCATCAAAACATAAAAGCTTACATATTCTTGTATCCAACCAGTTAATGCCAAGCAAGGACCAAGCATTCCCCAAGGCTGCAACCAAACCGGAACTGATTTAACCCATCCACAAACACTCCCCAAGGAAGGTGACCATTCTTGTATTACAAAAAATTTATTTATTATTATTATTGGGTCACTCTTAAGGATCTTTTGTTTGTCCTTAATGCAAGAAAGTTGGAAAAGAAACAGAATTCCATCAAATTTGACTTTGACTGAGCCTTTGAGCCTTCAAATCTTCTTAAGGTGCTCAACAACCGCCGTGAAAGATAGCGGTTTGTCCAAGAAAAAACCAACTATATATTCTTTCTAAACTGCAGAGCCAGTAGCAATAACCTCCTCAGGGGGACCAATGCACCATCTTGATATTCTAGGCTTAGGGTTACTGGGATGTACGAACTAGCATTGCGTGGTTTCGATTTAAAAAGCCTAGACCAAGCAAGGGTAGTGACAGGTGGTTGGGTAGGAGGACCTTGGGTAGCAGGTATGGAAGGTTGAACTGGAGATGGAAGGATTGGAGATTGGATTGGAGAAGGAGGGAGATTCGAGGCGGAGGTCAGGGGGTAGGGTGGTGGAAGACAGACCGGAGGCATAAGCAGTGCAAGGAGATAGGACAGGGTACGATTGGACAGAGGAAGGGGATGGGCGGGAATGGGAAGAAGACATAGAAAAATGGAAGGAAAAAATGATCCTTTGTAGCATTACCAAATAAGTATTGATTACTCAAAATTCATTTAGATCCAAAATAGCTTCAGTTATTTTCTAAAATACACACACTTCGTTATTTCATATAATTTATAACCATTTTATCATATATATATATAAGTATAAATCATTTTATTTTGTAAATACCCAATCTCCAACACCTTTAAACATTATGCCATGTATAATGTGTGTGTATAAAAAACATAATTTTAAAATACAATTTTTGTTACTAGCAATTTACATACTGAATTCGAAAATAATTTTCAAAATGTTAAATTATTTACTAATGCATCTTTTCAAGAGTTTATATCATAAATCCTATAATTCCATTCATAAATACATACATGTTGCAATTGTAAATTTCCACCAATTTAAAAATAATATTTAAAATCGTTTTTCAATTCAGATTCTATTCAAAATAGTTCAAATTTGACATAAAAAATTAAACATGTAAAACACACCATTTTAAATTTTATAAATTAGAAAATTTTCAAAAGTGTAAAGAAAGTTTAATATTTTAATTGTTATTTTTTCAATGTGTGACAAAAATATTTATCGAAAACATTCAAAAGTTGCATTCTGCTTACCTTTTTAATTTACTTTCAAAGTTTCTTTGTTAAAAGCAAAAGCAAAAATAAAATCTTTGAAAATAGTTATGTAAAATTACTTCTTATTAAAATTTCCCATTTTTGAAACTCGCACTAAGAAGTAATTATTTTTCGAGCCATTAAACAAACTTCAGCTTCTTTATTTATTTATTTTTTCCAAAAATCTCAAATACCAATATATCTAACATTTCAATTAATTCAGATACATTAATGGAGTAGGCCATAACTTACACTAGCCCAACTAGGTCATACAATCTAAAAAATGCTTAAGTGCCTTCATTACACCTCATCAACATCACTTATACTTTGTGGAATTGAGGGCACTGCTCTTCTTATTTTTCAACCCTAGTCCTACAATTTACACCCCTGTTATCCAGCCATTTGGTCCGGCTACATTTAGATTAACTGGATAAGTTGGACCCAATGATTATCAAGGCAAGCAGCCCAGAGTGATTATCCTAGAGTCTAGGAACCAAGTACATACAGGTCCACGAGACAACGACTGAACAAGCTTAGAAGTGCAATACCCTGGAATACACTAAGTACGGATTGGTATTACACCCTACATAGGGGATCAGTACCGATCCCTAGGGGTTACCCAAAGTGGCCTCCACTTGTATGACACTCTTCTCTATCTACATAGAGAATGATTCAAGTGTTGTTCCAGAATTCCTGTACGTCGTATTGGCAATCCTCATATACAGTCTAGAGCAACAGTTCAACCTTCTATAGATCCATCGCTTGGACCAAAAAACATTTAGGTGACTATGCGAAACAACCTTGGAATCCTGAAGCCAACAACAAGACGTTCCAACACAAGAAATCGCAAGACCATATACTATATGTATAGGGATTAGTACTGATCCCTCGTGTAGGGATCGATACCGATCCCCAACCATAGGTGATATGGAGTTTAAATTTTCTAGAAGACTTAGTCTTGGTAACGAGGTTCTACACGTGAAGTTTCAGCAAGATATTTGGTCGTTTACCTCTATAAATACAAAAGGCATGGTTCATTCTAAGGATCTTTATGCTGCCATTACACTCTTACCCTCTCGTATTTAAGGATCTATTCCGATCCCACTTTCTTGTAATCACTAAAACACTTACAAAAGCAATAAAATCATTCAAAAGGACGTAGGCTAAGATTGCTGAACTACTATAAATTTGTGTGTGCTTGTTTTTTTATCCAATTTCCTCTATTTTTCATTTACTTTCTTCATTTAATATCTGCTGCTTAATTTTTTGGGTGTTTGTACCAATTTTGGTTTAAACATTTTGGTGCTTTATTAAGAACAAGAATCTCAGGCCATTTGGATCATCATCTACTATTGGATTTCTTATATCCAAGAGATAGATCCAGTTTCTCTACCTTTTGATACTACAACTCAAATTTTTAAAGATCTACTAGAAGATTTTTGCCATGGCCCCATAAGGAATCAAGCATGCACCATCACAACCAAAGCTACCCCTAACGATGTTGAGAATCAGAATCCTCGACATGGGAATGAAGCTAACCAGCCGGGACAAACCAAGATTCCGACTCCAACTAACGTTGTTACCAGAGTGGAGATGATTAGGATGACGAAGCAGATGGATGATAGGTTCTAGGCTAGTCAATAGGAGATGAATCAAAAAATGCTTGAGGCTATTGAATGAATTGACTCAAAAAAGCCGTAGATGGAGTACAAGGGTTTCCAGCTAAGAGTCAGAGATTTATTCTTCATCCGAGCAAAGGTGTAGGGATATAAGGCAGAAGGGACCTAAAATACTATTGGAACATCATACCAGGGGAGAGCGCCGACTCAGGGTGCAAGTTTAGGGATTGATACCGACTCTCGAGGAGGAATCGACACCGAACCCCATTATGGTGGGCTTGGTGCTCAATAGTTGAAAGGTGACATGGGTGTGGTCTCTGGACATGCTGTTGATGTTCAAAATATTGATTTCAGACAGTTGTTGACAATACAACTCATGGGAATCAAATAGGGGGATTGCTGGATGAATGGATCCTCTAGAGTTTGAGGAGCCTAGGTACCATGCACCTTCCCGAGGGCGTTCGTCAGGCCAAACACTCAGGACAGGACCCGACTATCGCCATTCAGTCGAACCTGTTGACTCGGACTATTTGGAAGATATGATTAGGAGGTTGGTGAGTGAAAACAAATTCAGAACCAATGTTGAATGAGGCACCAATGCGAGTCAAAACTCGTTCATAGAGGACATTCTTCACGTGAGATATCCTTGGAGATTTAATATGCAAACGAAGTCATTGTATGGAGGAACGACATTTCCTAGGCAACACTTATTGAGATATGAATGGCACATGGTTCAGCCAGAGCTTCAAATGTTATAAAGTGTCGCTGTTTCACAATTTTCCTAGAGGGTATGGCACGATCTGGTTCACTTGGCTTCCCCCGAAGTCCATATTGCCTTTTGCTGAGTTATCGTAGGAGTACATGGATCAATTCCGCTTACACGCTTCGCGTTCGAAGCACGTGATGTCATTATCCAACATTTTTCAAGATGAAGGAGAGTTATTAAGTCACTTTTTGAATCGGTTTCAGATGGCTGTAATAAAATTAACGGATCCTAAGGAAGACATGGTGCTTATGGCTTTATGTAGAGGGGTTCACTTGACTTAGTCAAGGACTGGTTGGAAAGGAGGCAACCATTGACAATGGAAGCTTTTTTCATGAAAGCTAATGAATATTTACATCGGGAGGATGAACACAAGCATCCACGAAGGACCGTTGCTAGAAATTCAGATGAGGTAAAACAAAGTAATGTCGCTGTAAAGCAAACTAGAGGAAATTCTAAGAATGTAAATGTGAAAGTTGGAAATCAAAATGAAGGTCGGAAACAGAACAATAATGGGGCTAAGAAGCGTAAGCCAGATAACCAGAATCATTTTCGGACTCCTACGTATGACAATTACACTGAACTGAATAACTCAATAGAGAAATTCTATCTTGCTACTCGGAACATTGAATTATATAGGAAACCGGCTCTCGGGGGTCAACCGAGAAGGAGAGGAAGTTAGGTAAGTTCTACAGATTCCATGAGACTCATGATCATAATACCAATGAGTGCATGTACTTGCACGACATGATTAAAGGTTTGATTAGAAAAAAGAAATTGCAGCAATATATGAAAGCCCCGCAGGGTGGTAGGTAAGGAACTTCTAGCCCTCCTGGGTCATCTTCATAGCAGGGGCAAGCTTAGCCTGGTGTTAATCCACCCAGGCAGCTAGAAAGAAGTTTGGTGATTAACACAATCATCGGTGGGCGGTATCCTGTTGATAAAAGCTTTGCAGAAATGGATATATACATTGGAGCTATAAAACATGCTGAGAATGAAAGTTGCTATGTTGTTGAGGATGGAGCGCAGGCGAAATAATCTCGAACCATGATAGACAATATTGTTTTCCGGAATAAATTTGCTGAAGGAGTGGAAGCTCCGACGATCGACCCACTCATGATTTCGGCTACGATTAGTCCTACTGTTGTTCGGAAGGTGCTTGTTGACTGCGAGAGTTCAGTCAATACCTTGTTCAAGAAAGCTTATGGTCAAATGATATTGAAGGAGAAAGATTTGAAGCCTAGTAGGTCTTGAATATAGGGGTTCAATGGTATAGCTACTGAAGCCATTAGATTTGTTGAACTACCGTTGGTACTTCATGAGGGCGACCACCAGCGAGTGCGGGTCATGCCTTTATTGGTGTTGGATATATATTCTGCTTATAATGCATTTTTGGGCCGACTGGTCCTAGCTGAATTTAGAGCGGCCATCGCCCCCTATGAAGTTCCCTATAGGCAATGGAGTAGGAATTATGCATGGAGATCAGGTGGCTGGCCACGAATGCTACATCGCCTAGCTAAAGGAGGCAAGTAGAAAGGAGAAAGGAAAGAATGTAGAGGGGCCCTCTACATAAAGGCTTTGGACGCATAGCAACTACAGCCTAAGCCCCGACTCGGGCAGACCATTCGGCTCTATGATGATATGGACCGACGAGAAGTGCCAGAAGGTGGACAAGTGGCTCCCGCCGAGTTGACGATCACTGTTCCAATCAGCAAGGATGATTTAAGAAAGCTCCTTAGGGTTGGATCTCAGCTCGGCGCTTGTGTGATGAAGGAGTTGGTTGGATTTCTCCGGACGAACTTGGATGTGTTTGCTTGGACACACTTGGATATGTATGGGATCTCCCCCGGAATAGCGAGCCATGCATTAAACACCAATTCTAAATGCATTCCTGTAAAACAGAACGCCGTATCCTGGGTCTGAAGTAATCCGCTGCACTCAAAGAAGAAGTGGATAAGCTGAAGGACGATGGATTCATCCTTGATGCCTTATACTTAGATCGGGTATCAAATCCTGTCTTGGTGAAAAATGCAAACAGGAAATGAAGGAACATGCATTGACTATTCGGACTTGAATAAGGCGTGCCCAAAGGATAGCTTTCCGCTTCCCGAGGATATATCAGGTGGTGGACTCGACCGTTGGACACAAGCTACTTTCATTTATGGATGCGTACTCTGGATATAATCAAATCCAAAAGCACGTCCCAGATCATGAACAAACAGCTTTATTACCAACCTCGAACTCTATTGCTATCTAGTCATGCTATTTAGATTAAAGAATGCAGGAATGACTTACCAGAGACTCGTGAATCAGATGTTTAAAGACCAGATTGGATGATCAATGGAAGTTTATGTGGATGACATGCTTGTGAAGTCACAACGTTCAGGAGACCACGTTAATGATCTGGCAGAGATGTTTGGTGTCCTCCGGTAATACGAGATGAAGCTCAATCCTTTGAAATGCTCTTTTGGCATCGCGTCAGGGAATTTATTGGGTTTCATTGTCAATTCCCATGGGATTGAATCCAATCTAGTAAAGATCTAGGCTTCAAAAGAGATCGAAGCCCAAAAAACTTTCAAGGTGGTCCAAAGCTTAAATGGAAAGGTTGCCGCCCTAAGCCGGTCCATCTTCATAGCCACCGATATGTGCATCCCCTTCTTCGAAGTGATCAAAAAAGGGAAGAGAAAGTTTGAGTGGAATCAAGACTACAAAGGCGCATTCCAAGCTTTGGAGAATCACTTAAAGAGACCACTCATTCTCTCAAAATCGGTGGATGATGAGGATTTGTTCTTATACCTGGCAGTGTCGGTGCATGCCTTGAGCGCCGCACTTGTACGTGAGGAATCTCGCATCCAACAAATGGTCTACTATATCAGCAAGAAGTTGACAGGAGCAGAAAGAAACTATCCGAGACTGAAAAAGCTTGCTTACTACCTGTTGATTACTTCCAGAAAACTCCACCCCTATTTCTAGGCTCATCCGATCAATGTCCTTACTGACCAGCACTTACGACAAGCCTTGCAATGACCTGAGACTTCTGAAAGGCTGTTGAAATGGAACATTGAACCGAGTCAATATGATATCACCTATCACCCTCGAAGAGAAATCCAGGGTCAGGCCCTAGCGGATCTCATAGCTGAATCCACTACATGGGATAATCCTCCGAAGAGCAGTGGAGAAAAAGAATTTTGACAGAAGATGTACACAGATAGTGCATCTAATGATTAGTGTTCCAGTGCTGGTGTCATACTTGTCACTCCCAAAGAACACTTGGTCAGTTACGCCTTGAAGCTCGACTTTCTGACGACGAACAATGAAGCCGAACATGAGGCCTGACGGAGGACTCAGAATCGCCAAGGAACAGGGAATAAAGACTTCGTATATTTTCTGTGACTCTCAGCTAATGTTATGCCAAGTTAGGAAAGAGTATCAGGCAAAGAGAGAAAGGTTAGCTCCTTACCTAAATCAGGTTCTTGAGCTGCTCAACGAATTTGAATACTGTACGATAGCACATACTCCTAGAGACCAAAATGAAAAGGCCGATTCATTGGCTAAGATGGCAAGTTCTGGAGATGCACAGCTTATGAGCTTGGTTCTGGTGGAAGTACTTTCGGCTTCGAGCATCGACAGATGGATGTTGATTAGATCTTGGAGAAGGAACCTGAAAGGGAGTCATGGATGACTTTGATTTGGAATTATTTGCAAAAAGTAATCCTTCCGGAGAGAAGGAATAAACGATGAAAAATCCTTCGCCGAGCCTCGGGATACATCATGAAAGAAGGTTTACTGTACAGGAAGGGTTTCTATGTCCCTATGCTTCAGTGTGTCGCTCACGATAAGGCCAAACAAGTCCTAAGAGAAGTTCACGAAGGGGCTTATGGCGACCATACTGGAGGGCAAACCTTAGAGGAGAAGATTCTTCGATATAGATATTTATGGCCAATTGTTAATTGAGACACAACTAATTATACTCGAAGGTGTGACAAGTGCTAGAGATTTGCTAAAATTTTGAGAGCCCCACCGATAGAAATTACTCAAATGGTCAGTCCTTGGACATTTGTAGTTTAGGGCATTGATATCATCGATGTTCTACCGATATCTAAAGGTGGCACAAAGTACGCCATCGTGGTGTTGATTACTTTGCCAAATGGGCTAAGGTAGAACCATTAGCCACGATTACCAAGAAGAAAGTAATCAACTTTGTAGTTTGGAATATTATTTGTCGCTTTGGAGTTCCACATGCAATCATTACCGATAATGGGACCCAATTCGACAACACAGAATTCAAGGATTTCTGCCGCCGACATCGCATAGAGAAGAGATTTTCAGTGGTAGCACACCCTCAGGCAAATGGACAGGTCGAAGCTGTAAACAAAATTATAAAGTCCATTCTTAAGAAGCGATTGGAGAAGGCCAAGGTCAAGTGGGTCAACGAACATCCGTTAATATTCTGGGTTATCGAACCACCCACAAGGCAATGACAGTCACTCTCCATTCGCCTTGGCATATGGATCAGGAGCTATGATTTCAGTCGAACTGGAAGTACCTTCTCATCGAGTGATGCATTACAATCCATATACTAATGAGCAACTCCTTCTGGAGTCCCTCGATATAATCGATGAGAAGTAGACTGAAGCTGAGTTGAGAGCAGCTATGCACAACCAAGTCGCTTAATATTACAATACCAAACCCAAGAGTCAAACCTTTGAAATCGGATATTATTTCCCAAATGAATCTTCCCTGGCCCAAAGAACATGGACCCGAGTTGGGAAGGTCCATACGCAATAGAGGAAAAGCTTGGAGATGGCACTTTCAAGCTGGTAACTGTGGACGGGATCTCACTCCCGAGGGCATGGAATAGCGAGCACCTACGACGCTATTTCACTTAGAAACAAGCTTGTAAATAATTGGCTAGAGCCGTGCAATAAGAAAATTTTTGTCATTTTCCATCTTTTATGAAATAAAACGGATTTTCCTACCAAAATCTGTCTCACCATTACCTAAGAGTTGTAATTTGATCGACTTGAATGAATCTGCATATGATTAATGCAGGTGCGAATGTACTTGGAGATAGGTGCTGATCAAACTTCTGTGGCTCATGATCGGGCCCGTAAAGTCCTTTTTGGTGTTCATAGATTGATGCGAACCAACTCTTGCCTTCTGATTGGAGATAGGAGTATAACTCAACCAGGACATGATATGACTATCTGCATGTTAACTCCTGTCCCTAAACTAGGGGTAGGAGTATAAATGGAAACGGACATGATATGACCATCCGTACACTAACTCTTGTCCTCGGATAGGGGGCAAGAGTATAAACTTAAACCGGACATAGCATGACCATATGTACGTTAACTATAACTCTTGGATTGAAGGTGGGAATATAAATCAAAGCGAACTTGATACGACCGTTCACTTACTCAACTCCTATCCCTGGACTAGAGGCAGGAGTATAAACCAAAGTGGACGTGATAAGACTGTCCAACTCTTAAGATCTTGCTCGGGGTTGATAAAACGGAAGATCCATGCTCGGAGTAAGGTGGGATCTAACTTTCAAGCCTTCAATCGACGCCTAGAGTTAGGTGTGATTGAACGTAAACATCCTAGATGAGGATGTACGAACTACGATCATGAGTAGTTAAACCTAAATAAGCACCTGGAGTTTGGCACTATCAGAATCTTAATCCTGTAAGAGGATGTTTAAGTTAGTGGTCCTAAGTGACTAATCTCAACTGATGCCTAGAATTTAGCATTTCAACGATTACCTTGTGTTCGACAGAGTGGCGAAAGGCCGGTTAATTACAAAATGGGTAAGGGCTTAATCTAATAGAGATAACGAAGAGAAGGAAACTGCGAATACATTGACTGGAAAGCGTACTTCAAAAAAATATATATGATTTTCACATAATGATTTAACAAAACAAGGAACTTTCGTTATTCACGTTAAATTCAAAAGCTAAGTACAAGTGTTATCAACACTAGAAACAAAAAACAAAAGCGGGGAGACGAACCCCGCACAAATCCAGCTAGCAAACTAAAATAAACTACTATTATTTCAAGCCAAAGTGAGTTTACACATACAAGACAAACCTACCAATACTTCTTTGGCGATTTTCTCATTTGCTTCTTCTTTCCAGAGCTGGGGGAAACATCACTCGATCTCTCTCCAACCTTTTTCCTCCTCTTCCTCTGCCTCCTTAGCCTTTGACTAGAGTACTCTACGATAAACCGACAGGCACACTTTAAGCACTTTAAGGTGGAGAAATGAAGGCTGGTACTCTGTGAGGATCTGATAGGTACGTTCTGAGCACTCCCTGACAAAGGAATATAGACTGGAGTGTAAATGGTCTACCCAAGCAAAGCAATAGATAAAGGAGTAGGAATGACTACCTCTCTTGCTTGATCTATGTGGTAAGGAGGATATCTTCCCGAGTTTCTACTCAAGTATGGCCATGGTGCAGCCCGATGAAAACTTAGAAACCTTGGTGATAATCACATCGTCATCAGATTAGGCTCTTGTAGGTCATCAGCTCCCTCACTGTAACATCCCCCTACTTGGAGGCCTAAAACTAACGGCTACAGATGTTGCAGTCATCCATAGTTATTAATCCTCGAAGACCAAATACGGCGGTGTTAGATTCATTAATACACAAAAACACATGAATATGGAAAGAATTTTAAAACATCAAACAAGCTCACATTCCATTTCAAAACATTTCCAATTCATTACATAATCCAATAATCATCAACCACGTTCAGAGAAAATATATTTATTACAACATACGCCAAGAGCGACTATGAAGATGCCCCTTGGATGATCAGAGTATATACATGCAATTTAACAACTTTGCCATTATAAACAATATAGCCGAATCAAAATAAAAGAGAATTCTAGATATCTATCATGCCTCCTGCACGTCCCTGGAAGCTTTTTAAAACCATATACTATGAGGTACCTGAAAACCTCAACTCTCAAACTACTCAAAATCAATTGAGTACCCGAGAGTTTAAGGGGAAAACTTAAACTTCAAGTCAGACATAAAGCGTAGTATGAATAATAATATATCATCTCAAATCATTTAGATAACTAGTGAGACCACGCCACTTAACGGAACTGGTTTTCCCCTCACTAGTATCCTAAAACCTTTTTAAAACCATATACTATGCTCCTGCATCCACAATGGTTAAAACAATTCAAAACAATATAATATGATGATATGCAAAACAAATGAATCAATTCTGGATTACCCATCCCCATTCATTCTGACTATCTGTCTCAATTATAGTTTCTAGGATCACTATTAACCTATTAGTTTTCATGGGTTGACTAATAACCGGTAAAATGTTTAAGGACTCTCTGTCCAATTACATAGTTTTCATGGGATCGCTATGAACCTATTGGTGACTCCAATATCTTTACACTTATCCTAGTTTTCATGGGTTGACTAGGAACCTATTGGTTACTCCAATATCTTTTCTTCTTATCCTAGTTTTCATATGCTAACTAGGAACCTATTGGCATCTGCCAATATCTTATTCCCGATATAGTTTTTATGGGTTAACTTCAAACCTACTGGCCCCTGCCAGTTTCAAATCATAGTTTTCATGGACTTACTATGAACCTATCTTTCTGAAATCTTCATTTATACATAGTTTTCATGGGCTAACTATTAACTTATTGCCTCTTGCCAATATCTTTTCCTATACTCAGTTTTCATGGGCTTACTGAGAACCTATTGGTCCCTGCCAATATCTTCCTTTAATATTTTAGCATTCTATATTCATGTTTTCCTGACCTCCTGGATGCAATTCTACTCACTCAGGAGTTAACTTAATTTATACTCACTACTGGGTCAACCTAACTGGTTATTCTGCCCTTCCCTCAAATACAGTTATAGGTCTGTTACAATGTGAATATATACATATTTGAAGAAGCATACACAATAACTTGGTTAATCCCTTTAACCTTTTAATCAGAGAAAACTTCTTCAAAAACTCCTTTTCAAAACACTTTATTTATTTATGCCATGGTTTTCTTCAAAAATGAGATTGGGTTATTTGCTTTGAAAACTAAGGCTTTCGAAACCTTCAAAACCTTGCTTTTGATTTCACTGGATAACCTCTTTCGAAAGCATATAAATCTCTTTTCAAAACATTAGGCCCCTGCCTTTCAAAACACTTTAAAATTCTCTTTCTAAACCTTTTGAACACATTAAAGTATTACTTAATAACACTTTGAAGCATAGCTTCGAAACCATTGAAACTACCCATTTCGAAACCCTTGGAAGTATCCCTTCCAAAATCATTGAAAGTCCCTCTTTCGAAACTATTGGGTTTATATAATAACATCATTTGGGTCAAAGTGAATACAAACGAAAGTATCTCTTTTGGAACCATTATTTATCATATAAAAATATTGGGGAAAACTTAATGGCATTGGCACCATCCCTTTCGAAAGCTTCAAACCATTTAAACAAAATACCGAAGGATAGCATCGAAACCCTCTTTCGAAGCCATTGCCTTCGAAACCCTTGGACCCTTTCGAAAGCATTTAGGAAGTGGCTTAAAACATTTTTAAAATAAAATAGCCCTTCGAAGGCAGTGATGACTTCAATTCTCGAAAGGCAAAAGAACGGTAGCAAGGCTTCGACTAAGTCGAAACCCCTTCTTTCGAAAGCATTATTTTATAAGTAAAGAAACCCATTCGAAAGCTTATTCTATAAAACATAAGTTGTTGGCAACCCCTTCGAAAGAATTTAGAAAACCTCTTTCAAAAACATATGCTTCGACACCTTCGAAGGCTTTAATTAAAACAAAGGTAGATGCTTCAATTTTTAAAACAAACAAAAAGGTATCGACCCCATCGGAAGCCATGCTTTCGACTCCATGCCTTCCGCCTTTCTCCAATCCACTACGTACCATCTAAGTGATACCTTGTGTATTGGTTTCAGCTTAGTGGGTTTCGACTTCATTGAAGGCGGAAGTTCTGAATCGAAAGGTACTTCTAAAGAAGGCGGAACAAACTTTTTTGGGTAAACCTGATTTAATACTAATTAAAGCAAGCACTTTCTAACTAACCTGCCATGTGTAAACACAAGATTGGTTGCCTTAAGTTTTCAAATTCTTTACTAAAATAACTGCCGCTAATTTCAGATCTTAACCATAGTTAAGTCAACAAATAAGCCCTTCCATTAAGCAAAACTAATATTGCAAAGAAGTCCCTCTTCTCAAATAATTTAATTTGCTTAGCAAATCACCTAGGAAAAATCCCCAAAATTCCAGAAATTCACTTTAATCATGTTATCTAACATATCAAAATTTCAAACCCAAATTCTCACGATAGTTTCAGAAATAAATTTATAAACCCAATTAACCATAATTTTCTTTGAAAATTCATAGTAATCTTTCCGTAACTTGGAAAATTGTCAAAACTAAAACCCAACTTCAAAATCTTGTTTTACATAACATAAAATTTTTCCATGGCATTTAAACATCAATATCAATCGGTTTTGCCCTAAAACCGCATATAATCTTATTTAAACATTCTTGTTTAAATCAAACAAATTACAATTAAAGCATATCATCATCCAAATCATCATAAAAATGAATTTACCCTTAAATCCGAAAACATATGATTATAAAACAAAATATAGATGGAATTATTATTATTCACCTTGATTAAGATAAGGAGATTGGATTGAGATTAATTTCCCCTAAGCTTGAATCCCTAGCTTTACTTTGATTTATCTTCTCTTTGATTATGGCCAGCTCCTCTTCTTACGTTTTTATTTTCAAAATGACGTGAATGGAATGAAATGGTAAGGAACGAGAATATATAAGGGTAAGGGATTATGTGCGGTTAATTCCCAATATACCCTTATGTAAGTTAATTAACCTAAAAACCATTCTTTAGCCCATTTAGTTTATTTAGGCACGACAACTTATTATTTATTCAAATCTCAATCCCCTTATCACTTAACATTTACATTATTCTATGTAATTTATCTAATTAAATCTCCTGAATAATGTTATCAAAAATCAGGGGTGTTACACTCACCTAGCAAAGCATCAATCACCCGCTCGTCAAGGCCGAGAGTCTCTTTAGACGGAGCGCTCGGAATCGTTGTCGAAGTAGTGACCGTTACTTACTCCACCATAGGCGCCTGTTCCCTCGGTTGGGAATATTTAGGTGGAAGTAGAGTGATTGCAGGCTGACCTGAAGCTAGAGAAACACAAAAGGAGAGATTAGAGATGTTGAAACTCTCTAAAATACAGGATAAGTCAAGGAGATACCTTCTTCGGTCTGAAGCTATGCATAAGCCAGAGTACCACCGAAAGCCCCCTCCGGAATAGGAGATAGAGCCGTAGATTTTCGAATCTAGGGCCTTTCCAAATCATACCCAGAATCAGTTGTGGAGTCAGGAGCAGGTTAAGTCCCAAGAGTTTGATTAGCCGAGGCATCGTGCTGCACTGGTCCAAAACCATCGCCTATTTCCTTTTGCGTGGTTGTGGCAAGTTCCGGATGGATAAGAAGCAGGTTGTTATGTAGAATCTAGGGTTCATCTTTCACCAATATCTCCTTCTTCAACTGTTCTAGATCCACCTCAGTGCCCTGGAGAAATTCCTTCTTTTCCTCAATGATCCGCTCCCAGGTGCGCTCAAGGAGTCTAGGATAATCATTTTAAGCCACTCTAGATTTTTGAACTTGAGCACATTGGAATTGTATTGAATAAGCAACGGCTCTATCCTCTCTATAACCCGCTCCTTTGCACGCTGTTACGCAGCTTCAACTTCTCTCTTCACAATATCGTCAACATCCCTTGTCGTTCGAATGCTTTGTCCTTCTCTTTCCTCATGGTGACCAGCTTATCGCATGAGTCATGGGCTATTTGCTGCACTCCGTCCTTTTCCTTTGTCTCACAATCGAACTTGGTCTTCAACTCAACCGCATTCCTTCTGGCAGCATCTCTTTCGAGTACCAACTCACGATTTCAGTGATGCGCCTGCTCGATTTTGTTAAGATGCTTGGATTTTTCAACTTTGAGCGCTTTGATAGCCTCCTTTGCTTTCTTCTCTACTTCAACCTAAGATTTTCTCAGATTCTCGACCTTAGCATCAAGGGCGACTATGATCCTTTTATTATCAGCCTCGATAAGCTTTTGATCCTCGATCTCTTGCAGCCTATCTCTCGAGACCTTACAAATCTGTTCGTCCACTTTTGCCACTTATTGTACTGGTGGTGAATGTCGATCACACATGACATAGTCCTTTCTTGGACTTCCATTGGAACTCTCTTTAGGTTGGGCACAAACATAAACCCATCAAAGCGGATGTTTGGAAATTGATCCTTCAGTTCGGCTATACGAGTGTCGGACGCAAGCTGTTTTGCTGGGTCAATCATAGCGATAGTGGTTTCTTTACCACGCGTTTGATAAGGAGTCTCGGAGCCACCTTTATGATGTCTATGCCTAGAAGACTGGCTAGAATGAGATAGCATTCTAGGCTGTATAGGAATAGAGATAGGAGGTAGAGCTCGAGAGGTGTCAACTAGTGAAATCTAATCACAGCTTGCTTATCCGGACCTCTAGGAGGTGGTGATCTGGATCTAGGTCGACGCTTAGAAGAAAAATCATGTGAAGAATGATCCCTATCATAACTATTCTTGTCTCGGTCATCCATGGCGTGGCTAGAGCGGTGGCTTGAATCATAATCTCAACCACTCCCTTGGTGGTATGAACCCTACCAGGGCCTTTGTGCTTGATATGCCTTTTCCTCTAGAGATCAGTACGTGTATTTTTTCCTCTCTATGGAACCTACAAGTGAAATGAGAGTGAGTTGAACTCAAAGAATAAGGACATACGACATGTTCAATACAGTGCTGTAAAGTGCATGTGTGCATGAGTGTCCTAGTGACCCCCAACGGACCATGTACTGGAGCCTTTCTCATAGGAGTAATCTCTCCCACACTAGCAGGAATGTTGTCATCATCGAAACAAAGCGAAGAACCCCATATGCTCATGTTTCCTATATCAAAGGAACCAAGTTCAGTACATTTGTAACTGACGGTGGTTGTTTAGAAATTAGCCCTTTACGAAGCTTAACAACGAGCTTCCTCCCGGAAGCAAGTGGTTACTCATCTGAAGACTGTTTAGCCACTGGTTTGTGGCTTGAATGTACGTCATCATCGCCTGCCTCAATACCATCGCATACTATTTCACCTTCCTCGATGCTACCTTGAGCATCCTTGACTTCCTAGCTAGGGACTGGGGGCACGTCAAGGCCGACATAACCTACTTCTGGCTGAGATGGCCACCTACTACTACTTCATCGTCATCATCGGTCTGGATTTTTGTAACAACCCGCATATTTTACGATTTTATATTTAAATATTTTTTATATAGCGTCGTTAATCGGATTAAAGTTCGAAAAGCTACTTTTTGCAAACAGTCGAATTAGGACTCGGGACCACTTCCATTAAGTCCAAAATGGCATTTGCGACTTTTTTGAGTATAAGCTTCGATATGTTTGGAGTGAGTTGAATTTTGCTATTTTCTATTTGGGCTTTTGGGTTTGGGTTTCACCCAACTCATCATATACTCTAACTCAGCCCCTCTCTTCATCCATTCATTCTCATTTCATTTCTTTTTCTCAAGCTCAACTGAAAATGAGGGAAGAGAAGAGGAATTAGAAATTCCAAGCCCTAGATTCAATTGCAAACTCCATTTCTTACTCCAAAATCCTAAAGAAGCTTAGGTAAGCCTTCTTTTCACCTTCTCCATCTATCTCTCTCTCCAATTTCAGAAAATTCCTAAACCCTAATTTAGGAAATACTTGTTTTGATCTTAGATTGAAGCTTGTAGAGTTGAAGTGAAGAGTGATTGATCTTTTCCTTGTGTTTGAGCTTCTTATCTTTGTTTTTGAGTTAAAAAGGTGAGTTTTGAACTCACATCTACTTCTCTTGATATCATTGATGTTAGGTATGAATTCCTAACACTAATTCATGTTCATTTGCTTTTGGTTTGAATTGATTTGGTGAACATTTCAATTTTCGGGTGTTTTGAAGTCTAAAACTCTAAAAATCTTAGCTTTGATGTTTGATCATGTTTTTGGAGGTGTATTGAAGAGCCAATAGGGTTGGGTTGTCGATTGGCATAAACCCCTAGCGCCCATTGCTCATCCGGTTGCAAATTGGAAGAGTTTGCTCTTCATTTGGATAGGCTGAAAAACAGTGTCAGTCAGTCGACTGGCCTCTACAGTCAGTCGACTGACTGTAGAAAATGAAAGTTCCTAGGATTATCTGCAGAAACTAGAAGTCTCTGTTTTCCGCAGTCAGTCGACTGGCCTCTGTAGTCAGTCGACTGACTGCAAGAATTGAAACTTTCGGGTTTCTGGATCAGTCGATTGGCCTCTACAGTCAGTCGACTGACCTGCTTGTTTTTGCCTATTTTTGCCTATTTTGCTTGATTTCCAATTTCAATCGATTCGTGTCGATTCCAATTAGTTTTTATTGCATATTTGACTTTGATGATTCCTTTTTGATTTCATACACGGATTTTTATAAAATGGTCTTTTTATATTGTATTAAAAGCTCGTTTCTCCAATTTATAACTTCTATTCAAAACACACACAACTTTGCACTTCGAGCGAAGAGGGAGGAGAATTAAATGATTAAATAAAACGCATGCTATGAACGCGTGTGTTTATCTTTTTAGTTAATACCTAATCTATTCGTTTGACCGTTTTGACCTTTGGGTCTGGTTACAATGAGATGAGGTGAACTTTGTACTGCTTTGAGTGTGAAATGGACTAACGGTTAGTAAACCGTTTAGTGCGAACGTGTGGTATGGGACTCACGTTAACTTTTTTCAGGTTCCTTTCTGAGAGTTGTGACACATTCCGCCGGTTAGTGGTGTCCAGTACTGCCACTACGGTTTGTTGCCTTCGGGCGTTGCCTTCGGGCGTATGGATCCTTGTTATACAGTACTGAACTCGAGCATCTTTTGTTTCTTTGACAATTATATTTCCCTAGTGTATCACCTTTCGGGGTAGGTTCTTTGAATCACACAATATATAGCGATTACCTTGTGGAAACTTGGTACCTTTGTTGGTATTTGTTATTTGCCTTTTGGCTCATTTTGGGATATGATATCCTTGGTTTATTTGAGTTGCCGATGTTATGAGGCTTGTTTTGATTCATCTTATGTTAGATGATTTGGTTATCTCTTTTGGAGATATTTGTGGTACTTTATGATTTTGTATGTTCATTATCATTAGTATATCTAACTGATTTGTTTAGCTAGACTGACCCGTGTATTTTATACTCGGGTCAGACCGAGATGTTTCAGGTTAGGTACTTTGGACTTAGCCTCTTTTGCTTCCGCATGGACTATTCCGCTAGCTCCTTTTTGTTATAGCTTTTTGTGTAGTCCTTTTTGGTTGTAACTCTGATATGTATTCTTTTGACTCGTCTGTATATTGTGGTTTACTTTACCACTTGACATGTCTCATTTTGTAAACTCTGTAATGTATCTGTATATGTGTAAATGTATGTGATAATCTACTATTATGTGATGTGTATTACATTTGAGTTGTTATATTTTATTCTGATAGATCCTTAAGCCACCTATGGCTTTGTATTAAGTACTTATTGGATATGTCGATTCACTTGGGTAAGAAGTGGAAATTGTCGGCATATTCAATAGATAATTAAGACAAGGCTATAGATGGTCGCTCCTAACCAGCTCTATTCTCCGCATTAGCAGACGGTGTTACCTTGTAATACTCTTTGCTAATGTGGGTCTCAGAGTAGGGCGTCACAGCTTTGCATCAAAGCTGAGTTCAGAACAAAATATGATAAACATAGAACAGAGACACATATTACGGTACATCAAAGGGTAGTACGAATGTTACGAATCTTGAATCATCGTGCCTTTATTCTTTCCGTGCCTTTGGGGTAGATTGAATTTTTATGAATACGTCTAGTAATGCATTATTCCATAGTATTCCATATTTGAATTAATGATATCTACCCTGTGAATAATCTTTATCTTATCTTTTAAGCTAATGGTCGGAAGAGGCAGAGGACGACGCTCGGATGCTGGGCAATCCAACGGCTCGAATCCGGACGTCGTTTATATGTCTGCCGATCAGTTCTTGGAGTTATTTAGAAGCACTCAGCCTCCAGCTCCTATTCAAGCATCTCCTCCATGCAAGTCTGCCTCTGCATGCCTATGCAGTGATTTTTTTCATCTTGGTGGAAAGCCATTCAAAGGCTCCGAGTCCGTTCTTGAGGTCCAAGCTTGGATTCGCACATGCGAGCATATTTTCTCTCGTATGGATCTTTCTGACCACGATCGAGTTCTTGTAACTTCTAGCTTATTGCAAGAGCATGCCTTGATTGGCACGAGCTTCTTATATCCGAATTTGAGAGTCTGTTCTTTCTTGGACTCAGTTTCGGGAACGATTCGAACTCTAATTCGTTCCTGAATCTGAGAAAGTTTTATTAGCCCGTCGCTTCCTTGAGTTGAAGCAAGGGAAGTCCTCCGTTTCTGAATATGTTGCATCATTTGAGGCCTTATCTAAGTATGGTCTTGAATTCATTAGCACTTCTTATAAGAAGAATATGAAGTTTGTCTCTGGTCTTAAGAAATATCTTAAGAAGTTTTAATGCTTAAGCTTAAGCTTTCTTTTGAGGAGTTGGTTAATTCGGCACTTCATATCGAAGCCATCGAGAAGGAGTGTGATAGTGGTGATGATGTTGAGGTTCGTAAGAACCCCAATAAGAAGAAGTTTCCATTTCATAAGCAGGGATTTCTCCCTTCCAAGAAGAAAAAGCCTATTGAATCTGGTTCTAACTCTCAATCTGCTGGAATACCTTCCATTCGGAAGTGTTTCAATTGTGGTTCTCCTGATCATATGATTCGAGCTTGTCCTAAGCCTCTCTTATGCCATTATTGCAAGAAGGAAGGTCACCATGTTTCCACCTGCCCTACTGCTCCCGCTAGTGCCAAGTCTGGCAAGCTTTATGTAGCTAAGGCTTCTGGAGGTTCTTCTCAGCCCAAAGGTATATCTCCATCTATTTTGGAAGGTTCTATTTTATTTCATGACCGTAGTATTCGAGGTCTTTTCGATACGGGTGCTTCGCATTCTTTCATACAGAAAAAGCTCTTTGATGATTTGTCTTTGGATGTTTCTTGTATGGTTACTTCGTTGAGGATTGCGAATCCTATTGGTGGATCCACAACCCTTAGCATGCTTTGTGATGACGTTGAGATTGTTTTATGTGGCTTTTCTTTTCGTGCGAATCTGCACGTTATTTCTTATTTGGATTTTGATATGATTTTGGGTATGGACTGGCTAGTGAGATACGATGCCAGGATTATTTGTTCTGAAAGAATTTTATATCTTCGACACCCAGATTCATCTACTCATTTATCACTTGTTCTTCGGAATGTGGATAATTCCGAAATGGCTTTATATTCTCTTGACTCACGAGATGATGATGATATATATCGTATTCCTATTGTTTGTGACTTCTCTGATGTTTTGAGCCAGTTTCGGGTTTGCCACCCAAGTGGGCGATCGAGTTCCGCATTGATCTCATTCCAGGCGCGCAGCCAGTTGGCCGTCCTCCCACGAGGATGTCTATAAAAGAAAATAAGGAACTCAAGAAGCAGCTTTTAGAGCTTGAGTCCAAACAGTTAATTCAGTCCAGTTTTTCTCTATGGGGTACCGCGGTTGTCTTTGTGAAGAAGTCTGATGGAACTCTTAGGCTCTGCATCGACTATCGCAAGCTTAACGAGTTGACCATCAAGAATAGGTATCCTTTGCCGAGGATCGATGATATGTTCGATCTATTGAGTGGCGCTAAGGTCTTCTCTCAGCTCGACCTTGCCACTGGTTTTCAAAGTTAATGTAGTCAGCTAAACCTATTAAAATTTTGATCATTCATCAGCCCTCTCTTTTTAATGTCATCCAGGACAAATACAACCACTCAAGACAAAAACATATAAAGGATCTTAATAAAAACTTAGCCCTTAACTGTCCAAAAACAGGATATAGCCACAAAAGTACCAGAACTATAGACCACATCCTTAACTGTCCAGAAATAGGATATAGCCATAAAGGTATCAGAATTATAGACCAGATTCAGATTTAAGTTTTATTAGTCCCGGCCCTGACATCTCTCAAATTTGAATCCTTGTACTGAGATGTTTAGTAGGAATATACAGGTTGTTAGCTTGAATTTAATCGCGGTAATAATAAGTATAGAATATGAATGGGAGTAACTAGAAATAACAAATTTTGTACCTAAAATATATAGCATATTTTTTGTACAGATATTAATACATTTAGATATGAACTGCAAATATAAATACTTCATGATTTGATTGTTGTTTAATAGTACTAACATGTAATCATTCATCCAACACAAATAAGCCAGCCATAGCTCATAATTTCTCAAATAAACATAAATACAAATATATAATAACATGATAAAGATGGACTTACCACAATGTACTCATAGTTGAAACTTCTGGATCTTTGGCTTGATGTTCTTTGCCACTTGATATTGTTCACATTAACAAGTGTCTCCTCATTAAATTTTCCACTTTCCTTTTTTTTAAACCCAGGAGAACCCGGTGGGCCGGTAAACTCCTGAGGAGGGTATAGTAAAGCCGTCCGCTGATCCAAGCCCCTATACCCCCTGGTAAATTTATATAGGATAGGGAAGTACATGTTAGGAATCAAACCCGGGTCTTTTTACCAGAACCCAAGCCTCCTTTCCACTGCATCGCACCCGCAGACAATTTTCCACTTTCCTCAATTGGAAGTTTGTTGAATCTCTTCTTATCAAGTTTGATACTTCTTTTCACTTCCACCTTATTTTAAGAAGTGTATGAAATTCAATGTTAACATCAAAGTTATGGTATTCATTAAGACAAATAAGCATAGGAGTATTATGGTTGTTTATTCAAAAAGTTTACTTAAACCTTTAAGCAATGCATTAGGGTGAAATTAAAATATCATCTTAGGCTTGGAAGCATCAATGATTAAATGATTAAAGAAATGCAGAAGGTGCATGAAACAAATATATGATTTAATGATTTGAATCAATATTTCATCTAGAACCATCAATTGTTTATAGGGAGATAATAAAATCCATCTGGCATAAAAGATATAATTCAAAAAATAATATAACATAGTTTGATTCAAACATTTACACCTAATATACAAACTTTCAGGGTTTTCTTAACTTAACATGGACGAAACAAGCCATTCTTATAATAACAGCTGAAATGACAATCAAGAACATAAAATGATGTATAAACCAATATATGCAGTGGCATGAGAAAAGGACAATGCTCATGCACAATGTGATTCCATGTTTATATGTTTTTACACCATCTCATTTTACTTTCATCTCATTTTACTTTCCTCGCTGACATTTACTACTGATTGGCTTACAAACTAATGCTGCCAAGGTTTGAAACTCTACGTTGTAGATTATGTATATGAATCTTCTATTAGAAGCATACGTACCACCTCAACTTAGTGTTGAGTACACAAAGACAAAATTTTAGAGGCCAGCAAATCAAGAAAATATCTAGGTGTTATAAGTAAGCCAGTCTAACTTGACCACATCCCAGCAACTAAAAGAATAGCATTTTCAAAATCTTTGATTGAAGTAGACATACCTACAAGACGGAGTAGAAACTGAGATCTATATAGGTGGAATTATTAAAGTACTGGTTAAGTTACTGAAATCCATCCTCATTCAACTCACCAAATCATCAAACATCAGCTGTATTTTCTCAAAGCTCTTCACATGCTGATAAAAAATAAATATACTAACATTAACATTGAAAACTTTTAACTTACTTTAAACATCCAATATTCAAATCAGCAAATCAATGATCTCACCTCTGACTTTACCCCTTCCACAACACTCGTAAAATCCTTCATAAATTCTCCCAAATACTGACAATCGAAATTAACAATTAATGATTAAACCCCGGTATTCATATAATTACAGTTGCAAAAAAATTATTTATTTAAAAAATAACAAAGAAAGAAAGTTGACCTCTTCCTTGTCAATTTGAATTTTGAATTCTAATGTCATTCAAATTGGAACAAAGTTGAAAAACTAATGAATCTTTAAAAAGTTCACCGACGCATGGCATGGGAGGCTGAGAAGTGAAGCGTGTTGCGAAGCCATAGGTTGACTGTATGCTCTGATGGGATGATGCCCAAAGCTGAACACGAAGGAGGTATGTGTTTTTTGTTAATCACATTTAAGAGATTTTTTTATTTCCAGTTGAGAGAAGTTTAATTTAGGGATTTGGGTGATTTTCACTTAAGATGAGTTAACGAAAAATAAAAAGGAAAGCGGGGAAGGAGAAAGATTTTGCGCGAACTGAAAATGTTGGCAGGATTTCACTTTAGCGGCATTGATTTTTTATTTTTTATTTTTACAAATGGATGCACTTAGTAATTAAATGCTACTATATATTGCTACAAATAACATATTTTCTTGTAGTGCGGGTGGAACAAAAACCATTTACTTTTAAAATAGCTAAGCTTATTCCAAGTACCAGTCACAACTTGACAACCACTGACTGGCTCAAGATAAATGAACGAAAGACTTCTTTTTCGTCTCTTGAAGCAGTAATATGGCATCCTCAAGTGTATCAAGAGCTGGCCCTACAATATCATCTGCTCCAGGATCAAGAAAATTCCCTGGTGCATAATGTGATCTTTCGGGCTGTTTCGATTGTTCACCTGGAGTGAGTCGAACAAAAAGTGTTGCTGAGCTTGACTCAGCATCTGATTCAGCATATGCAGAGGTTTGATCACCAATCATTACAGCTAAACGCTCGTAGCGTCTAGAGCCCATAGCTATTAAACTCAGCAGATAGTCATAGTTAGATGGATTAACCTGTGCCCCCGTGCTAAGTGTTATCTAGTAAGGTGTGTACGGTGTAGTGTTATACAATTTATAATTATACGACAGTAATGACGAGACCCAGGAGTTCGACCGGAGAGACTGTCATCGCTGGCCGTCCCAACCAGCCTTTACATTGATGGTTGAACATAAGAATTCTGTCCAAGTTTAGGATCTGCTATTAGCACGTCATAGTATGATGTTTGCATTCAAGGTGTGTGCATTCATCTAAGTTCGAGTGCGTACAAGCATGCATGCCCAAGAATTCAAGTCCATATGCAAGTATGGTATAGGCAAAAGTATCTCGGTTCAAAGTCATATGCACGGGTTCGTAAAGACACGCAAGTATGCAAGGCAAAATGTTTGTAGTCGAAAGTGCACAAGGCAGAAATCACGAAATTTGCCTAAGTGTTGGATCGTCACTGATCCTATACCTAGGGGGCTCTACCCCTTTGAGAATTCTATCTCATCCGCTCCAACAGCTGATCCCAAATCTGAATTTTCCAACGTAAGTTGGTCCTAAACTAGCCTTGTCTCTACCATATTCCAAATCGCCTTCCACCTAAGATCAAAACCCGCCATGTACCAAATCACAATCAAACCTATTGAAGAATCAACCTAAAGCAGGTCGAGTTTCGAAACTCGGAGGGAATGAACCCCAAATCTAGGTGATTGCAGTGGAGATTGATGGATTTGTATTGTGGATAAGTGATGGTGATGTAGGAGGCGAGGTTCGATCAGGTTGATGTTGGGTATAAATGATTGTTTGATTTTCTCAATTTCAAGTTTTAATGGCAGCATGGGTAGTCGGGTTCGGTGATGAGAAAATGAAAACAAGTGGGGAGAAAGAGTGGAGACAATGGGTTATATACCCATGCACAACCTAATATATTCGAGTCCAAAATGGTTAAGTACAAGATCGGTACCTATCCCCCCTATAGGGACCGGTATCGAATCCTACCATCTAAAAAAACAACAATCTTGTGATTACTTTTCCATAGAATTTGGCAACGGCCTATAGGCAAAAGAACATGCTTGGGAGCTAATAGTATGTACATGAACCTACGAGCACATGTGCATACTCGATATTTGATTTCCTGAATCGATGGAAGTTGAATTCTTACCTGGAACTTTTAAAAATGGAACCAATTCTGATAACCTAGGCATACTAGCTTAATTAATTAGCTCAATGGAACCGAGCACAGACAATTACCGAGAGAATGCTTTTTAGTTTTTGTAATATTAGATACCGACCAAAGCATCGTGGCGAACAGCTAGAGATATGACTCTCAGTTAAAGTAACTCGATGGAAGGATAACGAACATTTGAAACACTCAGTGGAATCCTCCATAGCAATTCTGATTTTTCTTGATTCAAACCAAATCATGTTCGAAACGAGATGCACTTTGGGGGACAAGTGTTATCCATCCTTTTGGCCCGGCTATATTTTGATTGACTGGATAAATTAGACCCGACAATTGTCAAGGCAAGCTACCCAGAGAGATGATCCTAGGGTCTAGGAACAAGTATAGACAAGACCAAGAAATGACGGTCGAACTAGCTTAGAAGTGCAATACCCTGGAATATGCTAAGTATGGATCGATGTTCACCCTACATAGGCAGTCGATATCAATCCTTAGGGTTACACCCAAAGTGGTCCCCACTCCTATGGCACTCTTCTCTATTTATATAGAGCATGATTCAAGTGTTGTTCCAGAATTCATGTGTATCGTATTGGCAATCTCCATATGCAGTCTAGAGCAGTAGTGCAACCTTCTATAGATCCATCGCTTAGACCAAAAAACATCTAGGCGACTATGTAAAACAACCTTGGAATTCTGAAGCCAACAACAAGACAAGCCAACACAAGAAATCGCAAGACTCTATACTACATATATAAGGATCGGCATCGATCCCCCTATAGGGATCGGTATTGATCCCCAACCATAGGTGATATGGAGTTGAGATTTTTTGGGAGACTTGGTCTTGGCTGCGAGGTTTTGCAGGAGAAGCTACAACGAGATATTTGGTCATTTACCCCTATAAATATAAAAGGCATGGTTCATTCTAAAGATCTTTACACTGCCATTACACTCTTACTCTTTTGTATTCTAGGATCTATTCCGATCCCACTTTCTTGTAATCACAAAAACAAGTGCAAAAGCAATGAAATCTTTCAAGTGGACATAGGCCAGGATTGCCAAACTTATGCTTGAAAATCATACCTTAACCTGTGTCGCATGCGACCAACAAGTCATCCAAATAGGATATAACACTATAGTAACATCATATGCTAAGGTCTCACTAAAATCTAACCCATATCTAATCTTGTGCTCTCGATTGAGCCTAAAGCTCCAACTTATATGCCAAAAAAATATGTGACTCGCTATTAAAAAATTACGTGTCTTAGCCTGCTATTTCCAAATCGTACGTGACTCGGTATTGAAGGTCTACGTGTCTTAGCCCACCATCGCCAAATATGCGACTCGCTACTGAAGATCTACTTGTCTTATCCTGTTATCACAAAAATCGTATGTACATTATTAAGCTCAAAGTCCTAACTCGTGACTGCCAATTGCGGTACTATTATGCTCAAAATCCCAGTTTGCTATCGCTGGATGTCACTGGCCCCACCAAAGTGCACCTGACACCTACCATATATCACATTATTAAGCTTAAAATCTCAACTCATGTGCCCAATACGTGACACTGTCGTAGAAATCACATGTGACTATTGAGGTCAAATCCATGTTAGACATTCGCCTAATGTTCTATGACACTTTTGAGATCATGCTCAAAACTCATCATCACCCCATTGTTTACAAAGCTATTGGATCAAGCCCCAACTCATGAGCACAAAACAGTATAATGAGCCTAACACAATAAAACTCCTTTCTAAAACATCTCAGAACATAGCAAATAACATGCCAAAATATTCCTCGCCTCGCTATGATCCGATGTCGTGAACCGCACATGAAACAAAGTTCGTATGCGAGAGATATAAGCATTTAAAATTAAGTTATCATCGTAGTTATTTAATTATTATATTATTATTTTATATATTTTTTTCCTTCTCCGCAAGCTTCTACGGTACCAAATGATTCGTGACATCATTTCAACCACCACATACTTTTGCTTGCCGCTGCCGCTACAGTCACTTAGAAGGCCACCATCGATGTGCTCCTTAAGCCATCGCCGACCTGATGCCACTACAATATCCACTTTATCTGCATCCACCAGAATGCTTCACTAGCTAGATTTTCTACAATTCTAGTAAACTATGATAACCATCGACCAATTAGACACAGCCATAGTCATCTACTCGACATCCTCTTCATATCCATGGCCCCGATCATCGTATCATCGCCTTTTCGTCATTGGATCCAAATGTGCGATCTATTTTTTGATCATTCCATACATCCAATCGACGAACGAATATCGCCGATGGATTTGTGCTATCGAGGAATACAATTTTGATAAATAATATGTAGGAATTGGAACACTTTCATATTTCACACTTTTTTAACTAGAAGAATATTTCCTTTTATAATTACAATCAATAAAAATTAAAATTTTAACCATATAGCCATAACATACTAACCTCTAGTAATGTTTATGTAAAAGTTCACTTTCTAAATTTCAATTGCATCATTTATAATATGATTTATGAGCATAATGGATGAATTACTATACCTTACGAATATATTCATGAATAAGATGAATACCAATCATTGATTAGCCTTGCATCTTCTCTGATCCGAGGTGAATCCTTCTCCTTCTTCGTTCTTATAGAAATTCTTTGTCTCGAAAATGCCAAATTTCATGATAGTTTCAATATATTTACGTAGTGATTAGTTTTATATTTATTTTATTTTATTTGGATTTAATTCAATATGAAGTTGGTTTGATTTTGTTTGGAGATAAGAAGAATAAGATGGAGACCAGCGGTAAGATGTTTGAGGCTCATATAAGAATAGACTTTCTATTTATAGGCTAAAATAATACGTTTTTGCCTAAAATATCGAAATTAATATATTATGAAAATGACACTGGGTTGAACTTTTTCTAATTTCTATCCCGTTCGACCAAATTCCGCAAGTTATATATGTTTCTAACTGTATATGGCATCCTGGACATAATGGAATAGGTCCCAAAGCCTAAACCACTTGTAAAAATTTAGTATTTTGCCCTTATATGAAATTACCATTTTACTCTTTCTAATTTAATTATTTAGTTTCTTAAAATTATGAGGTGTTACAGATAATGATTTTGATAAGGAGTAATAGGATTTTGTTGGAAAAAGTATGACTGATAATGAGTGAAGCCGAGTTAACTTCTTTCTATAAGGATATGTACATAAGAGTAAGTAAATATGTTAAATTTATTTTTGTCTAAAATATAATTTACAAGCTCATATAAGATATGAGTTAATAAGAACCCCTATATGTCATAGGTTAAGGAGTTGACAAGTTATGTCAGTCGAAAGGCGGCACGTAAAATTTGCTAGTAAGGAATCTTGTGTGAATCGCACCAAAGGATTTTGGGGACGACCAACAACAATTGATTGATTTATGGTATGAACATAAGTTTTATGAACTCAAAATTTTATTGATTTTATGTAAGTATTGGATATGATCCAAAGACTCCAACATAAAAACTAAGTAAATAAGATGAAATGAAACTAATTAGGCCTAAATTAGCCATAATTTATTAGAATGACTAATAAGAATTCACACACATTAAAGTGAAATTATGAGTTTCTTATCGATATCAAGAAATAAATTTGTTAGCAATAACAATTTCCTCATTTGTCAATAAGTAATAAAGAGTATAGACTCTACCATATGGCAGGATGCTTAAATCCAAAATAGACTCCAAATATATTATTGAAATACATTTTGATAGTTGCACTCGAAGGGATATGATCCATCGGCTGCAGATGTGTCCTTAAAAGGAATACCGATATAGTAGGAATATAGTAAGCAACATTGATAAGATTAACCCCATAAATTTCAATTATTAATATTAGTGTAATAGGTTTGTTAGTCAACATGCTTAATTTATTTTGGATTTTACTTGCAAATTGTCGCCAATATGACTATGAATTTTGTCGCTTCTTTATTGAAATATAAATTTTAAGTAATGATTTAGGATAGACTATTGGCACATGATAACCAAAATATCACAACGTTAGTGGGTGTAATAATTGATTTTGTAAATGTTGGATAAGATCCTAGAACCAATACGATAGTCGCATCAAAATCGAGCAAATATTTTGATAGAGAAATCAAATAGTCTGATTTTTAGTCAAAATGCAAAAGAGATATGGTTTGTAAGAAGAATGTTAAGAGGAAATAAAATATTTCTAAAACTATAAGTAAACAACATACCACTGATTATTAATGATGTACCCATGTTAAAATTAGTTTTGGTTTGGTTGTTTAATTCTTGATATAAGGATCTAAAAATTACATCTTTTAAAATCAATATAAAAGGATGTTGGATTGTCCCAAATGACATACAAAGACACCATGTAAAAAAATTAATGTGGAGCTTATGAGATTGATTTCTTATGCATCAATAATAGGAATTATCATATATCGTATGTTATCTAATATGTCATATTTCACTTATGTACTTGGTATATAGAGTGAATATCAAATCCGAATTAAGATTGCTCAATGGTAATTAAGGGTGCTTTCTAGTTTTACAGTATACTAGAGAATTGTTTAAGGAAACAATGAACTCCTTATGAAGGAGTATTCCAACACGAGCTTCACAGGTAATATAGAATATAGCATGTTAATCTTAAATTCACATTCTACCTTAATTAAGGAGCATTAAGTTGGAAATATTCCAAATAAGAGGTTTTGGCTTATTCAATCAAATGGCTAGGTAGATAGCATTGAATAACGCCGCAATAAAAGCCATATAAATATAAATGCATAAATTCATAACTGAGCTAGGGGTGATTCCAAATTTTGAGAACCCCATGACATACTTTTGTGAAAACATTGCTACGATATAGATCGTGAATGAACCTAGGGCTCACAAGATGTCTTGACACATGCTTTGAATGTTCCATATGAGAAATGCAGTTTATCAACGATGGAGAGATGTTGGCTGACATAGTACATAGTGATACAATATAGCAAATTCATTCACTAAGAGACTAGCTCGATCAGCTCTGAACTGATTGGATGAATGGGATTAAGACTCCATAATTGACCCCAAATGCAAATGGGAGATTTAAGGATTTAGTAGTGTGCGTTGGAGGTAATTATGTAATTTGTTTTCTTTTACTTAGTTTTCTTTTATATACTTGGTTATATTATGATATAATTAATTAAGTAATTAATTAAAGAATATATAATAAGAGAATCTTTAAATAAAATTTTATGTGATTGTAGTTGCAAATAATTGCAATCGTGAGTAATAATCATAATATAAAATAATAATTTATTTTAAGTATTCCTGGTTAAGATGTTTCAAGGAAGGATATCAATAAATCCATTGAGACTAAAGTACGTAATGCTCTCCAAATGTTGGATAGTGTATTACACAAGGCTGCTAGAGCACCAAGGGATTACATACTCATAGTTATTGGATAACTATGGAATGACTAATTCGAGAGTTTCTTGTTTGTTAATAACAATTAGGTCGAATAGGAAATATGAAGGTGACGATGTTACACAGTTCCGTTAACTTAAGAATACTATGGATCATCTATGTGAACACTTCATTTTGATTATTGTTAAATCATGGCATAAGAATCCATCGAGCGACTACAGTTGGATCTGAGTTGAAGCATTCAAAGTAAAGCACTATTCAATTGACAATTCATCTCCTTAGTTGTATGGGATAAGTATCATGGTCAACAGCAGTCAACTAAAACTAAAATTCTCTAATCAGAGTAAAACGGTTAATAATAAATGTTATTATTAGTTAAAGGACTTAATGGACAAATCGAGTTGAATTTGGATAACGTTGGAATTTTGACCAATACCAAATTCCATGTATCCTTAAGTGATATAGTTTTATCAAAGAGAATATGCATAAATTATCGTTACTAAAAGCTACCGCTTTGAAAAATATGAAATAGGATTTTACCAAAAATATCTATAAGTGGTGAATTTGCCAAACTATCACATCAATAGCGAAGGTGACGTGTGAACGTAATATTTGAATTGTTCAATATTAAAAGCTAATTGTATTCATACCTATAAGTCTCATAATTACATTTGTGAATTCTCTGAAAAACCCCATAATTTAGTTAGTTTATAAATTATTGTAAATTAATTAAATTAACTAATGTTTAAGAAATATTAATTATTAAATTATTTGATGTTTGGATGTTCTTAGTAATTATTTGGATGTATATAGTAAAGTTACATATACACATATCGATATACGATGTTGGCATACGTTTTTACGGATTTTAAATATAGTTAATTGCTTAACAAGCTTTTAGAATTAATTATCCATGTGATGGAATGACGCGGCCTTCCATACCAAATGGATAGGAAGGGATATGGATGAGATTTGATTGAGAATTAAAGGGTAAGTTTTAATAAAGAGAATTGAAAAGGTTTCATTCTTCCCATTAAAACAAAATCCCTTGACTTTCACACATTTTTAAAATTTTCTTTTGTATCCTTTTCTTCATTCTTATGGGCAACATCCATATGTCTTTAGTGGCCAAAATTTATTTTTATTAACACCAAAAATAGAATAAAATAAAATAAAGAGGCTTATTTGATTCTAGCAAAGTTAGAATGTTGATTCTAGGAATCCAAGGAGAATTTTCAAATCAAGGTTTTACTAATTAATAGGCAGATCTATATGGTACAATCTTCTTTTATATTTATATGTTTTGATTCGTGATTATCACCATTTATATAAATGTTATTATCATTACTGTAATTATAATTAACTATAACAATTTAATTTGTTAAGTAAATGTTCCATTTTCTTTCAATGCGACTGTTTTACATTAAAACATATGTTCAACTTTTTTTTGAATTTGGCCACATATGTTCAAAATTAAGTATAAGAATTTTATAAAAATATAACTTATTTTTAATGATTTTAAATAATCATTTATTAACTTTTAATCATCTTAAATCATGAGATAGATTGATATCTTGTTTCAGATCAATACCACATTTTAAATTAGCATACACGTTTATTAGATCAAATACTTTTTTGCAATTTAAATAATAATTTTTAATATATTTTCTTAAGTTATTATTTATAATACATATTCATATTTATAACAGTATAATTAAATTTTGAATTTTTGAGTTTATAATATAAAATAGGTATGGTTTGAATTATAAAAATCATTTTGGCTTTGTATTATATCAAATATAATTGTATATATTTTATAACAATAATATTAGTCAAATTTAAGATATTTTATAATTATGAACTAATGCCTTAGTTTTAGGTCTAGCATTTGAATGTATCTTTACCAAGTCAAAAATTAGATATTTTAATTTGAAAATTGTAATGTAGTCAAATTGTACATAGTAATTTTATAAGATTATACTTACTATTTCATGAAACATAAATTTAGAAATATAACATGTACACTACATTTTATATCAAATAATTTTAACATGTCAGTTAAAATATGTATAAATTCTAAGTATATACATGATATATATAAATCCCAATATCTTTGCATGTATATAATTGATCATGTTCACGTCACCTATGCTACACATTTCACGTGCAGGTCATATCATTTATATATGGACATGTTAGATATGTTCATTCTCACTCACATATCATACCTAATTAATGTAGATTAGTTTATTAAGATATATACATAGAAGAGAGAAGAGCTTGGCATATGTGACGGCCTATCATTTTTTAAATTTAAAATTAGTGATAAACACCGTTAATCCGTGCTTGAACACTAACTTCAAACATTAAAAACAGTGGACCATAGGTTTTAATTCTTAAAATCTAAGATCAACATAGACAAAAAGGGAAAAACATCAAAGAAGAATAAAAATAAGAATGCACATGAATCTCAATAATATAAATATCATACAAATTTTACCAGTTACATCACATTCAAATTTTCTGATACATTTACCATCATTAATCAACAGTAATATAACTATGTGTAAAAGAGATATACCAATCCAAACATTTTAAAAATCTAACCTATTTCTTGACCTTTGCTCCATCCACTGATCCTACCTACGACTATACAGTTGAATGGGAAAAGAAAAAAATTGTTTCAACTATGTTTGGACTACGCTTAACCCTTATACACCTTAGCCCAAGCTAAGAGATCTGACGGCTATCACATAAGAAAAGACTTCCTACATACTGATAGAGTTAGGAGCATGCCCTAGGGGTAATTATGTGATTATTTACATATATCTAATTTAATAGCCAATCTTGTTCGAAACAAAAGGTGTTTTCTTTCTATTGTATACTTGATATACTATGTTATATTAATAAATTAATTTAACTAAATGTATATTTAATAGAAAATTCATAAATGGTATGTTGTGTTTAACCACCGGGATTTTCGACCCTCGAAAATCTACACTAATACCCAAATGCCGAAAAGCCCGATTGTTAGGGGAAAAAGAAAATAAAGATAGAATAGAATCTCATACAAATAGAATAACGTATATTATTTCAATATATAATCTTTACAGTGGAAAATTTTGAACAAAATATCAAAGTCTAACCTGGATTTAGCCTGGACAGTTATAAATCCTCTGTCCTTATAAATGTAAAAACAAATGCAATAGATGTAGTGGATAAAAGAATATGACCATACGTAGATGAAGATCTCCAGCTCTCCTCTGGACACTCCAAGCATCTTCAACTAAATCTGAAACTACTCAGACCTGACCCGAGTATTAAAAATACTCGGATTAGGCTTGATAAACTAGCGTGAGATACTCAAAAAATTTAAATGTATAGATCCGATTGATATAAATCAAAAACTTTTGGAAAGAATGGTATCTCATAAAACCACGCCCACACATAAATATAGACACGTTTTTACCTTATGATAGCTAAACTACTTTATACGGAAAATCACTTTGATATTATTATTAATGACAATTATTTGAAAATCCTTTCCATCTAAATATATATAAACATAGCCAAAAATAAATTTCAGCAAGGGGTAGTTGAAATGTTTGCAAAGCATTACAGCTATTTTAGGACTATAATCAAAACCGTAAAGCTCATATTAGAATTGGATTTCCAACATGATAGGGAACTAGGGGTCTTTCCCTTTGATCCACGCATAACAAACATAGTTCCCTCGGAAGCCTTATTGCTTTTTTCAAGCAAGCCACTTGGAACTGCACTGGCTACGCTACTATGGAATATAGTATTACTCAGTGGCTTTATACGGATCTCCGTCAGCCTCCAGTACATGTCCATTCCATCATCTTAAGGCAACAAATGCCTCAAGGAAATATATGCCTTTCATTCCTCATAACTGATAGCCCGAAATATGTCTTGCAGACCACATAGTATCCCGTATCATTCCTAGGATGTAAGGCTCGTGAGGCTACGCTTAACTTCTACAAAGCCATGTTTTATTTCACACGAAGCCACACTTTGCCTTTCTCCTAACAGGTTCCACTTTGAATGCCACATTGTCATTCCTTCGATCACTATTGACTTTTGCGAACATAAAACTTCTGAGCTCATATGTTTCAAAGAAGGGTGTTAAGCTAAGAGAAGTTGGTTTCTCCGCTACCAAGCAGATGTATGTTAGTAAAAGTCAATGTTGTGATCACAGAAATGCAATGTTAGACATTCGCCCATACAAGTTCGTTCTAGGACTGAACGTAATCGAAGGCACTCCTCCTACTACATCTTTGGGAATCACCCCTAGGATCAGTAGCGAGTAGTACTTGTAATCCGAAGATTTCAAAATACGACAAGACCACTGTTATAATAAATATCTCTATATTGGGAGTGACCCGGAGAATGTCAAGAAGCAATCCTTCCACTATGAAGATCTTCGGTCTTCAATATAATGAAGATTTCAAAATGCGGACACCACTGCCATATAAATATAATATGGGGTAAACCCTTAGGACTCGTGACAGCAATCCCTACATTATGAAGATCCCCAGTCTTCAATAATCATCATCTTCAACATATCTTCACTTCCAAACGTATACAATGGTTTTTGAAGTGGTTTTCGAAAAGGAGTTACCTAAATCCGACCCCGGTTCCTTCGTACCAATCATCGATTAAAAAGATGTTAAGTTCATATGCGATTATCAATCATCAATCAATTAAATTCATCTTTCATTCATAAATATCTCAGAGAGACATATTATTTTAAATTATTACATTTATCTTCTTAACAGCATATGGAATCATTAAGCCTCATTTATCAAATACTTAGGTTAATTAAAACCCCTTTTTAAATCTTGAAATAATTCTAAATCGTTTCACTTTTTACTTAAGAAAAACATTTCCAAATTATTTATTTAAATCTCATATTGGAAAACATTATTTAGAGCATTCGAGCTTTTCCTTCGATCTATTCTACCCCTTGTCTAAAAGAGAAAACAGAGTCCAGGTAAGTTTAGGGCACTGGTTGCTCCATCCCTAACCTTAGTTACACACCTCATTTTACCTTTCTAGATCTAATAGGCGAACAAATGTACTAGTCATTTCCACATACTCCTTTCATTGCTAGAAATGATTTATAAAACTTCCAAATCATTATCTAAAACACTTAATTTTTTGTTTAAAAACCATTTATAAATGATATGAAAAAGAATGGTTAAGTTTAAAATCATATTTCACAAGTTATTTAAAACCGCTATGAAAAGTGCTATGTAAAGTGTTTTAAAAGCTATATTAATCAAAACGACTTTTCTATCTTTTGGAAATTCATTTATATAACTCCAATTTCCTTTAAAACATTTTAAAATATTTATAAAATTATTTCATATTTGTAAATATTTAAAAATATTCATTTTAAATCAATTTCAAATTTGGGTTTTAAATTGAAAAACCGTGATTTTTTTTGAAAAATTGTTTTGGACTTATTTAAAAATTAACAAGATGAAATCTTGATTTTCTTTCTTCATTCAAAACTCTGGATACAATAGTCCAAAAAATTCTTATCTCGAATAATTTCGAGCTATATTCCATTTCATATACTCATTCGAATTTTTCGGCGTGGAATCGCGAACTACCAATACCAGACACACCTAGTTTTGACTTGTTTTTCAATTTCTTTTCAAACTTCATGGAAATACTTTTAAATGTTTATAAAACATTTCTAAATCATTTTAAATAGTATTTTCATATTTCAAACTCATATATATTTTCATTTTATATTAAATATTATATTATTATAATATCAATTTCAACCTTTTTAGATGTTTAATACCAATAAGAGGCTAAACGACTCTATACACATCTTTATATGGACTTAATTCTCATTTAATTAACTTGGTTAATTACTAACTATTGCTCTTATCATTTATGAAACTAAGTAATCATCCATATTAACATCCATATATTCAAACTAGTAATCATACATTTAATCATCCAATATATATATTATATTTTCATTTCATTAAACTTAGAATTATTTAGAGATTAATTAGCAAATTTAAATGTGAGTATTCACCGATTAACTTCCTACCAACATTCTTATCTAATTAACACTTCACTAAACCATCACATAAACACTCCTCCACCTTTTCCAAGTGCTCGGCCAATACCCCATTCCACCTTTCCTTCGGCCATACTCCTTCTCCTTCTCCTAGCTCACGGCCAACCCCCCATCCACCTTCACTCGCACGGCCTAAGTCCATAAATAAAGAAGAGAAGAAGTTGATTAAGAAGAGGTTTGAGAGTAACAAGTGGATTGGTGCTTAAGCACTTCACTATTTTTAACCCTCCTACCCCTCTTAAAAAAGAGAAGCCATTAATGAGCATAAAAAAGCTCAAAAATGAAGAAGAAGAAGAATGAGAAGTGTAAGAAAATGAGTGAATGGAAGGTGGTATTTATAGGAAAAGTAAGAAGTGGTAAATTAAAAATTTAACCCTTTACCAAATTACCAAAACACCCTTGAACTTCACATCCCTAAAAGCATACTTAACATCACACATCACATCCTTGTTTTATGTCATAGTCACTTAAGGCTTAAGAGATGTAATGTGAAAATTTTGTTAGATTTTGAAGTGATTTGATTTGACTTTTTGACCTTTCTACATACTCTTTTACTGATTACTTTCTAGAATTTTCTAATTGTGGTTAGTAAAAGTAAACTTATTTAGTTATTTAAAATGTTATATATATTAAAACATGTTAACAAAGGTGTAACAATATTGTGACAACTTATATTGAACAAATTGTTGATTTTTGACAAAATGTTTTATGGTCATATTTTGACATTTTTGTTAAACTACTTATTTATGTAAATAAAACTTGGAAATAAGTTTCTTATCATCTTTAAATAATTAAAACAAGTTTATTTAGTTATAAAACCATATTAAACAATATAAAATTCGATTATATAAATACGACGTCGATTGGTCGAAGTGCGACGAAGTTTGTACACTTTTATAAAACAAGTATATATATTTATAAAACTATTATAAATCAACTTTCTATTATTATCATATCATTATATAACCATTAAAAAGAGATATTTACCATTTACAACAACTATTCAAATGTATATCAAACCTGCTTTTGTCACTTTTACGATGAAAATCCAAACTTCTTGATTTTGAAATCAAATTCTAAAAATAATCTTATCATTCTTATTTATTACATAAAACATGATTATTTAAGTTTGAAAATTCTATATTTGAATATTTAAAATCAATTAAATATTTCATTTTCAAAGTGATAAAATTACGGGTCTTTACATACTCCCCTCTTAAAAGAATTTCGTCCCTGAAATTAAACCAAAACCCAAAATACGATAATACTTACTCAAAAAAAATCTTTAAACTCATTTCTGCATGATATACACAGATCATCTATACACGATATAGATTCGATCTCCTATTTGAATACACAACTTTACTTCCAAACTAGTATTGATCCCCCGATCCTATAGTGCGGACTCTGATCTGGCTCTTTGATCAGAAACCTTCGTTTCCCTTACATAGCTCTCAACTATGATAGAAAACTCAAGTACCCAATCACAGACCCTCATCAATGTTCATCATCAAGAATCGTGATAAATTCTCTTTTGGATCGATGTAAACACCATAAAGTTATGTGCTCGAATCTTAGATCAAAATCGTGTGACGAAATGATCTACATACCTCATATATACTTATTTAAAAATCTTTATGAAAACTTTTCATAAAACTTTTATCTTTCAAAAATGCTTCTTTATATACAATCACTCTAAATATTTATTTTCAAATATTTTTCTTAAAGGAAAACATTTCACCTCAAAGGAATCATTTCAATTTTAAATGATAATTTACCTTTTATTTTCCAAAATTACAATCAACTTCTCTCATTATAATTTATTCCGTTTTAAACAACATTGATATTAATTTATCAAATCATAATTAAAAATTATCTTTTCAACTTAAGAAAAATTATATAGGTCGAGTAACTCCAAAATAATACCAGGAACTGGGTACTACCCATAGTATCCTATATCCCCTTAACAAGAAGGGTAATACTTAAGAGTAGTATTTACCATCCGAACATATCTCTTACCCATTTTTAGTTATTTCCGAGCCACTCAAACTAGTTATCATTTGAGACTTTCTTACTTTTCAAATTTCTTATTTGAAATAATATCGTTGTTATTTCTTTTTTTAAATCCTTTAAAGATTACTTTGTTTATAAAACCCATTCTATAAATCCCTTTTATAAAGTCATCTTATATTAACTACTTCCTTTTAATCGTATTTAAATTTTCACAATTCTTTTCCCAAAATACCAGAATTCTCAAAATTTATATAATATATCCATCTTCTTCAAAATCATTTTACTTGTGTAAAATACATTTTTATACTATATGCTTATTTTTTTATCTTATACAAACTCATTAATCTTAACCCAATATTATTATCAAACATCTTATAGTCAAATCGTGAAACTTAATTCACAAGATGTTTGTTCAATCAATAAATAGTAATAACTAAAATTATCATTCCCTTAACCATAAACTAACACACATAAATATCTATATCTTTTAAAAGATATTCCTTTATACCTATATATAATCCTTTTAAATTCTCAAATGATTAGGATAAGAGTTCTTAAAATTCCTTTTTATTAAACATATATCTTTTACAGTCGAAATAGAATATATCAATCCTAAAAGATTTTATTTCTTCTTTGTCTTTGCTTTCCTTTTATCCTTTACCTTATTTTCCCATCCTTACACAGAACTTCATAATGCCTTTCTTTATCGCATCTGTAATAGAATATGCCGGCATAAGATCCTAGTTTTAATTTCTCTTCGTTGGGCACATATTCTTCTTGCTTGCTTTGGATTAGCATATAACTCATCACCCGGCATATAATAAGACATCCTAACTTAAATGATATACTAAGTTATTATCAGAAGTTTCATACCATTAATTTCTTGACTTATCAAAATTACTTGATTCATTCTTGTTCTGATTTGAACTTGCCATGATTATACAATGATAAGAAGAATAATTTACCAAGTGGTCGATACCATTCACCCAAGCCAACATATGATCGATACTATGATGAATTATTCCCACCATCACCAACCAGATCCCTTATTCTTGGAACTTTCCAAAGGGATAACATCTTATAAACTTTCCATATCACACGAATATTTATATTTGTGTATATATAAAATATACTCCTTTTAAAATAGTGTGTCGATTTTCCTTGTTTATGTGTTTAGAAATTTCTCTCGATAATGGTGATCAGGTGCATCGACCAGAATCTATAAACCACTCAACCGATAAATCAACACAAAACATTTTTATATCAAACAAAAAATACGTGCACATATATATAACACTCTCAAACTCATTTTAGGGTGTTACTAACCCTATTTCCAATGAGTCACTCTGTAACAACCCGAAATTTAACCTGTAATAATTAATTTGTTAATTAATTAAATAATAAAAATAACTTTGTGAAATTATCAGAATTGAGCCACTGAAGTTGCACTATTGTGTCCGTGGTAATTTTTTGGTCAATTTCCATATATAAAACGTCAGAAACCGTGCTAATATGACCAAGTTATAAAATAAACAAAATAAACGAAAGAAAAAGAAAAAAAATAAATATATACAGGTCGACCGGTCGGTCGACCTAGGCAAGGGGGCGGTCGACCGCCCGATCGACCCGCCTTGGTTTTTGGTGAACGAACGAACGTTCATTCGTTCAAACGTTCCAGAGCCTATGGGTGATGTGTTTTGCATTCTTTTGACCAATCTGGTCCATCTATTTTCGCATCTGATGGTTCATATTCAGCCTATGACGTGGATGCATCCTATTCAATCTCCGAATCCAACAGTCCCAGATCCACTTCTACCCCTATAAATAGACTCCTGGACCTAACACTTTTTCGCATTTTAGGTTTTCTCCAATTGGGTTCACCTTTCTAGGAAGGACTTTACACGGAATAATTTTTCCAAAGGAAAAATCGTTATATATTAAATTATTTTACAACACCAAGTGGATCCGAGAAGACCAAAGGACGAGCTTAGGACCAGAGGTGAGTGACTGTAATTATTTCAAAGATTTCTTTAAGTAATTTAAAATAATAGGGTTTCCAATAGTTGTAGTTTTACTACGATTTTTGGAATAGCCTTTTCAGTAGTTTATTTATATTTTTTAGAATTATTTTCAATCTATTTCCTCTCAGCTATTCTTTTCAGTAATTTTAGTTTATGTTTGTTAATTATAATTTATTACTGTTAAACATAGCTTTTTATTTATTTATAGTATTTAAGTTTATTTACTGTTATTTATTTCTTATTTACATCTTTTTTGACGTTTTGGATTTTATGCAAATGTCTATTCTCTTCATCCCCCTTTTCTTCGCGTATGGATTAGAATAAATTAAACGCGAATATGGGTTATATAAGTAAGAATATTGAATGAAGAAAACAAGATGTGAATTATAAAGACTGTAATAAATAATGGAATCAGACTGCAATAAATAGTGGAATCGGACTTCAATAAATAGTGGAATTGGACTGCAATAAATAATGGAATTCGACTGTAATAAATAACGGAATTGGACTGAAATTACGCCTAATTATAATTAGAATTGGACTAATTAAAGATAATTGGCATAGTTATGACTTGGAATTATAACTTTATAGAGTAAAAGATGAAAGAAGCTTATTTTCACACTTAGACCTTGGGTTAAGTAATAAGCATGATTATAACGTAGGTTATATAAGAAAAAGAATAAAATGAGGCTTATTTTAAGACTGAAGCGGTGGTCTCACATTAGTCTGAAGCGAGACGAGGGCACGCTTATGCTGAGAATGGTAATAATTGGTCAAATAGAAGTCCAAATCACTGGGGATTTGGATAAGGGGCGCGACTAGATATTGTTTGGATGAAGGGCCAGTACCAACAGCATTACCCTTATTTTCTATGGACACACGGTGATCTCACATTAGCCTGAAGTGGGATGAGGGGCACGCTTATGCTGGACGTTGAGGTAATAAGAAGACCCAATAGGTGGAGCAAAAGGTAGCATGGGCATGGTGGCAGTTACGCGTGCAATTTCCATTTGGGTGCTCAGTAATAACTATTAGTTTCAAGCGCTTATTATGGATATCTTTCGTAGATACCATTGCCTTATGTGTAGGGAGCTATATATGTCGTCCGGATCCACAGTGGTTGCTCTGTGCACCTTTCGTAGATACCACTGGCTGCTGTATAAGGAGTTATATAGCGACCGGTCCGCAGTAAGGTCTATGGAGTAGTAGGCTGATCAAAAAGGGTAGAATTAGGGTTACATCCTAATTACAGGATTAGGAATTCAGCCTAATCAAAGCAGAAATCAAGGACAAGTGCAAGCAATCAAAGTTAACCTATCTTATAAATTGAGCAATATTTAATCATACTTATTTTAAGTTTATTTCTTTCCCATTTCCTTTGTTTCCTCTTTATATACTAGAACTGTTGTAGAGTCTATTACTTTTATCTTGCTTAAAGACTCTAGTAATTACTATCATTCACCAGACTTTTAGTCCGACCCACTCCTCTATTTTCCCATTTCCCCCCATAGGCAATCAAGGGAGAAGTCAGTAGATTGCTGTTGCTTGGCGGTTTCTTGGAGAAGCTCTCTGCTATGTATTTCTTTTATTTCAGCTTTAATTCTTTTTGTGTACTGGCTTATTATGAGGGATATTATGTACTCTAATTTTGAGATTATGAATTTTTATTTCATAAGACATGATGGGTTTTGAGATAAGGATGTTGTATTTGTATTTGACTTATTTATGAAGTAATTATGAAGCTTTGTTTTAATTAAGTTATTATTTTAGTTTCTGCTGTTTTTACCTATCTTTGTCTTGTGAATCTTAGTCTCTGTTAGTTTCAGTTATACCTACAATGCACCATGCCTTTTAACATGCCCTTTTGTGTATATTAAGGGAAGTGGGGTGCTTCACTTGGTATTAGAGCCTAAGGTTACAGGATTCCTAAAAATTTATTTTAAAAGTAAAGTATTTTCCAAAATAACTTGTTTTAAAAGTATTTTTTTTTAGAAAAGAACTCTTAGAAATAGTTTTTAAATATAAAAGAGTTTTTATAAAAATCCCCTCAAAGTCCGGTTCAACCTTCTTTCGATTCTTTCGAGCCTAAGTTTCCTTTTCTTTGCACAGTATGGCTGACTGGTTCTGTAGAGCTACGGTACCAGAGGTGCATGGGCAAGCGCCCAATACAACATTGGTAGGTGGAAATCTCTTTAATCCACCTACACTGGCCAATTTTTCTAAGCCATGCAAGGACTTTACTAGCATAGGGGGCAGAACGTTTTCTGGCACGAAGAATTTCAAGGAGACACAAGCTAGGATGGAAGATATAGAGCGAAAGTTTAGGCGGTTAGTTTTGGAGGACCGAAAAAGTGGTCAACCTATATCTTGGCAGCTGGAAGGAGAGCTTAGGGCGGTTCCTATAAGCTCTAAGAAACCATGGTGGAAGGGCAAGAAGGATAAGAGGGAAAGGGAAGGCCCTCAGAAGCGAATCAAGAAAAGTGGGAGATGTAACCGTTATAGAATGAATAGTCATTACGCAAAAGACTGTAAGAAGGCAGGTGGAGGGAAGGTGTTTCAATTGTAGACAGCTTGGTCACTTTAGTAAAGTATGTCCTTAGAAAGCGAGGCAGGCAGCAAGCGCACTTGCAGCACAGATTCAGACTTTGGATACAGCACCTTCCAGCAGTTGACCAAATCAAGGTAGGAAAATTTGGTTTCTATTTCTAATTTTTCCGTTTAGACTCTTTTCGATCCTAGAGCATCACACTCTTTCATCTCTAGTTCTTTGGTAGATTGTTTGCACTTAGACATCTCTTTAGTAGTAGACCCCATTGTTGTTTCAAACCCCATGGAAGAATCGACACTCTTGTCTATGGTTTGTAGGGGTTTGAAATTCTATATCCTAGGCGTAGAATTTGACTATGATGCCTATATTTTGGGATTTTCAGGGTAAGGGATGATTTTGGGAATGGATTGGAAATCCACATATGGAGCTATATTGGATTGCAAGAGGAGAGTCGTTAGACTAGAGACATGCATCAGTAGGACCCTCGAGATTTCTTGCGACCCGCAAGGGTCAGTTATGTTGAGCTTCCTTTATTCCCTCGATTCATCATCATCAGAGTTAGATTTGGTTCATGTCGTCAGAGATTATTCCAGACATCTTTGAGGAGGTTAAGGGACTACCCCCCTAAGAGAGAGATTGACTTCAGGATTTATTTGGCTAGCCAGTAGCATTACTCGTAGGGCATATGGCGCCTAGGGAAAGGAAGGGATTGAGCAAGCAAATCCGTGAGCTTTGGAGAAAAGGTGTCATAAGAAGAAACATATCGAAATAGGGAGCGCTAGTCGTCTTTGCTACCAAAGCAGGTGGCTCTCTTCGACTTTGCATTAACTATAGAGAATTGAATAAGATCACAAAGAAGAACCATTATTCACTCTCTAGGATAGATTATCTTTTCAACCAATTAGTTGGCTCTTTAGTATTCTCCCAGCTTGATTTAGCCATTAGATTTCATCAGCTTAGGGTCGCTGATGATAACATTGATAAAATCGCATTTAGGACACCAGACGGATTCTTTGAGTGGTTAGTCATGACTTTTGGGCTAACCAATTTCCCAGCCTAGTCTATAGATTTGATGAACCATGTTTTTAGAGATGCCTAAAATAAAGCTCGTGGTGGTATTCATGGTCGACATTTTGGTGTTTTCCAAGAAGTATGGAAGAGCATGTTATTCATCTAAAGGAGGTTCTTTGTACGCTTTGTGTTCGTCAGTTGAGAGCAGAGTTCTTGAAGTATCACTTTTGAAGTGCGTTTATTGGGGCATAGAGAATGTCCACACATGGTAGAGATTTAAGGGACAGTTTTGTACATTTAGGATTGTGATTATGGAAATCCAAAGAGAGGTAGGCAAAGGTTAGAGATGTACAACAAAATTCAGTAAATAAGTAGAGAAGAAAGTCCATGTGTAGGTAATTATAGAAATTATAATTGTCTCGGACAAGTGAATTTGACGGTGATGCCTTAGAATAAATATGAGTATACAAGAGAAATATGAGTAAAAGCCTTTAGTTTAGGAAAAGTACTCCAAGGGTAGTAAGTCGGAAGACCCACTTTATGCTAAGCCCAATAAAATGAAATTTTCGAAATTTAAAAAGTTGAAAAAAAAATTGTTGGAATTGAAAATTTTCATTGTTAATATTTTCTTTCTGAAAATAAACATGGGGTTTTTGAAGAATGGTATGAAATTTAAGTTGGTTTTTATATAATGAAAAATTGGAATTCTTTTTGAAGAATTATGGAGTATATATAAATAACTCACTAGTTTCATTGTAAGTAAACGAAGATTTTAAACATAAAAACCTAGAGTGTATCAAGTATCGAAAACGTAGATTAGAACTTTTATTGTTGTAATAAATGTTTTCGTGGAAAATAAGTGGATCATAGGCTATAACACTATTGTTAGAGTAAGTGACTCTCAAGAGAAATTTTTTTACATAGGTATATGAGATTTATTGATATTTATTTAATTGAATCCATACGCTAGTATTTTTTGGTGTAGTAACGGTGTTTTACACAACATCTGTTTTAACCCGAATCAAAATGTATTTTAAAAGGTAATTTCTAAGTATAGAAACAAAATGGTTTGTAAAGTACACTTATTATTAATAAGTATAAGGAAGTGTTTTTGCAGTTAGGGAAATATTAAAACAGTTTTGAAGATGAGTTTTTCTGAAAGGAAAATGTGTAAGTTAGATATTAGAAAATATTTATCATGGAAGAATATAATTTAAACATATTTTAATCTATTGGAATGAAAAGAATAATGGTATGATTTTCTATGAAACCGATAAAAATGTTTTGTGCCAGTTACAAGGAATACATGAAAGAGATATACAAGGTATGAAAAGCACCATATTTTGTATAGCCTATTTCGAAAAATATAAAATAAGTTCCTTGTAATTTCACAAAAACATGAAATTCTCTTTTAAAAGGTCCATAGAAGATTTTAGCGTCAATAACTTCTCATAAGAGAAAGTAGTTCCAATACATTAAGATATGAGACTGTTAGGTGTAATAAGAAGCTGTTTTGAAAACACATAAAGGATATTTTAAAAGAAAATGGTTTGGTGAAAAAGTAAATAAGTTGTTGAAATGAAAAACTTAATAAAAGTAAATTTTAAAAATTCAAATTTTTATGGAAAAGCTGTAAAAGTCTTTAAAAGGAAAAGGGGAATAAGTTTTAGACTTAAAAATTTGGTAGTTTTTCCCCTCTAGGTTTGGGGAATAATGTTAGGTGACCAAGTATTTTTGAAATTAATAGAAACTGAAAAGATAACACTTTTAAAGACAAAGATTTTGGGATTTGATGTTTTAAATTTTTTAGAAACCTTAGTTTTTAAAACAAGGTGATAAATACTAAACCAAACTCTTAAATGTGGAGTAGATAAGAATCATTTCCTAGGAGTAACGAAAAAGGTGTAAGGAGATTGCAGTAATTACTTTTAGAAGTAATAATGGAAGTTTTCGTAAAGTGTATAGAACACTAGTAAGAACCTAGGAATGTTGATCCATGAAGAACAATAAAATGAAATTAGCAGGATAGTAAGACAAGCATGGTTGAGAATGAGTATTCTTGATTTTGGAAGAACTTGGGAAAAACATCTTTCTTTAGTGGAATTCATATGGTAGTAGTTTTCAAGCTAACATTGGAATGACACCTTTTGAAGCACTTTTTGGAAGGTCGTGTAAGACGTCTTCATGTTGGTTGGAGTCTACAGAAAGGTTGCTTCTTGATTCCAACATGATTAGAGAGATTTCGAAGAAGACTAATTTGATTAGGAGAAAGTTCGTATCTCATATCCATGACTCTTTGATAATAGGTTTTAGAAATTCCTTTTTCCATCTTTAGATTTGAATAGGTTCTTTCCATTATTATCCTTTGGGAGGGTAGAACTTAGGATTTAACCTATGAATGGTAGGATTTGATGTAAACATGTTAATAGAACATGTTATGAATGATGTATGCTAGTGGTTGCAAGTGTTTGCTAGTGGATGCTGATGGATGCATATAGGTACACTAGGCACTATTATTCTTTAGGGATCAGCCTAACTAGGACACTAGAGCATATGGATATGGATGTGTGCTCATTTTTATTTTTATTTTTACTTTATTTCCATGGTTGTTATAAATGGATGTTTATCACATGATTTATTGCATTTGGATGATGTTTGTAGCACGCATATAGAATTGTTGATGATTGAGTAAATGGTTGTAGAATTGGATGAAAACATTTAATACATTCTTTTATCCTTAGAGATTTCGGGGACGAAATCCCTTAAGGAGGGGATAATGTAACTACCCGAAATTTTATCCGTAATAATTAATTTGTTAATTAATTAAATAATAAAAATAACTTTGTGAAATTATCAGAATTGAGCCACAGGAGTTGCACCATTGTGTCTGTGGTAATTTTCTAGTCAATTTCCATATATAGCACGTCGGAAACCAAGCTAATATGACCAAGTTATAAAATAAACAAAATAAACAAAAGAAAAAGAAAATAATAATAATAATATACGTTGTCTTTCATTGCTTTGCTTGTCTTGTCATATCAATTGTAGCTTGATCCAGACTCGGACAAAATTTATTGACATCCATAGTGAGCCTGCGTATAACCGATCTTCGGGACGGACTATCCTCGGTTTCCAGTTAAGTTCTTGGTGTCACGGCTTTGCCAAAAGGCGGGATAAAATTTGCCCCCCAAAGTACATCTTGTGAAAACATGATGTGCTTTGAAAAGTTGCACTCTTCGTCCTGAATAACTTGACTTGTCTGAATGGTTTTCGTCTTTTCGTCGAAAGCCGTGACTTTTGATTGATCCACAGAAACATAAATCATGAACTGCTAACTGCCAATTGTTGTACCGTGTACTGTTGTAACTGATTGTTGTACGATAGCGATCTGTTGTTTGTTGTTGTAATCGTCACCAGACGAGTATTTAATTCCTGTGAATTTTAAAAATTGAATGTCAGTCCATTATACAGGAATGTATGTTAGCCTGACTCCCGTTAACATTCCCACGTTCACGAGTGATTGTCAGTTTTTTAGTTTTCTTTTTTGAATCGAGTTACATATCGATCCTCTTCTGAATCGATGTGAAATTCAAGTTGTAATGACGCCCGATGGTCATTTTGAAATGTCCCTTCGTATCGATCCTCTCTTGGATCGGTTCGGGATGAATGAAAGTAAATCTCGTATTGATGGACTGAGGAGGGATACGAATAGAGCAGTTGGTCCTCTGGGTACTATCCGTATCGATGGATACGAGTCTTCAAGGGCTGTGTGTTGATGGATACGAATAGAGCAATTCGTATCGATACGTTTCATGTGGATTTGAATTTCTGCAGGCTCGAAAGCAGTGGATACGAAGTATGCATTTCGTATCGGTAGGATCCAGTGATTCAGATAAGTAATTATTGCAGGTTTCGTATCGATAGGACCTGAGTCGATGGATACGAATAACTCCTTCGTATCGCTTTGAGGCGAAACCAGTCGAAAGTAGTGGAGATGAATCTTTTTTTTTCTTTCCTTGGGTCCATATAAATACCATTTCGTACTTAAAGTTCATAACTGGGTGGTGCCATCAATATCGAAGGTAACGGATATCACCGGTAGTGGAGGTAATGGATACCACCAATAATTAAGGTAATTGACGTCGTTAATATCTCAATGGCCAGGATAATCGATGACGGCTACATCTCAATATCGAAGATCATTGATGTTGGCCACATCTCAACACCGCGAATAGTTGATATTGCTAAGTGTCTAGAGCCATGAGTAAGTAAATTCGTCATCGTCAATGTCAACAATTATCCAACGTCGCAAACAGGCGATGCTCTGAGATGCCTAAGGCCGAGATCGATGCCGACAATAAAGCTGTGACGCCCCACTTCAAGACCCACATTAGCAAAGAGTATTACTAGGTAATACCGTCTGCTAATACAGAGAATAGAGCTGGATAGGAGCGACCATCTATAGCCTTGTCTTAACTATCTACTAAATACGTCGATGAATGTAGCATATATTTTTTTCTCATGTGGGTCGACATATCCAATAGATACTTAATACAAAACTATAATGGCTATAAGATCTATCAGAACAAATATATAACAACTCAAATGTAAAACATCACAGAACAGTAGAATGACATACATATATCTAAATATAAATACATCTCTAGTACAAATCCAAAATGATACAGCTAAGTGGTATGACGACCACTACTCATACATGAGTCCAAAAGAATAATACATAGATCAGAGTGTCAATAGATAAGGACAACAAAAAGCTAAATAAGATAGGCTAGTGGATATGAAGAAAGCAAAGTCCATGTGGAAGCAAAAGCAAATAGGCTAAGTCTGAAGCACCTAACCTGAAACACCTCGGTCTGAACCGAGTATAAAAATACACGGGTCAGGCTAACTAAACAAATCAGTTAGATAAGCTATATGATAATGAACATGCAAGGTCATAAAGTACCACAATAATCTCTAAAAAGATAACACGATCATATAACAAAAGATGAATCATAACAAGCCTTATATCATCGGCAACTCCAATAAACAAAGGATATGAATATCCCAAATCAAGCCAGTCAAATAACAAATACCAATGAAGGTAACACAAGTTTCCACAAGGTAATCGCTATGTATCGAGTGGTTCAAAGGACCTACTCCAAAAGACGATACTCTAGGGAAATATAAATATCAATGAAACAAAAGATGCACGTGCTCAATACTGTATAAACAAGGATCCACAAGCCCGAAGGCGACAAACCCAAGTATCTCTCGAGCGGTGACGAAGGACCAACTCCAAAAGCGATACTATAGGGCAACAACCCGAAGGCAACAAACCCGAAGACACAAACCCAAGTATCGCTCGAGCGGTGACGATGGACCAACTCCAAAAGTGATACTATAGGGCAACAAACCATAGTGGCGAAGGTCCGGAGGCCCAGTACTGGACACCACTAACTGGCAATATGTGTCACAAACCCCTCAGATAGGAACCCGCAAAGTACGTGTGTCTCATACCACACGTTTGCACTAACGGTTTACTAACCGTTGGTCAATTCCACACTCAAAGCAGTATAAAGTTTACCTCATCTCATCGGTAAACCAGACCCGAAGGTCAAAACGTTCAAACGAATAGATTAGGAATTAACTAAAAAGATAAACGCATGTGTTCATAGCACGCATTTTATCAAATCACTTAATTCTTCTCCCTCTTCGCTCGAAGTGCAAAATTATGTATTTTATATAGAAATTAAGTTGAAGAAAACGAGTTTTAGGAACGCTTCGAAATTGCTTTAGAAATTGCCTTTGAAATTCTCATATTATAGTATATAATTTTTATACTAAAAAATATATATATAATAACAATTTCAAAAGCCCATTTATTTGAAAAACATTTTTAAAACACATTATAAAACCCGTATATGAAATCCAGAAAGAAATATCAAGAAAACATCGAAATAACGGAAATTACACCAAGTATTATCTGTTTAAAACAAGCTGCGACTCAATATTCGACGGCAGGTTTGAACAAGTTAACAGTGTCAAAATGACTTGAAATTCTGCAGGAATGTAGTTCAACATTCCTACTTCAATTTTCAAAAAGAATCATTCAAATCCGATTTGAAACGAAGAATCTGCGTCGTTTCAAAGTTGGACTGAAAACAAGGTTAAATCGCTGAATTCCAGCATGCTGCGGGTTCAAGTTCGACCGCAGTTTCAAAATATCAAAAGAACCCAAATTGTCATGAAAATTTTCAGGAAATTAATTCAACACTCCTACTTAAATCTGAAAAAAGAATCACTCAAATCCAATTTGAAATGAAGAACCTGCGTCGTTTCAAATTTGGACTAAAAATAAGGTTAAATCGCTGAATTCCAGCATGCTGCGGGTCCAAGTTCGACCGCAGTTTCAAAATAGCAAAACACCCAGATTATCATGAAAATTTGTAGGAATGTGACTCAACACTCCTACTTAAATCTGCGAAAAGAACCACTCAAATTCAATTTGAAATGAAGAATCTGCGTCGTTTCAAAGTTGGACTAAAAACAAGGTTAAATCGCTGAATTCCAGCATGCTGCGGGTTCAAGTTCGAACGCAGTATCAAAATAGCAAAAGAACCCAGATTGTCATGAAAATTTGCAAGAATGTAATTCAACATTCCTACTTCAATCTGCAAAAAGAATCACTCAAATCTAATTTGAAACGAAGAATCTGCATCGTTTCAAAATTGGACTAAAACAAGGTTTTAAACGCTGAATCTCAGCCTGTTGCGGGTTCAAGTTCGATAGCAATTTGGAAATAGCAAACGAATTCAGATGGAAATGAAAATTTGCAGAATTGAAGTTCAATATTTCTACTTTCAAATGCAATTGGAATTTCCAGAATCTGACAATATGCGAGAAAGATACACTACCACAAAGTCAGACCTGGGCAAGAAAACACATTGGAGAACAAAACCAATACACGTACAGTAAACGAATTTTTGAAATTTCGACTTACTGAATTCATTGTTTTAGCAAGCATTTGTGATTTCTCACTTTTTTAGCAATTAGCAGTAGATTAGCAAGCAAAGATGGTGACTTTAGACAAGATTGAAGCTCAAGAACCTGTAGATAAGAAGCAAACAGACATGCAAATGAAAATACTGAATTTACAGTAAACTTTCTTCTTAAAATAAAAGAAAAGTGGAAATAGATTGTAGGATATGGATTGTGATTATCTGTAGTTGTATTTAGACTAATTTCTCTTGAGTTTATGATAATAAAAGAGGAGTATTTTTTTGCCTAGGGTGATGGAGCAACCATTTGTTTTCTATTTTGAAGCTTCTGTTTGTTTTGTAAAAAGAGAAGATAGAGGAAGAGAATTACGTACAGGCAACTTTCTGGAGTGGCTATTGGATATTGGGTTCCAATTACTATACTAACCAAATCCATTAGGACTTAGCCAATTTTAGCTCTAAGTTATGTTTTATTCTTCTAAGTGTTACTCACTCATGAAATGAAAATTTCGTGTATTTTTAGGCAAAACGGCGTTTTGTGTATTTTTAAGTGTTACAAATATAAAAATGTAAATTTGTTTTTACTTGCCCATTATTCCTATAGCCTTCGTACCGACTGAAAAATTCAAAGATAGAATCTTGCCTTCGGCTCAAACTAGGCCCTTAGTCACTGTCTTCGAATCGCTCAAGTGTTCGAGAAAAGAAAACCCTCGTCTCCGAACCTATCAACCCATTAATTCCCTGAATCACTTGTTCTAATTAGGTAATTAACCTATATCAATCGACTTTGAACGATGAGACTTGAATTCTAATGCCCTTTTATATGCCTTTGTGACTGATTTTGGTGATGCGGTGGTCGTGGGTGGCCGGAGCGAGGTCAAAGAAAACTGCCTTGGTGTTTGAGCAGTTTGGGGAAGAAGAAAGGCAGAGGGATACGAAGGATCTGCGTGGATATGGATGAGTTCTGCTTTCGTATCGATGATGGAGGGGTGATGGATCGTTCGAAACGATCTGGATCATAGGACTTCGAGATGATGAAATGGAAGTCTTCTTACCAACTGATGATGGAGTTTCGTACCGACTCGAGGTGATCGATACGAATGCTTCGGACTTGATGATCGATACGAAGGGGTTGTATTTGATCGATACGAAATCCGACATTTCCGATCGATACGAACTACGTGCCAGGAGATCGATACGATGGCAACTCACTTGATCGATTCGAACTTGTATCCCGATGGATACGAAACTGATCGTTACAAACTAGGGTTTTTGCAACCGATATAATTTGAACCTTAATGAATCTGAAACCTCTTGCACATTTGAACACCTGACTCCGACGAGCTTCATCCTGGACTTGACCGTTTCTCTACATACTTGATTGCCTTTCGAAGCTTGTCGATGGAACCCTAACTTAACAAAACTTTAATAAACTTTAGCTCGGATTGGTCTCTAAAGCCTGGATGACACGGTTGTGATGGTCAGCAATGACGGTCACTCCCGTCGAATTATGAAGTCTCATCGATTGAATATTCACTCAACCTTTGTGGAATTTCTCAAGTATTATGTAGTACCGCACTACACAGCACATTCACACACTTCACACTAGGGAACACACGGGCTTATTATCATCTAATGATGGTTTTTAATAAGTTGATTAGCTAAGGAATCAACAAGTTCTCAACAGCAGGAGCTTTAGAGTTCATCCCCTTTTGTCCTAGAGATACCGGCCATCGCGGCCGAAGTTATAGATCCACAAGACTCTGTGCCATCTAACGTCTCCTAAGATATGATGGGACGAATATGTCTAAGGCATGGTTTATCGTTGGACGACGTCCTATTACCGGGACCGGATGATAGACTGCATGCTCCCTCAGAAGGGTTTACCGCCTTTAATCGCCATGCATGTACAGCAGGAACACTTTCTCTGTTTAATCAGTATATTAGAGAAGTGCTGTCCTTTTTTGGAATCGCCCCATCACAGTTACACCCGAATGGGTATGCTCTGCTCAACAGTCTGTTCATTGTGTTTATGGAGAATCTTTTCCGACCTCTGATCCCGATCGAAATTAGATACTTATTCAACGTTAAGAGTCGGGAAGATAGTCCCTCGTTCACATTCCTAGAGTCAGTCAGGAATTGTCAAGTTGTGACCGCTCCTGGACCAGACTGAGTTAATTTAAAACCGAGTGGTTCTATGTCTGATGTCCTCCAGGATTTGCTAGTCGGTGGTTAGTCAGACGTAAGTGCTACAATCTTTTTCAGTAGTTAACGAGATAATCATAGCTGATATTAAAACTAATGTCTTCTTTCCTTTATAGCTGTAATTCGACGACCTGTGGGCGTGCATTTTAAAGAAATTGTGCGGGTTCTCCAAGAAGTTCCAAGCGAGATGAGAGAAATCGAGTCGGTGCTCATCGATGGGAACTTAATAATTCTTAGATTAATCGAACGAAACCAGTATCGGACTGGAGGGAACACTTAGGGCAATCCCGACGAAGCGGGTAAAGCGCAAAGCGCCAGGAGTCGTAATTACTAAGGAAGGTGATGAAGAAAACATGCCTACAAACGACGAACCCATGGTCGGGCCTTTTGACAGTCTTCAGGGTTCAGAGGGAAAGAGAAAAGGCAAGGCAGTTGCACACAAACGTCATAAATCTTCGAGATGGAAATCTGATTGTATCCCTGCCAGCCTCCGGTGTTAGAATTTCGGAGGCTCCTCCCTTGCCAATAAAGAATCCTTTTGAAGGACTTGCTGATATTCCGATCCCGGACTATGTGTCACTCCAACACGACACCGGATTGGAAGGGCTTTAGAGTGCTCTCGATTTAAGCGAGTCTCTACCCATTAGTGCGGCCGACATTACCGGTTGGTCGGGGGTTGCACACACATATACACTTCACGACATTACACGATTTCCCAGCATAAGTGTTCAATTCAAGAAATTACTAACTCTGTTGCTCTTTCTTCCTTACAGATTCAATGACTAGACGAGATTCCATGCTCGGCAGCCTCTTCTCAGCACGTCAGGCATCAAGCTCGTATTATGAGCCCCGTCGAAGGGAGGATGATAGAAACCACGATTGCAGTTATTATAGTCAGGAGCGCTATGAGAGGGATAGAGAAAGAGATTACAGAGAACAGAGATATCGATCCCGATCGCGTTCTCCACCCCCTCGACTCCCCACACAACCTTCATGCTAGGGGAAACAACCGGTAGAGCCCTCTCGTCACAAACCATCTTCGCAAACTTCTCGGCCTAAGCCACAATGCCACAGAACTGAGTTTGAGCCTCCAATAGTCGTTGAACAAGCTATCACTTAGCCTACTGGGGAAGGGGCTATTAGAATAGCTGAGCTAAAGAAAGATTTTCCAAATATATGCTTTGACGGATACATCTTCCCTCCTCACTTAAAGAGAATTCCTTTGGATGCAGAGAACATAATGCATGATTACATTCATGACATCTATACCCAGTACAAAGAGTGGGTGAAAGCTGCATAAAAAGCATTAAAGGTGGCCTTTGAGCGGGCAAAAACGGTCGAGAAACTAGAAACTGAACTCGCTCAAAAAGACCGGACCATTCAAGTGCTCAACGATGAAGCCGAGTCCTCTTGGAAATCAGAGATAGAGGCCACCAAAAAGGCCGATGAGGAGAACTTGGCTATGGAGAGGATGAGGCAAACACACTTCGCTTTGGTGGAGTAGATAGGCCACCGGAACACCACTGTCACAACTGAACGAGATGCTGCTTTGAAAGAACTCGCTGAGCTTAAAGCTAAATTTTCCGAAATCATCAAGGAGAAGGATGATGCGAATAGAGCAACTCAGGAAGCATTTGAACAGGCCGTAGTGCTTCGGGGCGAACGAGATGTGGCAATGGCTAAGTTTCAGGAGGTGGAGACTAAGGTCGAGGAGGAAGTCCAAATGGCGAAGTCTGGGCTAGAAGATGATATTGAAGATCTCCTTATCGTTTATAATGCTAACATCTTGAAGCATAGAAATCTAGCCTGGCTCGATAGTTATCCGACACATCTATACAACGCCTGGGGTCGATTAGTGGAAGATGAAAATGCCCACCAAGTTGAATCAATTAACGAGTTCGAGCTTGAGAACCGGATGTTGAGCAAAGACGAGCGGAAAGTTATCCACAATGCCATGATTTCGCATGAGAAGGAGAAGCTTGATGCTCAGCATTTGGAAGTTGGAGAAGGTTCTGGCATCGAGCATCATGATACAAGTTCTGAAACTCTTGTGCCAACTCAGCTCGAATCCACACCTACGGTTGATCCTCAGCCCGTTCCTGCTAATAATCTGGATCAACCATAGATGTCTCCAGCTCGCGAGCAAGTCTCTGAGGCAGTTCCGCCACCTACGAACCAAACTGAGGAAGGTACTCTGAACATTCTCTATGCTTATCCGAAATCGAAAGCGTCACTTGAAGTAATTATTAACAATTCTTCTTTTGTTTTTATCCAGTGATTGATGCTACACCAGTCGTGCCTCCTGCCACTCAAGAACCACATCATATGTAGGAGGCCATTATAACTGAAGCGACCACCACAACAACCACGGCATCGACTGATGGAGCGCAGGGGAGCACACTTATTTTTGATGAGCAAATGATGGAGGAACTCCTCGGTCACTACAGTGACCCTTTTGCAGACTTGCCGTTTGTCATGGGTGGAAGCGTTACAATGACAAGTCCCTCGGCCCCAACTACGGGAGTCTCCAGCGGTGCACAAACACTTCACGAGGAGGAAATCCTAGCTGAAATCAATGCTGAGATGGAGGCAGCCGCGTAGGGCAGCGGTTTTGGCGGTGGAATGGCTAGACCTGGTCCAGCCCCTTTGTGGATGATATCTCCGGGAGGAACGGTCATTGAGACAAGTGCACCTGCCCAACCTCCTTCTGTTGATCCTGTCCCTCCGACTCCACCTGCAGGAAGCGTTCCAATACATTTGAGTTCAGAGGAGGATGTTGATATAATGCCCCCAACTGGAGATCGGCCGCCGAAAGGCAAGGGCTCAAAGAGAAAACCAAGCGACGGCTCCAGCGGGTCCACACCGAAGAGGAAACCGAAGAAGAAAAAAGAATAGACACATCTCTTCGGTTCATTTTTGAGTAGATAGGAATTTCTTTATCTTTTGTTGGCCGAGTATAGATGCAGGTTCGTCCCCTGCTAGTAGAATTTTTTGGATAAACTTGTACTTAGTTTTCTTCTACAAACAGTTGAAATGAAGTTCCATTTTGTCTTTAACTCAATTTTCGTTTATTTGCTTAAGTGTTCCAGCATTTGATTTCCAGTCCAGTGTACTTGTTGAGTTTCGACCTTTGGATTGGACCCAAGTTTAGTTGTTAAGTCCTAAAATCACGACTATGAGTGATGACTGAATGTCAAACTGGACTCTGATGCTGCACTGTCTCAATCAGTGATCGATGCTTAAGTTCTTCCCTTAGTTTCAGGGACGAATTATAAGACCAAGTGGCAATCGCATTCCGCTTTCAACTCATCGAGCATAACGTCGTCGAACTGATGCTGGAATAAAGAAATTCGAGTGATCGAATCACACTCACTCATTTATCGTCGATTGCATCCACACTCCGGGGATTTGCATTCGTACGTCGGCGGTCGGGCACGCCTGTTTGAGTTTCAAGGATACGTCCACGCTCCGGGGACTCAAGTCATTTTCACGGGTTGTCAGTCACACCCGCTTAATGTTTGTAATGATGTCCACACTCTAGAGACTTTAGATGGATTCGTGGGTGGTCAGTCACACCCGATTTGCATTTACGCTCTAAACATGCTCCGGGGACTTAGAGTTGTTTTACGGACGGTCAATCCCAATCCGGTTTGTGTTCAAACTCTAATCCACTCTATGGGGGATTTTAGTCAACGTTTATAATCCAATTCGCACTCTGGGAATTTGGAGTTGGTGTTTATGTTGACACTCCGGCTCACACTTTGGGAATCCGGAGTTAGTTAATGTTTATACTCCAGTTCGCGCTCTGGGAAATCGGAGTTAGCCGAAAGATTGCCAGTCACATCTGTTTAGGCTTTAGGATTTCATTCATACTTCGAGAACGACGAATCTATCAGGAATGTTGATGGTTGGTTCACATCCACCCTGAGTTAACAAGCGAGGTCGTTAGATGGACGAATCCATCCTCCTCAAACTTGGTCAAGATACAAGCGAAGTCGTTAGGTGGACGGATCCACCCTCTTCAATATCGTATTTGTAAGTTTATACTCCAGTTCACACTCTGGGAATCTGGAGTTGGCTAAAGGATTGTCGTGTATCAATCCTTTTTTGACTTCAGTGTGATGACTTGCCCCCGAGCTCGGGTATCATCTAGTGAGTGACCGATCGTATCATAGTCACTCCCTATTTGAATAAATCCCACCGTCGGGTGGAATTTAGCTCTCCGTGCATAGTGATAGTTGTATGACACATTCAATAAACCACAGCTCTGGCTCGAAGAGATTGCATTTTATTGCTGAAATAAGAAAATACGGCAAAGTCAGTTGCCTTATTACAAATTCAAATTTCGAAATGCAGAAACAAAATGCAAATGATAAATAAACAGAATAAATAAACAGAGCCTGTCATGTGTAGTAGCGACGAAGACTTTCGCTGTTCCAGGCTCTCGGAAGAGTGAGACCGTCAACGGTCGATAACTTGAATGTGCCATCTCCGAGCTTTCGTTTAATAACATACGACCCTTCCCAATTTGGCTTCATATGCGAAGGGACCGGGTAAATTCTCTTAAGGACGAGTTCGCCGAGTTCAAAGGTTCAGGGTCAGACATTGGCATTGTATAATCGGGCGACTTGGCTTCGGTATGTGGCTGCCCTCAAATCAGCCTCTTCACGCTTCTCATCTAATAAATCCAGAGATTCGGCAAGTAATATAGCATTTGTCTTCGGATCATAGTATGTCACACGATGAGAAGGCACTTCTGATTCGACTTGGATAACAGCTTCTGAACCATAAGAAAGAGAAAACGGAGTGTGGCCGGTCGCGGACTTGTAGGTTGTTCGGTAAGCCCATAATGCCATAGGAAGTTCATCGACCCATTTGCCCCCGGCCTTTTCCAGTCGCTTCTTCAGAATGGACTTTATAACTTTATTAACAGCTTCGACTTGTCCATTTGCTTGAGGGTGTGCAACCGCGGAGAATTTCTTCTGAATGTGGAATCGTTGACAGAAATCTTTAAATTCAACACTGTCGAATTGGGTCCCGTTATCAGTGATGATAGTATGTAGGAGACCAAATTGGCAGATGATGTTGTGCACTACAAAGTTGATCACCTTCTTTGTTGTGATTGTAGCAAGGGGTTCAGCTTCTGCCCACTTGGTAAAGTAATCAACTGCTACGACGGCGTACTTCGCACCACCTTTGGCTAAAGGTAGAGAACCAATAATGTCAATACCCCATACTGCAAACGGCCATGGACTGACCATTTGAGTTATTTCGGTAGGTGGGGCCCTTGGAATTCGAGCATGCTTCTAGCATTTGTCGCACTTTCTGGCGTAATCTGATGCATCGCGATTTACGGTTGGCCAATAGTATCCATATCCGAGCACTTTCTTGGCAAGGGCTTGCCCCTCAGTGTGATCACCATATTCTCCTTCATGCACATCATGCAACAATCGTTTGATTTCATCGTGAGCGATACACCGGAGTAAAGGAACAGAGTACCCTCTTCTATACATAACTCCATTTTGAATAGTGAACCATGAATCTTTTCGAAGAATCTGCCTCTTTTCACTCCTGCGCTCTGGCAGGGTTCCATGCTCGAGATAATTTCTGAACGGAGTCATCCACGACTCCTTATCGCGAACAACCTCAAATATCCAATCTGTCTCCATTCGGTCAATGCTCGGAGAAGCCAATGTCTCCGCGGGAACAAGTCCCATTTGCTGTGCCTCACCTGTGCTGGCTAACTTTGCTAATGAATCGGCTTTTTGATTGCGCTCTCGGGGTATGCATAAATAGCATAATAATCAAACTGATTCAATATTTCTTGCACCCGAGAAAGGTAAGCAGCCAGTCTTCGGTCCTTGGCCTGGTATTCCCCCCGAACTTGACATACGACCAATTGCGAATCACAATAAATCTCCATAGCAATGATTTTCAAACTCTAGCAAGCCTCAATCCGACAAGTAGGGCTTTATACTCAGCTTCATTGTTGGTCGCGCGAAAATCAAACTTTAAAGCATAGCATATAGATCGACCTTCAGGAGTTTCAAGCACAACTCCTGCACCGGAGCAACGGTCATTTGTTGCACCATCATTATGCAACTTCCAGATATACTTAGGAGATTCACTTGTTTCGGGCAAGTCCTCTAGGACGGTAAATTCAGCTATGAAATCTGCTAGGACTTGTCCCTGGATGACTCGCCTTGGAGTGTAGGTAACGTCAAACTGACTTAACTAGATATTCCATTTGAGTAACCTACCAGACGTCTCAGGCCGCGTAAGGACCTGTCGTAATGGCTGGTCGGTGTAAACGGTGATAGGGTGAGCCTGGAAATATGGACGGAGCTTCCTCGAGGCAATAACAAGACAATAAGCCAATTTCTCTAGCTTTGGATAATTTCTCTCAGCTCCGGTCAGCCGTTTGCTAATATAATAGACCGGCTTTTGTATTCGGTCTTCCTCCCGAATTAGGGCAGCACTGATTGTGTTTTCTGATACCGCCAAATAAATGTACAATTTCTCGTGATCGATAGGCTTTGACAAAATTGGCGATGTGGAGAGATGTTGAATTACTGCTCGGAATGTACCCTCACATTCTGTAGTCCATTCAAATTTCGTTTTCCTTTTTGGATCAGATCGAAGAAGGAAATGCATTTGTCAGTTGACTTTGAAATGAACCTGCTCAATGCTGCTACTTTCCCGTTGAGGCTCTGGACTTGTTTTATAGTTCTTGGAGTTTCAAGATTTCTGATCGCCCAGATCTTTTTGGGATTGGTTTCGATTCCTCGAGCGTTGACGTAAACCCAAGGAATTTTCCGGATGCGACCCCAAAATGACATTTCAACGGGTTGAGCTTCATTCTGTATTCTCGGAGGATATTAAACATTGATTCCAGGTCTCTGATGTGATCAGTGGAAAATCGTGACTTGACCAGCATGTCGTCCACATACACCTCCATGGTTTTTATAATCTGATTAGCGAACATTCGATTAACTAACCGTTGATAAGTTGCCCCAGCATTATTGAGTCCAAAAGGCATAGCAATAGAGCCCCATATTGGTTACGAAGCTGGTGTGCTCCTGGTTAGGCAAATGCATGGGTATTTGATTATAGCCAGAGTATGCATCCATGAAGGATTAGAGTTCATGTTCGGCCGTTGAATTTACGAGTTGATCAATTCGAGGAAGTGGAAAACTGTCTTTAGGGCAGGCTTTATTCAGATCAGAGTAATCGATGCACGTTCTCCATTTCCCATTTGGCTTTCAGACAAGTACAGGATTGACACCCATTCCAGATATAATGCATCTCGAATAAATCCATTCGATTTAAGCTTGTCTACTTCTTCCTTAAGGGAGGCAGATCTCTCTGGATCCATACCAAACCTTTTTTGTTTGATCGGAACGTGTCGCAGGTCAATGTTCAATGCGTGGCTCGCGATGTCCGGTGAGATCACACACATGTCAGAATGCGTCTAGGCAAACACATCAAGGTTTTCCCAGAGAAATTCAACCAATTCCTCTTGCATTTGTTGGCTTAACTGAGATCCAATCTTTATCATTCTAGAATCATCGCTATCATCGATTGGAACATCGATCGTCAGTTCGGCCGGAGAAGCTTGACTGTCTTTACTTTCATCTTCACTTTCGGTGTCTCTCGGGTCAAGATCTCTTTGGAATTGGTTGGGGTGCCCAGGCCTAGGCCCACGCGTCAATTGTCAATTACCAACAAAACAGACGTAGAGAGATTCCTCTACGCCCTTTCCTTTCTCTTTTCGCTACACCTCGCGCAGCTCAGCAACATAATAGGCTCATCCAGCAGCCTGATCTCCTTGAACGACTCCAACTCCACGATCGGTAGGGAACTTTAGAGTCAAACACCATGGGGCAATACCAGCCCTGAATTCAGCCAGGGTCGGTCGGCCCAAGAAAGCACTATATGGCGAGTCTATATCCAAAACAACAAACTGCGGTATCCGGACTCTCTGGCATTCTCCAATACCTAACTCCACTGGCAATTCCACCACTCCAGTGGGTATATAGTTGCACTCCCATTGAAACCATGGATACGGTACTGACAAGGTTTCAAATCTTTGCTTTCCATTTTCATCTGGTCATAGGCTCGCTTGAACAATATATTAACATAACTTCCATTGTCTACCAAGATCCTCTTCATCCAAGCAGGACCTACTTGAGCTAATATGACAAGTGGATCGATAGTTGGGGCTTCGATCCTATCGGCATCTCTATCTCGAAAGACGATGTCGTCAGTCATCATCTTCTGTTGCTTGGCCGGAGCCCCATCTTCCAAACTACTACAGCACTCGAAGCTCGCATGCCTAATAGAAATGGCATACGACTCCATTTTCTTCCAGCTTTGGTCTGCTAGATGAGGATTACCACTAATGGTATTTATCACCAACCTCCCGCCGGTACAAGCGGGTTCCTCCTGTCTTGCCTGATTCGGTGTATGGTTCTGATTCGATGGGCCCACACCTCCAGACTGCGGTGCCCGCACAAAATGTTCTAACTTCCTTTCACGTATCAACTTTTCAATGAGATCCTGCAAATGACGGCACTCATTTGTGTTATGGCCGTCGCTTTCATGGAATCTACAAAATTTTCCTGTCTGGATCTATTTCTCAGATGAATGTTTCGGAGCAGGCTTTTGTACTGAATAGTATTGCAGGTCTGTAGATACACATTCTCCTGCGACGTATTCAAAGGAGTGTAGTTATCAAACATAGGAGCCCTACGTCGTGGACCACGACTCTAATCCTATTTCCTGTTTTGGTTACCATTGCTTTTCTGCTGATTTTGTTTATTCTGGATGTTCAATTGCACTTTCCCGGAGCTCTCCCCAGATTGTTTAATAGCAATATTACTCTAAATTCCTTCCATACTAGGCCATGCATCATCCTTCTTCCTAGACTGTTTCGCATCCTCCCTTCTCAAGAACTGGGCTGCCTTGGAATAGAAACGGTCCAATGATGCGGGGGGTTTTCCGGCCAACCAGTTGCCAAACTCAGAATCAGGATCAATTCCTTTAGTCAATACCATAAGAATAGAGTTATCATTTGGGTTGCTGATCTCAGCGCTTGCAGCATGAAATCACTCTAAATAATGCCTGAGTGTCTCTCCAGGAGCTTGAGTGATACTAGATAAAGTATTAACATCCTTCGGTCTTGTGACATGCATAAGAAATTGCTCAATAAAATTTGTTGCCAACTGATCAAAACATGAGATAGATCGAGGTGGTAGTCGGGTAAACCACATAGTCGCTATGCCCCCCCGAGAGAGATCAGGAAGCTTCGGCACTTAACTGCGTCATCAGCTCGTGCAAGATTCATCAACCATTCATATTTCAAGATATGTTGATTAGGATCTGAGCTCCCTTCATAAACGGGTAAAGTCGGCATCCTAAATCGCCGAGGTGCTTCAGCATAAAGTATCTCATCAGTAAAAGGAGTATGACTTCGGGAGATTCTCCAGTTGTCATTGCTAAGACCCTGACTTTCACGGATCATTTGACGGATCATTGTCGACAGGTCGGGCATCTGGACATTTTGAGCATGTTGGGCGAAGGTGTGGTTGGGTTCCACAATGCAAGGAGGGGCCGGTTGTTGTCGACGGTCCATGTCTCGCCTCCTTGGTTCTACGTCCTCAGGGACGTAAGGCTCAGGAGTATGGTTGCGTTGATGGTGGGTCAGATCCATTCGGTTTCGAGCATCAACTCCCAAATCAGTAGCTGTTGTAGCACGGTTATCAGTAATATGGTGTGGGGTAGCGCCTCCTCGGGAGGAGGGTCCAGTCTGATGGCTGGTTGACGGGCCAACTCTCGGTTGCCCTAGACTCAATGTATGCGATGCTCAGTGGCCTGTGTGTAACTTCCGTCCAGTCGTGGGCATGTGGATCTATGATGGTAATCAGAAGAGGCTGAACTCTCGATGGATGAATAGGAAGCCTGATCCCTTCTGGATCTCCTTCGTCGTTGACGGTTCAATTGGTTGGTCAGTTCCGCATTAGCATGGAGTTATTGAGTGAGCTGTTGGCGGCTTTGAGTCAATTCTTGCATTAGCATCTGGAATTCTTCCCTGGTGACAGGGCCTTGCGGATCTGATGGTCCGGTAGCATTCTGATCAGTTGGAAGTGGTTGTACAGGATTCTGTCTGTCCCGTCCTTCTGGTTCTGCAGTAGTTGAGGTAGTCCTTGTGTTAACCATGATGAATAGTGAAGCTCTTTCCCAGATTTGATGCAAATCTGAATAGGATGGAAGAACTTTAAACTTTGAGATCTGGATCTTCTTCTTAGATTTGTGCAATCCGATATCGATAGTAGATCCAACGAGTGGGAGAAAAAACAGTGTTTTCTCGGTGAAAGCACCAAAGTGTTTGTACCAAAATTGGACACAACACTCTTCGGAAGGGTTTGAAGAGGTAAAATGAAGAAATAAATGTAAAAGAGGATTATCTAACAAACACTTCACACAATAATAAGAAAAAACAGTAATGAACGTAGAGATTTAGAGTGGTTCGGCGTGTTGCCTACGTCCACTATGAAATAATTGATCTTTATTAACTTTTTTTGTTGGTTACAGTGGATTACAATAGTAAATCTCGAGTATAGCAGTGAAATTCGAATACAAAGGTGAATTCAGCAGAGTCTGGACGTCAAAGAGCAAAAGGATCCCTTTTCTGTAGGCTCTGGGATGCTATTTATAGGCGTAGGCTGCAAATATCTCGCTCGGATCTCGGGAGACCTCTTTTGGCATGTGGGTGGGCCCACGCGATCGATCCCACGTGATTTGCACTTGGTCCATGATCGATACGAACGAATTTCGTATCGATCAAGATTTGGTCCAATCAAGTCGAAATTGGGCATGAACATTCTTTAGGTTGTACGTAAGTTCCTGTGAAAATTTGGTGGCATTTGGACTTGTAGATTGTGAGTTATAATCAATTCAAACTTGCGTTTTCTCTAGGCTGTTGAATTCATATCGATACCCTTCGTATCGATCAGTTCGTATCGCTCTGTGGGAACGTGCTTGCAAGTTGACGTGGTGCTAACTCCTCGGATCGATCCACTTTTCAGGCCGAGTTGACTGCTTCCCCCTTCGTATCCATTGAGCGCTATGTCCTTCGAATCGATGCCGGTGTGTATCCTTCTTATCGATCGATTGAGGCTTTCTTCGTATCGATACTCGCAGGTCATTTCATATCGACGGTGTGTTGCTATTTCGCATCGATTGTTTTGTACTGATTGCTTTTAGTGGTGTGTTTCGTATCGATCAATGGCCGATCGATACGAACTGAGTTGTTGGAGGGATCGGTACGAATCACGTATGAACGAGATCGATGCGAAGTATTGTTTGTTGATGGATACGAAATGAAGCAAATATGATCGATACGAAAAGACAACTCTCCATGGATACGAAGTAGCCTGGCTTTGATGGACACGAAGCTAGGTGTACGCGATGGATACGAACAGATGGATACTCGATGGATACGAACAGAAGGAGGCGAACAGATGGATACGAACGAATTGATTCCCTTGGTTTGCATCGATCATATCTTGAGCATACGAACTTGGATTGACTTGAAATTTGGAACGTTGTCTTTCGTTGCTTTTCTTGTCTTGTCATATCAATTGTAGGTTGATCCGAACTCGGACAAAATTTATTGACATCCATAGTGAGCCTGTGTATAACCGATCTTCGGGACGGACTGTCCTCGGTTTCCAGTTAAGTTCTTGGTGTCACGGCCGTGCCAAAAGGCGGGATAACAATAAGTAAGAATACTGAATGAAGAAAATAAGATGTGAATTATAAAGACTGTAATAAATAATGGAATTGGACTGCAATAAATAATGGAATTGTACTATAATAAATAATGGAATTGGACTACAATAAATAATGGAATTAGACTGTAATAAATAATGGATTTGGACTAAAATTATGCTAAATTATAATTAGAATTGGAATAATTAAAGATAATTGGCATAGTTATGACTTGGAATTATAACTAAATAGAGTAAAAGACGAAAGAAGCTTATTTTCACACTTAGACCTTGGGTTAAGTGATAAGCATGATTATAACGTAGGTTATAATAAGAAAAAGAATATAATGAGGCTTATTTTAAGACTTGGGATAAATTAATAAGCGTAGAAAGTAAAGATGATAATAAAGGCTTGTTTAAATAATTTATCTAAGTTAATAAGAAAAGATGAAAGTAGGACTTGTACCAAATAGAATTCCATATTAGACGAAACGGTGGTCTCGCATTAGTCTGAAGCGAGACGAGGGCACGCTTATGTTGAGAATGGTAATAATTGGTCAAATAGAAGTCCAAATCACGGCGGATTTGGATAAGGGGCGCGACTAGATATTGTTTGGATAAAGGGCCAGTACCAACAGCATTACCCCTATTTTCTATGGACACACAGTGATCTCACGTTAGCCTGAAGTGGGATGAGAGGCACGCTTATGCTGGATGTTGAGGTAATAAGAAGACCCAATAAATGGGGCAAAAGGTAGCATGGGCATGGTGGCAGTTACGCGTGCGACTTCCATTCGGGTGCTCAGTAATAGCTATGAGTTCCAAGCGCTTAGTATGGGTGTCTTTCATAGACACCATTGCCTTCTGTGTAGGGAGCTATATATGTCGTCCGGATCCACAGTGGTTGCTCCGTGCATCTTTTGTAGATACCATTGGCTGCTGTGTAGGGAATTATATAGCGGCCGGTCCGCAGTAAGGTCTATGGAGTAGTAGGCCGATCAAAAAGGGTAGAATTAGGGTTAGATCCTAATTACAGGATTAGGAATTCAGCCTAATCAAATCATAAATCAAAGACAAGTGCAAGCAATCAAAGTTAACCTATCTTATAAATTGAGCAATATTTAATCGTACTTATTTCCAGTTTATTTCTTTCCTATTTCCTTTGTTTCCTCTTTATATACCAGAACTATTGTAGAGTCTATTACTTTTATCTTGCTTAAAGACTCTAGTAATTACTATCATTCACCAGACTTTTAGTCCGACCCACTCCTCTATTTTCCCCTTTCCCCCATAGGCAATCAAGGGAGAAGTCAGTAGATTGCTGTTGCTTGGCGGTTTCTTGGAGGAGTTCTCTACTATGTATTTCTTTTATTTCAGCTTTAGTTCTTTTTATGTACTGGCTTATTATAAGGGATATTATGTTCTCTGATTTTGAGACTATGAATTTTTATTTCATAAGACATGATGGGTTTTGTGATATGGATGTTGTATTTGGTATTTGACTTATTTATGAAGTAATTAGGAAACTTTATTTTAATTAAGTTATTATTTTAGTTTTCGTTGTTTTTACCTATTTTTGTCTTGTGAATCTTAGTCTCTGTTAGTTTCAGTTATACCTATAACACACCACGCCTTTTAATGTGCCCTTTTGGGTATATTAAGGGATGTGGTGTGTTTCACACTCATTTTAGGGTATTACTAACCCTATCTATAATGAGTTTTATCCTACCAAATCCTAGGTGTTCGCTCAACCTAAGCTTTGATACCAAATGTAACTACAGGAATTTTTGACCCTCGAAAATCGACACTAATACATCATCGTGTCGCAAATCCAAGTGCCGGAAAGCCCGATTGTTAGGGGAAAAAGAAAATAAAGATAGAACAAAATCTCACATGAATGGAACAACATATATTTTTACAATATATAATCTTTACAGCGGAAAATTTTGAATACAATATCAGAGTCTAACCTGGAATCATCCTGGACATATATATACCCTTTGTCCTTATAAATTAAAACAAATGCAATAGATGCAGCGAATAATAGAATACGTCCATACGTAGATGAAGATCTCCAGCTCTCCTCTGGAAACTCTAAGCATCTTCAACTAAACCTGAAACTACTCGGATCTGACTCGAGTATTAAAAATACCCGGATCAAGCCTGATAAACTAGCGTGAGATGCTCGAAATTTTTAAATGTATAGATCCGATTGATATAAATCAAAAACTTTTGGAAAGAAATGTATCTCATAAGACCACGCCCACACATAAATACATACAGGTTTTTACCTTATGATAACCAAAATACTTTATATGGAACATCACTTTGATATTATTATTAATGGCATTTCTTTGAAAATCCTTTCCTAGTAAATATATAAACATAGCCGAAAATAAATTCTAGCAAGGGTTAGCTGAAATGTTTGCAGAGCATTACAACTATTTTGGGACTACTATCAAAACCATAAAGCTTGTACTGGAATTGGATTTCCAACATGATAGGGAACTAGTGGCCTTTTCCTTCGATCCACGCGTTCCAAACATAGTTCCCTCGGAAGCCTTATCACTTTTCTCAAGCAAGCCACTTAGAACTGCACTTGCTACACTACTATGGAACGGAGTATTACTCAGCGGCTTTACACGATCTCCATCAGCCTCCAATACCTGTCAATTCCATCATCTTAGGGCAACAGATGCTTTGAGGCAACATATGCCTTTCATTCCTCATAACCGATAGCCCGAAATATGCCCTGCATGCCATATAGTATCTCGTATCATTCCTGGGATGTGAGTCTCATAAGGCCACGCTTAATTTCTACAAAGCCACACTTTATTTCACACAAAGGCACACTTTTCCTTTCTCATAACAGGTTTCACTTTGAATGCCACATTGACATTTCTTCGATCACTATTGACTTTCACGAACATGCAAACTCTGAGCTCATATGTCTCAGAGAAGGGTGTTAAACTAAGAGAAGTTGCCTTCTCCGCCACCAAGCAGATGTGCGTTAGTGAAAGCCAACGTTATGATCTCAAAAATGCAATGTCAGACATTCGTCCATACAAGTTCGTTCTACGACTGAACGAAACCAAAGGCACTCCTCTCACTACATCTTTGGGAATCACCCCTAGGATCAATAGTGAGTAGTCCTTGTAATCCGAAGATTTCAAAACACGACAAGACCACTGCTATAATAAATATATCTATATTAGGAGCGAACTAGAGCATGTCAACCAGCAATTCTTCAACTATAAAGATCTTTGATCTTCAATACAACGAAGATTTCAGAATGCAAACACTATTGCCATATAAATATAATATGGGGTAAACTCATGGGCCTCGTGATAGCAATCCCTACATTTTGAAGATCTTTGGTTTTCAATAATTATCATCTTCAACATACCTTCACTTCCGAACGTATACATTGGTTCGAAGTGGTTTCCAGATAGGAGTTACCTAAATCCGACCATGGTTCCTTCGCACCAATCATCGATTAAAAAGATGTTAAGTTCATATGTGATTATCAATCATCAATTAGTTAAATTCATCTTTCATTCATAAATATCTCAAAGAGACATATTATTTAAATTATTACATTTATCTTCTTAACAGCATATGGAATCATTAAGCTCATTTATCAATTACTCTGGTTAATTAAAACCCTTTCTAAATCTTGAAATAATTCTAAATCGTTTCACTTTTTACTTAAGAAAAAAAAATTCCATATTATTTATTTAAATCTCATATTGGAAAACACTATTTTAGAGCATCCGAGCTTTCCTTTTGATCTATTCCACCCCTCATCTAAAAGAGAAAATAGAGTCCAGGTAAGTTCAGGCCACTGGTTGCTTCATTCTTAACCTTAGCTACACACCTCGTTTTACCTTTCTAGATCTCATAGGCGGGACAAATGTATTAGTCGTTTTCGCATACTCCTTTCATTTTTAGAAATGATTTGTAAAACTTCCAAATCATTATTCAAACACTTAATTATTCTTTTAAACACCATTTATAATAGATATGAAAAGAATGGTTAAGTTTAAAATCATATTTCATAAGTTATTTAAAACTACTGCGAAAAGTGTTGTAAAAAGTGTTTTAAAAGCTATATTGATCAAAATGACTTTTCTATCTTTTGGAAATTCATTTATATAACTCAAATTTCCTATAAAAGATTTATAAAATTTATTTCATATTTTTATATTTAAAAATATTCATTTTAAATCAATTTCAAATTTGAGTTTTAAACCGCAAAATCGCAATTTTTCTGAAAAATTGTTTTGGACTTATTTAAAAATTTATAAGATAAAATATTGATTTTCTTTCTTCATTTAAAAACTATGGATATAATAGTCCGGAAAATTCTTATCTCGAATAACTCCGAGCTATATTCCATTTCATATACTCATTCGAATTCTTCGGTGCGAAATCATGAACTACCGTTACGCGACGCGCCTAGTTTTGACTTGTTTTTCAATTTCTTTTCAAACGTCATGGAAACACTTTTAAATGTTTATAAAACATTTCTAAACCATTTGAAACCCATTTTAAATAATTTTTTCATATTTGAAACTCATATTTCATTTCATTCTATATTAAAATATTATATTATTATAATATCAATTTCAACCTTTTTAGATGTTTAATATCAATAAGAGGCTAAACAACTCCATACACATCTTCATATGGACTTAATTCTCATTTAATTAACTATGGTTAATTACTAAACATTTGCTCTTATCATTTATGAAACCAACTAATCATCCATATTAACATCCATATATTCAAACAAGTAATCAACCAAGAAATCACACATTTAATCATCCAATATATATTATATTTTTATATCATTAAACGTGGAATTATTTAGAAATTAATTAGTAAATTTAAATGTGAGTACTCACCTTTAACCAAATCGATTAACTTCATAACAACATTCTTATCCAATTAACACTTCACTAAACCATCATCTAAACACTCCTCCACCTTTTCCAAGTGCTCGGCCAACACCCCATTCCACCTTGCCCTCGGCCATGCTCCCTCTCCCTCTCCTAGCTCATGGCCAACCCCCCATCCACGTCTATCTCACGGCCTAAGGCAATAAATAAAGAAGAGAATAAGTGGTTAGAGAGTAACAAGTGGATTGGTACTTAAACACTACACTATTTTTCACCCTCGCACCCCTCTTAAAGATGAGAAGTCATTAATAAGCATAAGAAATCTCAAAAATAAAGGATGAGAAGTGTGAGAAAATGAGTGAATGGAAGGTGGTATTTATAGAAAAAGTAAGAAGCGGTAAGTTACAAATTTAACCTTTATCAAATTACCAAAACACCCTTAAACTTCACATCCCCAAAAGCATACTTACCATCACATATCACATCCTTGCTTTATGTCATAGTCACATAAGGCTTAAGAAATGTAAAGTGAAGATTTTGTTAGATTTTTTGATGTGATTTGATTTGAAATTTTGACTTTTCTAACTTACTTTTTGCTAATTACTTTCAAGGATTTTCTAATTATGATTAGTAAAAGTAAACTTATTTAGTTATTTAAAATGTGTATATATGTACTAAAACATGTTAACAAAGGTGCAACAACGTTGCGACAACTTATATTGAACAAAACGTTGATTTTTGACAAAATGTTTTACAGTCATATTTTGACGTTTTTGTTAAACTATTTATTTATGTAAACAAAACTTGAAACTAAATTTTTTATCATCTTTAAATAATAAAACAAGTTTATTTTAGTTATAAGACCATATTAAATAATATTAAAATCAAATTATAAAAATACGACATCGATTGGTCGAAGTGGGATGAAGTTTGTACATTTTTATAAAACAAGTATATATAATTATATAACCATTATAAATCAAATTTATATTATTATCATATTTTTTTATAACCATTAAAAAGAGTTATTTACCATTTATAACATTATTCATATGTATATCAATTTTTATCGAAATCCGGCTTTTGTCACTTTTACGATGAAAATCCAAACTTCTTGATTTTGAAATCAAATTCTAAAAATAAGTTTACCATTCTTATTTATTAGATAAAACATGACTATTTAAGTTTGAAAATTCTATATTTTAATATTTAAAATCAGTTAAATATTCCATTTTCAAAGTAATAAAATAACAGGTCATTGCATCGTGTGATATAAGTAACAATGTGTTGTAATCATGAGTGATTTATCATAATAATATAAATATAATGTTTTAAATATTCCTAGTCAAGATGTATCTATGCTGAATATTGATACATCCCTTGAGACTGGAGCATGTAATGCTTTCCAAATATTGGGCAGTGTATTACTCATGGCTACTAGGGGCACTAAGGGATTACGTACTTGTATCATTGGATAACCATGGAATGACTCACTTGATAGTTTTCTATTGGTTATTATAACTAAGGTCAAACAGAAAATATCGATGTAATAAAATTATACAGTTCTTGACCCAAGAGTATCGTTGATCTTCAATATGGGAGCTACGCTTTGATTATAGTTAAATCATGGCACGACGTCCATTGAATGACTATAGTTAGTTTAAGTGAAAACATTGGAAGCGAAACACTATTCAAAAGGGAATTCATCTCCTAGGTTATAAGAGGTTAGTATCATGGTCAATTGAAGTCGGCTCAGAGTGAAAGTCTTTGGCTAGAGCATTATGGTTAACAATAATTGTTACTATTGAACCAAAGACTTTGTGTTTTGGACTATAGGGTTGAATATGGACAATATTGGAATTTTTACCATTATCAAATTCCATAAGTCCAAAGTGATATAGTTTTGACGAAGAGAATTGATGTAAATGATTGTCATTACCAGAAATGCTTAAGTAAGTAAAATTGGATTTTACCAAAAAGATGTATAAGCGATAAATTCAGCCAAAATATCTCACCACTAGCTAAGGAGATATGTGAACGTTAATATTTGAATTGTTCAATAATTATCGTTGACTGAATTTACACCTTTTAGTCGCACAACCGTAATGAATAATACTCCAAATAAACCACTCGATTTAATTAATTTATAATCGTTGTAAATTAATTAAGTTAATTAATATTTATGAAATATTATTTATTAAATATTATTAGGTTTGTTTATGTATCATTGGCATTTAATAAAGTATAAAGAAAAGTTATAAATGCATGCATCGATACACGGTATTGACAGATTGTTTAAATTAGATTTTAATGGAATAAATTTCGAATGGGTTTAGGATCATTTGAGACCCATGTTGCCCCCATGTTTGGTCGGCCACAAAAGAATAGGAGATGATAAGTTTTGAATTAGTAAGTAAAGGGAAAAGAATGAAATAAAGAAGGAAAAAGGGTCTCTCTTTAATTGGGCATTGATTACCTTTTTTATTTCATTCTTTTCATAACCTTTTGGCTATTAATTCTTTTGATAACTCTTTGGTTCTCTCCTTCCTCTCTAATGGTCGAAATTTTGAGAGCTTTCATGGCTAAAAATATCCTAAAATTAATACAAATCAAATCAGCTCACTAAAAGTGGCTTATCCCTCTTGATCCTTACAAAATCTAGAGACCAATTTTTGAATCTAGGAGCTTTGGTTCATTGTTCAATGTGTGATTTATTGGCTGCATTCAAAGGCTATTCTCTAATTAAATTCACATATGTATTTATATCATTGATATAATTAGACTTTGTTTGATTCATCTCATGTATTAATCAATCATCTTGCCTCATATAAATTAAACCTCTCTTATGTCTATTTTGATTAAAATATGATTATTATATTTTTTTTGATTCAGATCCATGTTTTTTTATTATCTCCCTTTAATATATGTACATGATAAATTGATATGTTTTGAATCACATATCACTTTTGACAACTTGTTGTTATTCTCTATATTGTTTAGATCTGTAATTTCTTATCACAAAATTTACACATGCGTACTTTGTCCAAATTTCTCTTATTCTATTTTGGGATTTGTGAAATTGAAAGTTTTTTTGAATAAGATTTTTTCTTCATATAATTATGTATCATTTACATATTCAAATGCAAATGAATTTATATGTTAAGTTATCCACTATTCTTTTAATTATCTTTAATTTATATGGTAAATACCTGAATATAAATGTTTCAATCACTACTTTTAAAAAACTTGATTTAAAATTAATAAATGGACATTAGTGTAAATTCTAATTCTTTGTGGTTTATTATATTTAAACTTTCATGTAAAATCCTAAACTATAGTTTCATTCCTAAATTATAAAGTTTAATCAAAACTGTTAACCGTAAAATCAAACTTATTTGTGTGTGTACACACACGCACATAACATGTGCTACAATATTTGCAAATATATGTTGTTTAGATATAAATTATTAAATTGTAATAATCATGTATTTGGAATTATACATGTGTATTTTAATTAAAATTTGTAAGAGGATTTTGTGCAGTAATGTAACTTTTTGTTGACAAACTTTCTTTAATTGAAATCATTCTCATTAATGTTAATTTTGGATTTCAAATTATTTAAAACAACTAATAAGTTCCTATGTTTATATTTATATGTAAATATCTATAATTAGTATAGATGTACACACATATATCATTAATCAAAACTTGGATAACAAAGGCATGTGTAAAATTAGTTAATAAGTTACAAATGTCATTTAGTATACCAATTGTTACAATTAAAGAGAGAGAAATAAAAGGTTTCTCTCTCTTCATATGTTGACATATCTTTCTTAATTAATTTCATAGGCTAAGAGAGCGAAATAATTTTAAAAAAAATTCATTTATACATATTTTATTTACACATATATACACTACTTATATACTACGCTTACACTTCACACAAATGAATGTATTTGATACATTCAACATAATACATACAAATTTAAATCATATTTAAATTTCCATTTTAACAATTTAAACAAAACAAGATTTTATTTAAAATTCATTAGATTTCATCTAATATGTCTTTAGACTTCATAGGCCGAATATAATCCAAATAGGGAATTTTTAAAAAAAAATTACCCAATTAATCCACTTCCAACTGGCCTGGTTTCTTGAATGGTATCAGAGCCAAATAGTCTATGCGGTCTAAATTAGTCATGTTAGGGCTAACCAATTGAGCTTACCAATCTTAGATGTCTAGAAAATTAGTGTTTAGGCTTGGTAGGTAATCAGGTATACTGCCCTCCCTAGCTACCAACCTGGCCCGAAAAGTGAAGCGATCCCATAAGTTGCCCCCAATAGAAAATGCCTAATTTGAATTGGACGTTGGACTAATTTTTAAAATTGTTTTGAAAATTAAAATGAAATTTTGAATTTAAAAGTTAAATTTAAAATAAGAAATACATAATAAATGTTATAATGTGATTTCAAACTTGTTTTGAAATTAAAATAAAATGTTTTAAATTTAAAGGTTAAATTAAAATAAAACACATATTACAAAAGTTATAATATAATTTTTCAAGATGCTTGAAAATGTTATAAAATTGATTTCGAAAATATTATTTATTAATAAGATTAAAAAAATGAATGAATTAAATAAATAAGTTAATTAATTAAATATTTATATACATGTATAATATATATAATTATATATGTTATGTTATTTTGAACTGTTTAAGACAGTATGTGTATCCATGTATATATAAAGAATTTTGAAATTAATAAAATTTAATTAATATTATATAATTAAATAAATTAATTAAAATTTAATTAATAAACTAAAAAACATATATATAAGATATATGTGTATTATTATAAAGGTTATAGTATATATATTCGATATAATATGTTATATTTGAATAATAAAATAATTGATTAAAGTGTTAATTTATTAAATTAATTAAATAAGATATAATGTTATACAAAAACATTATATAAGTTAAATAAAGTATAAAAGTTATATAATTTTAAAACTTATATAATATAATTGTATAAACTAAAAGTGGAACAAAAAAAACCCAAACAGGCTTAGAGGATAAATACATGCGTATAGTACACATACCATGATTTCTGATGTATCCACCACTTGAATCTAAGGGTATTTCATAAGAAATATATTATTCCATAAGTTGATATAACTCAATATAATATATCAAAGATTATTATGAATCTTTGATACAAAGTTGTCCTCCACCATTTACATATTAACAAATTTCTTGCATACTCTCTAGTTATTGATATTCCTTAAGCTAGAGATGTTATATGTAGCACTATTAGTATATTGACTTAACACTATAAGATATGTGCACTTATTCGTTGATATTACTCAAGGTACGTGCATTATGCGTAGGCCGTCGTAAAATGGTGGGCATAAGTGAATAATCTCTTTCTATATGTTGATATTCCTCAAGGTTGAGACGTGACTAGGATAAAGACCACGAGTTAGGAGTTGTATTTGATACAACCGGTAAAGTGTTATCCATCACTTTTGGGCCTATGATTTGTTGACATTCCTCAAGGTCATAATCCTAAGACAAGCGAGTCCTAACACCCACTAGAGAAATCAAATGATTTCTATGTTTTTCTTAGGGTTTTGATAAACATAAAAATCTAGTGGAATCCTTATTAGAAAAATGAAATGGTAACATTTAACCTTTCTAATATTGTAAGAACATTTGCTATATAAAGTAATAATAATCTACATCGATAAATTTATGCAATTAACATACTTGATAAAATGTTTATCATAAAATATATAAATGAACTGAATTAATATTAACAAACAAAAATATAAAATACACTTCCCAATAAAAAAATTGCATATACCCATGCAAGCGCCTAATCATACAACTACCAAATACGTTCATAACTTGATCACTTACATGTTTACTTACCCGATATTGTGTATTGTATTCAATGAGTTTTGAACTCAAAAAGAAATACAAGGATATGAATATTTTGATTCATTTCCAATCACATATAAATGTTATACGATGAACGATCACGATTTATAATGTATGAAACCTCAATGAAATTACTTCATTGAAATAAGCAAGTAAATAGTGGTGTGAGATCTTGTATTCAATATGATTGATCACAATAATGATCTTGTTGTGTTAAATATAACACTAGACCAAAGGCTAGAAGATATATCTAAAAGTTCGATCACTAAAAATACCAATTTAATTAGTTTACCTAGAGTGCAATTTGTTTGGTGTCCTTAAAAGTTAAGGATGACCAAATACATTAGTTCGTTATGATATGGTAGTAAGGATTTCCTTTGAATGGATAAGGGTGGATGTAACTGAAGGCATGGTTGGGATGAAGAGAGTGAATGATCACTTCCCCTTCATAAAGAAACATCGAAAATGAGGATTGTAAAATAATAATAGATACTTAACAAGGAATAAGAAATGATACATATTCCAAAAGTATTTTCACATAGAAAATTATTTTCTATAAGATTTATTTCTTTGAATTTAACATATTTGATCTCAAAATTCTCAACTATAAACCAGTTATAGTAAATGAAATAAATAGCCTAGATTAAATGGTTGAATAAGGCTCATATTTCAAACGCTGCTGTAGTAATGATGGAAATAATAGGAGCACGTGATATAATACTTATTGGTCACATCAAGTTACGAAAATTGTTTTCATAAAATGTAACAAACATTATTTATGAAATAATTATTATTTTTTAGTATTTACAAAAAAGTAACATCGTTTTATTTCAATATGAATGTTATGAATGTTTATTATAAAATAAAACTATAGTAGTGGTATTTGTGATACATCGTAAAATACAGAAGTATCAAATTTTATTTGCAATTATTTTGGAATTATAGACAAAGCTACAGTTTGGAGAAATAATTCTTTGATTATATAATTATGAATCATATGATACTAGTGAATTATATCTCAACCAATAAAGGGCAAAGCATCCATTAAGTGTGAACAAAATAAGAGTTGATGAACTCTTCAGATTGATGCATATAGATGTATGCAATCACAAATCTTTTAATACCAAAATGGTTCCACATATTTTATAGTATTCGCTAATGAGGTAATATAACCATGAACATGCGTATTTGACACACATGTACTATGTCTATGATAAGCTCATAGAATATAAAACAGAAGTAAATAACATAACGTGCAATAAAAAAAATCGACTTGATCAAATAGGCGAGTATATTGGAAAATGTTCCGAACGTACCTAAAAATGAATAAGATTCAATCTCAAAAGTCACTCTACCATATGATACATAATGTTGTATCGATAAGGAGTAATCAAACTTTGTTAGACAAAGTACGAATAATTATGAGTGAAGTTGAGTTAACTTCTTTTTATAAGGCCGTGTACTTAAGAGTAGCACACAAGGTTAAAATTAATTTCATCTAAATAATAATTTACAAAAATCATATAAGATAAGGGTTTGTAAGAAACACTAACATATCAAAGATCAAGGAGTTGGCAAGTTGTGCAAGCCAAAAGACTGCACGTAATAATTATTCGTGAGTGACCTCGTATGAATCGCCCCAAAATGAGTTTAGGAATGACTATCATTGGATGACCGATTTCTGTTTTGAATATAAGCATTGTATACCAAAACCAAATTAGTTTTGTATATAAGGAAATTCATAATGTGTTTATGAATACCCATTCTATTGTATTGAAAAATAATTGTTGTTTCGAGAAATACCAACATCGTAGCGAAGGAATTTCTTTTAGAAATTATTAGTAGCAATTTGGATTTAAATATGATCCAAAGATAAAACTGACTACGAGGGATGAAATGAAATTAAACAAACCTAAATTGAACACAAAGCATTAGAATGTCAGATAAATATTCTCACATATTAAAGAGAAATTGTGAGTTTCTTATCAATTCGAAAAAGGCAATCTTCAGCTGTCAATCAAACTATTAAGAGTATTGACTCCATGATATGGTATGATGTGTAAATCCGAAGTGGATTCCAAGTACATCATCAAAGTATGATTTTGGTAGTTATACCCGAAGAGATATGCTCCATCGACCGCGAATGTGTCTTCAAGAGCAAGACTAATGTAGCTGGAATAAAATGAGCAACATTAATAAGAATAAAATTGTAAATTTCAATTGTTAAAATTAGCGTAATAGATTCATCATTCAACGTACTTAAGAAAATTTGGATTTGCTCATAAACTTTACCGCTCGGTATCACTTTGTGTTCTGGTACATATGTATTGAAATGGAGAATTCTAGATAATGATTTAGAATAAACTATTTTTACATAACAACCAGAGTATCTCTAAGTCAGTGAGAGCGATATTGAGTTTGTAGGTTTTCGGATATGATCCAAGAAATGATGCAAAAGTATCATTCTATAAGCATCAGAATTAAAATGTATTTTGATAGAAATATCGAATAGTTTGATTTTCAGTCAAAATGCAGTGGAAGCGTGTGTCCATAAGAAAAAACCACTAAAAGGTATATAGATATTTCTAGATTATAAGTAAACAACATACTGCTAATTGTTAACGGTGCACTTATGTTAAAACCATAATAGTTTGGTTGTTTACTTGTTATGGATTCCTTATGCATTGACAATATGAATTATCATACATGTCATATTGTCTACAGTATCTTATTTTCTTATGTAGTTGATACATGAAGCAGATAACAAATCCAAATTAAGATTACTACATGACAGTTTATAGTGTTCTCGGGTATTTGTGAAATACTGGAGAATTGTTATAGAAGCAGCAAACTACTTATGAAGGAGTATTCAGACTCAGACTTCATAAATGATATTGTGTATAACATGTCAATATTAAATTCATGTTCAAACTTTAATTAAGAAGCCTTAATTAGGAAATATTCCAAACAAATGGTTGTGGTTGATTCAACGAAAAGGCTAAGAACATCAAATTGAATAGGTCCACAATAAATGCAGTGTAAAAATATAAATGCACAAATTTATAACTGAGCTAGGGGTAGGGGTGATTCTAAGTATTAAGAATACTATATCATTATTATAAAAATAACAATGTAATAATAAGAGCTTACTAGAAGTCGAGAAACATACCCAAATAGTTCCACATGATAAAGGTAGTTCATCAACATCGGAGGGAGTTTATTGATAAAGTAGATAATTAAAATAACATGGCAAATCCATGCACGAAGGGTCTAACTCGATTAGTTCTCTTTAGATTGATCGAAGGGATGAGATTGAGATTCCATAATTGATTCCAAGTGCAAGTGGGAGATTGATAGAGTTAGGAATATGCCCTGTGGATAATTATGTAATTTGTTACATATATCTAACTTGATAACCAATCCTGTTTGAAATAAAAGATGTTTTCTTTCTATTATATACTTTATATAGTGTGTTATATTAATTGATTGATTTAATTAAAAGTATATTTAATAGAAATTCCATAAAGGTATGTTTTGTGATAGAAGTTACAATGTGTTATAATCATGAGTGATTTATTATAATAAAATAAACATACTGTTTTAAGTATTCCTAGTTAAGAAGTATCGAGATTGGATAACGATACATCCGTTAAGACTATAGTACGTAACGCTCTTCAAATGTTGGACAACGTATTACTCATTTCTGCTTAGGGCACCAAGGGGTTTATAAATTGATAGCTATCGGATAACTATAGAATATTTCACGTGTTTTCTATTGGTTAGTATAATTAAGTTCAAACATAAAATATTTAAGCGACAATATTACACAATTCTTTTGACTTAAGAATATTGTTGATCTTCAATATGGAAGCTCTGCTTTCATTATGGTTAAATCGTGGCACGACGTCCATTGAATGACCGTAGTTGGGTTGAGTGAAAGCACTGGAAGTAAAACACTATTCAAGAGGGCATTCGTATCCTCGGTTATATGAGCTTAGTATCATGGTCAATTAAAGTCAACTCAAAGTGAAAGTCTCTGGCCAGACCAGTTCGGTTATTAATAATTGTTATTATTTGTAATGACTCGGCTTTTCGACCCTGGAATGTCGACACTAATACATCCACGGTATTTGCGTGCCGAGCACCTAAGTACCATAAAGACAGAAGTTAGGGTAAAGAAAAAAGAAAAAGAAACTGAACAAGAAAGAAAGAACACAATGTCAGAATCTTACAACGGAACGATAATATACAATCTCCAAAAAGACAGTACAAAGGATTACTTTAAAAATACAGAGCAATTTCAGATTTCAAAACCTAAGTACCATTATCAACCCGGACAGTTAAAACTGCATGTCCTCACAACACTGATACATACATAATAATAATAGTGTAATGAAGATAAATATAGATAAATAAATGGAAGCCTCCAGCCCGTCTTTAGAACTACGAAGCGTCCAAGATAAAACCTGCTTTACTCAGCCTACTTAAAAGAGTACACGAGAGTTCTCTACAAAATATCTTCAATAAGCCCCTATTTTTATATCTATTTTAGGGTGAATGAAATTTATTAGGTGATTTATATTTTCTCATATTATACTCCCCTTGAAGTGAAGATATAATAATGGTTATTGGGTCTAAGGATGTAGGCATAGCCGAATCTCATTATATCGGTGTGTTCTTTCATTTCTGTCTTTTTTCTGTAATTTGTGTTCTTTTATTTCTTTTTATTCTATTTGTTGGATTGGAATTGTTGAGATTGTTCCAAGACTAAATTATTGGGTATATTGTTTTCGCTATCAAAAACTCTAATTTTATGCTACATATTTCTAATAAAATTATAATTATGGCCGAAAGAAAAAACTGGATGCTAATAGTACCGCACTTTAAATATTAAAAGGCAAATTTCTCAACACTGTATTGGACAACAATAGTGACGTGGGAGATGGAAGCCATAAACTGGTTTTGAAATTCATGAGTAGACGAGGAACATGAAGAGTTTAATATATATTTTTTCCCATTTTAATACAAATAAAAATCAAAAATAGTTGTTTTGGAGTGTCTAATTGAACAATGAAAAGAAGATGGTGTAGCACTATAAATAATCATTAAGAAAAAAGAAAAAAAAAGTTCGTTCACATCGTAGTCTTTTGGGATTTTAAGTAATTTGGATAAAAATAATGGATTGTGGAAAGAAATGAATTAAATGGGGGAATTTTAGGTATTTTTTGAAATTAAGGAGAAGTATGCACTTCATTTGAGATTGATTATGGTAAAAGAGCATAAAAGGTGATATATTAAACTTAGGGATTGAAATAAGCCTGAAACATGAAGAGGATTAGTCAAGATGTGAGAAGGACGACAAAAATGAAAGAGTACTCAATTGTTTATTTATTAATAAGGCACACCAAGTAGAAGAATGCTAAGAGATAAACACTGATTAACACAAATAAATTGGCTAGAAAATAACTGAAGGGAAGAATGTCAAATTATTTACTCAAATTAAGAAGGGAAGAATATGCGACTTCATAATTGATAAAATAGAAGATTGGAACGTTATTTTGGAAAATATGAAAGCATCAACTTATTTAAGTTGTTAATCTTTTATGTCAGTAGTAAATGATTAACCTACTTTAATGGTCAAATAAACAATCTAATCTAAAATGACGTTTTTAAACTAAAGGGAAGTTTTTTTTCTCCCTACCATGCTTTAAGTTTATAACCAACCTAATATATATAAAATAACAAGGACAACTATAATAACAATAAGAATAATAATAATAGTAAGACTAATAGTGATAATTGTTTATTTTATTATACATCTCTTAAATTTAGTAAACTTCACTTATTTTTTTGCATTTGTTTTCCTTTTGCACATGATTGAAGATATTAATAGGAATCCACTTCTAAATCAACAATGTAATGCTTTGTCACTACGATAACATTCGCTAGTAGATATCCATAATTTATATGTTTGTAACACGTTTAAATTACTGCTAAAAAGAATATTCAGTCTGATTCACAGTTAGGTGGTACTATTAGTCAAGTTGACCGTTTTGGAGTTTTGCCTTACGATAAGCTTGCAAAATTAAAATTTATGAAGCCAAATGCCATTTTGCACATTAACATGTTTTCTCCCTCCTATTTTGCAAGTATATATTCTACTAATTCCTCCTCACTAAACTCAACATAATATGATTTTCCTTTTTGTTTACTATAAATCTTTTTAATATTTTTTAGTTTTGTTTCTAATGGTGTATTTTACTTTTTATCCAACATAATAAGTATCCACATTAATGAGTAATTTTGATTTTTTTTTTTTGAAAATTGTAAAACGGAAATATTGGAATCCTATCAGGGTACATAACAAATTAAAAATGGTTTGTTTTGAGTGAAAAATGAGATTTGACTAATAAATATAAATCAATAGATCTTTTTGTTGGATTCACAAATTAACCTTGTGTGCTTGGAGCCTTTTGTTTTGTTGAGATATCACTAGTTATTAGTTGAATTTCTATGATCATGTTGTTTTTCTGCAATGGAATTGCAGTTATATTCCAATTATTTTTGGGTAATTAAATGAACTAAGAAATGTGCAAAAAGTCCGGATACGTGAAATCAATAAAAATGTACCACCAAATGAATTGCAAAAGATTTCGAATCCACAAACAATTCAAAATGCATTCATATAATCTTTAAAAATACTCTGCTAGTCTCTGTATAAAAACATCTCACTCTTCCTCTTTCTCTCTCATCCCATAAAAATCTCTCCCCAAACATAAAATGTCCAAATTACACGCGCCCCAAATCACGCAATCAGGTCCGAAACGGACCCGTTACCCAAACCGCCGCCGCCGGATCCGCTTAGCGAACTCTGCCAGACCTCGCCTTAAGATCCCTGCCTTTACCTCCGTCACTCCTCAGCTGGAATGGAACATCTCAAATACGGATTCGGGTTGTTATCGGGCTCCGGATCTCAGTGTTCAACATCCGAGCTCAGTGAGAACAGAGTTTGTTTCTACTAGAAAGCTCGCAGCTGCTGTTTGGCATTCGGAGACGTTGGATGTTGAGGTGAGCTAAGTCTTTTTTTCTGGACTGAAATTTACGTTGGCAGTTGAGCGGTTTGTTAATGTTCTTATTTTGCTTGGTACTCATTATTATTTTCCAGATATTTTGGTACTTTTCATGCATATCCACATTGAAATAGTTCTATTTAGATTTTAAACGAGTTAATGTTTGTTATTTTGTTTGATTGGTCCAGACTCATTTTCTCTAATTTATATCGTGACTTGCTTTTATTGAGTTGCATTTCGTCATGCATTATTATTTAGCTGCATATGAATCTAAAATCTATGACAATTAGACGATACTTACCTTTTCCTCTTTTAAAGTTTTTGTTTCTCACGTATGCTCAGAGGTTCGAGTCCGTCAAGCTAAAAATCTTACCACTTGAGTCAATCTAGCAGTAAATCTACTGTTACATGTGCCGATTTATGCAAACCTTTTTCCCATTAGTTTGTCATTGGCATGCTATCCTCTTATTAACCATCTATACTTGTTAAATTTTGTGCTTTTCAAACGAGAAGAAAGAAAATATATATGATGCATCGAGAGCAAATTCAAAACTGCGTATAAAAAAATATATTATGGTTACTTCTTGTTGTTACTATATAATACATTTTAAATTACCACAAAATTCTATATTTATCTCATTTTCTTTCGATTATCCTAATTATTGCAGCCTAGGTTTGTCCATCAACATGAGTTTAACCTCAAAAAGAATTTGGCTTACAAGGTTGTTTTTGCACTACACATGATCCAAATTTCCTTATCTAGTTATTTGCTATCAGTTAACTTGAGGTTTTTTATACTTGATTTACAGCATCAATCGTCTATCAAGCCTTTTGATATGTCGTTGGAAAGAGCAACAAAATGGGACAACAAAGTCTCTAAGCCAGCAAGTGAAGAATGCGAACCATTTGATCACTTAAAACCTATCATAAGCCTACAAATGACCCAAGCATCTTGTAACGAATCCAAACTCAAATCCGATCTAGATTGGGCAAGAGCTCGTATCTCAAAACTGGAATCTAAGCGACACTCTTCAAAGAAAAAACTCGAATATATACTACAAAAACACACCGAAGAAAAAGCTTACTGGAAATCAAAAGAGCATGAGAAAATTCAGTCCATCGTGGATGGAATGAAACATGATCTAAGCATTGAGAGGAAGAATAGAAGAAGAGCTGAAATATTGAATTCTAAGTTAATGGACGAAATTAGCAAAGCTAAAAAATCAACAAAAAGACTCATGCATGAATATGAAAAGGAAAGAAAGGCACGTGAGTTACTTGAGGATGTGTGCGATAAGTTAGCAAGTGAAGTTGGAGAAGATAGATCAGAGGTTGAAGAATCGAAAAGAGAGTCTATAAGAGCTCGAGAAGAGCTAGAGGAAGAAAGAAAAATGTTACAAATGGCCGAAGTATGGCGCGAGGAGAGAGTTCAAATGAAACTAGTCGATGCGAAATTAGCTGTAGAAAGCAAATGTGCACAACTCAAAGAACTACAGCTTGAGCTAGAATCGTACTTGAATTCAAGAAACAGTGGAAATTGTCAATTTGAAGAAATCGAAGAAGCAGAGCTGCTAATAAAGGCGATATCTGAATCTGTCGAAATGAAAGAATTGGAGGAATTTACATATGTACCTCCACCCAAAAACGAGGACATATATTCTATCTTCGAAGAGTTGCAACAAAGAGAAGAGCCTAATGAGAAGGAGAGCGAGCCTTGCTATAGTAACAGCCCAGGCACAGATATTTTCTTGGAGAAACCTATAAATGGCAGCATGGAGGACGATAGTGAATGGGAGAGTTTAAGCAATTCCAATGAAGGCAGCGGTGAAAGCGTGACTAATGAGGATAGGAGGAAGAGTGTGTCCTCCTTATCAAAGCTTTGGCCTTCGCGTGATAGAAACTTCATCAAGAAATCGCCAAATTTGGAGCATTTTAGTTCACCCGAGTCGATCAATGCCAATACAAACAGGGGGATGAAAGGGTGTATTGAGTGGCCATTAGGATCTAACAAGCAAAGCTTGAAGGCGAAGCTCTTTGAGGCAAGTTTGGAGAACCATAAGATCCAAATCAGACATGTGCTTAAGCAAAAGATCTAACAATGCATTGAATCTAACAGGTTAGAATGTCAGTTTTCTTTTATTGTACCGGATTTTCATTCAAAGAAGTTCTATTTGTACTTTTGTAAAGTATCTAGGTCCTGGTAGTCATTAAGTCAAAATATTAATGACTTTGGATGAAAATTTTGCAAGGAACAAATTAACACTATTTGTATGATGTTTGTAAATGGATCGAAATGAATAATGCCATTATTCTAGTTGTAAATTTTATATACAGATATGTATTGAAAATCAGCGAATAATCGCTAGGAGTATCCTATGTATGATTTGGTGGATTTTAGCAGCACATGGTGTCATGTCATCCACCCTTGCATCATTTATCTAATATTTAAAAATAATTGATATGTAAAGTACCATACTATCATTTTATTTGGAGCAACTCCAATGCTATTTAGCAGCATAGTGGCATCTAAAATACTCATTAATGCTCCAGTGCTAATATAATCGCTTGCTGGCTTAATTGACTTGTTCAATGTTCAAAGCGCTACAGTGTGCTACTCAGTAGCAAAAAAAGATGATATCCACTTGCTATTTTCATTGAGGTTCTTTTGGTAGTATTGATACTCGCAAAACGCTCTAAAATGCTCTTGGTTCTTTGATAAGATTAAAAATAATATCAGAACTATGTCGCTTGTTGCATCCTATCAATTTGAGATTCACTCGGAATATGGGTTGAGAATTAACTGCATATTTTCTCGGAGTTTACAAGGGGCTTGGCTGTTTGAGTTATTTATTATTATTATTTTTGAAAACAGATTTATTATTTGATATAAACATTTTCTTAATATTACACGGAAAGGGATATTTACAATGATGGTAAAAAGAGTGCATCATTTGTCAACTTCAGTGAAGACATACAGAATAAGAAGTAAGACGTGGACATGAGGATGGCCATGTTGTTATTGGTTTATTACTTGTAAAACTGAAATGAGCATGTTCCCCATGACTCTGTTGGGTGGTGAGGGGTCCCCTTGTTATATAATAGGGAAGATACATGCAGAGCTCGGTCTAGGTACATTTTCTTATCTGTGCCTCAAACATGTATTTCATAAATTATGATTTTAAATATAAAACATGATTTTGGTCATATCAGCTAAAGCCTAAGCCGATGAAAAATGGTGACAGTGAATATATTTATATATTTTTCGTAGAATTTTGAAGAAATAACTGGTAGATTAATATGAGAGTGATTATGATATTGGGAGGTAGAAGACAAAGTCACGGATGGCTAAAATAGTCGTGCCATCTGTTTCGGTGGATCTGTACAATGCACATGAAAATGATGAATAAGTCTGAGCTTGCACTTGTTTTATTAACTTTGTTTATCGCTAAGGTTCTTGGTATTGCTATTTTTTAACTCCGTTTTGTAATATTTAAGAAGTTGTGTGCATGTGGTTTATAATAGAACCATTAAATAATTCAAAGTAGATGATGGTCTGTAGCAGTGTATTGATAAGTGTTTACGCCATTCATGGTATAAACTGGATTAAGTTATATTTTATTCCATCATATATGTCCATTCTGTGCTAATGTGTGTGTGTTTGTTTAAGTATATGCCTAACTGCACAACTACTGTGTCTTTTTGTTGTATGGTGAATATCAACGTTGCTTTTGCCAATAAATGCACTTGATGTTGTTGGGTGAAAGGTTTGGTTCTCACCCGTTATCTTTCCATAATCGGATTTATTTCGTTTAGGGCATAAATTACCAATATGAGAAAATCATTGCCGCATCAATACTACTTGCAGATTCAAAATGATCTGTCAAACTTGGCCAATGCTGCTATTGGAAGGATCATTATTACACTGATTAATTGATAAATCATTTAATGGTAACGATAAATTTAACAATATATAAAATTACTAAATTTTTTATTGTATAACTTTGGTAACGATGGAAAATAAATATTTTGTTGATAATACCAAGTCTAATGCATACATTTCAGTTTATTCTAGTTGAAGTATAATTTTTTTTTTGATTCTTCACAAATGAGGTGGAGACTTGACGCAACAGTTAAGTCATCACATAATGATCTGGACGTCCAGGTTCAAATCCAAAAACATTCTTTTTGTAATGCAGGGAAAATGCTACGTATATTATCGACCTCTACAGAGCCCCATATCATGCTGAAGTCTCGTACAATGAATTCCACCTTTTATTCATCACAAATATATGATTGAACCAATTTAATTTTAAAGTTTGGAAAACTAACAAATGTTCGTTGTCATAAATAAAACTAAAAATATCTTTTAAACATCTGACATATATTTAGAAGTATTCATGATTAGCATTAATAAAATAATGTAGAAAACTAAATATCGGTGTGATAAGGAGAAATCTTTTCTGGTCATGGCAACTACCCAACAAAACCAGATCTAGGGTTTCAAAACCCTTGATATATTCATTTCCTCTTTTATTCTTTCCTATTTTCATTTCTTCTTATTTTTAATTCCTAATCGTATCTCCGTTACATGGAAATGGGGCTGGAATGACAGGTGAATAACAAGGGGAAGGAAAAGAAATGGTAGATAGTAGTTTGGAGGGGTAAAAGAGTCGCGGATAAGAGGGAGTCTTCTAAGGCCGGTGCGGGTATTACAACCAACGATAACTATCGCAAATCGGGTCAAGTGAGGACAGCGAGGATTTGGGGTTTGGGGACATGAACCACCAATAAAGCAAAATTCAGTTTCCCCGTGGATTTTAAGGAGGTCTCATATTGTGATGCAATTCGAGGTAGTAAGGCTAAATGAGACGGTATGGAATATTTGCAGCTCGTGGAGCCAGTCTCATTGAACGGAACTAGTAGGTGGATGGAACAATTGAGTAATGTCGTAAGTGGTAGGTCCGAGACCATTCTACAAGACATTCGAAACCTACATGAAGCGCATATGGAAAACTTCATCGAATTTCACTATCCAATCCATAGAAAACTATTTCTTCATGGTTAGGTTCGAGAATGAAAATGATTGTAATAAGGTATAAAGGAAGAGCCATTTTTTTGATAAGAACCCAATTATAACGAAAATGCTAAACCCTTATATGAAAACAAATAGAGATTGGTTAACAGTATGCCGGTGTTGATAAGTTTGCTAGGTCTTAGCTTTAGACTTTGGGGTCTTGGAGCGATTGGAGCATTAGTTAGTGCCTAGGAGCACCCCCGAAATTGGATGAAGCAACTATAAACAAAACAAGGATATCTTTTGCAAGAGTTTTGGTTGACATTAAGACGAGATTTGGTTTCTCGAGCGTGTTGGAAGCGATCAGTGAGGATGGAGAAGTTTTCAAACAAGAGGTCACCTATGAAAACCCACCTTCTAGGTGTGAGAACTATTTATACTTTGGACATTTTACGAAATGACGCCTAATGAGAAAAGCGTGGGTCCCGAAAGGTTTTGATAATGACAAAGAAAAAAAGGAAGCCGAAAAGAAGGGAGAAGTTAACGTGAAGAAAGACGGAAAGATAAAGGCGAAGACAAGTGCAAAAGTGGAGGTTAGCTCTAGTGAAGTTTCAGATAAGGGAAGCAAAAGTAAGGTGCCAAAGGAGGAATCAGAAGTGAGCAAGGAGGAGAACACAGAGATCATCGAAGATGAGGAGGAGGAGGAAGATCCTTCTAAAGCCTTGAATGAAGGGGAGGAAGCGATTAAACAACTGTGTGATTAAGGGAAAAAAAGGGTTCCAAAAACAATGAAGGTGTAGATGCATATATCGAAAGGAAGGATACATTTATCAGTAAAGAGAAGGGGGAGAGTAGGGGAGTGAGTCCACAATCAAAGAGGAAGGGCCAACACCTAAAAAAGTCAAACAAATCCAAGTCAACCTAACGTCTTCACATTTGCAACAAAAGGTAGAAAGGGTCACTGGACTCATCTAGACTGACATAGCGTTGTTAGTGGCTCCAGGTCACCCGGTGGATGAATCATCATCGTATTTCACTACAGCCATCAAAGGATCTTGCCCACCCATCTCTTTCTCTAATAATGCATTTTATAGTTCTTCTCTTGTTAATTTATGTAGTAAACCAAATGTTACTTTTTCTTAGGTAAAAGCAAAAGAGAGGAGTGAGGGGGCAAATAAGGAGTAAAGTGACGAGGACTTGCGTGAACAATCAGGCAACAAACCAGTCATAAACAAAGTATCCAGGAGCCCAGCCAGTAATGTAAACAAAAAAGAGGCTATGAGAAAAGGCATATTGATGAAGAAAAACCTCGAATTGATAAAGGAAAATAAAGATGGACATGAGGAGAATAAAAGTGCATTGCCACAAGGTAGTGAACTTGGAAGTAGAAACAAACTCTTTAAATGACAATATTAAGTTGGAATATAAGGAGATTTTGCAAGCCCAATAGAATTATGGAGATAAAGAAACTTATTAGTAAATACGAAGTAGTCTATAATAGGCATTTTGGAGAATAAGTTGAGAGTTCCGAAAACTAATCATTTAAGGTACAATTTCGAGGGGAGATGGGAAAAAGTGAGTAATGTGTCATGTTACTTTAAATGCAGAATATTAGATAAATAGAGAGGTATGAGACTTTAATATCATTAGTATGAGAGATCAGCATTTAACCTTGGATCAAATAAATAATAGTGGGCTTAGAATTAACTGCTCTTTTTGATATATGCTCAAAGCTTTGAGTATTTGAGGAACAACTCGTGGATAAACTTGGAAGATGATTCTTTCCAAATATTTCAACTCTGGGTGATGCTAGGCAATTTAAACTGTATACGAAAGGTTGAAGAGATGCTTGGAGGCTCTTAGGTACCATTTAGTAAGGTGAACGAACTGGCTGCTATGATGTATAAGACTGGACTGAGTGAGTTGGAGGTGAAAGGATTACAATTTACGTGGTGGTCGGGGCCTAGTAAGAATATCTTAATGAAAATAGACCGAGTTTTAGTCAATATAGAATAGAAATGAACATTTAATGCATCTGCGACCATTGCACTTCCAGTGGGGGTAAGTGATCATACTCCAATATTGGTTTCCTTGGTTGAACATAGACATAGCGGTAGGAGACCATTCAGATACATGAACCACCAGAGTTTACATGAGGAATATGCCAGTAAGTTTGAAGAAGGATGGAATCTCAAGTGTGAAGGACGACCACTATATAGACTTTTACAGAAGCAAAATAATGTGAAGGAAGTTCTAAAGAGACGAAGTAGAGACAAGAATAATATCAAAAAGAAAGTGGATCGATGTTGAACTAAATGTGCATAACTTCAAAAAAGACCAAAGCTTAATCACGATGAGGGAGTTGGAAAAGAATTGCAGGAGATGAAAATAAAACTAGAAAAGGCATTACAAATGGAATATGTGGATACTAAACAAAAATCGAAGTGTGACCGGCTGCCCCTGAAAGATGAGGTGGCACCATTTTCCTATGCTAAAATTTCATAAAGGGGGAATATGGTGAACTAAATGGACAGTCTTACAAGAGATGGGAGACGACCTTTGATAAGGACGTCTTTGTAGAGGGAGGCACTGAATTTTATAAAAAGTTTTTCAATCAGAATCAGAGAAGGTCTTTAATAGGATAGTCTGCAAGAAGATATTATCAGAATATGGACAAAACTTCCTGAAGGATCAAATAGACACATATGAAGTTAAAAAGGCCATACATACCGTAAGTGAAGGTATCTCCGTTGGTCCACATAGTTATAATGCCAAATTTTATAAGGAGCACTGGAGTCAAATGAAGGATCTTTTAATAAGTGCACCAAATCACTCTTTTAGGGAGGGGAGAATAATTAGAGTGTAATCACACATTCATCCATTTGATACCTATGAGTAAGGGATGTTATAGAGATACACCACTTTAAACTGATTTCGCGTATCAGTATGCTATACAAAATAATGGAAAAATCTTAAGTAATAGGATGAATGTAATGATAAATGTAGTCTAAAAAGTTTAGTTTTGTGTTAAAGTTGTTATTCTACTCATGTATGTGATGATGGTATAAATTTGTACGTGTGAGCTTGTATGTTTGGATATATGATATGAAAGTTAGCATCTTTATAACTATTGAGACTTGAGATCACTTAGAGGTAATCAAAACTTGTTTATTAGTTTTCAAGTTACTAAAAGACTCAAAGATCAAAACTTTGTTTAGTTTTCAAAATAAAAAATTTTCCATGTGTTTTTCAAAAGAAGTAAAGTTAAAATTAAAGTTAGAAGTGGAGTTTGGAGTAAGATCTAAACTAGATCTTACTTTAACGAGTTGCATTCATAGCGATAGTCGTAATGAATGCAGTTCGGGAAAAATTAGTGATTAGATCTTAAAATGATTCTTTTTGAAATGGGTTGGAAAATATTTTTCAAAATATTAATTAAGTACAAAGTTAATTATTTTGGTAATTAAATATGATTTTAATAATTAAATAATTAATTAAGAATATTATTAATTAATATAATTAAGTTAAGTAATTAGTATTTAAGTATTGAATTAAGAAGTTAATTATAATTAATTAATTAAGAAGGTTTTAATCAAAGAGTAATTAAGTTAAAGCTTAATTAAGAATTGAATTTTATTTAGTTTAAACTATTTATTTAAGTAATTATTAATTAATTTATATTTAAGTTAAGTTAATTACTTAATTGATTATTATACAATTAGATTTAATTAATTATTATACAATTAGATTTAATTAATAATTAATTACTAATCATGCAAGGTCTAATTAATTAATCTAATCAGATTTAATTAAAATTTAATTAAGAGTTAATTAAGTCTAATTAAGTTTAAATTATGGTCTAATTTTGATTTAATTATGAACTAATAATGATTAACAGAGATTTAATTAAGTTTTAATTAATGATTAATGTAAGATTTAATTATTTAAATAAAGGTTTAATTTTAAACTTTATCAATTATTTTTAAGTTAGCACTCTTTTATAAGTAAATTGATTTTAAATCAAGGGACCCCTTATCTGTGTTATTAAGTTAGCCTAGTAAATATGAATGCTTATTTGATGACATATGTTTAGTAGAAAAAATCTCCGTTCTGCTATAACTTAATAGAATAAGATTATTTGAACATCTACTTAGCAGAATAAAACACCGTTCTACTATCATTGATTTGATAAAATAAAGATGACATCTGTTTAGCAGAATAAATCTCCATTATGCTATAATTAAAAGTAGATTATTTAGGCATCCATTTAGCAGAATAAATCCCCATTCCACTGTTACATTATTTTGGACATTGAATTGTATGCTAGTGAATTCATGTTGAATAAGAGATGTTCTCTATTTATGTATAGTTGTTACTTGCTTTTGTATTTGTGCTCACCATTGTGTTTTTGTGATGTTTGAATGGAAATGTTATTCCTTTTGAAAGTTTTGTTAAACCTTGTGCATGGGCTTTGCAAAGATTATTAATTATTCAAATAAAAATTTGATTAAATTTAATTAATTATTTTAATAATGATATTTCAAAATTAATTAATCATTTTAAATAACGATGATTAATGTAAATTAATTATTTAAATAATGATCGATTAAGATTAATTAATCATTTTATTAATGATGTTTCAAAATTAATTAATCATTTTAACTAATGATGTTTAAGGTTAATTAGTTATTTAATTAATGATGTATTAAAGTTAATTAATCTTTTTAAATAGTGTTGTTTTGAAGCAATTAATCAGGATTAAAGCTGATTGGTTATTTTACATAAAGATGTTTGAAGAAATCAATCATTGATTAAAGTTGGTATTCATTTTAATAATGGTACTAAAGGAATTTATTAGTCTTTAAAGTTAATAAATCATTTTGATAGAGTTCTTTAAAGTTATTTTTAATGTGAAACCCTAGTAGAAGTTTGGTTTTAAAAGTAAAATTTCGAATCGGTTGTGGAAAAGTAGTTCTCTAAATGATATCGCTTATATGAAAAGGATTTAGTCATGCTTTTATGGCTAAATGTCGAGGCATGAACTCGTTTCTATCTCAAAGGTTGAAAATGTTGTCAAGGCAATGCCTAGAGGTAACACTCCCTCAACATGCCCGACATCATTTTCAACCAAGGGATGACACTTGATTGGAATCGATTAGTGATGATAAGAATATGAAATTTAATTTCCATATACGATCATTTTTAATTATCCCCGATAGTTGATTTATTAACTATCGATTCAGCTTTCTTCATTGTGTATCGTCAATCTAGGATGATTTGTTGCTCATTTGAGCATTGATATCCTTTGTCAAAAATGACTAAAACCAAAGCACGAGTGGGGGCAAAGCTATGTGGGGTTGTTCCCATTAGGGTATTTTCACAACTACTCTAGGTCAGTTTTAGTTATATGTGCAATAAGATGTGAAATACTCATATTCTCGATTAAGGTTGGTGGAGTCCGGCTTGGAGGTTTCCGAGAGCCATCGTAGTTCTTAGTATATTCTAAAAGTATACTTTCAGTAAAGGAGGCGCACACTCCTACTCATTTGTTGGAAAATTTACCTTTCCTTTCCTTTGATTTTAAGATTTTAAATTTATTTCTTTTTTAATGCATCGGGAAGTGTTTTGAGAACTTCGCAATGTTTAATTATTTGTATCCATTGTTGTCGTTAGATGTTGCTATTGTGAGGGAAAACCTGTTTCGCAGTTGACGGCGTGGTCTCACATATTGTGTTTATTTCCATCTATTTGTTTAGAGATTTACTCATACTAGACTTATTGTGTAACCCTAGTTGTTTGTTTTCCCTAAACTCTTGGGTACTCAATTATATTTGAGTAGTCCGAGAGTAGTAGGGTTTTCTTTGGGCTCTTTGAAGACGATGGACGAGCAGGATGCTCCGTAGCTATCTAGTTATTTATTTCCGCTGTTATGTCTAATTTGCATGTATATTTTGTATCAGCGTGTGTAATGGCAGAGTGTATAACTGCATAGTCTGATGGTTATAGTACTTTTGTGTAACACTGATAACTCTATGTAAGGAGAAATCTTTTGTACTATATTATTTTCTATTATATATAACCGTTCTGTTGTGAGATTTTTCTATTCTGTCCTTTTCTATTCTGTCCTTTTCTATTCTTTATTTTACCCTACAATAACTTGTCTTTCGGACGCTTGGGCAACGACACATAAACACCGAGGTTGTGTTAAGTGTCATTCTCAAGGGTAAGAAAGGTGGGTCGTCACAAGCTTCTCGGCATGTCTTTGAGCTAAGCTAACCAAAATGATATACAAGAACATCACAAGTCTATAGCGTCAAAAATTCTCAAACATATTATCAATAACAATCATAATCGTTACTCTAATGAGGTTAAGACTCAATAAGATATTCAATTAAGTGATGTATACAAGCACACAGTAAGTCCAGGCTATAGTGAGCTCACAAATAGTCGAAAGAAGAAAATAATCATATAAGCCATAAAGCAACGGATGAGCACACAGCAAGTCATAATAGGAGACGAACACAAAGCAAACCCAAATAAGTGGAGAGCACAGATCATGTCCACTACATAGAATGGAATAACTCATATAACAATCGTCTACTTGAGGTAAACATAATGTGTCCCATTAAAAGATATTCCAGACGGGAGACCGATGTACACACAGTACCGCCGTAGGGGTCTAATGCACATGGTTTACTCCTACAATCTTCAGTTACTCCTAGTAATTGTAAATCCATGTCCATCAGTGGTAAGACAACGTCATACCTGGTTACAACCTCTACTTCCCTATGGCAATAAACTGCTAGGCTTTGTGACATCTGTGAATATTAGCACACAGTAATAGCACACAACACGGCATACGACAATACAAGCACACAACAAATACTCAAGCACATAGTAAGAACAATTAATGCCATGATCTGGGGCACGACCCCACGATCAGTCACTATGACGGATGCTAACCTAATCTGGACATAGCAGACAACACTGGCACATATCATGACGATGCACAGCCTATGGACACACACATACTAAGGAAAATAAAAACACAACCAATAAGTACAAAGCAAGTCATAGCAAGCACACAACAAGCTTGGCGAGAACATAGTAAGCAACACCTCTAGACGATTTCCCCAAGATGCCTAACCCATCTCAAAATATAAGCGACATCTGCTCACAAGTAGTAATCGAACAAGTATTACTTGAGCGTCCCATACCACCCAGTATTACTCTAACGTTTGCTAAAAGCTAGTAAACTACATTCGCCAAAACAATAAATATGCTATAGTATGAGTCGATAGAATAATTGAAAAAGTATTATCGAGCATCCCATACTGTAACGAACAGGGATTTTTGACCCTTGAAAATTGACATTAATATATCCTTGGTATTCACGTGCCGCAAATCCAAGTGCCGGAAAGCCCGATTATTAGGGTAAAAAGAAAATAAAGATAGAATAGAATATCACACGAATGGAATAACATATATTATTTTAATATCAAATCTTTACAACGGAAAATTTTGAATACAACATCAGATTCTAACCTAGATTCAGCCTAGACAGTTATAAATCTCTGTCCTTACAGTTGCTGAAAAATAAAAACAAATGCAATAGATCTAGGGGATAATAGAATACGTCCATACATAGATGAAGATTGCCAGCTCTCCTCTGGATACTCCAAGCGTCTTTAACTAAACCTAAAACTACTCGGATCTGACCCGAGTATTGAAAATACCCGGATCAGGCTTGATAAATTAGCATGATTTTAAATGTATAGATCATGCTGATGTCAATGAAAACCTTTGAAAAGAAGGGCATCTCATAAGACCATGCCCACATATAAATACAGATGGATTTTTATCTTATGATAACCAAAATAATTTATATCAAAACATTTGATATTATTCTTAATGACATTGGTTTTGAAAACACTTTCCAAATAAATATATACACTATGAAAGTATCCATACCAGGACTAAGTCTATGGTAATATATCCGGACTAGGTCAACGGAATATACCTGGATGGAATATATGATACCAAAGGGGTAACTGAAATGTTTGCAAAGCATTACAACTATTTTGGAAATACAATCAAAACCATAATCTCGCATTGGTATTGGATTTCCAACATAATAGGGAACTAGTGGCCTTTTCTTTCGATCTACGTATAACAACATAGTTTGTGCCTTTATCATTTTTCTTAAGAAAGTCACTTGGAACTGCACTTGCTGCACTACCAATATCCGGTAGCCTTATCGCTTTTCACAAGTAAGCCACTATATTAAAATAAATGCCTTGAGGATCCAGATTCCACTGGACTCCTCCATACTAAAAAATCTGATAGCCTGAAATATATGTCATGTAGACCACATAATTACCTGTATCATCTCCGGGATGCGAAGCTCATGAGGCTACGCTCAATTTTAACAAAGCCACGCTTTGCAATTCACAAAGCCAGACTTTATTCTTCCACAGCGCACATTTCACATAGAACGTCGCACTGCCATTCCTTAATCACATAATTAAGCTAAGAGAAGTTGCCTTCTCCGTCACCAAGTAGATAATACATTGATAGAGATCAATTAATATGATCAAAAATGCACCGTCAGACATTTGTCCATACAAGTTCGATTTGAGATAGAACGAAACCGAAGGCACTCCTCTTACTACCATTAGTAGCGAGTAGTCCTTGTAATCCGAAGATTCCAAAACATGAAAGGACCGCTGCTATAATAAATGTCTCTATATTTAGAGCTACCCGGAGAATATCAACAAGCATTCCTTCCACTATAAAGATCTCCGGTCTTCAATACAACAAAGATTTCAGAATGCAGACACCATTGCCATATAAATATAATGTGGGGTAAACCCCTGGGACTCATGATAGCAGTCCCTATATTCTAAAGATCTCCAGTCTTCAATAATCATCATCTTCAACATGTCTTCACTTTCTAATGTATACATTGGTTCAAAGTGGTTTTCGAATAGGAGTTACCCAAATCCGATCTTGGTTCCTCCGAACTAATCATCGATTAAAAAGATGTTAAGTTCATGTGCGATTATCAATCATCATTCAATTTAATTCCTCTTTTTATTCATTCATAAATATCTCAGAGAGACATATTATTTTAAATTATTCCATTTATCTTATTAATAGTATATGGAATCATTAAGCCTCATTTATCAAATCATTTGGTTAGTTAAAGCCCTTATTAATCTTGGAATATTTCCAAATCGTTTTACCTTTTATTTAGGAAAACATTTTCAAATCATTTCTATGCAATACAAGTTACTTAAATTTGGAAAATTATATCTTTTTAGGAATTCTAATCCGAGTAAACCAAATTTACTATCCCCTCCGTCGGGCCAGTCCGGATAGCTAGGGAGAGCAGGAAACTGGTTTTCCAAACTCATGCCTAGACACTATCTCTTTGACACCCAAAAGGCGGTCAAGTTGTTTGATTGACTCTAAATCATTTAACATTATACCATTCCACAAATCCTTCAAATCATATATAAAATATTTTATTAATCATTTTGAAAACGTTTACAAAATATTTGAAAGAGAAAGGTTGTGTTTAAAACTATATTTCAAAAGTAAAAAAAAATACTGTGGAAAAATGCCAGGGAAAATGCTTTTTAAGCTGATCAAAATGACTTTCTATCGTTTGGAAATTTGTTTTTATAATTCAAATCACTTTTAAAACAATTTAAAAGATTTGTATAATTTATTTCATATTTTTAAACAATTTTAAAAATATGTATTTAAAACATTTGCGACTTTGGCCACCGTACTACCAAAGCACGAGTTTCTTGAAAACTTGATTTGCTCGTATTTCAAAATTTACTAAACGAAATCTTGATCCTTTTCTTTTATTTGAAAACAATAGTCATAAGAGTTTGAAAAATTCTTATTGTAAAGAATCCGACTCTGATCCCGTCCTACAGAAGGATTTAACTTTTACAGCGCAAAATCATGAACTACCATTAAGGGCCGCGCTTATTTTTGACTCCAAATTCATTATTTGACTATACTTCTCCAATTTGAATTTTAATGTTTATAAAACATTTATAAACGATTTTTAAACATTTAAACCAATATTTTCCATATTAAATCTCTTTTTCAATTTTAAATCATTTCATAATATTATATTAGTATAATATTTATTTTCAACCTTTTTATATTTTCAAAACCATTAAGAGGATAAATAACTTCATATACACATCCATATGGATTTATTTTTCATTAATTAATAATGGTTAATTTATTAACCATTTCTTTTTAATTTCTCATGATTTATCACTACTAAGTTATCAACCATATCAACATCCATATAATCATTCAAGTTACCAACCAAGCATTTAAATTTATAATTTAAACATTTATATAATTATTTTATAAATCAAGTACTCACTTATGGCTCCACTCCACCAATCTTTTCCGTAGCTTCACGAATCGATTTCAGCAGCATTCCGACAGCGCTTCCTCCTCTTTTCCTTGCTCTAGAGCCCTTCGAACTCCTTATTTGTCTTCAAATGGGTTCGACCTAGGCTTGAGTGGGCTCGGCCATACTTCTTGGAGGTTAATGTGCTCGGCCAAAGGGGAAGTAGGTGGTGGCGTGAGTTGTAGAGGAGATAAGGAGGTGTTTGCACTTGGTTTTGCGGTCGAAATCTAACATATATATGTGTATATATTTTTATTTTCTCTTTGATACTATTTCTTCATAATTTTCCTAAGATGGAAGCCATTAAAATGGAGAGAAGGAGCTTAGGAAAAATGAAGAATATGGTGAATGAAATGGAAGAGTATGCATGGGATTAGGGAAAAAATGGTAGAAAATATCTAAAAGTGAATGGACAAAACTACCCTTAGTCCATACCTTCCTTAATCATCATGTTCCCCACGTTATCCTCTTTCCTATGTGCCTCCATCACATTATTCACTTCCAAACCATCCATTCATGTCCTTTGTTGACTTAAGGTTGCTTAAAGATGAAGAAAGGTGAAAATATCATGATATTCCTAAGGTATATGTATTTATACGTGTATGTATGTCATATGTATGTATATATGTGTTCATGTATATTTTAGTGGGTGTATTTGTATGTTATATATGTGCACATGACATATAAACAAGGTTACAATGACTTTCGAACAACTTCCGTTCGTTAAACCGTTAAAAATCAAGAAATCGATTCCCAGTCACATTTTCACTTCTAATTTAAATTACATATATATGTAAACAAAATTTGAAAATAAATTTATAATCATCATTATTAAAATAATCTCATTTGAATTATAAAATCATTATTTACAAAAAATTGTTATTATACTGATAAAGCGATATCAATTTTCTTATATTTTCAAATCAAATATACATCTTTATAAAATTATTATAAATTATTTATTATGACTTTATAACTATTTAAAATGAATTATTATCATTCAAAAACAATTATTCGAATAATTATAATAATTATTAAATCATTAAATCTCAATTTAAATTCGTAAATCAATTATTAAATATAAGGGCATCACTAATGATGTCATATATTCATTTAAGTTTCAAAAATAAATTAAATAATTTTATTTCATATTCTTGTTTAATTATAAAAATAAGTGTATATATCCATCTCTGTGCTTGATGTTTTATGATTAGTGTTACATGGAGGTTTGACCAAGCAACTAGAGGCACGACATTCAACCTCGTTCGACATTCAAAGGTCGTCCGGCATTGGAAGCCTCGTTCGGCATTCAAAGGTTGTTCGGCATCGGAAGCCTCGTTCGGCATTCAGCCTCGTTCGGCATTCAAAGGTTGTCCGGCATCGGAAGCCTCGTTCGGCATTCAGCCTCATTCGGCATTCGAAGGTTGTTTGGTGTCTTTCAGCCTCGTTCGGCATTCAGCCTCGTTCGGCATTCAAAGGTTGTCCGGCATCGGAAGCCTCATTCGGCATTCAGCCTCGTTCGGCATTCAAAGGTTGTCCGACATCGGAAGCCTCGTTCGGCATTCAGCCTCGTTCGGCATTCAAAGGTTGTTCGGCATCAGAAGCCTCGTTCGGCATTCAGCCTCGTTCGGCATTCCAGCATCGTTCGACATTCCATCCTCGACCGGCATTCCTGCCTCGCTCGGCATCTCCTCTCGATCGGCATTGAGCCTCGTTCGGCCTACACGTTTCACTTAACACACTGCCTCGTTCGGTTTGAAGACCTGGCTCAGCATTTGCCATTCGGCATTTGTGGCTCGGCACACAGAAGTCACTCGCCATAGGTCGAAGTATCTCACTCCTAGTCCCAAGAGGGAAGTCCAACCCATCTTCATCTATAAATAGAGGGGCAGGGGCACAGTGAAAAGGACCTTTTTTCGAGAACACTGGGAGACTCTGCCGCTTTCAAGACTCATTCTTTTCAGTTCAAATTTGTATTCAAGCCATTAATATACGGATTGTATCGGTATTTAACTACTTGTGAAAGAAATAAAGATCAAAACTCAAAGTGGACGTAGGCAGTTACGTCGAACCACTATAAATCTGGTGTTCTCATTTTTGTTGTTCTTTTGACATTGAATTACACTATTTTTCAGTTCTAAATTATCTTCTTCATTTATCTCTCTACACAATCTTTCTAAAGGGGGTTAGTGACCAATTTTGGTGCTTTCACTGAGAATCAAATTCTCAGGCCACAAGGATCTGCTTTGAAGCTACCGGATTGAATAAATCCCCCGAAGGAGATCCGAGTCATTCATAAGACGTCCGTTGATTCTACTCAGAGTTCTTACCAATAACTCTACAATGGGAAGACCACGTACCAAATCAGCCTCTCATAATGCGGATGCCCATGAGACCGCTAGCGTACAACAAATAGGACCTAGCAATCAGCAAGCAAATCTGGGTGCAGGAACTGCCACCCAAGACCAAATGGAAGTTATCACCAGAACGGAGTTCAACGACTTGATGAGAGAACTCATGGAAATCAGGAGACAACTTAGAGAACAGATTCAAGCTAACGCCAACCTTATGGCTCAGCTCACTCAGCAACAGCATTAGAATGCTGGGGGTAGTCCAGCTACTTACTCTTCATTTGATAGCTCGACTTCATCTAATGAACCTCCCAGGCGTAGATGCCGCAAGACTGAAACTACACAAACAGGCGCTGCTGATCGATCAACTAGGGATCACTTACACCTCAGAGACCGCAACCAAGCAGGAGCGGGAAACTTAGGATCTGGAGCGCGTGTGGAAACTGGACGCCTGGCTCACCAAGACGCCAACGATGCTGAACCTCAAGATACACGTTTGGCAGATCGCCAGCATAGGAGGCATCAACCCGACCGATCCCGTAGAACAGACTCCAACCTTCCATCTTCCATGCAAACCCCAGACCTGACAGCTATGGTCAGACAGTTGATGAAAGAGAATCAAGGCTTATCAAATGAAGATTGGGGGATATCCAAGAGTCATACTCCATTCACAGACATTGTTCTACAGGCCGAGTACCCCAGGAAGTTTAGCATGCCAACTATCCCAACCTACGAAGGAAAGGCTGACCCCCGACATCATGTGATGAGATATGAATGGATGATGGATTCAGCTAGAGCGAATGATGCAACCAAGTGTAGATGCTTTCCAATAATTCTATCTGGGTTCGCTACCATGTGGTTCACCCGACTTCCTCCGCGGTCCATATCCAGTTTCGAGGAATTGGCAACGAAATTTATAGAACAGTTCGGAATACATGCTACTCGTCCAAAGGACGTGATGTCTCTATCAAGTGTGATCCAAGCTCCAGGGGAGTCGTTGAAGGAGTATTTGTAGAGATTCCATGTTGCGGCAACTGAAGTTAGAAATCCTAATGATCACGCAATTCTTATGGCTGTGATGCGAGGTGTGGATCCGGATTCAGAGTTTGGAGATTGGTTAGCAGGAAAACCTCCAACTACGCTAGAGCGTTTTTACTTAAAGGCTCATCAGTTCATAAGAAGAGAGGAAGCCAGGTGGATAAGGCGAGATAAGGCACCGGGGCTCGTTCAGGAGACCATGAAAAGCAACATCGCTGTGAAGCAATCCGGAGACAACTCGGGGAAAGTTCAGGTCAATGTCCAGAACAAGCCCGGACAGTCTAAGGGATCCGGAGGAAGAAATCAGGGGAAGAAAAGAGAAGCGAAGAAATGGAAGCCGAGAATTCCAACCTACAACGAATACACCCCACTGAATGCATCTCTTAAGAATATTTACCTATCAACTTGTAATACCTTTCAATACAGAAAGCCACGCTCAAAGGAGTCAACCGAGGAGCAAAAGCGGACTGGGAAGTAATGCCGCTTTCATGAGACTTATGGGCACAATACTGAAGAGTGCAGGCACCTACACGACGCTATAGAGAAGTTGATTAGACAGAAAAAGTTGCAGGAGTTTGTAAAGAATCCGTAAGAAAGTGGACAGGGAACGTCCAATCCCGGTCATGCACCAGCTCCACGTCACCCTGAGGAGCCTGCTCGGACCATGGGCAGACTAGTCATAAACACGATAATAGGCGGACCTCACCCTGCAGATAAGAACTGGCAAGAAATGGAGCGGTATGCTAATTCCTTGAGGCATGAAAATTTTGAGTGTTGTTCCAACATGGAGGATGGGACTCCCGCTAAACAGCAGCGCATGATGACAGACGATATAGTATTCAGGATCAGAGACGCTGACTAGGTGGAGGCTCCTACCATTGACCCGATGGTCATATCTGCGACAATCGGGCCGGCTTTTGTGAAAAGAATTTTGATTGATTGTGGAAGTTCTGTCAATATCATCTTTAAGAAGGCTTATGACCAGATGAAGATGGAGACGAAGGATTTGAAGCCATCTAAAGCTCGTATCCATGGCTTTAATGGCGCAGTGACTGATGCAGTGGGGTATGTTGAGTTGCCAGTTGAACTGGGACAAGGTGAGCATAGGAGGGTGCGAATCCTACCTTTCGTAGTTTTGGATGTAGATTCTCCATACAATGTGTTTCTGGGTCGACCGGCCCTGGCTGAGTTTAGAGCAGCATTGGCCCCGTGGTGTTTGACTTTAAAATTTCCGACTGACAAAGGAGTAGGTGTTGTTCATGGCGACCAGGTGACCGGTCGTGCATGTTATGTGGCTGAGCTCCGAGAGGCCCAGTGGAGAGAAAAAGGAAAGGTTGCGGACAATTCCGTCCGCATTCAGAATACTGACAATTGACAAGTAATGCCCGAGCCATGGCTCGGGCAAAATTCTCGGATCTACAGAGACATAGATCCGAGAGATGACGATAAGGAACCCAGGGAAGAAAAAGCAGCACCGGCTGAACTGACGATTGACATTTCAGTCAGCCGAGACGATTTATCGTGAGTACTGAAGATTGGATCACAACTCAGCCCCTTGATGACCGAGGACCTTAGTGATTTCCTCCGAGCGAATCTCGATGTTTTCGCTTGGACACACTCCGACATGTGTGGGATTTCTCCCGCTATTACGAGTCATATGTTGAACATAGACCCGAGGTACGTTCCAGTTAAACAAAAAAGGAGAGGAATGGACCCGGAGAGGTCCGCTGCTCTCAGAGAGGAGGTGGACAAGCTTAAAGCCAATGGGTTCGTCCGCGACGCCCTCTACCCTGAATGGGTGTCAAACCCCGTGCTAGTGAAAAAAGAGAATGGGAAGTGGAGAACTTGCATAGATTATTCTGATTTAAACAAAGCATGCCCTAAGGACAGCTTCCCATTACCTAGAATTGATCAGTTGGTTGACTCCACTGCAGGACACGAGTTATTGTCGTTCATGGATGCGTACTTGGGATACAATCAGATCCCGATGCACATTCCGGACCAGGAACACACTAGTTTTGACACAGACGTTGGGCTATATTGCTACGTAGTGATGCCTTTTGGATTGAACAATGCGGGAGCGACCTATCAGCGTTTGGTGAATCGAATGTTTAAAGATCAGATTAGTATAACAATGGCAGTCTATGTGGATGACATGCTCGTGAAGTCACGACAATCAAACGACCACATTCGAGACTTAGCAGAGATGTTTGGCATACTCAGATATTATGGGATGAAGATCAACACTCTGAAGTGTTCATTCAGCGTTGCGTCAGGGAAGTTTTTGGGATTCATTGTTAATGCCCGGGGAATTGAAGCTAACCCGAAAAAGATTCAAGCTATTCGAGACATAAGTGCCCAGAACTATAAAACAGGTACAAACCTTGAATGGAAAGGTGGCTGCACTGAGTCGATTCATATGCAGAGCCACAGACAAGTGTAATACCCTTCTTCAATATAATAAAGAAAGGAAAAAGGAATTTCGAATGGACATCCAACTATGAGGAAGCGTTTCGAGCTCTGGTAAGGCATTTGGAAAGTCCTCCTGTGCTATCGAAACCAGTAGACCACGAAATGTTGTACGTATACTTGGCCATATCCCCGCATGCTATAAGTGCGGCTCTGGTCCGCGAGGAGGACCGAGTTCAAAAGCCGGTGTATTACGTTAGTAAACGTTTAACGGGGGCAGAAAGAAATTATCCTAAAATTGAGAAATTGGCCTATTGCTTGGTGATTGCATCACGTAAGCTGCATCCATACTTTCAGGCACATTCGGTCAGTATTTATACCAATCAGCCCTTGCGATAGGTACTCCAATGACCAGAAACTTCTGGAAGGATGTTAAAATGGAATATCGAGTTGAGTCAGTTCGATATTACCTACCTACTACGAAGAGCCATACAAGGGCAAGCATTAGCAGACTTCATCGCTGAGTTTACTGTATCAGACGAACCAGATAGTCACAGTGTCATTCCCCCCATTCGATGGAAATTGTACGCCGATGGGGCATCAAACGACCGTTGCTCTAGGGCTGGTGTAGTTCTTGTAACTCCAGAAAATCGATCGATTTGTTATGCTTTGAAGCTCAATTTCCCGGCTACGAATAACAAAGCAGAATATGAAGCATTGATTGCTGGTTTAAAGCTTGCTGGAGAACTCAGGGTAAAATCAGTTGAAATCTTTTGTGACTCGCAGCTGGTGGTGTACCAAGTGCGAGGAGATTACCAAGCAAGGGGATAAAAGCTTGCTCCGTACCTCGCTCTGGTTCAGGAACTATTGGCGAACTTTGAACATTCTGACATTTTGCATGTCATGCGTGAACAGAACAAGGAAGCCGACTCGCTGGCCAAATTCGCGAGTACCGGCGATGCACAGCAAATGGGATTAGTTCCCGTCGAAACCTTACATACTCCGAGTATAGATATGATGGAGATCGATTTTGTGTTGGAAACGAGAATCGAGAAGGAGTCATGGATAACCCCATTCAAACTGTACATGCTAAACGGGACTTTGCTCGAAAGAAGAAGCGAAAGACGACAGGTCATTCGCAAAGCCGCACGATATGTGATGTAGGGAGGAGTAATGTATCAGAAGGGGTTCTCGGTCCCCTTATTACGGTGCATTGCCCATGATGAGACAAAGCGGGTCCTGAAGGAAGTTCACGAAGGAGAATGTGGCGACCATACTGGGGGGCAGACACTAGAAAAAAAGATCCTTCGCTACGGATACTATTGGCCAACTGTGGATCGGGATGCTGCAGATTATGTAAGAAAATGTGACAAGTGTCAAAGATACGCGAAAATCCCGAGAGCTCCGCCAACGGAACTCATCCAAATGGTTAGTCCCTGGCCGTTTGCAATCTGGGGAATCGACATAGTCAGTTCTTTGCCTATATCCAAAGGTGGTGCAAAATACGCGATAGTTGCGGTCGACAACTTCACCAAATGGGCCGAGGCAGATCCTTTAGCCACAATCACCTCCAAGGAGGTCATTAATTTCGTTGTATGAAACATTATATGCCGCTTTGGCCTACCGCGAACCATCATTACAGACAACGGAACTCAATTTGAAAGTAGGGAATTCAAAGATTTCTGTTTAAAGTACGGCATTGAGAAAAAGTTCGCCGCAGTTGCTCATCTGAAGGCTAATGGACAAGTTGAAGCCGTGAACAAAATAATCAAGTCCATATTGAAGAAGCGTTTGGAAAAGGCTGGAGGTAAGTGGGTAGATGAACTTCCAACAGCGCTATGGGCTTATAGAACTACCCACAAATCCGCGACTGGCCACACTCCATTCGCATTGGCATATGGCACAGAGGCTGTTATACCTATGGAGCTTGAAGTTCCATCACATCGGGTGATACATTATGATCCTAGGACGAATCAGGATCTCTTGTTGGAATCACTGGACTTTGTTGATGAAAAACGTGAGGAAGCTGAGTTAAGGGCGGCAGCATATAGGCACCGAGTCAAACGATATTATAACGAAAAAGTCCGCCCAAGAATCTTTGATGTGGGTGATCTCGTTTTGAAACGAGTTTTCCCGGTACCATCACGTCTGAATCCCAACTGGGAAGGTCCATATGTCGTAGAACGGAAGCTTGGAGAGGGAACTTTCAAGCTAGCGACCGTTGATGGCATGACACTTCCCTGAGCATGGAATAGTGAACATCTGCGACGTTATTATATTTAGACTGTTTCTTTTGTTTTTTAGGTGCATTGGTGCAATTATTTCCCGTATGTTTTTATTCCATTGATTCTTAGTTCTTTAGCATGTAATCGGACGATTTAGTTTGTTTTCATTAATAAAGGCATGAAGCCATCTTTCCCGTGCATTACTGATGTTTCTATGCATTATAATTCGATGACAAACAACTAGAGTCGCATTACTCTATCTGACGTACGAATGCGTATAAATGACTCAAATCTCCAAGTCCCCTGAATGAGGACTGGAGTACTCCAAGTCCCCAGAATGTGGGCTAGAGTATAAACGACTTAAATCTCCAAGTCCCCTAAGTGCGGGCTGGAGTACTCTGAGTCCTCGGAGTGCGGACTAGAGTATAAACGACTTAAATCTCCAAGTCCCCTGAGTGCGGGCTGGAGTACTCTAAGTCCCCAGAGTGCGGACTAGAGTATAAACAACTTAAATCTCCAAGTCCCTTGAATGCGGACTGGAGTACTCTAAGTCCCCGTAGTGCGGACTAGAGTATAAACGACTTAAATCTCCAAGTTCCCTGAATGCGGACTGGAGTACTCTAAGTCCCCAGAATGCGGACTAGAGTATAAACGACTTAAATATCCAAGTCCCCTGAATGCGGACTGGAGTACTCTAAGTCCCCAGAATACGGACTAGAGTATAAACGACTTAAATCTCCAAGTCCCATGAGTGCGGGCTGGAGTACTCTGAGTCCCCGGAGTGCGGACTAGAGTATAAACGACTTGAATCTCCAAGTCCCCTAAGTGTGGACTGGAGTACTCTAAGTCTCCAGAGTGCGGACTAGAGTATAAACAACTTAAATCTCCAAGTCCCCTGAATGCGGACTGGAGTACTCTAAGTCCCCGGAGTGCGGACTAGAGTATAAACAACTTAAATCTCCAAGTCCCCTGAATGCGGACTGGAGTACTCTAAGTCCCCGGAGTGCGGACTAGAGTATAAACGACTTAAACCTCCAAGTCCCCTGAATGCGGACTGGAGTACTCTAAGTCCCCAGAGTGCGGACTAGAGTATAAATGACTTAATTGTCCAAGTCCCCTGAGCGCGGACCGGAGTACTCTAAGTCCCTGGAGTGCGGACTAGAGTACAAACGACTAAAATCTCCAAGTCCCCAGAATGCGGACTGGAGTACTCTAAGTCCTCGGAATGCGGACTAGAGTACAAATGACTTGAACACATTAAGTCCCCAGGCTACAGACTAAAAAATATTCTAAGTACTTGAAGTGTCGAATAAAGGAGGTACAACCTCAAAGAATTTCCGAGCTAAATGAAAAAGAATTGGTGGTTTATATAACTCACGATAGCTCGGGTTTCGACCACAGTTATACGAAAAGCTAAAAAACAGAAGTCATTCGAAAGACAAAGAAACTAAACTTTATTTATTAATCCAAAATGGGGTTATACAACCACTCCTCCAAAACACGGAGTCAAAAGTCTGTCTACATTGGCTACGAAAATAAATAAATAAAAGTAGTTACATGATCTAAGTTAACCCTCATTGAACGAGTGTAGTGGCTACTTCTTCGATTTCTTTAGCTTCTTTTCCTCCTTCGTTTTCTCAGACGACTCCTCCCCCACGCGCTTTCTCTTGGACATTTTGCTCGCCAGAGAAGCGGTGTCAGGAGTGGGAGGAGGAACATCCAATGGTTTGGATTTGCCAGGAAGAATGACTTTTAGAGGCATGTTCAACGGGTCGTCAAGTTCTACTACTTGGGACTCGACCTTGATCTCAACTTTATTCCTTTTCTCTTCCGCAAGTTGCTCTTTCAGGCTCACTTTCGAAGTGTGTCCTGAGGTGCCCGTAATTTCAATTTCATAACTTCCTTCGACAGGGGATGGAGTTTCAGACTTATCCTCGTTGAGTGCCTCAATCACCTGAGCATCAGGACCTGGGGTCACTCCCGCGTGGGTAGCCTAGCTCGCTTTCCCCTTTTCCTCCTTGGCGTCGTCACTCCGTGGAGTTGGATCAGGATTAGAATAGCCTGTGAAAAACCACAAGAGACGAGCGTTAGAATACGATGGCCTCTCGCCAAAAACGACAGTTTTTTGAACTTTAAGAAGAAGAATTATATACTAGTTTCTTGTTGGATTTCGACCGTCCGAGGAGTCTCACCCTCTAGAATGGGAGATAGCACATGAATCTCGAGGCCAGGGTCCTCTGGGTCATAACTAGCGTGTTGCTCGAATGGATGAAGTACTGGCCGACCAGCCAATTGAGTAGGAGGAGGAGCTGGAGACTCGGTTCCAGACGGACCGACGATGTCATTTTTCTCCTTTGGTGGAGAGGAGCCTTTGCCGAAGAGAGCCATTGCTGCAAACAATTCCGAAGGCTCGTTTCCCCTGAGAAACTCTCTTACTAAAGCATCCTCGTCAACCTCCTCAATACCCGACTCCAACTTTTTAATCTTTATCAAAGTTTCCCATGCCTCGGCTAGAGATTCAAGGCAGCCTTCGCCAAGAAAAGTAAAGTCCCGATGCATGAGGACACGGGCATTGTATTCGGCTATCAACGGGTCGAACAGGCACTTAATCTCCTCTCTACCGGCCTCTGCAGCCGCCTCAAGGCGAGAGTCAATCTCTGCGGATGCTATTTTCTTGCCCTTCACGGGCTTCATCCTTCACCGTCCCAACCTTAGAGAGCTCATCGTCGAGCTTTGCCTTCAAGAGTCGTGTAGCAACAATCTCGTTGCAGTCGTTGGGACTCCTCTTGAGCATCTATCTTCTCTTCCTTCTCCTTAGAGAGTAGTTCTTTCAACTCTTTAACCTGCAGGGCGAATGCATCCCTTTCTTTTTGAACAGAGTCTTTTTCTAAAGCCAGGGCCCCACAACGTTGGACCGCTTCGTCAATTTCCTTCTTATGAGTCATCTCTAGACGAGTGACGGCCTCCGCAGTATCTTTAGCACTTTGTTTGGCAGCCTCGAGTTGGGACTTGTACGAAGAAAGCTCTTTATCTTGATTTTTGATAATGTCTTTAACAAAAATGGATTCAAGTTTCAAGCGGTCGATTTCGTGTTGACGCTCAACAGAGACTTTCGAGACTTTTTCAACTAGATGGACAAACGCGTCATGTTGAACATAAACGTCGTTGTTGCAAGCGATGGCACTCTGCTTGACCTGCCCTGGAATGTGATGGATCGTTGGAAGGAACTTCAGACCATCAAAGCAGATTTTGGGGAATTTAACTTTAAGTTCAACCAGCTTCTCCGATATCGTCGGATCCGTTGCGGGAATAGGGGGTGGCTTTGAAAGTTTTGTTTTCTTACGATGTTCCCGAGACTGCCGTGTGCTAGATGAACCAGAGTGTTGATCACGGGGAACATCAGATTGACACCCCTTCTATGAAGACTTCTCTCTGCCTTGCTCTGATTGAGAAGGAAGATCACGGGAATATGAAGACTGGCTATATGATTTCCTTCGATAAGTCGATTCTCGGGGGCGATTGTCTCGGTCTCCAGAGTCGTCTCTATCTCGGCGCTTGCCGGTGCCCGAATCCCGGCCAGAATGATGAAAAATGGATGAGCCGCGAAGACGATCGAGTCCGTGGGTGCGTCCTATGTCACCTGCATAGAATGAGAATAACGACAGGTTAGAAAAGATTAGGGTAATGGATGAAATTGAAGTGTAGGGTGAAGTGCACGTGTCCGTGTGTGTCCTAGTGTTCCCCCCGACGGACCGGTTTCTTTATCTTTACTAATAGGAGTTTTCTCTCCCTAGACATGAGCTTGAGCGCCTGCATTGCCTCTGGCGGGCGAATGAAGCTTAAGCGCCTCTGAGTCGTCGAAACCGTAATTGAGCAGATCATCAGGGATGGTGAGGTTCGACAAACCTTTTAGCGAACTTTCTAAGGGTTGGGGGGAAGGTTCTCTCTCCTCTGGAATAAGGGTAACTTTAGAAGTTCCACCCACTTTCTTCCTCCTCAACTTATAGGTCAATTTCTTCTTTCCCTTGGAAGAGGAAGATGACGTCTCAATATCGTGGACTTCGACTATCGGGTCCTGGGTGGGACTAACATTTTCACCCGGTACTTCGGGCGTCTTGCCTTCTCTAATTTCTCCCTCTTCTGGCGTGTCAAGGGCGTTACGTGCTGAAGGCCCAGCCTACCTTTTTCCTTTGCCCGAAGCAGGTCTGGATAGAGTGACACCTTGGAGGAGGCTTATTCGGCGACCTTCCGCCAGGAGCTCAAACTTCGTAAGTGACTCATTTGAAATGAGAGATCTGGTGTCTCGATCTTCTGCGGGGAGGGCCCGGATAGTCGCAACAGCTTCAGAGTACCCGGAGCCTTCGGGACGTGGATTGATACCTGGAAAAGTGGATAAAGAGTCAGAGAAAAAGCAAAATTTGCCAAATTCAAGTGTTGATCTAGAAAATGAACTTACTTCCTTCTACCCATCTACTGGCGAAACCGGGAGGACAACGCACGTAGAACCACTCTTGCTTGTACTGGGAAAATTTGCTCCATGCCCCAGTCAGGATTTGGCATTTACTATGTGGCTCTAGAAATATAAAAGATGGGTTGTCCGACCGTCTCTTGAAGCGATAGATATAACGAATATCGCCGGAAGTAGGAAGCCTGAAAAGGACACTCATGAAGAGGATGCAAGTCCCGTATATGAATGCGTGGCTATTTGGATGTAATTGTGAGGGGGCAATCTCGATATATTGTAGTACGTCGCGAAGAAAAGAATTGAATGGCGGCACGCTGCCGACCCAGCACATGAACCTGTTGCAGGATGTATATCCGACTGGGGGCAGGTGCGGACGATTGTGCCCCGATGGAACTAACACGTCATCTAAGGGGATTCCATGGACAGAGCATATCTGATGGAGTGTACTTTCATTAATTTTTGAGGCCTGTGAATCGATTGGGTCGTTTAAGAAAATTGCTGCCTCTAGAGCATCGGGAGCCAAGTCGATAGACGCTGTCGCAGGACTCAGTAAGTCTTGAGCAGGGGTAGTTGACGGGTTTGAGGTTCCTATAACTTCTTGTCGATAGGATGGCCCGGGTCTATCCGAGATCGTAGCAGAACTAGATTTCCTAGACATCTCTGATAAAGATTGAATCTGACAGCTATACTTGAATAACAATTAACATTAGACTTAACAACATAAATATTCCCCCCGTGTGGTGTGTGAACTAGTGTGATCATTCAGGTATGAGTGCCAAGCAGTGAAAAGACGCTGGATTGAGGAGATAAATTTAAGCTTTGAATTGTCATCTTCGAAGACCGTCATTGCTGACCGTTTACGAAAGCTTGACGTTAGGGCTGTAAATCAAACCAGACAGCTCGACGTCCGTCCGTGTTCGTCTCGAAAATTGGTTCGATCGGTAGACTGTCCGTATATATGACGAGCTATATTCAAACATATTTCTCTGTCCGCTCGAAAATTTCGATCCGAGCTCGAACAAAGCATGTCCGAACCGGAATAGTCCGTGAACAGATATAAATATATAATCTGAAAAATCAAACTGTTAGCTCACATCACATATCTAAATGCAGTAGACTTTTGACCTTTCTTCTTCCCATAGAAAGATATGCGAAAATCCATCAGAATTATTATCTTTCAATTCCCACACATAACTAAACTAATTCCATCTTTCCCAATAAAAAAACGCATGATCTTCTCTATACGAATCGTTAGTTTTATTAACTCCATCTACTGTTTCAATTTCAAATCAGTCCTAATTCTCAACCCTAGTCCCTAATTCAGTTCAACATTATAAATATTTCTCAATTAGAGAATCCATCAGATAATCAAGTTAAAAGTATCTTCTCTCTTAATTCTAACCGTAATTTCATGGCTTCTTCATCACAGCCTACTGGTAAGCATAATATTTCATTTTTTATTTCAAAATTTAAACAAAAAATGGTTGTTTTATTTGCTTTTTGTTTTGTCATATAGTATAATAATGAGTATCCATGTGGTATTGGATTACAATAGTACACTGAAAACAAATCATACATGTAAAGTTTTGGCAATTATTGATGTTAGTAGTTTTTATGCGCAGAATTTTTGCACTTCTTCGTAGTTGTTTCATTTCTTATTTTAGTTGCCAATAATGCTGATTTTCCTACTGTTTTTTCCCGTTGAAGTTGATAGTCATTTTTTGCTAAAAGATAAATATGAACATGCATACTTTATATCTGTTAATAGTGGAAATGAAGAGAGTGTGGTTTGGTAAAAAAAATTAAAATTTCAGTCATCTTTGTTTGAGGTTTGTATAAATTTGGTAATCATTCTTACATATGAACGTGTTTGGTAACAAAATTTTACCATTTTCTAATTAATAGCTTGTAACTATGAACATGTTTATTCTCTGATCGTTAATTACAGATATGATGAGATAATAGTTTAGCAATAAAATTTCATTGTTTTTTTTACCTTTATTCCAGTTTTTGATAGTTTTGATACTCATTCCTTAATATTAGATACTATTATATTTTATATAGGGGTATGTAGTAGATCTACTAAACTAAAAAATTAAACATCAAAACAAAGCATGATAATCTTCATCCATTCAACAATCAACATAGTGATTACTAACTTTCCATTTCACTACAGTTTCTTAATTTAGCTATCACGAATTACTTTAGTATTGTTTCATCCTTAATTTTGCATTATTTTTAGGTGATAATGATGACATGAATGACAAACAACCACAAGAAATAGTCATCGGTGATGATGATGGACAACCTATAAAAGAAGGAGATGGAGAACAAGCAAATCTGAAAGATGAGAGAGATGTTAAAGAGATTGAAGAAAAAGCACGAAAAAGAAAATCAGAAGTTTGGCTTGAGTTTGAACGACATACAGAAGAAGCTAAAGATGACACGATAAGAAAATATGGTATGTGTATCCATTGTGAACAAAAAATAACAATTACTAAGGATGGAAGTACAACTACATTTAAAAGACATTTAAACAAGTGTCGTGTTTGCATTGTGAAACAAAAACAGCAGAAAATTTTAGGTAAAGATATGTTCAAAGAGAAAGCATCTAATGATAGTGGTTTGATTGGAAAATTGGCTCTTTATAAATATGACAGGACAAAGGTTAAGGAAATAATGGCTATAATGATTATTGTGCTTGAATATCCATTTAGAATGGTTGAACACGAATTTTTTATCTTGTATTCTCAAATGTTGAATCCTGAATTTGAGAAAATATCGAGAGTAACCATAAAAGGTGAATGCATGAAAGTATATGAAAATGAGAAGAAGATTTTGAAAGAATTACTAAGGGATACGGGTAGGGTTAGTTTGACAACCGACTTATGGACATCAAATCAAACTATAGGATATATGTGTCTTACATGTCATTTTTTAGATTCGAATTGGAAGTTACAAAAGCATATTTTAAACTTTGGTAGTTTACCTCCACCACATACTGGTCTTGCAATCGCTGATGCTATTTTTGCATACCTTTTGGATTGGGAGATAGAAAATAAAGTATCTTCCATAACACTTGATAATGCATCTTCTAATGATTTAGCCGTAAGAACACTTAAAGAGAATTTTTCATTAAAAGGTAGACTCTATTTCAAGGGAAAGATTTTTCATGTTAGATGTTGTGAACATATTTTGAACCTAATGGTGCAGGATGGATTAAGTGAAATAAAGTGTGTGTTACAAAATATTCGAGAAAGTGTGAAGTATTTTAAAATGTCCCCTCAACGACTGAACAAGTTTATGGATATTGTTAAACAACTACAACTTCCGGTCTCTAAACGCTTAGTCCTCGATGTTCCTACCCGTTGGAACTCAACATATGAAATGTTAGAATGTGCCATTCAATTTAAAACGGTGTTTTCTATGTATCAAGAAAGAGATCCGTCATATACTTGGCTTCCTTCTAAATTAGATTGGGAGAAAGCCGAGTCGGTATGTAAAACTTTAGAAATTTTTAGTGAAGCTTCCAATATTTTTTCTAGCACTTCTTATCCCACTTCAAACCTATTTCTTCCCGAACTTTGGAAAATTAAGCAAACCTTGAATGATAAAGTGGTTGAATTCGAAGGTTGTTCTTATATGAGTGAAATGGTGAACAAAATGAAGATCAAATTTGACAAATATTGGGGTGAATGTAATCTATTAATGTAAATTGCTTCTATCCTAGATCCTAGATATAAAATGAAATTAATTGAGTTTTGCTTTCCAAAGATCTACCCGAATGCTGAATCAGGCCAAAACATTAAATATATTATTTCTTCCTTGCAAGAATTATATTCAGAGTATGTGTTGACTGCTACAATGAACATGAATTCTACAAGAAAAAAAGATATTAGCTCTAAATACAATGATAGATTGATGACCAAAAGTAGATCTGAGTTTGAGATTTGGGCTGAAGAGTTAGACATTTCAGAACCAACTGAATCGGAGTTGGATGTATATTTGAAGGAAACTCATCATAAATGTACTGATTTAGACTTTTATATCTTGGATTGGTGGAAATTGAATGCTTCAAAGTATAAAATATTATCAAGCATGGCACGGGATATACTTTCTATTCCAATCAGCAGTGTTGCTTCTAAATCTGCATTTAGTGCTGGTGGTAGAGTTCTTGATCAGTTTAGGAGTTCTTTGAATCCCGAAACAGTGGAAGCATTAATATGTAGCGGCGACTGGTTAAGATCAAAATATTCACTGAAAGAGGTAAAATGCAGTTGTTTACATACAAATATTTAGCCAAATACATAATGTTCATGCTGTTATAATAACAAAGCTGCTCAAATTTTTGAAAATATGATAAACATGTTTTACTAATTACTATCTATTTCTTCCTGTTTTGTAATAAGGTGCAACATGAAGAAGGGGTATCCAACACTGTCACATTTGATTGAATGAAAATGAAAACAAGGTCACTGGTAATACAAGTTCTGCATCATTTTTTATTACTTCACATGTGCAAAATTTTCAATTTTTGCTAGTTTGAGTGGTATTGTGGTAAAACTGCATATAAAAAGTTTAATATAAATTGTACTAATGGCATCTCTTTTTTGTTTTCTTTCTCAGGTAGTAGAATTTGCTACTGGATATACTTGGGAGGCTATTTTGGAATGATATTTGCTTTGCTGTAGCAAGTCTTTCCACATTTTGTTGGCTAGAAGATTAACTAATATTTGCTTGCTCAAACAAATCTTTTGACATTTTGAGCTTTTTGTAATGTAAAAGACATTAGTTAGCTTTAAATATTTTTATTGTAGTTTGCTAGCTGAAAACATTAGTTGGCTTTAAAATTGATATTTTCTGGCTGAAACATGTTTTTTTTTGTTTGGCTTAAGCATGTTGCATGCATGCATTTCATTTCATATCCAGAATGTGTATCCAGTAATAATTTTTTATTGTAGTTTTCTTACTGAAATATGGTAATGTTTGCTTGCTGAAACTGATCTTTTTTTGTTTAATATAAAAAATTACAAATCTTTTGACATTTTGAAACTGATATTTGCTTGCTGAAACAAGTCTTTTTTGTTTGACATTACTTCACATGCATTTCATAAAGTTACAATATTTATTATCGAATAACCAAGGCTGGAGAATTAGAAAACTAACAGAACTATTACTGTTAACCTATGCTATATTGTAGCTCTTTTGTTGCCAAATAAATATTTTCCTTTGAAACCATGTAGTCCGTCCGAACCGTCTGAGCTCGTCATGTCTGAATGAGTTTAACGGGAAGGACACGGGCTATGCAATTTTTTTACAGGCCGAGTTCTAACAACTAAGGGATAGCCTGTATTTAATTGAGTCGGGCACTCGTCCGTTCGAATTATATTTCGGTCCAAATTCGGTATTTCTTTCGTCCGGTCCGGTCCGTTCGATTTACAGCCCTACTTAACATAAGACGGTTTATATTTTGAACTCGACATTGTCACTGCATTTGAAAAGTTATTAACTAATAGGCAAGTTAAGTTCAAGTTTTCAGTTGTTTAAACACGGGAGTTATCAGTTTGGATTATCCAATATGCTTTGTGGTTTAAGTCCATCCTTGTCTATTGTCATGAATTCAGGCGTAAAATATGTGTTGAGTCAATTATGCATTAGATTCGACTGGTGTTGTTGTTGTACACAACCCTCTTACCTAACCACTTCATCGTTCGACATTCATCTAGTCATGCCAAACCACAATCATGCCGAGCCATACCGTTCGGTATTCTACCCTCAACACCCACTTACCATTCGCTATCGCCGTTCGCCATGTGGCGAGACATGCCGAACCATAATCATGCTGAGCCGCATCGCTCGGCACTGCACACTCCCACTTCCTACTCTCCACCGTTCGGCATGCAGAAAGCCATGCCGAACCGCAATCATGCCGAGCCACATCGCTCGGCATTTTACCCTCAACAACCATATTCCAACACGTCCTCTCTACCGCTCGGCATCTTATAAAATTTCTACTTCTCTTCTGCTTTTCCCTCCTGCCTCGTTCGGCATGGGGGAATCATGCCGTGCCGAGCGACATCATTTGGCACACTAAACCTCAACTCCAATTCCACTCCCGAACTTCCCTTCCATCACTCGGCATATAGAAATCATGCCGAGCCACTACAGTACATCTTCCACTAACTCCTTCCTTCAAGCGCCTCTGACGTCCGCTTCTCTCCTCCACTCCGCATAGTCTTGAACTCCTCTAAACGCCAATACTTCGCCCTTAAATCATGTTCCACGCGGTTCGTATTGACCACGGTTCTGCAAAGATTCACGAGTTCGAATCTCATGCTCAATTTCCTAGTCAAGGCAAAGTGTCTAAGAGAGCGGTCATTACCTAAGAAACGAGTTGAAGCTTGGGAATGTTCTGTGTTAGGAAGCACGACTTTGATCGGGTTCGTTGATTTGGGAAAGGAGATGGGGCAATGTATCAAGTTTGAAGAGAGAAGGAAAGGGTAGGTAATTCGCGGAGGTTCGAGGTAAGTTCGTAAGCATAGAGGAGCGGAGGTAAAAGTAAGAAGGAGAAAGAAGAAGGAGCATCAGCTTATATAAAGAGAAAAGAAGTCGAAGGGACAACGACCGGTAGAACCGGTCAAAGCACCTCCCTCGACTGGCATTAAAGCCGTTCGGCATTGTATGTCGAACGACATGCTAATGCCGAATGACATATGGATGTCGAACGGCTTGTCTGATACCGAGCGGCATACAAATGCCGAACGGCTGTGGACAATCCGTTCGGCATCCATATGTCGTTCGGCATTAGCATGTCGTTCGGCATACAATGCCTCGTTCGGTGTTCAGGAGAAGCTACTATCGAAAAAACAAAGCAGGAGCTTAAAAGAGTGTATGGAGTGCTCATGATTCAAAGCATATCATGTTCGTCTACATGATACGCTTTGGGGGGCAAGTGTTACATGGAGGTTTGACCAAGAAACTAGAGGCACAACATTCAACCTCGTTTGGCATTCAAAGGTCGTCCGGCATTGAAAGCCTCGTTCGGCATTCAAAGGTTTTTCGGCATCGGAAGCCTCGTTCGGCATTTAGCCTCGTTCGGCATTCAAAGGTTGTCCGGCATCGGAAGCCTCGTTTGGTATTCAGCCTCATTCGGCATTCAAAGGTTGTCCGGCATCGGAAGCCTCGTTCGGCATTCAGCCTCGTTTGGCATTCGAAGGTTGTTCGGCATCTTTCAGCCTCGTTCGGCATTCAAAGGTTGTCCAGCATCGAAAGCCTCGTTCGGCATTCAACCTCGTTCGACATTCGAAGGTTGTTCGGCATCTTTCAGCCTCGTTCGACATTCAGCCTCATTCGGCATTCAAAGGTTGTTCGGCATCGGAATCCTCGTTCGGTATTCAGCCTCGTTCGGCATTCCAACATCGTTCGGCATTCCAGCCTCGACCGGCATTCCTGCCTCGCTCGGCATCTCCCCTTGATCGGCATTGAGCCTCGTTCGGACTACACGTTTCACTTAACACACTGCCTCGTTCGGTTTGAAGACCTGGCTCGGCATTTGCCGTTTGGCATTTTTGGCTCGGCACACAGAAGTCACTCGCTATGGGCCGAAGTATCTCACTCCTAGGCCCAAGAGGGAAGTCCAACCCATCTTCGTCTATAAATAAAGGGGCAGGGGCACAATGAAAAGGACCTTTTTTCGAGAACACTGGGGAGACTCTACCACTTTCAAGGCTCATTCTTTTCAGTTCAAATTTGTATTCAAGCCATTAATATACGGATTGTATCAGTATTTAACTACTTGTGAAAGCAATAAAGATCAAAACTTAAAGTGGACGTAGGCAGTTACGCCGAACCACTATAAATCTGGTGTTCTCGTTTTTGTTGTTCTTTTGACATTGAATTACACTATTTTTCAGTTCTAATTTATCTTCTTCATTTATCTCTCTACACAATCTTTTTAAAGGGGGTTAGTGACAAATTTGGTGCTAACAATTATAGAGCTGTTTATTGATAAAACGGTTTTCGGTCATTTTATCGATATTCCTTCAAAGTTTATGTTTTCGTAAATACTTATTCAAAATAAGATTACAATTATTATTTATTGTTCAAAACATCATAACTTATGTTTTTAAAAGCTTATATTTGAATATTTTAAAGTAATAAAATCTATCAAATTGATAAATTTGCAGGTCGTTACAGACTTCCCCCTTAAAAGAATTTCGTCCCCGAAATTACCCAAAACAAAAACCCAAAAGTTTTGCCTAAAATATTTATTACTAAACTTACACCCGTACGATGTACATTGATTATCCATACACAATATTTGATTTGATCTACTATTCAAATCTACAACTTTACTTTCGAACTAGTATTGATCCTCCAATCCTCTAGTGCGGACTCTTATTAGGCTTTCCGATCAGAACTTTCGGTTTTCCTTGCATAGCTCTCAACTATGATAGAAAACGTAAGTATCCCAACACAAACCCACATTACTGTTCATCTTCAAGAATCGAGTGATAAATCCTTTTTCGGACTAGTGTAAACACCTTAAAGTTCCGTACTCGAATCTTAGATCAAAATCATGCGACGAAATGTCTACTTACAACAACTTTTTTGTATAACGTTTTCAAATCTTTATGAAAACATTTCATAAAATTATTATCTTTTTCTTTAAATACTTTTATAATGATACTTCTTTATAAGATTCCTTTAAACTTTTTTCCCTCTGAATATCTCATTAAATTGATTAGATATAAGACAAAGGAAATGTACAGAGAGAATGATCAAAAGAGATTTATTAATTAACATTATTTTTATACATTCATTACAAGCCCTAGCCTCTGTTACAAACTTTTAGAGATAACTCCCTAGGGAATTCGGCCTATCACACACTACCAATATATAGATACTTAAACTGCCATATATGCTATTTTTGGGTTTCTTTTGAGGTAGACGGTGTTTTATCTTGGAGGCCTAAGTTAACCACTTCCATCTTTGGACAGTCTTTCATTAAGTGTTTCCTTTGGAAGCACCAAATGCAAGTTCATTTAGGACAATCTTTGACTTCATGTCTTAGGTTCTTGCATCAGTAGCAGCCCATTGTCTTCTTTTTAATCCTTAGTTTCTTCTTTGTTCCAGGACATTTATTTAGAAAATGTCCTCTCTTTACATTTGAAACAGACTATATCCTCTCGATCATAATTTTTGTTTTCCCTCCTCTGCTTCTTCATTTGCTTAATTTCACGCATAACTGCATGATATCCTTTCTTACTGCAATAGTAATAGTCAATGTCAGCATAGGGTCCTAGTTTTGCTTTTTCTTTAGCTTCGATATGTGCTCGTACTCTACGTGTTTGCTTTGGATTAGCCCATAACTCATCACCCGGCATATAATAAGACATCCTTACATAAATGATATACTAAGTTATTATCAGGGGTTTCATACCATTAATCCAAATTACTTGATTTAGTTTGTTCGGCTTTGAACTTTTCTTGATTGTACGATGACAAGAAGAATAATATACCAAGTTTACGAACCATTCGCCCAAGCTATCATATGATCGATACTTAGAAGATTATTCCCACCATCACCAAACAAATCAAGACTTTATTCTTGGAACTTCTCAAAGGGATAACATCTTATAAATGTTTCCTAATCACACAAATATTTATACTTTTGTATATATAAAATATTCTTCTTTTAAAACGGTGTGTCGATTTGCCTTGTTTAAGCATTTAGGAATCCCTATCGATTACACGGAGCTCTTCATGCACCGATCAGAATTCATAAACCACTTAATAGATAAATCACCGTTGTTTGTGCCAAAATTGGTCACAAACCCCGAATGTTGAGAAAGCACCAGTGTATGAATATAAATCAACAATATTCACACACAAATCTCAAATCTAAGCAAACAGAGTATCACAATTCAGAAATAATGAACAGAAACACGAGATTTATAGTGGTTCGGCTATCTCTGGCCTACGTCCACTTCAAAGGTTTATCTTTTATTTATTATCCTTGCCGATTACAATTGATTACAGCAGTTGCAATGAAGAATTTTGAGTACAATGGTTGTATTGAAGTGTAGAATTGAGTCTCGTAGAGTCTAGGAGCTTCAGAATCCCGATCCCCTCTCCTGAATGACCTAGGGCTCTATTTATAGGTGTAGAAGGCTGATATTTCGCCTATATTTAGGGAGACCACTTCTGGCACATGAGTGGGCCCACATGCCCACGTCTAGGAAATCTAGGCCCGTTCCGGGATCGATACGAAGCAATTTCGTATCGATCAAGAAATGATCCAATCGAGCTTAAATTTGGTGAGAACATTCTTCAACATGTACGTAAGCTCCTGTGAAAATTTCATAGTATTTGGATTTGTGGTTTAGGAGATATGGTCGATTCGAAGTTGTACTTCCGGTGCGGTTACTCTGTTCGAATCGATTTCCTCGACTCGATGACGGAGCGCGTGAGGAAGTTGACGTGGCGCGCGCTTTTCGTGTCGATCCGCTTTTCACTTCGAGTCGACTGGGTTGACTCCATGATTTTCACCACTTTGACCTAATGGATTTGAGGGCTTCATTCACATATGGATTCGAACAGAAGCTTGTTCCTATCGATCGTGATGTGCTATAGTCGATCGATACGAAGCTGTTGCAGCAGGATGGATTCGAACATGTTGTTGTCCCTGGATTCGAAGAGCGGTTGTCTGATGGATTCGAACTATTGCTCGCCGATGGGTGCGAACTAGATGGAGTCGAACTGAGGCATGAGGATGGGTACGAAGTTGTCGCCGCTCTGATTGATACGTGGCCGATGGATACGAACAGAGGTCCCTCCGATGGATTCGAATAGAGGCTCCGCCTATGGATACGAACAAAGCTCCATGATGGATTTGAACAACATCTTTCACTAACTTGCATCGATCATAATTCGAGCGTACGAACTCAGATTGACTTGAAACTTGGAACCTTGGCTTTCATGACTTTGCTTGACGTGTCTTATCAATTGTAGCTCGATCCAGACTCGAACAAAATTCATCGATATCCATAGTGAACCTGCAACGTATAATCGATATTTGTGACTAGTAATCATTGATTTTCAGTTGATTTTTGGGTATCTCAGCTTTGTCAAAAGGTGGGATAACAACCGAAAAATATTTTTATATCAAATATCAAATATGCGCTATATATATAATACTCTCAAACTCATTCTAAGGCGTTACTAACCCTATCTCTAATGAGTTACTCATTCTAGGGTATTACTAACCCTATCTATAATGAGTTTTACCGCACCAAATTCTAGGTGTTCGCTCAACCCAAGCTCTAATACCAAATGTAAAAGACGTAGGCTTTACAACCATCCGTCAATAGATACACCCATCGTAGCTCACACAGGTACCTCGAATTTGCTTTTACGGCCAGCCTCTCGACTGCATAACCAACCCTTTATCACTAAGGACATGCAGGAGTAAGAGTCATATGTTCGCTGCCTAACATGAAGTGACAACCCCCTATCATTCTAAGCAAAATCAAGAAAATCTGATCCCGGTTCCCCTGAACCAATCATCGATTAAAAAGATGTTAAGTTCATGTGTGATTATCAATCATCATTCAATTTAATTCATCTTTTTATTCATTCATAAATATCTCAGAGAGACATTATTTTAAATTATTCCATTTATCTTATTAACAGTATATGAAATCATTAAGCCTCATTTATAAAATCATTTGGTTAGTTAAAACCCTTATTAATCTTGGAATAATTCCAAATCGTTTCACCTTTTATTTAGGAAAACATTTCCAAATTATTTCTATGCAGTCCAAGTTATTTAAATTTGGAAAATTATATCTTTATGCTTTGGGAAATTTTGATCCAAGTAAACCAAATTTACTATCCCCTCTGTCGGGCCAGTCCGGATAGCTAGGGAGAGCATGAAACTGGTTTTCCAAACTCAAGCCTAGACACTATCTCTCTGACACCTATAAGGCGGTCAAGTTATTTGATTTAATCTAAATCATTTAACATTATACCAAAATCCTTCAAATCATCTATAAAATACTTTATTAATCATTTTGAAAACATTTACAAAATATTTGAAAGAGAACGATTGTGTTTAAAACTATATTTCATAAGGTTATAAAAAAATGCTGTGGAAAATGCTTTTTAAGCTATATTGATCAAAACGACTTTCTATCATTTGGAAATTTGTTTTTATAACTCAAATCACTTTTAAAACATTTCAAAAGATTTTTATAATATATTTCATATTTTTAAACAATTTTAAAAATATTTACTTAAAATATTAGCGACTTTGGCCACCATATTGCCAAAGCACAAGTTTCTTGAAAATTTGATTTGCTCATATGTCAAAATTTACTAAACGAAATATTGATCCTTTTCTTTTATTTGAAAAAAATAGTCATAAGAGTTTGGAAAATTCTTATTGTAAGGAATCCGACTCCGATCCCATCCTATAGAAGAATTTAACTTTTATGGCGCGAAATCACGAACTCCGTTACGCGACGCGCTTATTTTTGACTCCAAATTCATTATTTGAAAATCTCCTCCAATTTTAATTTTAATGTTTATAAAACATTTACAAACCATTTTCAAACATTTAAACCAATATTTTCCATATTAAATCTCTTTTTCACTTTTAAATCATTTCATAATATTATATTATTATAATATTCATTTTCAACCTTCTTATATTTTCAAAACCATTAAGAGGTTAAATTACTTCATATACACATCCATGTGGATTTATTTTTCATTAATTAATCATGGTTAATTTCTTAACCATTTTTTTTATTTCTCATAATTTATCACTACCAAGTTATCAACCATATCAACATCCATATAATCAACCATATAACCATTCAAGTTACTAACCAAGCATTTAAATTTATAACTTAAACATTCATATAATTATTTTCAAAATCGAGTACTCACTTATGGCTCCACTCCACGAATCTTTTCCGTAGCTTCACGAATCGATTTCGGCAGCACTCCGACAGCAGTTCCTCCTATTTTCCTTGCTCCGGAGCTCTTCGAACTCCTTCTTTGTCTTCAAATGGGTTCGACCTAGGCTTGAGTAGGCTCAGCCATGCTTCTTAGAGTTTGATGTCCTCGGCCAAAGGGGAAGTAGGTGGTGGCGTGAGTTGTAGAGGAGATAGGGAGGTGTTTGCACTTGGTTTTGAGGTCGAAAGCTAACATATATATAATATGTTTTTATTTTCCGTTTGATACTATTTCTTCATAATTTTTCAAAGATGGAAGCCATTAAAATGGAGAGAAGGAGCTTAGGAAAAATGAAGAAGAATGTGACTGAAATGGAAGAGTATACATGGGTATTTATAGGGAAATAAATGGTAGAAAGTATCTAAAAGTGAATGGACAAAACTACCTTTAGCCCATACCCTCCTTAATCATCATATTCCCCACGTTATCCTCCCTCCCCATGTGCCTCCATCACATCATTCACTTCCATGCCATCCATTCATGTCCTTAGTTGACTTAAGGTTGCTTAAAGATGAAGAAAGGTGAAAATATCATGATATTTATAAGGTATATGTATTTATACATGTATGTATGTCATATATATATATGTATGTATGTATGTATATATATGTGTTCATGTATAGGTTAGTGGATGTATTTTTATATTATATATGTGCACATGACATATAAACAAGGTTGCAATGACTTTCGAACAACCTCCGTTCGTTAAACCGTTGAAAATCGGGAAACCGATTCCCGGTCACATTTTCACTTCTAATTTAAATTACATATGGTGTAAACAAAATTTGAAAATAAATTTATAATCATTATTAATTAATTAAAATAATCTCATTTGAATTATAAAATCATATAAATCAATATTAACAATTATTTACAAAAATTGCTATTATACCGATAAAGCGATCAATTTTCTTATATTTTCAAATCAAATATATATATCTTTATAAAATTATTATAAATTATTTATTATGACTTTATAACTATTTAAAATAAATTATTATCATTTAAAAATAATTATTTGAATAATTATAATAATTATTAAATCATTAAATCTCAAATTAAATTCGTAAATCAATTATTAAATATAAATGCATCACTAATGATGCCATATATTCATTCAATTTTCAAAAATAAAATAAATAATTTTATTTCATATTCTTGTTTAATTATAAAAATCAGTGTATGTATCCAACTCCGTGCTCGTTGTTTTATGATTATAGAGCCGTTTATCGATAAAACGGTTTTCGGTCAGTTTATCGATATTGCTTCAAAGTTTATGTTTTCTTGAATACTTATTCACAAAAAAGTCACCGTTATTATTTATTACTCAAAACATCATAACCTATGTTTTTAAAAGCTTATATTTGAATATTTTAAAAATAAATATAATTTATCAAATTGATAATTTTGCGATTCGTTACACCTACCATCCAGCACTACTAATCCATTTATCCAACATCCTCAATATATAGAATTAAAACACAATACAAATCAAATATTCTAAACAATCTATCAACAAAATAACCAGAAAAGTATTACAAAATGTCATATACCGCTTGGTATTGCTTAACCATTTACTCAAAATTCTCATTGTATAGAATTTAACACTATAAATTAATTTCAAACCAAACTGTATACATATAAAAATGGATTTATCTTTTAATATTCTTAGAATTCTTTTAAATATTTATTAATTTTTGTATCTTCCAAAATAGATTGTTATAATCAAAATCCCCTATAAAGATACTCTTAAGTCCTTTCTATAAAATATATATGTATTTTACAAAAGAAATCTTTTTTCGAAAATACTTCCAAAATTCTTCATTGATACTTCTAAAAGTTCTATTCATCCCAATACTCTTGAAAATCTGCTATTTTCATTTGAAAAGAAAATTTACAACAAAGACAATTTCCAATAAATATTTTCATTTTCTAAACACCTTTATAAAATAATAAGTTCTTTTGAATAATAGTTAGATAAAACTTTATTTTCAAATGTAATACCTTCTCCAAGTGCTTTTATTAAATATAAACTTATATACTATTTTTAATAAAACTACCATTAGTTGTATAAATAATTTTAAATAAAAAATTTGGAAAATTTTATAATCAAGTAAAATAGCTTTAAAAGGTTATGTGAATCAACATATACATATCTTATAGTAAAATAGGATTTTAAAAATTAATTATTAAATAATTAGACATATATTAGTATAGATTTATAGGGTACAAGCATTAGTAAAGCTGAATTTCAGAATCAATCAAAACAACTAAAAAACATTAAATGAAGAAATTAAAAAAAACATTGTATATGCATAAAGATGAATAGCTCGAGACTCTAGGCCATCAGTGGTCAGGAAATCTAGAGCTACTTCAGCTCTATAATTTAACCACCTATCTTCGTTTTTCAACTTTTCGGCGACCTAAGTCGTTTTTCGGCTATCTCAGATCACTTCAGACCCTTGCATGATTTTCGATGAAGATTTTAGGTGAGGCATCCTATATGCATATTATTAGGATCAAGATTTTAGGTGAGGCGTCCTATATGCTTGGTATTAGGATCTATAGAGATAGATCAAATAGGACGTTGGGACTATCCCTGTCGATGTACATGGATACCATATTGAAGAGATACGGTACTAGAAAATCCAAGTTAGAAAGCATTCTTATACGACATGAAATTTTCCTTTTAAGAAAAACTCCCTAATATGGATGGGGACCAAGTGCGAATGAAAACAATTCCCTATGCACCTAAAATAGGGTCCATTATCTATGTCCTTCTATGTATATGACCTGATATTGCTTATGTGCTTCATATAGTCAAATCAGAGGGAAAACACTAGACTACTAGAAAGAGCATTTTTAAGTATTTACGAAGTATTAGAATTTTTTCATATATATGGAAACAATGAGCTCCTTATGAAGGGGTATACAAACTCGAGATTCCAAAGTGATATCGATAGGTTAAAGTTTTTATTTCAAGGTTGGTACTCAAACTCAATGGAAGGATCATTAGTCAAAAGAATTCCAAGCAAGAGGTCGTGCCATTATGAAGGCAGAATATATTTCCTTAAATGATGCCTTGAAAGAATTAGTATCAATGTACAAATTTATGTAAGAGCTAGGAATGACTCCAATAATCCAAAGTCTAATTCCAGTTAATTTCGACAACATTATGGTAATACTGATATCAAGGAACAAGAGCTAACAATAAGTTGAGATATATTCTTCACAAGTTCCACATGATAAGACAACTTATCATTATTAAAGAATTAATCATCGAGCGAGTAGATATAAAACACAATATTGGAAACTAAGGCACTCCTTTAGTATATTCTAGGAAGACCCATCGAGGGTATGGATATGAAGTACCATAAATGGCCCTAAGTGGAACTGGGAGATTGATGTAGTTAGGGGTGTGCCCAAAGGGAATTTATGTAATTTAATTATTATATTAAACACTTCAACTCTTGTAAGTGAATATTGCTTAAAATGAAATTATGACTTTTGATTTCTAATTCTACTTTGTGTTCTTATATTAAAATAATGTTGAGTACATCAAATATATACGAGCAGAAATCCTTAGGATATAGTGTTTAGTCAATCATGGTTACGAATGTGTTCATAACCATAAATGTTGAATTGAACTAATAAACACTTATTCTCAAATTTTCCTACTCTAAGATGTATTAGGAAAGGGATATAGATGCATCGGCTAGACCATTGTATATAATGTTTTCCCTTTGATGGGCAGTGAATTACTTATGACAGTTAAAAACACCAAGCGGTTACATACTTGCAGTTGCTCAGAAATAATTGCATAACGACTTGCCATGAGTCTTATATATATATAAATATCTCTGAGCAAAAATAGAAGATCTCACCTGAATGTGTAGTAGTCTTTTGAATTGAGAGTGATGTGAAGCTTGTGTATTAAGTTCATAGTTAGACATGGCTAAATAAACAATACTGATTCTTGTTACAACCATGGTTGGGTACGTATTGAGATACGTGAAGTAAACACTACTTAAGAGAGGATTTATCTCCCTAAATATAGAAAACTTTCGTTACCCGTAATTATGACTAGGTATGAAGTCCTAAGTTTTTGGTCAAAACATCATGGTTAATTGATATATGTTGCATTTATCATATTAAACCAAGTCACTTCAACAATGAACTTCGCTATTAACTATGGATGTTATTAGATTTTCACCATAAAACTAACTCTAGTCATATAGGTGACATAATGCCGACAAATAAAAACGTGCACAACATCCCGTTGTTTAAGCATGCCCTTTAAATGATTAAGAAATAGAACTTCACCTAGATATTTGATAAGCATTAACTTTATCACCTTTATCGTATTTTGCAAAGTCTGCACAAACTTTAATATTTTATTTGTTTAAATATTACATTGTACTGCAGCCATACCTATGATTTACACAACAAAGGCTTGTAGTTTATGACTAAAATCAATTTAATGGATTAACTTATAATAGTTATAAATTATTGTGGATATATATATATATATAATGGTTATATATATAGTTAATTATAGAAGATGAAATTGATCAATGAAATATGTATTAGTATTACATATATTTGTGTGATTAATACACTTTTATTAATTAATTGCATAAGAGAAATATAACTGGATAATGAATTAATTGAATGAGGGAACGTATATAAATAATAATGATTCATCTATTTATGGTTGAATTCTTATAGTATTTATTGCCAAAACACATAGTGTATCCTACGTTCTTGCTTCATAGTGAAGAATGAGATAATCGTTATTTTATTTAAATATGGAAAGTTAGACAAATTAGTGTATATTACTCCTCAAATTGTTTAAGCAATACAAAGAATTATATTTATTGAAATTAGCTCTAATAAACCACTCTGCATATGACTATAGGGTGTCTTAGTTCAATACACGTTATTCATTACATAATCTATCTCCTCTATTAAAATGCTTAAGCTCGGAGTTGTGACTTGACAGCTAAAGTGGAGAACTGTTCTCTAGAAGTTGAACTATGTGTACGATGTGTACGAAGTAGGCTAAAAAGGGTGCATGTTTTACATTTTAATGTGGAACACAATGTTATTATGATCATAATATAATAAATAGAATAAATTTTCTTTTATTATACTTAATATAAATTAAACTTATTTTAATATTAATTGGTTTATTTATGATAATAATTATGTTTACTATTTTAAAAGGGAACAAAAAGTTATACTGCATACCATAATGCTTAGAAACTACAACCATAATTTTCAGCCAAGATTATATATCACTTAATATTTGTTCTTCTATATATACAATATATATTCTTTTAATTTTTTTTACTATATATTAAAAATTATTATGCATCGAAATTGCTTTCGGCCTTTTTTAAAAAAGAAAATCGACCGGTGTAAGTTTTATAATGTTTATGTTATTTATTACATTGTAATATATTAAGTTTGATAATAAAATAAATATTAATGATTAAAGAAAGAATTAGATATTAAAAACAGACAAAAAATAAAATAAAATTTATTACTTTATAAAATTGAATTCTAATATGTACATATGTATAAGTAAATATTAAGTTATAAACAAGGAAATTATACATGATTCAAATTGTATGTTTATTAACAAAAATATATGTTGCTTTATAACCAATATAATTAGAGACAACCTATTTAACATTGACGTTTTAAATTCGATTAAAATTGGAAATGTTAAATACATAAACTTTATTTAATGTTACCAATTCAATAGTTTATACATATAAATAAGTAAATTTATTTATGGTTGAAACCATATAGTGTAATATTACCTATAACATGAACATATACCAAATACCTAGCATATGTGCATATATTGCAAGTTATTAATATATGTACATGTATAGCTATAAATCTCAATAACCATATATTTACATTGACACATATCACAAGACATCTATATGCATGATTTCCATATCCACTACAGAGTATATTGATACTCTATTATAGTTGATGTATAAATTAATTAGATAAAATAAACATTAATTTAATACTACATTCACGATAATATTAAATATGATCTAATATTGTCATAACTACTTATTTACAATAACATAACCAACTGACCTTGTGCAAATTGCTAAAATGAATTTTTTCGAAATCAATACCTCTTACCTACTATATAATGCATCTTATCAAACAGTTTTCATCGTAAACACTTTTTCATTTGCTATATACATAAAAAGGTTAGCATAGAGCTTGTTGAATGTATTGGTACTATGTTCACAACATGTTGGCGCCACCCTAATGAAATGTTCGGCGGAGCCAACGAGGAAAAGGTGTCATGACATCAACTGATGTAACGATACTGAGATATTGAGTGAACTTACAAAGTTGCAATGATATGATATCTCGTGATGACCAGATATTATATGTACATGCAATGTTATGATTATATGGTACCTTATGATGATCAAATATCATATTGATGTTAAGATGTCATGATATTATATGGTTATCAGATAATCTAACAGCGTTGTTATGGTGTTATGATATCTCACTTTGGTCAGATATCATATCCATAGCGAGTAGATATCAGGGAAATAAAGAAAGGGTTAGGGATGTGAGTAAAGAAACCATTAAATGAAAGCTAGTATGAGGTAAGTACTTTGGATAAGATACACCTGTAGCAATTACTACGAAGGGTGATAGGTCGGCATTAACTCCGATTGTTTGAGAGCTTAGCGACATGCTTGAGAGGTCTCATGTTTTCTTTCCCTATGTAGACATTAGGACTATAATGATCTTGGAAAAGGTGAGGAAGTGATTATTGAGCTTGCTAAGGGGTATAATGTTAAAAGAATGATGTGAGTTATACCTGCGGATTATGGAACTATATGCAGAGGATTATACATTGGTAATAGTTACGAGTTGAGAGCACTATAACATTGACTACTCTTTCTTTATGTCTTTGGAGTAGTATTCAAATTGTATGAAGGTACATTTAAAATGGTCTTCTAACTCCGTAGTAGCAACTAACTAAGGATGCTTTAGGAACATCTTGAAGAGAGGACTCCCATTAGTACTTAGAGATAAGGAAGATAAGAGGGAGATGCCTATCTTGTCCTACCAACTAACAATAGGTAGGAATTGATAAGGTTCAAAAATCCATAATTATGTGTTAGTCACATTATGTTGTGATGATATGTTATCTCATGATGAGCCAACATCACATATGCAATGTTACGATGATATGATATCGCATGATGATCAACTATCACATATACATGATGCTATGATGGTATGATACCACAGGATGGCTTGGCATACACAGGACGACGTGACGTGATATCTCACGATGACCAAGTATCTCATATAGACGATGTTGTGGTTATGTGATATTTCTTAATGACCATACATCACATCCAGATGATGTTGTGGTGATGTGATATATCACGATGACCATATCACATATACATAATGTGTAGTGGTATGATATCGCACAATGACCGTATGTCATGCATAAGATGTTATGGTGATGTGATATCTCATGATGACCATATATCACATATAGATGATGTTCTGATAGTATGATATCTCACTATGACATGATATCGTATATGATGTTCTATATACCTGACATCTCACGATGAACCAAATATCATATAAAGATGATGTTGTGATGATACGATATCTCACGATGAACTGATATCATGTATACGATGTCAGATGATGTGATATTTCACGATGATCTGATATCACATATACATGTTGTCATGATAAATATGATATCTCATGACGACTCGACACCATAAAGAAAATGGTAGGATGATGTGTTATCTAACAATAACCTGATTTCACATATATATGATGTTAGGTGATATAGTATCTCAAGATGACCTGATATCATATTGATGATGTTACGATTTTTTTAAAATATTTAATGATGACCAGATGTAATATGGGTGATGTTATGATGAGGTGGCATCATAAGACGATAAGATGCCACATTAACAATGTTAGGGGATATAATATCGCATCATGGCCGAAAGTAATACTAATAGGGAGTAGAAGATGTATTTAATGACATTGTTGTATTCATAGGGGTTTCACAGAGTCGACAACCATGAAGAATCCTGTCTGACTCATATGATGGATGATTTGAATTACCATATGGGAATACCATTAGAGAGTTGGTTGTTAATGTGTTCACGCTAAAAATATATGAAGTGTTATCCCTTTAGGGAAAGATTTGAATTTTACACTTATTACAAGTCGTTATGACCTAGGAGTATGTCTTCTCATAGAAAGATCTAAACTGACAACAACCGAGGTAGAAAGAATTTCATCTTGGAAGAGCGAGGTTCAATTCCAAAAGTTAAGGATGTTGACGTAGAGATTGTTGAATTTATTTGAAAATCAAGAGAATCGATAATCCGACTTATCGAGTTAACTTACCTCATAGGTGGTAGGTTTGCACCACATCACCTATATAGCTCACTTTTGAGAGAATGTGTATGACCTAGGCATTGTATTGAAACCCAATGAACTCAAAAAACTTGTAAAGTATATGAACGTACAATGTGGTAAAGATGTGAATGAGTTTAATTGGGAAATCGAAAAATGATATTTGAGCATTTGCTTGAGTCTTTTTTATAGGTATGACACTATAAGTTAGCTCGTTATTCATTGTTTGTTTGTTTGAATTTTTTTAGGTTTTTACACACTATATTAATATGATTAGCTACCTTGCCTTTGTTTACATACTAATATGCATGGTGGGATAGTATAGGAACTACAGTGTATGTTATTGTTGTGTATATATTATGGTGGTTTTTTGTTTGTTGTATGTGCTAGATTAACTGTTTTACATTGTTCTTCTTGATTAAATTTTGGTGATGTATTTTTGTTAAGGGGTACGAATGTAAAAACTCATATTTTTTAAATGCCTTGAAATTTAAATGATGGATTTAAGAATTATAACATTGACTTAAATAATTGATTAAAAATTTAAATTTTGATATAAATGAATTTCTACTTGAAACCAATTTCATTGCATTTGAAATATCTTTTAAATGTAGAAACATATATAGGATTTAGTCAATTGGGAATAAGATGTACGAGACCCGGGGGAAACATGCTTACTGGGTTTTTAAACCTAAATTATACTAGGCTCAAAAGGCCCACTCTCACACTTGTTATTAGTTTCAACAAACTCCTCTTTCCTCTCGTTCTTACTTCATTTTTCTAATCCTAAATCCTTAACCTTTTCATTTTCCCTACTCTTTCTAACACAGAACCCATCTTAATTCCCTATCATCAACTTATAAAATTACAACAAAATAACCTAAATTCAAGTTAGGAGAAACTTGATAAACCCATCATAGCAAAAAGATAACTGGGTGAAGTTTGGATTTTCGGATTTTCTATAGAGAGTGAATTAGTGATTAATCTGAGTTTTAGATCTTGATTTAGTGGTGGAAAGGACACTCCTCTACTAATTGGTCTTAAAACTCTTGATACTTGTATATTAACAAAAATATTGTTATTTAGATATGGTTTATGATGAATTGAAGTTGTATTTAGTCATGGTTCTGACTGTAAGATGACATTGATTTGTGTAGATCTAATGAAAATGATACGGCAGTTTTAGTATAATTGTTGGAATTGTATTAATAGCTTGAACATTAGTAGGTAATCACGTGGTTAGCAAAAGAATCCATAACATGATATGTTAAAAAGTAGCAAACTAATGAATGAACTATAATTAGTTAAGTTATGACCACTATATCTGGATTGTTGTTTTAATTGTGTGTTATGTTTGAACTGTTAACGGTTACTATGTATTTTTTTTATGCATTCAATCGTGTGTGGGTTTCAAAATCGTATGACGTTAGACGCTAATCAATTGAGTTGAGTGTTTGGTCGTAGAAGGTGTAAGTCTAGCACAAACATTGGAATGGGTTGCTCGAAAGAAGTGAGTCGCCTAGAAAGACAGAGTGGGGTTGATTTACAGATACTTCTCTTAATTGCCATAGAGAAGAGGCATAGAAACCTAGAGAGACAACTTCAACTGGTAAATGAAAAAATGGCAGAGATCATGTGTGAGAAAAGGAGATTCTTCTAGTCAAGTTCATGGCCTAAGTGGAGAGACCATCAAGTAGGAGGAGGAGCTAGAAGGTGACATAGTCCGAGTTGGGATTTTGGCACACAATAGCAAAGGAAAAGAGGCTCAGTAGCTATGTCTAATAAACTACCCAAAGAGACTCGATCATTAGCGTTAGCAACTATACAAAATAGAGCGGTTATAGTGCATTTAGGGAACTTCCGGTGACTGCCCATAGAAGCCTAGTTAATTTAACCTGGATGAATTGCCAAGGCAATCCAGCAACTGGTCGACTGGTCTATTATGATCTATTGATCAGTCAAGACCTAGGCATCCTAATAAGCCGGATCCTAGACTATTTCGTTCAATACAAGTCCATTACAGACCGAGGAAGGATCCACGATGGCATAGGAGGACCTAGAGCCATTAGACTTGGCTCGACCCTAGGCATGACCCATGATATACATTCCAAGGTGGGAACCTAGATGATTGATATAATGATCGAAGAGGCGATCAAGCATATGATCGAATTAGGAACATAGGTTGGAATTTTTATATGACCCTGTGGAAAGATGACTAATGTTTTGGGTTATGCTTTATGTTTGTGTATACGTGACTTTATATGTTATGTACAACTTTAGGTGTATCGACTTTCAATTTATCAAAAACAGACTTTACAACATTCAATCCTATAATCCATGATTTCAACGCTTGTATGACATCCCAAAACGAATCGATATCGCACATGCAACAGTATAATGACGTGATAATGGACCATGTAATGACCTGGGTTTCACAACACTTATATATACGTAGCTAAAAGAGTTTAATGTTAACAAAGTCAATTTCAAAATATTTTTACATACATAAGTAAACAACATTATAGTCGGCAATGTGATCAGATAATATATAAAATATTATAGTCTATAACGTGACAGTTTTTTTATCGATAATCAAGTTCAAGTATAGTAAAAGTCGTTAACAGTTAATGAACATGCATACGTGATTAATGTGTAACACTAACATTTTCATTTGTTTAAGATGAATGTAAAAGTGGCTATGAATGTGTGTGTAATATTTTGGTGAGATAAGAGAGTAGGCTTTAGCGATGCTAAGGGATAAGAAGAGGGGATAAGGGAACAAGGAGGCAAGGGGATGATTATTATTTTAACCTTGGTCACTTTTACCATCCTATGTCTACACATGCATATGTCTCTCATTTACGCACAAATTCTATAAATTAAACTAGCCATATGAGATATATTTCTCTTTGTAACAACCTACCCTTTTTGACCATCTAATTCAACACAACCCACATTGTGTAAACCCCAAAATATCGAAAACGACATGTTGTTGGTGACGGATAACAAGAGACAAAAATACAAAATATTCTATCTATCTTTTTCTGAGCTCACACTGAAAGGTAATAACGTATAATAAAATCAAATATCACTTTCTTTCAAAACAATATTCATCGTCTGACAATGGTCATATACAAATTCAAATCCAAACAAAATTTAGACACACACATATGCACAATCGGTATCAATGTTAGATGATTATTTATATATAGGCTTATATATATAGGTAACGCCTTTGTCATCCACACCATCAAGCGTTACTCGATACCCCACATCAATTCCCATAGACCTAATGATGAAACAAAAAAGGAAAAATATAGAGTGGGTCTGACTACAATCTAGTGAGTGATGTACGTCTACTTTACTACATACTCCAATCATTCTCAAATAATATTAAGACAGCTATGGTAAACATCATACCTTAGTCCTGTTTCACCTGCATCTAACAAATTAATCAAACAATACAATAAACATGGCTAACCCGTGAAACGAGGTCTTAGTCCAATACAATTACAGTGGCTGATGACATGACCTAACCCATATACATAGCTAAGCATAACCTATTGCATTAACGCATGGCTGAGTAACCAAATGGATGCAATTCCATATACGGCTTATGGACCCATTTTCGTACTACAATCCGCAGCTTAGAAAATACTCAAATAACCAGGCAATCAAGTTACCATGATGACCAGTAGAGAACTCACCAATCAAAAGTCAAACAAATTCCTAATAGAAATCGACTACCCATATATATATATATATATATCCATATATATCTACATACATACGTACGTACATGCGTACACACACATCCTTATATTTATGTCCAAACATTCCATTCAATCAAATAGGGAGAATCGCATCATAGTGTAGTTTAAACATTACCCTGAAACCCTGAAGGAAACCCCGAATCGATTGAGCAAACTATACATACCAGCCCTATTAGACCAAGGTAAACTGGCCTAACAGGCTATCACTGGTCAACTGGTACATCCGTCAAATGGTGGTGAATGGTTTTGATAGGATGCAAGAGCTTCTATCAATTCTCGTGCCTTTATATTCTTTTTTCTGGTCTTCTTTCCTTTATTTCTTAATCATTTTAATTTGTTTTCAAATCCATTTTCTTTAAAATTTGGGCATGATCTCCTACTATTATTCTACTTCAAATTCATCAAAAGATTCATGTCAAAATTATTTTAGAATTGCTCCAAGGTTGTTATATATAAAAACTAGTTTTAGGATTTTATAAATACACCTTTCTTAAATGTATACTCTAAAATACACTTAAATCATTATAAATTCAAAATAAAAATACAGTATGACTTAAAATTAAATTATATAACATTTTTACATTATATATATATGTATGTATATATGTATTATCATATTTTCAGTATATACTAGTTTCTTCCATTTAAACTTGATATTTCTAATCTTTGTTATATAATTCATATAAATTATTAAAATTAATATAAAATTCATTTAGCTTATAAAATATACTATCTTATCCCAAAAATCATTTCATAACATATTTGTACGATTTTATCATCATATTTACATATATTATACATATGTATGTCCTAAACATTCCTTATCAATCTTCCACTTTATTTAAATCATTATATATGTAATATATGTATATAATTGTATTAATTTCGAAATTATTTCTCTGATTTATATAATTTATCATTTTTTATTTTAGATTTCATTAATTCATTCATTTCATATGAACGCAAACCAAAATCTCCAAACTTTCACCTTAATTTCATCATTAATAACTAGCTTGGCCATTTTTATAAATTTATCGTTTTCTTTGATGGTATAAATCAAATTTCCATTTTTTCTAGTTTATACTATTTTATTTAATATGTAATTTTTAAAATTATCCATATTATCCTCAAACTCAATTCCCAATCCATAATCATCTTAGAATTATGAGAGAATCATTAGTTATATAATAGATTAAGCATAAAACACTCATACAAACTAAAATTCCTTTAATTTGCTCGTTACCTGGAATTTGCCTCCTCTCCAAATCCAATTATTTGGAATCTAATTGATATAAGACCATTGCCCTTACCTTGCTCTTCGATTTGGTGGTTTATTTGTCGAATTTGATGAAAGATGAGTGAGTAATTGGTGTTAATTTAATTTTGGTTTTCCGGTTTAACTAAGACAGAGAAGGAAGAAAAAGAAGTTATATAGAGAGAAAATGATATTCAAATTCTCTGATCAGACATCTATTTATAAGCTAAGGTGACTATCCATTCATTTAAATAGGCTTAGCCCATTCAAAATTTAAAAATTTTAAATACTAAATAGTGATATCTCTCACATCCAGACTATGATTTAGACAAAAGAGTGTATGACACACAGTAGAAAAATGAGACGGTCGTAATGCTGTCGGTTTTATTTCAAATTCAAACATTTGAAAAATGTTGATTTTCCCCTAAAGTCCAAATGTTTGATTTTATTTATTTTCTAATTATGGAAAAATACGGGTTATTACACCCTTTATGGGTATATGTTTAGAAACTTCTGGTGTGGCTCTACCATATATATTATTTGCTACCATACAAAAGAAGTTAAATTGGGTTAACTGAAAATGCATCAAAAGAAATTTTCATAATAACCAGAATTAGGAAATTATATTGAAGTATGACTTGACTGATACAATTTCAAAACTAATAACGAGTTAAGTTGAATGATGATGTCCTTAAGTCCTATAAGGAAGTGCAGAGAACAAATCATATGCGAGATGTTTAACGCTCATGTTGGGCTCAAGAGTTCAAAAATTGGATTTGACTTAGATAAATGTGTGGAAGGAAAATCGGAAGTAACTAAAGAGGACTTGAAATGATAGTACCAATTATGTGGATCACTACCATTTAGTTATATATAGTCAAGAGATATATCTGGTAAATCTAATCTAAAGATATACGATTCTACAACTCTTAAGTGTATCTAGTCTAGTGATATGCTTTGACCAATGATTAAGGAATACTCCCCCTTATCATGTTGGAATTATATGTGTGTGTATATAATGAAATGTGGACACATATCGACTTCTATTACCTAAAATTAATTGTGATTGTATGGGTATGTTATAGTTCTATTATGTATATTATGAAATGTCAACACCTTTGGTGAAACTTTTCTACTTGATATTATGTTGTTTGGTACTTATGAGGGCGAAAACTCGTTTTGTGATTTAGAGGCATAATCTCGTAACATACCGTGATATGTATGGGCATATCACTAGAGTTTATCACTGAGACATATGTATGACTTGAAGTTCATCTTTTTTTCTTAAACTTTTAGGTGCTCATTTGAGTAAGCTGAGAGTACAGGGTTAGGCTGAATGTGTTGGAGCTAATTGGTGACGAGAATGAGGCTTTAGATGTATCTATTATTTATTATTTTTGATGCATGAGTAGATTTACATGTATCAACATTGCAAGGAAATATTTTTATATCTGCCCATAGCTAACGACAGTACATATTGAGTTAATGTTAGAACTCTGAGAAATCTATTTTGGGAGTGGTATATATTACCTATTTTTGGCTATGTTATATTATATTTCATAGATACGATGTGAGCATGGTTTTGTTATCCGAAGTTTTTTTGTTTTAGTCCAACGACCTTACATTTGTATGCTTAAGTATTGACACACGAGTACTAGACAATGGTATTAGTTGTCGATCTTGGGTATTAGAATGGAGGGTTCTTATACACCATATTCCTTTCATTGATATGATATCACATGATGACCGGATATGTAACACCCATTTTTCTAATGCACATTGTAATGGATAACTTAATTATTTAATAATCAACTGATAATGTAAAATAATGATAAGTATAAAGAAGTGTCAAAATTGTAAATTTCAAATTTTTCCTTAAATGAAAATTGAGTAATGGTATTTTATATGATGGGAAATGAATAAAGATCTAATTACTTAGGGTAGGGCTAGGAAAGGGAAAGCCAGAGGTCCAGCCCACATAGAAATCCCAACCTCCCTCTCTCTCTCTCTTATGTTCAATCATATTCCATGTAAAGCAAAGAATAAAACATATTTGCTTCTAAACTTACATTTGTTAAAGAAGAAGAAAAAGTTAAAATGCTTGAAGAAGAAATTTAAACCACATTTCTTTCCATCCTTAGGCAAACCAAGATGAATAATATTACCATCCTATTTGTTTTATGTTCCAATTTTCGTATTTGGATGGAAATATGATGTTTTGGGATGATAAAAATATATGATCATTAAAAATGCTTCTATGAATTTATATGCGAATTTTTGAAGCTAAAAGAGGGTTTTGAATTAAAACCACAGCTAATTACTCGTAAAAGATTTGAAATTTTGATACGTTGTATAAACATTAAATTGGAGTTGTTTTTAAAATTTTAGAATTTCTTGATTTAGTATGAATATTCTATAAATTTTCAAAGTTGGACAACGATGTAGTTTTGAGATTTAACTATTTAAAATATGAAAAATAATTATTTTTTCTTGAAAATTTTATATATGGCATAAAATAGAGAATTGGATTTTTGGGAGTTTTTTTTGGATTTTTACCATGAAACTTTGAATTATTATGAACCGATTGAAGAAGGGAAAAGGGAGGAAATTATGGCGATTAATTAATCAATCAAGGATTTATTAATTTATTTATTTAAATAATAAATATTTGTGGAAAATTTTCTAATAAAAAATTAGTAAAATAAAGGATTAATAAATTGGAACTTAAGATTTGGTCAAAAGTAAATATTTTATAAAGAAATAAAACGGTGCAATTTTTCCATCATATCTTTGATAGCAAGTTGAAAACCATGACTTCAGCAGCATGTTAAAAATCATATCTTCGATAACATGTTTAAAACCATATCATCGATAACACGTTGAAAACCATATCATCGATAACATGTTGAAAACCATATCTCTGATAACATGTTGAAAGCCAATTACCCTAGGATGATAAGAAGCAATGCAAATAACCTCAGGTCAAACATAAGTCTAGTTTTAGCGATCTATAATCTCAAAATAGATATAAGTAATAAAACCAAAAATTGGAATATATGATAAGGAGAATCACACCTGACATGTCCCTACAATCAGCAAGTTAGCATAAAACAGTATATTTTAAGCTACCATCATCATATGGTTGTACTACTAGTCCAAGTACAGTCTAGGGTATCCAAGTATACAACTCGATAATAGCTACATCATGTGACATCCTAGTTAGCATAGTAAATTATGGAAAATATAGTAAACATTGCAACCATCAAACATCCTTGCATCCTTTATACTCAAGTGCCATTGGATATAAGATAACTCATATGATCACATATTTAGATCCAAGACTACTCGACATATCGGCTTCATAGATGCTCGAATCCATGATACTTCGTTTTGCTGGAAAACTAGACAACATCATAAAATCCAAGTGAGTGTCCTCTCAATCCCCCTCTTTACGAGCACACATCGAAACCTCTGAGTTATCAACGACCCCTTTAGCAAAGGTCCTAATAGTAGAACCCCTTATTCGTTCCACTACACAAGTTCACCTCATACGGACTTGGCTTCTTTGACTATCACGAGATGCCATGAATACTTCTCGGTGATGTGTATAGTCTAAATCACTTAAGTCATCAACTGTCGAAGTTCCATCATCCTATTAGTTTCCTTCAAAAGTCATAAAACCATCTCGTGTTTACCCTAGGGTAGTCCTATGCTTTCCCAGCATCAGCCCTGCGTCAAACCCTGTCAAGATCGAAGCCTCCATGTAGAAACTCCAGCGCCCAAGTATGCTTAATACCAGAGCGAAACCAACCCCACAACCAAACACCAATTTCTATTTGGTACTTAACAAAACCAAACCCTTTCCCTTGCTATTGTCACTCCCAAGCTTCCTTATTGTAATGCGCCCATGCCTTTGAGCTTTTCACCGCATTGTACCCGTGTATTACCTCAAAATCCTTATGTTGCCCTCGTGTGTTCTTTTTAGAGGTCCTGGATACCGAACCAACTTGGTTCGGTGTCGAACCACTTACTTAGCTAATTTTTGGTTGAGTTTTTTTGGGTAAGAAAATTCTTCCTCGGTCTAATCTCTATCCCTACCGCATTGACCTGAATGCAACTCCTTTGCAAAGATACAACTCCAAACACTATAGATTTGATCCATCGAAGTTCGATCTGTGGCTATAGATCTTCCATCCTTGGTGTATAAAATCAAAGAGTACACACATAACTAATCCTTTAACATGAAGACCTATGCCTATAGAATTAACCTCCAATGATGAGAAGTTTAACCATTCAAACATACAAAAACAACATCCAAACAAGCAAATAAATATCATTTCATGGCAACTAATATAAAAAACACTTCACATGCCCTAGCCTGGCACTTGTATGAAACAACCACATAGCATAAACAAATGTTTAAATCAGTTTTAAACCATATATACATTTTTATTTTAGTTTAAAAACCAAAACGGTTCCGCAATTATTTTTTACTCTAAAATTCGATCCAAAACATGTTAAAACCTATAAAAACATATATTTGGGGTTATAAATGATAAATACCTCACCAATTAAGCAAAAACTAATTAAAATCATGCAAACTGAGGTAGATCCAAAAATGGACAGCCAAGATCTGAAATTCTCCTCTTAAAAATGCTAACTTGAAAGTCACTTACTAATACCCTTGCTATTCTACCCTTCATCCCTTGATTTAACTTGATTTGGAATGTATTTATGCCGGTCTTGGTTGAAGATATGTTTAGTGGAGGTTTAGACCTAGTTTAGAAAGAAGATAAGTGATTTGAGGGCTACTACTATTGTTGGTATTGGCCCAAATACTAAAATAGGTCATGGGCCTAATCATGGACTTAGGCTAACTGTCACTAAAATCAGCCCAAGAACTATCAAAATTAAAACTACCATATCTCCCATAACGTAAGGTCAAAAATCTATAGCGATTACTCTAAAGAAAGGAAAATCATCATATCTTTCATTTAAAATTGGTTTCAGGCCTTACTTGGCTCTTATCAAAAGTTATAGCTATCATAAGTTTTCAGGCTCAAAAGTATTCATAATTATTTCTATGGATCAGAAATGTCATAACACAATACTACAGAAAGTTTAGCCAATCTAAGGTCATTTGCTTATGAAAATATTATTTTCACAATCCATCGATATGCAGAAATGTGTAGAGAATATGGTTCATTTCATTCTCCCCACATTTAAGGATTTTGCCCCAAAAATTCCACCCAACCAAAACATAACCAAAACAAGATCCATACCAAGCATGCCTAATAGCCAAACAAGCATAGCAACAATCAATCATGCAAATAAGTAAGTAATAAGCCCATGTTAACACCCTAGCATGTAAGGTACTAAACTAAGCAAATTAAAATACTGAATGTGAAAGCTGTAAATTAAAATAGAATATTGCAAAGTAAAAAGCTTTAGATTAGTGATTCTCTTGTTCTCCTCGGTCTCTCAAGTGTTATCGCATTCACTTTCACTCCATTGAATCTTTACTAATTTCATTGTCTTCCTTCTAAGTTGCTTCGTACTCTAAGAGATCATATGAATAGGCTTCCTAGGTCTCGAAGCTTTAGGTTCAACTTCAATATCATCCAATTGATCTGGTGCAACTATCATGCCCGAGTCGTGTACAAACTTCCTAAGATGTGAAAAATGGAATATACTGTACACACCTACCATTTTTCGAGGTAAGTCAACTCTATATGTTAGGCTCCCAATCCTCTCAAGTATCAGAAAAGGACCTACAAATCTCAGTTCCAACTTCCCTTTATTACTAAATCAAATTGTATTCTTTAATGGAGAAATTCTGAAAATTACCATATCACAAATAGAGTACTCAAGGTCAAGTCTTCTCTTATCAGCATAGCTCTTTTATTTGTCCTACATAGCTTTCATTCATTGCCGAATGATCTCAAACTTCTCTGATGTCTCCCTAACCATATATGGCCCTTTACCAGTTTCTCACCCACTTCTCACCAACATGAAAGGGTACTGCATGGCCAACTGTATAAATCCTCAAACGTTATCATACCAATACTTGACTATTATTATATGTAAACTCTATTAAGTGCAAATGATCATCCCATGAGCCTCCAAAGTAAAATATGTAGGCTTGTAAAAGATCCTCAAGTATAAGATTCACTATATCGGTCTGACCATCAGTTTTTGGATGATAAGCTATACTCAAATATACCTAACATCCCTTGTAAGTTCTTCTAAGTCCACTCGTGAATAATGGGTCTTGATATCCCATAATGATTTTTGGCATACCATGGAATCATACAATCCAGTTCATATATAACAGCCAGTTTTGATGTCGTTCTATTGAACTTTAAAGGTATAAATCACGCACTCTTCATTGGTCTATCGACTTTGACCCAAAAGCTATCGTAGCCTCTTCTAGTCCATTACAATCCATCGATGTCTTCTCCCACTTCTATTAAGGAACTTTATGTGGTTGCAGCAAACTGCTTGGTTTCTTATGGTCAGCTTTCACTAGTTGAACATGCACTTCGATATGAATGTCCTGACATCCTTCTTTGTTCCCTCCCAATAAAATGATTGTTTCATATCTCTACACATTTTACTACCTTTGGGATGGATAGTCAACTTTGATAGGTTGTAACAACCCATATTTTGTACTACCAAAATATGGGATTAAATTAATAATAAGGAATTATTGAATAATAAATAAGTTTATTCTATTAAAGAACTATTTAAGGGAAGATTGATTAATTAAACTATAGGACAGTCAAATAGGTTAATTAAATGGTCTAAGAGAAATTAAAGTAGTTAAATTCAGCCATATATATATCTAGATATAAAGGAATAAATTTAAACATTTGAATGAATAGGATTTTATATTTAGGGAAACAAATCGATGAGATTTAGGAAGGAGGGATTTTATCCTAAGCCATGGTGATTATATATACACCTTTACTTTCCCTTCATTCATTCATTCTCTCTTCACTTTAATAAAAAAAATTCCATCATCTAAGGCAACCACTATAACTAGGAAAAGAGGAGAAAAATCAATCCAAGATCAAAGCTTTCATCTCTATGGGAAAGAAGAAGAAGAATTCAATCAAGTTTTTCTAACCTAGTTGAGTAACACTTACTTTAATTATCTCCAAACCCATTTAGTTTCGGATTTGATGTGGTTTTGATGTTTTGAATGAAGATAAATATGTTTTTGATTATAATAGAATTATTCGAATCATGTTTGGATATTAAATGACATCATTTTTAATATGTTTAAGGATAAAGCATGAGTTAATCAACTCCAAATGTTTAGAAAATTTAGTATGATCTCTTTAACATTAAAAGAGAGTTGGGTTTTAATTTTCATAAGTTGGATGAAGGAATAATTTATTATGAATTTCTAAATGGAAAATAGGTAATTTCAATATATAAATTAGTAGTTAAACATGTTTAAATTTAATAATTCAATCCAAAAAATTTACTAGACTTAGATGATGTTCTGGAATTTCAGCATATTTTTTGAAAATTTTCCATCAAATTTTGAATTCTTATTAATTAATTAGTAAGGAAGAAAATACCCTAACTAAAAGAAATAATTATGGAAACTAATTAATTAAGGATAATAAAAGGAGCATTATATTCGACTATGTCCAGAAAGTACTATTACAAAATGAAAGTAACTAATAAATAATGACAACTGTAACGGTTTAGTCAAAAACTATTACTTTAATAAGGAAAATATCAGTTTTCCGCTTAATCACACATTTTCCGCTTAACTCACGATAGCTTTCAGATGAGGTAAATGATAGCTTAAAATGAGACTCACAATAGCTTTAAATTGAGGAATATGATAGCTCAAAACAAAACTTATGATAGTTAGGTTTATGATAGCCTAAAGGTTACATCTATGTTAGCCCAAAGCTAGACTTACGATAACTATCTATAAGATTTACGATAGCCTTAAATGCGAGATGCATGATAGCTCTAAATGAGATTCATGGTAGCCCATACGGGTGACTCACGATAGCTAGGGGTGAGCAATATTCGGTTCGAACCGAATTAACCGACCAAACCGGTTCATTTCGGTCGGTTCGGTTCGGTTATGAAATTCTATCGGTTTGAATTTAGTTTGTAAAATAATTTTACTTTGGTTATCGGTTTAACCAAATTAACCGAACTTTGATTATATTATCCAAATTCATAGCATTGTAATACTATTAATAATTTGTTTAGTAATAAAAACCAAATTTATCTATTGAAAATATGTTAATTTTCTTATAAACTTAAAAAAGTACTCGAAATAGTTTCGCTAAACATAAATATATGTTTTCCTTTAAGTAAACCGATCATTTAAATAATAATCTATGGTAATTTATTTTACTTACCTTTCTAGTTCGGTTAAATCGGTTACCGACCAAATTAAACGAAATTAATTTGGTTCGGTTTGGTTTGGTTCTGATTTTTTTCGATTTTAGTACAGTTTGACATTTTTTACCTCAAAACCAACCGAACCAACCGAACGCTCACCCCTAACGATAGCTATGTATTGTGATATTTGATAGCTTTGGACCATGAATGACGATAGCTATTACATGTGTGACTTACAATAACTAAGCATGGGATAGCTTTAGATCCACGATAGCTTGAGAGGCACGATAGCCTTAGAGACGTGACATGGAGGAACGATAGCTTGAGAGAAGGATGGCTTTAGAGGCACGATGGCTTTAGAGATGCGATAGCCTTATAAGCATGATAGTTATGTAGGCGATAGCTATGGAATAAGGGGTTGATAGCTCTAAGATGATAGATGCACGATAGCCATTAAACTAGAAATGCGATAAGTAGTGATGATAAATTCCTTAAACAAATAGGTTAATCATTTAATAGCATTTTGGAAGATATTTTCCAAGATATTGGTTCTGAAACTCATAGGGATTATGGAAGAATTTAAAACATAATAACTTATATAAGAATGAGAAATGAAGTAAGATTAGAGAAGCAAAGAAATGATAAGGGTATCATCTAAAAAGAAAGATAAAAATATTTTATCTAAAGAAATGAAAGGTTTTAATATAATATAAAGATCTAAAGAATATGCATGGTACACAGCTAATATATGAAAGAAATGGATTGAACCTAAGATATGAAAATATATCAACTCATGAAGTTATTGAATGACTATAGGCCAAGACTTAGTGAAGTCTATATTCAATGGTATGTGGCTGGGTGTTAATACTCGGGAAGTCTATAGGTGTTAGTTTAGAAAAAATAAACTCTAGTGTGAGTTTATGGTAAGGTGACTAGATATCAAAATGGATGTAATGAATGGACTGGTAATGTAAAATGAGTGTTTCGAGGCTAGGAAGGGACATTGACGCCTAGTAAAGGCTCTTGCTAGAATGTATTCAGGGTGCTTACATTCAACCTCTCAAGAAAGTTATGGTGACTCTACTCATGGTGGCTTCCATGGTGAAATGAGTGGTCATTCCATCGGTGAAGTTTTTCGAAAAACATAAATTAGTGATAGAAATACCTAGGGAGGTAATCACTAAATAAATTTGAGATAACATTAAGATGACACCTAAATAGGAGTCGTGGTGATGCTTGTAAATGCATTTGATGATTTTATGACATGGTTCATAACCAATTAATGGTTAACATATGGTGTACTTAAACTGGAATGGATGAATACATACATGTATTCGTAGAGTGGTCGTAATAAGAAAAGGGAATTACCATTTAGAAGAAATGGCCATTTGGAATTCTGTTTGTTGGTGGACAAATTATTGGGTGATTAATTTTGCCCAAAGCTTAGCCGAATAACTAACTTCGAGAATTATGCCTAATTGGGGCTAATAGGACTTCTCCATGTCAGTTTCCACTTACTCAAATCAATTCCTAACCACCATTAACCCTAATTTCATCAAAAAGCTTCTCCTTTTCTTATTAATCTTAGCCTAAATCATCATTAGAAGGGTAATTAGCAAAGGAGATTGTAGATCTATCAATTTGATGCTTGGGGATTCATGTTTCCTTGCTATTCGTCTATATTTAGGGAATTGTTTTTTGATATTTTGGGTATTTGGTGAGCAATTCTTGCCTCTCACTATTCTATACTTATTCATATGGTTAAAGTATGTGTTTTTAATATGGTTTTGATCCTAAAATATTTTCTAACTTTAATTACATATTTAACAATGATTATGGATAGAATTAAAAAGATTGGATTTGATTTTATAAGATTTTACATCCTCTTTTGAACCATATTGTCATGTTAATGAAAAGTTAGATCTAGACTTGGATTTTCATGTTAATCTTGTTTGAATTGCTTGAATATGTTTAATGAATGCTTGAATATGACATGTATGCTTAGATGAATTGTTTTGATATGATTTGTCAATTTTTTAGTGAAGTTAGGAAGGGAGATATTGGATTAGACAAAAATGAAGGCAAAACAACTCCAAATCAGATGAAACTTGGAGAAGGGGCTCTGGATGATGTAGGGAGCTTGTGATTATAACAGTAGGTGGATTGAGTAAAGGAATCAGATCGGTGACAATCTGAATTCAGGTTAGTAAATTAGCTCCGGGTCGGGTTTAAGGACTTTAGGTCATGCTTCGGCCTATAGTTAAAAATTCTTGAGGATGACTTCGGGTTCTCAAGTGTGTGCATGAAGTTCCAAAGGAAAAGTGAAATCAAGTCGTACTGGATTAAATGCTTCAAGTAAAATGGGGAGAAACTTCATGGCTTGCTTTGAGATGATGTAGCGAAGGAGATGCAGGAGCCAAAGTCCAAATTTTGGCCAAGTATGGAGTTTGGTACCGATTATTCTATCAGTACCGACCAGTTTTCTAGGCAACAAAGAGGGTTTGGCAACTTTGAAGTTCAAGCATTAGAGGAATGGGGCTTTATGGAGGCCGAGTGACCCAAAGTAGATCAAGGTTTTAGGTTGACACCGAACACTTTAGGTCGGCATTGACCTGAATGTTTGGGTCCAGTGGCTATGAGACTTGTAAGGAAGGATGTGAGACTCAATAGGTCGTGCTGAAGGTGTTGTTTGTTCGCTTGTGGTCCGATGGCGATGTGACAACACGATGAAGGATGATAGCTGCGAAACTTCAATGGTGGTAACTTGATGGTGAATGGAGTTAGGTTCTGATGATGGAGGCTCGATGTTGAAAGGAGTAATGAGAATGATTATCCACAAAGGATGGGTTCTATGAAAGATGATCCATGGATATAATGTTGAATGGTTCTATCATGGAAAGAAGGAAAGTGGAATGGTTCCTTGAGGAAAATGGAAACTAGATGGAGCAAGAAAAACGTTTGAATACGCATGCAAAGGAATCGTTGATAGTTAGAGTGTTTTCTGATGTACTCGAAAGTAGAGATATTGTGAGGACACTCATTGAGCACTTGGAATGGCTATCCCAGGTTGGTAGGATGGATTCGTATACCCGAGACTGGTGGAATGGGTCATGTAACACACGGTGAAAATTAATAAGAAATATATAAAATACATAAATTAATTAATAAGATAAGGCTAAAAATGGAAATTTTGCAAAATTCAAAATTTGAACATGTAAGTTATGCCATTGCGTTCATGGCGAAATTTTAATCAATTTCCATATTTAATGTTCTGAAAACGAAGCCCAACTAAAATGTTATAGACGTTTGAAGTTTTCAGATTTAAATAATTTAAATACAATTCAAATTCAAATAAGTAAATAATTCTCAAATTTGAAATTTGAAATTTGAAAATTGAAAAGTAACAGTAATTAGACTTAGGGGTTAAGTAATCATTAAAATTAACATTAACATTAATGGAACAGTTAAGGAATAAAACAAATAAATCAATGGTAAGTAAAAACGTTCCCAAAATAGGACCACAGGGTCGATTGCTTACGCTAGGCCGGTCGACCGCTAGTGATCGACCATTAGGGTAGGGGTGGTCGATCGGTACCTACGTGTGGCGGCTAGGGTTTTCTGCAAACGAACGGATCAGATTTTATTATTTTTAACCGACTTTAATCCAATGTTGGTGGTGCATTCCAACCACTATAAATAAGCGCCCAGTCCCCTTACTTTTATTCACAAATTATTTGGGAAACCAAGCAAAGCTCTGTTTGTCTTTATCTTCAAAGATTCGTAATTTTTTTTAGTGTTTGAGGTAATAGTTTATAGATGTTTATTATTATATTTCTAATTCTATTCTTCTCCAATCCCTAAATTTCTAAATCTAATCTATATAAAAATTCCATGTTGTTTAAATTGAAAAGGGTGTTTTGAAAGAGATTATTGAAGGACTGAAAAATCTAAAAAGAGGAATAGCTAAGGACATATTGTGAGTTGAAATCTTATTCTTTCTGATTTTAGTAATTGAATAGTATAGTTTGAATTTGATACACGCCTTAGGGATTTTTGGTCTACGAAAACATCACATTAAAACCCCTAAAATTCCCTCAGAAGAAAATGTTAATTCTGAGCTTGGAATCTCAATTGTTTTTATATATTAAAATAATAGAATTTGTGTAGATTTTACAATTTTAATGTTTTACCTTCTATTCCACTTCTTATCTTTATCCTTGGATCTGATTAAGGGTTTTGATTGGGCAATGATGTGCAAGGTACAAATTCTTATTCGTATTTTGCACCGCCTATTTCCACCATTTGAATAGAAATTCCCTTCATCTAATTTTATGTAAAACGAAGTTGGATAAAGTGTAAAAGTATTTAAATTGCAAGTTTCTAATATTTATTTATTCCATTGTTTTAGTATAAAATAAATTGGGTTTAGATTCTATTTTATACAAGTCTGTTGATTGAATTATGGATATTGGATTTATGGTATATTTGTTAATAGGGAAATGGGACTTGTATAAATTTTGAAGATCTGGCATTTAAACGCTAGTTTAGTGTGTAATTTCTGCATGCTTAGAAATTTGCTAGGGTTGTGTGTGTATTAGCATAAATAATGTATTAATAACGTAGTTAATAGGTTATTAATTATTATTGAATCCCCCTTAGGCATTTTTTAGAGGCAAAATAAGAAGTTTTCTTATAAGACCTTAATAATAGATACTGTGGGATGTGCAATAATATGTTAAGAGAGTGTTATCGATTATGACTAAGTTATATACAAGGTCAGTCAAAAGCATACAGAATTCTACCGAGCTAATCTGGCTACCAGTAGTGTGACTTTGGGGCTACTTTGAGACATCTCGTAAAATAAGTAACTACGGATGACGCGAGGCTTGTTCCAAATTCCGTAGGGTAAATCTACCTAGCTAATCTGGCTACTAGTATCTAAGAATAATCAGACTAATATGAGACGTCACTGTGGGGTACGAGTCATAATACGAAGGACATGATTCAGGGATTAAAGGTATTAAGTGGCTATGTGAGGGTCGTCTCCTCCCTATGTAGGAAGTAGTAAATGGTCGGGGTTAATGGTTAGGCATGATAGTGGATATCTTATGAATGGTCTGCTTCGATATGAAGTATTAAGTGACCGAAGACATTAATTCCGTGCAATATTAGCTAGATAAGTACTTGTGAGGAGTTCTTCATGGGATATAATTAAATGACGGGGGTCTATTTTAAATAAGGTATTAAATGGTCAGAGTCTACCTAGTTCCCACTAAAAAGGTATTAAGTGGCTTGGGTGTTATCCCCTACATTAATAGGACAATATTGATGGTAGATATGGGTTATTGGGTTGTAAGAGTAACAGTTATGAGATTAGAATTTAGAAAGCCTTAGGGCATAAAGTTGGAAGGGCTAAGAATAAAACCAATATACGAAAGACATATTCCTATTTAAATTATACTACCCTAGTACTATTATACAAAGGCTCGAGATTTTCATTCACCAGACATACGTTGTGTTGACTTCCTCCTTATTACAACACAGGTTAGGAAAGGCGATGCTGAGGCGAAGGCGAGGAGGAAACTTGTGGCAGTTTACCTATTTATCTGCTTATGTTATTTATGATGTACCCATTAAAGCATAATGGTGTATTTTGAAAATGTTATACTATAGATATGTGACTGTTGTTGTTGGTACTGTGTTATGGATTTTTGTGGAAGTTGGATTTTAAATGAAACGGTAATGTATCTATTTTTATATTTTATCCTTCTGTTGTGAGTTCTGAATGTGTAGATAAATAGTTATGTATATTTCTTTATAGCAACCAACAGCCAGCTTTGGAATGGGTCTAAGTTTCGATGGGCCTTTTCTACATCGGAATTTAGGTCTGTTTCAGGGCGGGTTGTTACATTTGGTAGCAGAGCTTAGGTTACCAGATCAATGGGGATAGGTATACGTATGAATGATGTACTTATTATTTTTGAAAATATTCTTCAAGAACCTTACTATATATATACTTACTTTGAACATACGCCTAACTCTATAAATTCCGACTACAGAAGTAGTTACGACCATATTCGAAAAGGATGAGTGAGGTGACTATGAACTGGAAAAATAAATAGAGTTAAATTTAAACTCCTACTCTGATTACCCCACTGTGCGGCATTAAGGGTGGACCAAAAGAGCATGATCACGACATACAGAAGCATCCCTGGAACCGAATGGTACTTGAATCCTTTATTGGGCCTAGACTACCTTATGATTTTGGATTTCGATGGATTTTTATGAAGATTGAGTATGGAAGAAGGAAATTTCAATAGAAAGGACTACTAAAGTTAATTTCTAAATCCAACCCCATGAGAAAGAATTTGATAAAATATTTTTGGAAAATTCCTTGACATGTTTTGAATGGGTTTTTCAAAAGATTTATTTAGAATTTATTATTTTGAAAAGGAAAGGAAATTTAAAAATTCATAATTTAAAATTTTGTTGAGTCAAAAGTTTATGATTAAAAGGTTTTTAGTAAAAAAATTCTTTTAGAAAGGGGAAATAAATGGAAATGAAACTTGATTAAAATGAGGTAGAGAGAACAGAAGGGTAAGAAAGCCCAATAATGCAGGTAGGAGGAACATTCCCGTATACGAAAATACATAGGATAACAGGAGATGTAAAAGCCATTTAGGTAGGGGAAATATAAGTAGAGGCAATATTGGGAGATTTGGATAGAAATAACACTAGGAAGTTGTATAAAACATGATTATTAATCTAGTTAGAGATAATATATGAGAGAAGTAATAGGAATAGGATAGGAAAATGATAGGATAAGTTATCCTTGTCTACTCCACTGTTCATTATTTAATTTTGTAGAAGATCTTTCTAAAAAATGATTAATTGGTACGATAATCGATTTTTTGAATGTTTTAGGTTAAAAATCATAATTTTAAAGAAGTAAGACATTGAGGTGAAAGTCTTTGAGAAGGGAAATTATTTTGCTAAGCAGTTTTCGAATTTTTGAATTTGGGGTTAAGAATAAAGCGGCAAATATTTTAGAAAATGTGTTTGAATACTTTTGAATTTTTTTTAAATGCTTTTGAGAAGTTGGGTTCAAATGTTTTTAAAAGGTTTTGTTCATGTGTTTAATAAAAATGGAATAGATATATAGAATAAAATAAAATATGGAGTTTAAATGCTTTTGGGAATTCAATTCGTCAAACTGTTTTGCAAGTTGAAAATTCTTTTGGAAAATATGTTTAAAAGTTTTCTTTTGAAATGAGAAAATTTCTGAATTTCAATTGCCACATACTAGCTTAATAAGAGTTTCTAAGATAAAGGTTTCATATTAGGTACTTCATGATTGTGAAAATTTATTTTTAAGAATGGTGAGGGCTAAACCAAATTTTATATATATATATATATATATATATATATATGTATGTATGCACGTATGTACTTATGTATGTATATGTACATATATATGTATATATATGTATATGTCTATATATATATATGTGTGTGTGTGTGTGTGTATGTATATGTATGTTATCCAGCCTTTTGACCCAGTTATATTCGGACTGATCAGACAAGTTAGACTCGATAGGCCCGAAGAGGTGATCATAGAGATCAAAGGTCAAGCATAAACAATAGTGTAAAGCAACGATCAAGCAAAGCCAAGAGATAGACTTTTTGGAATACTTTAAGTATGTATTAGAGCTTCCTTTGGGCAGGGGATCAGATCAGATACCTATGGCCATGAACACCCGATCGCTCTCCATTGTGAATTGGGCCTCGAAATTTTTTGGGTGACCTCGTCTACATCTGGAGATTCTATTTTTAAGAAAATATTTGGTCAGCTAACCCTATAAATACAGAGTTTATAGTTCAATTGAAGGATCTTTAAGCTGTTGTTTTCTTAGTACTCCATTGTATTCACGGATTCTGATCTGATCCCTCTTATACTCAGAAATTCTAAGGATAAATAAAGCTATTTCATCAAAGTGGACGTAGGCATTCAAATTGAACCACTATGAATCTATTTGTCGTTGTCTTTTACTTGTTTTCTCTGCTTTAGTTTTGATTTCTTCATTTATTTCTCTACATATTATTATTGGGTGTTTATGCTAACTTTGGTGCAAAGATTTTGGTGCTTTCACTAAGAAAGAATTCTCGGGTTGATTGGATCTCATCATCCACTTGTGGATTTCCATATTCATGAGATAGATCCAGATTTATGCCGCAAGTTTCCATTTCTACTCAGATTTAAAGAAGCTCTAAAAGGAAGTTATTAGCCATGGCCAGAGGAAAGTCTACTACTTCCCGTGCTATTGACGGCAATGATGATGCAAGTGTTCAACAAGTTAATCAAAATGTACAACCAGCTGCTGCCAATCCTCGAAACCCAGTTGACTATGTCACCAAAGCAGACTTTGAAGTCCTAATGAAGGAACTGATGGATAGACTTCAGCAGCTCAACCTACAAATCCAGGCTAACATCGACCCGATGAACCAATTGAAAGATCGGTGTAGAGAGACATGGAGGGAGCCTACTCCGTATTCAGGATTAGAAAACTCCTCTTCATCTGATGACTATCACAAAAACAGATGTTGTAAAACAAAACCATATGCAGTTAGAGCATCGAGATGGAATCGGGTGATCGGTTATGGTCGATCGGCACTGAACCTTCGAATCATGGGGGCAATCGGCATGTAGGTGGAGAAGCTTACTCTGGAGGTGCCACAATCGATTAAGGTGCTAGAACTTAGGCCAATGTGGCTGAACAGCAGCCGAGAGACGATGATAGAACTACTGCTCAGGAAATGGATCAAGAGCAAGAGGAGCCAAGGCAACGTGGCGCTGCCTAGAGGCATGGATCGGGCCGCTCACATAACGTGGAACACGACTACTGCCTGGTACCAACTCTCCAAACACCAGACTTAACAGCTATGGTGAGACAACTAGTGAAAGAAAGTCAGGGCTTGACTAATGATGATTGAGAACTCTTTCCATTCATCGACAGCATTCTACATGCAGAATATCTATGGAGGTTCCAAATGCCTACGATGCCTGCTCATGCGGGAAAAACCGACACCATACAACATCTCTTGAAGTACGAATGTCACATGGACTCCGCCCAAGCCACTGATGACAAATGGACTCCGCCCGAGCCATTAATGCGGTCCATATGTTTTCCTATTTTTCTAGAAGATGTTGCGACCATATGGTTCACCAAGCTACCGTCGTGGTCAATCTCTTCATTTGGTGAGTTAGCAAAAAAAGTTCCTAGAGCAGTTCCGCATGCACACGACTCGCCCCAAGGATGTAATGTCACTCTCCAACTTGGTCTAGGCACCGGGAGAGTCACTGAATGATTTTCTAGAAATGTTTAATATAGCCATTACAAAAGTCAGTAATTCGAATGACGATGCAATACTCATGGCACTGACTTGGGGAGTCAACCTCGATTCCGAGTTTGGCGATTAGTTAGCAGGAAAGCCTCCTACATTGGATCTTTTCTTTGCAAAGGCGGCTCAGTTTCTGAGGAAGGAGGAGGCAAAGCAAACCAAGAAGAGAGATGTTGCAGGTCCAAGTGTCGAGGTAGAGTAATGTAGTAGTGAAGCAGTCTAGTGATAGTTTCGGGAAAGTTCAAATTAATGTTCAGAACGAACAGAATGAGCAGAAGAAAGGCGGTGATTGAAATCGTGACCAAAGATGGAATTCCGGGAGAGGGAAGCCGAGGATCCCATCATTTGATGCATACACACCGTTAAATACGTCGCTATAGAATGTTTATCGATCGACTTGTAACACTATGCAGTACAGGAAACCACCTTCGAAGGAACCGACAGAGAAGTAGTGACAGTCTGGAGAGTACTGTAGATTACATAAAAGTTATGGACATACTACAGACAAGCGTTGCCACCTTTGTGATGCTATTGAGAAGTTAATTCAAGAAAGAAAGTTACATCAATTTGTTAAAGCCCCAAAGGATAGCGAGTAGGGGACATTCGACCACATTCGTGGACAAGCTCCGCCCAATGCTGAGGAGCCTCGAGGGACACCGGGGAGATTAGTTATTAATACCATTGATGAAGGAGCACATCCGGTCGATAAAAGATAGAATGGAATGGAACGTTACGTGAATGCTATCAGACATACTGAGATTGAATATTGCTCGAACATGGAGGACAGTGCTCCAACAAAGCAGCAACGGACTATGACAGATGATATCATGTTTCGTAGTAGAGATGCGGACAAGGTGGAGGCCCCTATGATTGACCCAATGGTAATCTCAGCCATGATCGACCTCACTTTGGTGAGAAAGATTCTGATTGGTTGTGGAAGTTCCGTGAATATTATTTTCAAGAAGGCATATGACCAGATGTTACCTGAAGCCAAAGATCTGAAATCGTGCAAAGCCTATATTCATGGCTTTAATAGTATTGCAATTGAAGTGGTAGGCTATGTCGAGCTACCAGTGGAGTTAGAAGATGGTAGCCAAAGGAGAGTGCAGGTGCTGCCGTTTGTTGTGATGGATGTGAACTCTCCCTACAATGATATTTTGGACTGACCGCCTTCGCTGAATTTAGAGCGGCTATCACCCATTGGTACATAATGTTAAATTTCCTAACAGAGAACGACGTGGGAATTATTCATGGAGATCAGGAGACCGGCCATGCCTATTATGTGGCGGAGTTGTGAGAAGTTCAGTGCAGTGAAAAAGGAAAGGATGTGGAGAAGCCTCTCTACATCAAAACTAATGAAACTTAGCAATCAGTGTCAAAGCCTTGGCTCGGGCATCATAGTCGATTCTATAAAGATATAGATCCAAGAGATGAAGAATAGGAGCCTAAAGAAACCAAGGCTGCACCAACTGAGATGACAATCAACATCACGGTTAGCCACGATGACCCATCATGGGTCCTAAAGATCGGATCACAGCTCATTGCAACAATGATGAAGGAATTAATTGGTTTTCTCCATGTGAATATTGATGTGTTCGCTTGGACCCATTCTAACATGTGTGGGATCTCGCCAACCATCGAGAGCCATGGATTGAATTTTGGCATGTCCAGGTGAAACAAAAACGATGCGGCATGGATCCAGAGAGATCTGCTGCAATTAAAGAGGAGGTGGATAAACTCAAGAATAAGGGTTTATCTGCGATGTCCTCTACCCAAAATAGGTATTCAGTCTAGTTCTTATGAGAAAAGCTAATGGAAAGTAGTGAACATGCATCGATCACTTAGACCTGAACAAGGGGTGCCCGAAAGACAGCTTTCCACTTCCGAGGATCAACCATCTGGTAGACTCAACCGATGGACATGAACCGCTTTCGTTCATGGACACGTAGTCCGGATACAATCAGATTCCGATGCACATCCCAGACCGAGAACAAACCAGTTTCATTACCATCCTAGGATTATACTACTACATTGTGATGCCTTTTAGTCTAAAGAATACTGGAGCTACTTACCAGAGACTAATCAACCAGATGTTCAAAGATCAGGTCGGACAATCGATGGAAGTATATGTGGATGATATGCTCCTGAACTCGCGGCGACCAAATGACCACATCGATGATTTGGTTGAGATGTTCGGTGTTCTCCTTAAATATGGAATGAAACTTAATCCCTTGAAATGCTCTTTTGGCATTACATTAGGGAAATTCTTGGGTTTCATCGTTAAATCCCATAGAACTAAAGCCAATCCAACCTATAAGGGACATCCAAGTGCCGAAGACAGCCCAACAATGCAAAGTCTAAATGGGAAGTTCGTCGCCTTAAGCAGTTTCATCTCCAAAGCCATCGACAAGTGCATTCCTTTCTTACATTTGATTAGGAGAGGAAAGAGAAACTTCGAATGGATGCAATATTGTGTTGAGGCATTCCAAGCTCTGGTACATCACTTAGAGAGACCTCCCATCTTGTCCTAGCCACTGGATCACGAAGCCGTGTACATCCATCTAGCCGTGTCGGTACATGCCATAAGTGTCACACGACTGCATGAAGAGGATCAGATCCAGAGGCCAGTATATTACGTTAGCAAATGATTGGCAGGTGCCGAATGAAACTATCCGAAGTTGGAGAAACTCGCATACTACCAGTTGATTGCATCGAGAAAGCTCTGTCCATTTTTTTAGGTTTACCCTATTAATGTCTTCACCGACCAACCGTTACGATAGTCCTACAATGACCTGAGACATCTGGAAGGTTACTGAAATGGAACAATGAATTAAGCCAATTTGATACACTTATCTCCCTCAAAGAGCCATCCAAGGACAAGCACTGGCGGACTTCATAGTTGAATTCACTGCACAAGGCAACTCTTTGGACAGCAGTGGAGAACCTACCATCCAATGAAAGATGTACACTGATGGAGCATCCAACGATCGGTGTTTTGTACACTGGAGTCTTACTAGCAGCTCCTGAGGAATGCTCGATTTGCTACATGAATCTTGACTTCCCTACAATGAATAACGAAGCTGAATATGAAGCTTTGATCATTGGGCTTAAACTGGCTAGAGAGCTGGGAGTAAAAAATTTGCAAATTTTATGTGATTTCCAGTTAGTAGTAAACCAAGTCAGGGGAGAATATCAAGCCAAAGGAGCATGACTTTCTCCTTACCTCAACCGGGTCTAAGAGCTGCTAATCGATTTCGAGCATTACACCATTACTCATGTCCCCAAAGAACAGAACGAGAAAGCTAACTCACTGGCCAAGCTGGCCAGTTCCGGGGATGCACAGCTAATGGTCTTGGTTTCAGCGATACCCTCAAGCTAATGGAAAGGTTGAAGCTGTCAAAAAAATATCATAAAGTCCACTCTGAAGAAGCGTTTGGAAAAGGCTAGAGGCAAGTAGGTCGATGAACTCTCGTCAGCATTATGGGCATACAAAACCACCTACAAGTCTGCGACTGGCCATACTCCATTCACCTTACTTACGGCTCTGAAGCCGTGATTCCTGTAGAACTTGCAGTCCCTTCTCATCGAGTGACTTATTATGACTGTAGAACTAAAAGAGATCTCCTTTTGGAATATCTAGATATGGTTGATGAAAAGCATGAAGAAACTGATTTGAGGATGGCTGCACATCGACACCGGGTCATCCGAAACCAGGACCTTTGAAATTGGCGATCTTGTCCTGAAATGGATATTTCCTTGCCTCACAGACATGGGTCCAAGATGGGAAGGAATGTATGCCATTAATCAGAAGCTTTGAGATGGAACTTTTAAGCTAGCAACTGATAATGGCATCACACCCCCCAGAGCATGGAATAATGAGCATTTACGATGCTATTTCACTTAGATTCGTTTCATTATGTTGTATTTCTTTAGAATTTATATTGTGGTTGAATTCAAAGCCATGTAATAAGATGGACTCTGTTGCTTCTTTTTAAGCTTGCAATAAAATCCGAAGTTTGCTCCATATTTGTGAATTGTTTGTGCATAACATAATAGTTGTGATATACGACCAACTTATATCCACATATACCGAATATAAATCGATAAGCACCCAGAGTTTTGTGCCAACCAAGTACTCGGGTCCATAATCGAATTAAACAAAATGAACGTACTCGACCGTTCATCGATTAACTTCTACCTACAATCTTACGAGCTGAGTATAAAACAGAGAACGGGCGTGACTCGACCATCCATTAACTACCTCATCTCCAAATTTGATGGGAAGAATGTAAAGTAAAAGTGGTCATGATACGACCGACCACTCTTCAACTTCTGCCCCGAACTTAGGGGCAATGGAATTAATCAAACAAAATATGATTCGACTGTTAGTCCATGAGTTGATGGTTTTGATGACAACAACCTTAGAATAAAATTATAAAATATAAATACTAACATTATAGTTTAGATATATATGTATATGCAGGATTTAACCATGCAGGTACCAAGAATGAAGACTGTACAGTATAAAGTTCAAGATATCTAGATTGAAGACTCATGAGTATCAAGATAATCAAGAGTTCAGGATTTCAAGATAAGTATTGAGTCTAGAATTATGTTAAAACTTCACAATAGCACTGAAATCTTCACTCCATTTTTCTTTTGGGATGGAACCCATTTCTACCTTTTTAGTGGTCTACAAACCCATGACAAGTAGCTTACAAACTACGACAAGTGGCTTATAAACGCACGAACATCCTGATTTTGTACAAGTTCTCGAGTCCTGTCATGATGAGATATTCTGTAGGAAGAAGATTGCAAAACTACTTCAAAATGATTTTCAAAACTACTTCCGAATGTTTTTCAAAATTGTTTTTCAAAATGTTTTAGCCTTAAAAATTATCTTTTCAAATGATTTTCAAAAGGATGTTTTAGCCTTAAATATTCTTGTTTTTAAACTTCGGTTGTTTTAAACTATCTTTTAATTATAATATATTTATACTTAGATTTAAATATAAAATTATAGTAAAACTTTATATATATTATCTTTATATTCATCTATGAATTTTATCTATAGTCAAGTATATTTATAAAGTTTAAAATAGTTTTAATATAAGATAAAGGTTATTTTCAAAGAAAAACAAAACATCAAAATTTCCTTTGGGATGTCGACATGCCCTTGTACCCCATGTCGACATAGTGTCAGTTAGATTCAAAAATTTGAATTTCAAAAGAAGTGTCTATTCACCATAACCTTTCACGAATGGACATGATTGTTGTTCTTCTATAAATAGGGGTTGGTTTCAACCAATTTTAGATCAGTTTTTTTCTGGTTTTTCACTTCTCTTCTTCTTCCACATTTTCTTAATCAAAATCCTATCCTTACTCTGCCGAAATCAACATTGAATCTAACTAGATAATCTCTAGTTTGATTCTCTATCACTATCTCAACAAGATCTAAGTGCTATTCAGAGTTATAGGCTTCTTTGTAATCTATCTAGCGAGAAAAGGTGTGATTGTAGCCTTGGAAATCAATCAAGTGAGAAAAGGTGTGATTGTAGCCTTGGAAATCAATTGGGTGAACTTGTTGCCCCGGAAATCAAGTATCTCTACCCAGAGGATTGTGATTTTGGAGGGTGTACCTCGTAGCCTTGAAATCGAGGGTTGTAATTGTTGAATTGCTTTTGAAAGGAAATCCGTACTTAGTTGTGCGGGACTGGATGTAGGGTAACCCCGAACCAGTATAAAATCCGATGTGTTCTTCCCTTTAATGCATTTACTTTATTTCTGCATCTGTGATTATATCTGTGTCTGAATATTGCACACATTTGTGTTCAATTTAACATAAACTGAAAAGGATTTAGTAATTTCTTAAAAACACTATTCACCCCCCTCTAGTGTTATTCCTAGCCTTAAGATCCGTAATCCGCATTCCTCACATCGACCGTTTCCTAAAACAACTTCAGTCCCAAAAGCGTAGGCTAGATTATGAACATCAAATGGGTGTGATTGACCACCCATCGGCTTACTCTGATCCTCAATGTGCGGATAAGAGTATATACAAAATGAATGATTGTGATTCGTCCATTCATTCTCCAATTTTGTCTTGAGCTCGACAGGAGGAGTATGAACCCATCATAGATAGGACCTGACCGTCCACGAACTAACTCCGCCAACCCTAGACTAGGGATAGGAGTATAATTACTTAACCGTTGAACATGACAACATAACACCGTGACTCGTACCTAGTGTTTGATTTGGCCATGACCAAAAGGAGGCCTTGAGATGGATTCGTCGGATTGATGCCTGAAGTAACGTGTGATCGAAAGACATTGTAACTCAAATGACGAGCGATGAATTACAAGTACATTGAATGGAAAACGTAATGGTTTGAACACTTAAACAAGTTTCGAATGTTTGTACCAAAATTAGGCACAACACTCTTCGGATGTGTTTGAAGAGATAAAATGAAGAAAATAAATGTAAAATGAGGTAGATCTAACAAACACACCAACCAACAAACAAGAAAATGCACGGAAACACATGAATTTAGAGTGGTTCGGCGTATGGCCTACGTCCACTACGAAATGGCTGACTTTTATTGATTTTTGTTTGCCGGTTACAATGAGTTACAACAGTATAATCCAAGTACAACAGTAATTTCGGCAGAGTCTGGACGTAGAAGAGCCAAAAGTCCCTTTTCTGTAGGCCTAGGGTCACTATTTATAGGCGTAGGCAGCAAATATCTTGCCCAAATCTCGGAAAACTTCTTTTCTCATGTGAGTGGGCCCACGGGAGCGAGTTCAGGTGATTTCGGCTCGATCTGGGAGTGATACAAATTGAGTTCGTATCGATCCATAAATGGTCCTTTGAGGCTGAAATTTGTCAGGTACATTCTTGAGGTTGTAGGCAAGCTCCTGTGAAAATTTGGTGGCATTTGGACTTGTAGAACTCAAGCTATGATCAATGCAAGTTTGGATTTGTTGAAGGCTGCCGAGTTCGCATCGCTTCCAGGCATGTGCCAACCAATGATGTGGCGTTATCTCCTAGGATCGATCCACTTTTCATGCCGAATGACCGAGTCTTCCCTTGGACGTGCCTCGTTCGTATCACTCTAGTTTAAAATTGTTCGTATCGATCCTATATCGCCCACTTCGCATCGTTCGTTTGCGTTGAAATCGCATCGATAGCTCAGACTCCCATTCGTATCGATATTTTGCATCCTACTTCGTATCGACTCCAGAAGCTACCTCGTATTGATAGCTTAGTAGCCGCTTCGTATCGATTGGAGGTGCTGGTTTCGTATCGATAGTGGGTATTTACTGGCTTCTACTCCTCGTATCGATGGAGGAAGATCGATACGGAGTTGATGAGAAGGGATCGATGCGAAATAGACATCTGTTAATGAAATGATCGATACGAAGCGTGTATGGGTAGGACCGATGCGAAATGATGTCTTCTGATATATACGAACAAGGTCAATTTTGATGGATACAAAGGAGGCTGCCTTCGGATGGATACGAAGTAAGGATGTTTGATGGAGCGACATCTGATGGATACGAATGAGAATTGATACGAAGGAGTTGATTTCCTTGGCTTACATTGATCATATCTTGAGCATACGAACTCCGATTGACTTGAAATTTGGAACGTTGGCTTTCATAGCTTTGATTGTCGTGTCATGTTAGTTGTGGCTCAATCCGGACTCGGACAAAATTCATCAGTATCCATAGTAGACCTGTGCATAATCGATCTTCGGGATGGGCCGTCCTCGGTTTCCAATCAATTCCTTGGTGTCACGGCCTTGCCAAAAGGCAGGATAACATTTGCCCCCCAAATTACGTCTTGTGAGGACATGATGTGATTTGAAAAGCTGCAATCTTCATTCTGAAAAGTTCTATCCGTCTTATTGAGTTGTCTCTTTTGTCAAGTGATGCGACCTTTTGATCGACTCTTTGCAATATAAATACTGGATTGCTGACTACCGATGACTGTATAGTGTACTGCTGTAACTGAGTGTTGAGTGCCGGGAGCCTGTTGTTCACTGTTGTGACTGTCATCAGGTGAGCATCGAACTCCTATGAATTTTGAAAAATGAATGTTAGTCTGTCATACATGCAGGTATGTTAACCTGACCTCCGTTAACGTTTGCACGTCCACGAGTCGTTGTCAAGTTTTTTTTAGAATCGAGTTTCGCATCGATCCTCTCCTGGATCGATGTGAAATTTGAGTTGTAACCAAATTTGATGATTATTTTTAGTCCTTCCTTCGTATCGATCCTCTCCTGAATCGATTCGGAAGTTAGGATGTATGCTTCGTATCGATGGCTGTCAATACGAAGTAGTTGGTTTTTTGAGATGATTCGTATCGATGAATCATTGATGGATACGAACAGCTGTGCTATGGGTCCGAATAGTTCAAACAATCTTTTGTTGCATTATTCGTATCGATTGGTTGCTGATGGGTACGAACAATCGTGTTCTGGGTCGACCTGAGTTGATGGTTATGAACGATTATATCTATAATCGATGTAGGTTGATGGATACGAAAAATGCCTCGTATCGATGATATGGGAGACTACTCTTCACTGGTTAACATAACTGGGAGACGAATCGTTTCCTTCTACCTTTCGTGCCCAAATAAATATGTTTGGTACTTAGAAATTTTCTCACTTGCTCTCGCTTTTTTTCCGCTTTCGTATCGATTGAATACCGAGAAATAGAAATTACTCTTGCTTTCGAATCGAACCAAACATAAATCCTTTGAACTAATTGCTGAAATTAGGTTAATAATCGACCAAATTCAATCTTAAAATGATGAGACTCGAATTCTCGTGCCATCCCACTTACATTCGTGGCCGTATCTAGTGAAGAGGAGGTCGGAGCGAGGTCAGAGTAATCCCTGTGTTGATTGGGGAAGATGAAGCATGGAGGGTTATGAAGGAATTGGTGGAAGGTTGTACGGCCTTAATTTTGTATCGATGAAGGGATAGAGAAACTTGATTTCGCATCGAACCTTAATCGGGAACTTCGTATCGGTCACCTGCCTTGGATTTCATATCGATTGTTGATTCTTGGATTTTGTATTGATCACTTCGAATTGATATGGATACGAAGCTAACGTGTGATGGATACAAACTCCGTTGTAACCCGATCGGTGCGAAGTCAATGTGACCTGATCGATACGAAGTCAGTGGATTTCAATCGATACGAAGTTAAGGCTTTCTAGATCGATACGAAGTGAATGTTTTTTATCGGTACGAAGTGATGGTTCCTTGATCGGTACGAAGTTAGGGCCTTTGCGAGGAATGATCCAAGTTTGGACTTCGACGGATACGAAACTTCATGCATACTTGAACATTTGACTCCGACGAGCTTCCGCCTTACATAATTTGACATAGCTATTTAACTGCATATTTGAATGTCTTTCGAAGCTTGTCGATGGAACTGTAACTTGACAAAATTTGACGAACTTTAACTTTCCGAAGTCAGGATGGCACGGTTGTGACGATCAGCGATGACGGTCATTCCGATTGATTTCAAAGTCTCGTCGTTCTAACACTTTCTATATCTTGTAGTCTTTTAAGTAATATATAGCATTGCATTGCACAATACACTCATGCATTTCACACCGGGGAACCTGGAATTATTGTCATATAATGATGGTTTTTAATGAGTTGACTAATAATGGAACCCGAGAGTTCACAGCTACAGGAGGTTCAAAGTTCGCCTCCTTTGATAATAGAGATGCCGGCCTTTGCGGCCGAAGTCATAAGTCTAGCTTCAGACGAGTTACCAGGAGCAACTTTCATTGGGAGCCCATAAGATTCCGTTCCATCCAATGTCACCAAAGATATGTTGACGAGATATTTGCTGCCTACGCCTATAAATAGTGACCCTAGGCCTACAGAAAAGGTACTTTTGACTCTTCTACGTCCAGACTCTGCCAAAATTATTGTTGTACTTGGATTATACTGTTTTAACTCATTGTAACCAGCAAACAAAAATCAATAAAAGTCAGTGATTTCATAGTGGATGTAGGCCATACGCCGAACCACTCTAAATTCGTGTGTTTCCGTGCATTTTCTTATTTGTTTGTTGGTGTGTTTGTTAGATCTACCTCGTTTTACATTTATTTTCTTTATTTTATCTCTTCAAACACATCTGAAGAGTGTTGTGTCTAATTTTGGTACAAACACTTTGGTGCTTTCATTGAGAAAACTCAGCTTTTCTCCTGCTCATTGGAACTACTATCAATATTGGATTACGACAATCTAAGGAGAAGATCCAGATTTCAACCCTATAAGTTCTTCCGTCCTATTCAGATTTGTATCAATTCTAGGAGAGAGCTTCGCTATCCACCATGGTCAACACTAGGACTACTTCAACAGCTGCAGATCCAGAAGGATGGGATAGACAGAACCCCGCATAACTTCCTCCTGCCGACCAGAATGTTGCTGGACCTTCAGATCCGCAACGCCCTGTCACCGGGGAAGAGTTCCAACTGCTAATGCAAGAGCTGACTCAAAGCCGCCAGCAGCTTACTCAACAGCTCCGTGCCAACGCGGAGTTGACCAATCGACTGAACCATGAAAGACGAAGGAGATCCAGAAGGGATCAGGCTTCCTATTCATTCACTGAGAGTTCAGCCTCTTCTGACTACAATCGCAGATCCACTCGCCCAGGGCTGGATGGAAGCTATACGCAGGCTACCGGACATCAGCGTACTTTAACTATTGGGCAACCGAGGGATGGCCCGTCAACCAGCCATCAGACCGGACCCTCCTCCCGAGGAGGTACTGTTCCTTACCATATTACCGACAACAGCACTACCACCGCTGCTACTGAGTTGGGAGCTGATGCCCGGAACCAAATAGATCCGAACCGTCGCCAACATGAGTATACTCCTAAGCCTTATGTTCTTGAAGACCTAGAGCCAAGGAGGCGAGATACGGACCGTCGACTGTGACCGACCCATCCTCGTATTGTGGAACCCGACCACACCTTGGCTCAACATGCGCAAAATGTCCAGATGCTGGACATCCCGATAATGATTCGTCAGATGATTCGTGAAAGTCAGGGCCTCACCATTGACGACTGGGGAATCTCCCGGAGTCATACCCCTTTCACCGATGATATCCTTTACGCTGAACCGCCTCGGCGATTCAGAATGCCAACTCTACCTGTTTATGAAGGGAGTTCTGATCCCAACCAGCACATTCTAAAGTATGAATGGTTAATGAATGCCGCACGAGCTGATGATGCGGTCAAATGCCGAAGTTTCCCGATCTCCCTAGGGGGCATAACGACTATGTGGTTTACTCGTCTACCACCCCGATCCATCTTATGTTTTGACCAGTTGGCAACGAAATTTGTTGAACAGTTCTGCATGCATGTCACAAGGCTGAAAGATGTTAATACCTTGTCTAGTGTTACTCAAGCTCCCGGAGAAACACTCAGACGTTATCTGGAAAGGTTTTAGGCTGCATGCGCTGAGATTAGTAATCCCAATGAAAACTCAATTCTGATGGCACTGACTAAAGGGATCGATCCCGATTCCGAATTTGGCAACTAGTTGGCCGGAAAACCCCCTACGTCATTGGACCGTTTCTATTCCAAGGCAGCTCAGTTCTTGAGACGAGAGGATGCGAAATAGTTTAGGAAAAAGGATGATGTAGGGCCCAATGTGGAAGGAATCTAGAGCAGTGTCGTTGTAAAACAAATCGGGGAGAGTTCTGGAAAGGTGCAGTTAAACATACAGAATAAACAAAATCAGTATAAAGGCGATGAAAATCAAAACAGGAAACGGGATCAGAATCGCGGGACAAGACGTAGAGCTCCTATGTTTCACACTTATACTCCTTTGAATACATCTCTGGAGAATGTGTACTTTCAGACTTGCAATACCATTCAATATAAGAAACCTGCTCCAAAGCGATCGTCAGAAAAACAGATTCAAACGGGGAAGTATTGTAGATTTCACGATAGTTATGTCCACAACACGAATGAGTGTCGTCATTTACAGGATATAATTGAGAAGTTAATCCGAAAAAGAAAGTTGGAGCAGTTTATTCGAGCGCCGCAGTCCGGAGGTGCGGGCCCATCGAATCAGAACCAGATACCAAGTTAGGTTAGACTGGAGGAACCCGCTCATACCGGCGGGGGGTTGGTGATTAATACTGTCAGTGGTGGTCCTCATCCAACAGATCAGAGCTAGAGGGAAATGGAGTCGTATGCCGGCGCCATTAGACATACGAGCTTCGAATGTTGTAGTAATTTGGAAGACGGGGCTCCAGCTAAACAACAGAAAACGATGACATCGTATTTCGAAACAGGGATGCCGATAGAGTCGAAGCCCCAACCATTGATCCACTTGTCATTTCAGCTCAAATAGGTCCTGCTTGGATGAAGAGGATCTTAGTGGAAGTTCAGTGAACATATTGTTTAAGCGAGCTTATGATCAGATGAAGATGGAAGCAAAAGATTTGAAGCCTTATCAGTCTCCTATTCATGGCTTCAATGGAAGTGCGACTATACCCACTGGGATGGTGGAGCTACCAATGGAATTAGGAGTTGGAGAACGCCGGAGAGTTCGAATATTACAGTTTGTTGTATTGGATATAGACTCGCCATACAATGCTTTCTTGGGCCGACCGACCCTAGCTGAGTTCAGGGCTGCCATTGCCCTTGGTGTCTGACTTTAAAATTCCCTACCGACAATGGAGTTGGAGTTGTTCAGGGAGACCAGGCTGTTGGACGAGCCTGTTATGTTGCTGAGCTGTGGGAGGCGCAGCGAAAAGAAAAAGGAAAGGGCGTAGAGGAATCTCTCTGCGTCCGCTTTGCTGAGAATTGACAGTTAACGCCTGGGCTAAGGCCCGGGCACCCCAACCAATTCCTAAGGCATCATAACCCAAGAGATACCGAAAGTAAAGACGAAAGTAAAGGCAGTCAAGCTTCCCCAGCCGAGCTGACGATCGATGTTCCGATCAATGATAATGACGACTCTAAAATGATAAAGATTGGATCTTAGCTAAGCCAATAGATGCTAGAGGAATTGGTTGAATTTTTCCGGGCAAACCTCGACGTGCTTGCCTGGATGCACTCTAACATGTGTGGGATCTCGCCGGACATCGTGAGCCACACATTGAATATTGACTCGCGGCATGTCCCGGTCAAGCAAAAAAGGCGTGGTATGGATCCAGAGAGGTCTGCCGCCCTTAAGGAAGAGGTAGATAAACTCAAGTCAAACGGGTTTATCCGAGATGCATTATATCCAGAATGGGTGTCCAATCATGTACTTGTCAGAAAACCTAATGGGAAATGGAGAACATGCATTGATTACTCGGACTTGAATAAATCTTGCCTTAAAGACAGCTTTCCACTTCCCCAAATCGATCAGCTCGTAGATTCAACGGCTGGATACGAACTCTTATCCTTTATGGATGCGTATTCTGGCTACAACCAGATACCCATGTACTTGCCTGATCAGGAGCATACCAGCTTCGTCGCTGATCTAGGACTTTACTGCTACAAAGTCATGCCATTTAGACTCAAGAACGCTGGGGCTACTTACCAGTGGCTAGTTAATCGAATGTTCGCCAACCGGATCGGAAAAACCATGGAAGTATATGTGGACGGCATGCTTGTGTAGTCGCGATTCTCCACTGATCGTATCAAAGACCTGGAATCGATGTTCAACATCCTCCGAGAGTACAGAATGAAACTCAACCCGTTGAAATGTCACTTTGGGGTCGCTTCTGGAAAGTTCCTTGGATTTATCGTCAATGCTCGAGGAATTGAAGCCAATCCCGAGAAGATCTGGGCAATCAAAAATCTTGAGACTCCAAGAACTATAAAGCAAGTCCAGAGCCTCAACGGGAAAGTAGCAGCACTGAGCAGGTTCATTTCTAAATCCACTGACAAATGCATTCCCTTCTTTGATCTGATCAGAAAAGGAAAATGGAATTTCGAATGGACTACAGAATGTGAGGGCGCATTCTGAGCGCTGGTTCAACACCTGTCCACACCGCCCATTCTGCCAAAGCCTATCGATCATGAGAGATTGTACATTTACTTGGCAGTGTTAGAAAACACAATTAGTGCAGCCTTAATTCGGGAGGAGGACTGGGTAGAACGGCCGGTATATTACATTAGCAAACGACTGACCGGAGTAGAGAGAAATTATCCGAAGCTGAAAATTTTGGCTTATTGTCTTGTCATTGCCTCGAGGAAGCTCCGCCCGTATTTTCAGGCTCATGCTATCACTGTATACACCGACCGGTCGTTACGACAGGTCCTTACGCGGCCTGAGACGTCTGGTAGGTTGCTCAAGTGGAATATCGAGCTGAGTCAGTTCGACATCACCTACACACCGAGGCGAGCCATTCAAGGACAAGTCCTAGCAGATTTCATCGCTGAATTCACTATCCCGGAGGATTTTCCCGAAACCAGTGAATCTCCTAAATATGTCTGGAAGCTACATACTGATGGTGCATCGAATGACCGCTGCTCAGGCGCTGGGGTTGTACTCGAGACTCCTGAGGGCCGATCTATTTTCTATGCTTTAAAATTTGATTTTCGTGCGACTAACAACGAGGCAGAATACGAAGCCCTGCTCGCCGGACTCAGGCTTGCCAGAGATTTAAGAATTATTGCTGTGGAGATTTACTGTGATTCGCAATTGGTCGTGTGCCAAGTTCGATGGGAGTATCAGGCCAGAGACCGAAGGCTAGCTGCTTATCTTGCTCGGGTTCAGGAAATTTTGAATCAATTCGATTATTATGCCATCTATTGCATACCCCGAGAACGCAATCAGAAAGCCGATTCCTTGGCAAAGTTAGCCAGTACCGGTGAGGCACAGCAGATGGGACTCATTCCCATAGAAACATTATCTTCCCCAAGCATTAATCATGTGGAAACAGATTGGGTATTTGAAGTCATTCCCGATAAGGAGTCATGGATGACTCCATTCAGAAACTATCTCGAGTACAGAACCCTGTCGGAGCACAGGAGTGAAAAAAGACAAGTTCTTCGAAAGGCTTCGCGGTTCACTATTCAGAATGGAGTCATGTATAGAAGAGGATACTCTGTTCCTTTACTTCGGTGTATCGCCCACGATGAAATCAAACGAGTATTGCATGACGTACACGAAGGAGAATGTGGTGATCACATCGGGAGGCAAGCTCTTGCCAAGAAAGTGCTCTGATATGGATACTATTGGCCGACTGTAAATTGCGACGCATCAGATTATGCCAAGAAATGTGACAGATGTCAGAAGCATGCTCGGATTCCGAGAGCCCCGCCTACCGAAATAACTCAAATGGTCAGTCCCTGGCCATTCGCAATATGGGGCATCGATATTATTGGTTCTCTACCTCTAGCTAAAGGTGGTGCGAAGTACGCCATCGTTGCAGTTGATTACTTCACCAAATGGGCAGAAGCTGAGCCCCTTGCTACTATCACAACGAAGAAAGTGATCAACTTTGTTGTACGCAACGTTATCTGTCGATTTGGCCTCCCACATACCATCATCACTGACAACGGAGCACAATTCGACAGTGTTGAATTTAAGAATTTCTATCAGCGGTTCCACATCCAGAAGAAGTTCTCTACAGTTGCACACCCTCAAGCAAATGGGCAGGTTGAAGCTATTAATAAAGTTATAAAGTCCATTCTGAAGAAACGACTGGAAAAGGCGAGGGGCAAATGGGTCGATGAACTTCCTATGGCTCTATGGGCTTATCGAACAACCCACAAGTCCACGACTGGCCACACTCCATTTTCTCTTTCCTACGGTTCAGAAGCCATTATTCCAGTCGAGATGGAAGTACCTTCTCATCGTGTGACATATTATGATCCGAAGTCGAATGCTATATTTCTTGCCGAACCTCTGGACTTATTGGATGAGAAGCGAGAAGAGGCTGATCTGAGGGCAACTGCATACCAAATCGAGTCGCCCGATTGTACAATGCCAAGGTTCGAACCCGAACCTTTGAACTCGGCGATCTCATCCTTAAGAGAATTTACCCGGTTCCTTCGCATATGAAACCAACGTGGGAAGGGCCGTATGTCTTTGGACGAAGACTTGGAGATGGCACATTTAAATTATCGACCGTTGATGGTCTCACTTTACCGAGAGCTTGGAACAACGAGAGTCTTCGTCGCTACTACACATATCAGGCTTTATTTATTCATTCAGTCTGCTTTTCATTTGCAATTTGTTTATGCATTTCGAAATTTGAATTTGTAATAAGTCAACTGACCTTGCCGTATTTTCTTATTTCAGCAATAAAATGCAATCTCTTCGAGCCAGAGCAGTGATTTCTAAATGCGTCATACGACCATCACAATGCACGAGGAGCTAAGTCCCATCCTACGGTGGAACTTATTCAAATGTGACTATGATATGACCAGTCACTCGCTAAGTGAAACCTGAGCTCATGGGCAATCAATCACACTGAAACCAAAAAAGGATTGATACACGACAATCCTCTAACTAACTCCAGATTCCCAGAGTGCGAACTGGAGTATAAACTTTTAAATGCGGGCTTGAAGAGAGTGGATCCGTCTACCTAATGACTTTGCCCGTACCTAAACCTGGTTCGAGGAGGATGGATCCGTCCACCTAACGACCTCGCTGGTTAACTCAGGGTAGATGTGATTCGACCATCCACGATTCTGATACATCTATCGCTCTCGGGGTGCGAACAAAATTATGAAATTCACAACAGATGTGATTGACCGTCTGTTAACTAACTCCAGATTCCCAGAGTGCGAACTGGAGTATAAACATCAACTAACTCTAAGTCCCCAGAGTGTGGACTGGAGTATAACCATCAACTAACTCTAAGTCCCCAGAGTGTGGACTGGAGTATAAACATTAACTAACTCTAAATCCCCAAAGTGTGAATGGGAGTATAAACACAAACCGGGTGCGAAACGACCACCTGTAGGACAACTCCGAGTCCCCGGAGTGCGGACCAGAGTATAAGCGCAAAACAGGTGTGACTGGTCGCCCATAAAGTAACTTAAGTCCCCGGAGCGCGGACATATCCCTAAATCTTGAGCTGGCGTAACCGACCGCCGACGAACAAGTGCAATTCCCAGAGCGTGGATGCAATCACCAATGGATGAGAAGGTGTGATTCAACCACCCGAACTCGTCTTGTCTCAGCCTCGATTCAACAAAGTTAAGCTCAATGTATTGAGGGCGAAATGCAACTGCCGACCAATCTTTTATTCTTGTCCTCGGGACTGGGGGTAGAACTTAAGTACCACCTACTTATCGAGACGGTGCAGTATTGAAATTTGACCTAACGTTCGATCATGACCCAAATTCGTGGCTTTAGGACTTAATGACTAAATTCAGGTCCAGTTCAAAGACTAAATCTTCACAAGTACATCGAATGGAAGTTCGAACGCTGAAATACTTAATCAAACAAATACAAACTGTGCTGAAGACAAAATGGAATTTTATTTTAACTATTCTTTAGAAAAGAAGGATAAGCACAAAAATCTTTCCAAGAATTCCTACTAGTGGGGTCCGAATCCGCATCTATACACGGCCTACAGGAAACAAAAAAATCCCTATCTGTCTACCGAAAATGAGGCAAAAAGACATGTCTATTCTCTCACTTTCTTCTTCTTCCTCCCCGGGGTTGACCCACTGGAGCTACCACTTGGATGCCTCTTCGAGCCTTTGTCTTTTGGTGGTTGGTCTCCGGCCGGGGGAATTATGGTAACCTCTTCCTCCGAACTCACATGAATTGGAATACTTTCTGAGGGCGGAGTTAAAGGAGCAGGATTGACGTTGAAAGACAAAGGAGGCACATCGGTGTCGACAATGGTACCACCGGGAGAAATCATTCGCAGAGGGACTGGATCAGGGCCCTGCATCCCATCTCCAATACTGCTAGCCTACGCGGCCGCTTCCATCTCAGCATTGATCTCAGCTATTATTTCTTCTTCATGAAGTGTTTGGGCGTCTGCGGGGATGCTGGCAGTTGGACCTGAGGAGCTGACCACGGGTGCACCTTCGCCCATGACGAATGGCAAGTCAGAAAAAGGGTCGCTGTGATGACCAAGAAGCTCCTCCATCATCTGTTCATCAAAAGTAAAAGTGCTCCCCTGCGCTCCACCAGTTGGTGCAGTGGTCGTTGTGGTGGTCGCTTCTGTTATAAGGGCCTCCTACACGTGATGCGGCTCTTGAGTTGCAGGGGGCACGGCTGATGTAGCTCCTATCACTGAATAGAGACAAGGAAAAAGTTGTTAGTGATTGCTTCAAGCAACACTCCTGACTTTGAATAAGCACAAGAAGTGTTAAGAATACCTTCCTCATATTGGATCGCGAATGACGGAGCAGCTTCAGAAACATGCTCGCGAGCTGGAGACGAATGTGGTTAATCGGGATTGTATGCGGGCACATATTGAGAATCAACCGCAGGAGCAGATTCGGGCTGGGTTGGCATAGGAATTTCAGGGCCCGCATCATGGTGCTCAACGCCAGAACCCTCTCCAGCTTCCGAATGCTGAGTACTGAGCTTCTCCTTCTCAAATATGAAAGTGATGTCGTGGAGAACTTTTCTTTCTTCCTTACTCAGCATCCGATTCTCCAATTCAAATTCATCAATAGATTCAACTTGATGCTCTGCCTTTTCATCTTCCACCAAGCGGTTCCAAGCATTGTATAAGTATGATGGATAGTTTTCGAGCCTGGTCAGATTTCGATGCTTCAAGATGTTGGCGTTATATGTGATAAAAAAAAGAAAAATGTCAGTCTCCAACCTGGTCTCCACCGCTTTCACTTCATTCTCAACCATGGCATCGGCTTCCTGAACTTTAAGCGTTGTCGCATCCCTTTCATCCCTAAGCACCACAGCCTATTTACATGCTTCCTGGGCGGCCTTCTTTGCATCGTCTTTTTCTTTGACGATTTTAGCAAATTTGGCTTTAAGCTCTTCAAGCTCTTTAACCGCCCCGTCTCTTTCGACCATAACTATGGTGGTCCGATGTCCCATCTCCTCAACCAGGGCTAAGTGTGTCTGCCTCATCTCTTCCATCCACCGAGTTGCCTCATCAGCCTTTTTATTGGCCTTTGTCTCTGAAGTTCTCGCAGACTCATTCTCATCGTTAAGCACCTGGATTATGCAGTCCTTCTGAGTGAGATCGGTCCCTAATTTTTCAATTGTCTTCGCTCGCTTAAAGGCTACCGCGGATACTTTGTCCGCGGTTTTCATCCATTCTCGGTATTGGCTATAGACATCTTGAATGTAATCATGCATTGTTTGTTCCGCCTCAACAAGAATTTTCTTTAAGTGCGGGGGAAAGACGAAGCCGTCAAAACAGATGTTTGGAAAGTCCTTTTTCAGCTTAGCAATTCTGATCGCTCCTTCCCCAGTGGGGTCTGTGATAGCTTGTTCAATAACAACAAGAGTTTCTGTTTCAGACCTTCGACGCTGTTGATCAGGTCTTGGTATTTGAGAAGGTGGTGGTTGACGCGAGGATTCATGGATTTGTTTGCCGAAACCCGAAGGTTGTGTTGGACCTCTGAGTGGCGGAGAGCATGACCGAGAGTGGCGCCTGTACTCCCTATCTCTATCCCTTTCATAGCGATCCCTCTCCTGGTTAGAGTAGCCGTGATCGCGGTCTCTATCAGCCTCACGTCCGCGAGACTCGTGATATGAACTAGACGAATAGCGTGTAGAACGGAGGCTGCCAAGCATAGATCCTCGCTTTAACATTGTGCCTGTAAAATGAAAAGAGAAGCAGAGTTATTAATCTCTAGAAATGAATAGCTTATGATTGGAAACTGTGATATCCCGGAACTTCAAGCAATTTAAAATGTGAAAATTCCTTTATAAATTATTTTAAAATTGGTAAATTTGTTGTTTTCAAACAAGAATAATAATATGATGTTTTTAAAAATGAATATAAATAGATTTTTAATAGAATTATTGTTTGCAAATTTAATTTATGTGTGTTTAAATAAATATATGTTGAGTTGATTTTAAATTGGATTTTTAAATTGCATTTGAATTTGGATTTAAACTTGAATTTAAAGGATATATATATCTTTAAAATATTTTAGATATAAAATATATGGATAAGGTTTTTATTTAAAATAAGATTTTGTTTTATATAAATTTGGGAAGTATTTATTTAATAGTAATAAATATAAAAGTTTTATGTTTACACTTAAAAATGAATTAAATATTATATATGATTTTATTAGAATATAAATGGGTTTTTATTTTATTTTCTTTTAAAGGTTTCATTTATGTATAATATAGGAAAGCATTTACTAATTAAGAAATGTATTAATTAATTTGGAAAATTCATTATAAAGGCTTTTTAATAATTTTAAAACAAATGAAAATAAATAAATGACAAGTGTTGAATTTTTAAGCATGTTAAATACATGTGTTAACAAGATAAATAAGGTTAAAGACAAGTGTCATAGTTTATTTCTATTTTCTTTAATTTTAAAACAAATCTATATAAATCTATATCCTTCTCTCCTTCCATTTTCTTTGTTCATTTTTCACGTTTTCAAAAATAAAACCAAAAACTGGAAATTTATCAAACCAGAGAATCTTCACAAACCAAACTGAAATCTTCTCAAACCAAAACCCTGTAATTCATTTATAAAACCAGAATCAAAACCTGAAAACATCTCCTCTAACAATTCAACTCTGTAATCAATTATCCTCAAACCTGAAGTGAAGCAAATTCAATCCAGTTCAACTCAACAAAGAAGTTCAAAACAGATTAGATTCAAGAACAGTTCAAAAATCAAGCTTCAGTCCAGATTCTTGTCAAAACAAAGTAGATTCAACTCAAATTATAACAGCAAGCAATCTCCAGTTTTCAAAGTAAAAGGTCAACTAAGTTTCCAGTTTTAAATCAAAGAAACAGGCTTCTCTGTTCAAAACAGGTGAGTAAACTACACCTTTTAAAGATTAATCTGTTTTAATCTGTTATTGTATGTGATAACTGATTAAAGAAGAATTGAAGAAATGTTTGCATGTATGTAATTATGATATATCTGTGTGAATGCCTGTATATTGATGAACATTCCTCTGTTTGTTTTCACAGGCTAAAGAAATAAGTTTTAAAAATCAATTTCTTTCTTTCCAATCCTTTTCTGGTTACGATCTCTAAATGAAAAATGATAGTAACAATGTGATATCAATTTAAAAAAATAAATTCAATTATGTTGTTGAATACTTATTTATAAAATGATAAATCATAGTAGGAAATCAAAATAAATCAAAAATCAATACTTGCAAACTTTTGTTTTGAATTGATAAACTGATTCGAGTTGTAAAATGAGGAATTTTAATGTTAAGATTAAGATTTTTAGATTTAAAAATAGTGTGGATTCTCGAGTTGATCAGGAAACTGTTTTTCGTCAATTCCTGATGATCAATGTGGAGTGGAGGCTCAGGGTTGATGTCGGAGGTAGGATGAAGAATGGGAAGTGGATGAAAAATAGTGCGAAGTCTTTTTGATGATCGGAGCGATCAGGCGATGTCATTTTAGGGTTTTAAACCTAGTTCTGCTCGTCATAGTTTCAAGAGATAGATCATCGTCATCGTGGAACCGGAATCGATCGGACCTTGGGGGATTGTTTCGTCGTCGTATGGTGAAGCTGTGGACGAGGTGGCGAGGCTTCAGAGGGCCTTGGTCGGCGAGGCGATTCGAATTTTGTGATCGATGTTTGGTTCTAGTTGGTGCTGTCGTGCTCGATTTTGAGCCACGGCGAGTTTGAGTATATTGGTTGATCGGGGTTGTCGATGAGTTCATTTGCGACTTGGCGATAGTCTTGGCAATGGTCGGAGCGACGGCGATCTCCTATGCATGTGCACGAGTGCAGTTGGACATCTGGATTGATGTTTGATTTGGGGAAGACGAAGACTTCTCGGGTCTGGCTCGTGGAAATCGTGGTTTGACTCGAAGCAGTTGAGTGGGGTGATTGTCTCGGGGTAGGCTCGGGTTTAATAAGAGTTTGACTCGGGGTAGGCTTGGATTATTCTGGTTTTAAGTAAAAGCAAAAATTTTGTAAAAGAAAATCAAGTTTACAATTTAAAAGCAAGTTCTTTTCAAATTAAATGTCAATCAAGTTTCAGGAATATTTAAATTGAATATATTTTCAAATCTAAAATGTTTAAGGTTGTTGATTTCAAAAGTAATTAATAAGAGTAATTAAAGGTTAATTACTATTTGTAATTAAGAATAATTACTTAATGGAGTAATTAATGGGTAGTTAATGAAGTAAGAGATGAATCATTAACTAGAGATTTAAGGGATTAATTGATTAATTAATGTAATTAATTTTAAGTTAATTAATTTGTCTAATTAATTAAAGATAATCACTTATTAATTAATTAAGTAGAATTACTTAGAGAAGTAATTAATATAAAAAAAAATTTACTGAAGTAATTAAGTAAAAAGGGAAATCATTTATGGAAGTAATTAAATGGAAGTGATTAAGGATTAATCACTTAGTATAATTAATTAAAGGATTAATTAATATAATTAATTAAAGGGTTAAGGTAAATTAATAATGTGATTAATTACTTGTTAAGGTAATTAATTAAAAGAGTAATTAATTAATGAAGTAATCTGAAGATCATTTATTAATTAATGAAAGTAATTTAAGTTAATTATTGAGAATGGTTGAGGATAATTAATCTATAATTAAGGTTTAATTAGTTAATGTAAAAAAAAAAGTAAAGTAAATAATCAAGAATGATTAATAAAAAGGGATAATTAAAGGATAATTACTTATTGTAGTTAAGGGATAATTAATCAAGGAAGATTAATTAAGATAGATAATTAAGAAATGATTAATTAATTTGTAATTAATTAATGTTAAGTAAGATGGATTAAGGTAATCCAAGTGATAAATGGTTAGTAATTAATTTAATTTGAGATTAATTAAATTAAGTAAGAATGAATCAACTTGTTATGGATGAATTGAATGATATTGTATGCTTAGATTAGTTGATATCCCTGATATGTGATTTGTGATGTTATGCGAAATAATATGTTTGATTTGAACTGTGATAATGTGGGTTATCTATCGATGATAAATTGCTGTGTGAATGTGACACCCTGTATATAAATTAAAGTGAATCCACTTAAACAACTTGGATTTAGGATGATATTGTATTCGAAGAGACCGGAGTCGGGTATCAGAAATATCCGAAACCACTTCGATTTGAAATCTTCTATAACTCTTTAGAAATTGATATGTGATATCAATAGGCCGGTTTACGATATTATGGACCATTTAAACTAAGTTGGATACTTAGATATTGTTTTGTGGGAAATGGTGATGACTGTATAAGTTGTTTACTTATAGTAAGTACGAGTTACCCCGGGTTTTAAATAAGTTATATGGATTGGAATTTCTTATTAGATGAGTTTACTCACGCTGGTTTCCAGCCTGACCCGGGTGTTACTTTGATGTAATGCTCGGGTCAGACCGAGTATTACAGATTTTCAGGTAAGGACGTTCTGGAGCTCAGGAGTCGAGCTGGATGACAGGAACGTATGGAGTGTTTCTACTGTGTTATATTATTGTATATCTGAGACTTGATAATTGTGTATATCCAGTGTCTGTATAAATATGTAACTCTGATGTATTAAAATGTAATCGACAGATATAATATTGTTTTGTAAAACTGTTATCATTTATTATTATATTTTATCCGCTGCGAATGTGAGATGTTGTTGTTTCTGATCTTCTTCTTCTTCTGTTTCTTTCTTCTATCTCTTTTCTTTTTCTTCTAACTATCTGGAAATTTCGGGTTCGAAATTTCCGGGTCGTTACATTTGGTATCAGAGCGAGGTTAAGCGAGAACCTTGGCTCTACTGGGATTACTCGTTAAGGATAGGGTCAATGGTACCCTAGAACGAGTTGAGTGTATATATATATGAGAGCGTACTTGTTATTTTTATATATAAAGATTTTAAATGATTTTATATAAGAATATATTTTGATATATAAAATGATATTTCTTTCTAATAAATATAAAGAAATTGGTTGTTAAAATATTGGAATTAAATTAAGTGGTAATAGAAATAAAGCCAAATTAAAATTGAATGAAGATAAGTTTGAAATGAATTCAAACTAAAATTAAAATCTTGAATTTGTAGAAATGTTATCAAGAATAAAGGTAATAATGAATTGGTTTCTAGATATGATAATCTTGGTTATTATCATAAATGGTAATTGTGTTTAATAATGAATGTTGTTAATGATTTAGCAAAATGAAATGTTTAGGGAAGTAAACATTTAAGTGAGTATAACTTATAAATTGGAATTGAAGAGAATTTAAAATTGTGAAATTTTAAATCTAAATCCAGAAAACTTGAAATTGTTTTAAAGAAGTTGTTTTGAATTAAAACCAAAGGTGGTTTAAAAATTTAAAGTATAACTTGGTGTGTAAAGAAAATGTATATATGAGGAATATATATAATACCAATGATGATTTGAAATAAACACTTAGTGTTGAGTTTTAAATTGGAATGTGATGTAAAACCCAAAGTAAAGTAAGTTTTTAAACTTAAAAGGGGAAAGATTATTAATATAAGGTTTAAAATTTGAATGAGAATTCAAATTGTGAAAGTTGGCCGGATTAAGTAAATTTAACTTGAAGGAAGTTAAATAAGTTTGAATAAATAACTTGAATTGGAAATTTCAAGATGAAATTTAAATTTAACTTGGGTAGTTAAATGGTTAATTTAAATGGGAGTTATGAGTGATCTCAAAATGGGTTCGAGATCTGGAAATTGAAGTATTGAGTCAATTTAAATGGAAGTGGAAATTTAAATTGAATTAATGGGAAATTAATTGGAAATGGAGATTGGGAAATTAAACAGTTTGGCTCTGGATTATTTTCAAATTGTTTTAATACAAGTATATTTTTCCAAACTATTTACTATACAATCTTTCTTCTTAAACCCCAAACTATCTTATACTCATTTTACAATTATTTTGGAACTATTTAACTATTTTGAAACTGTCTTATAAACTAATTATTTTTTTTCAGTTACTTATATCTAATCATTATTTTAAAAAAACTATTTTGCAATTACCTAACTATTTTATAATACTTAACTATTTTACAGCTATTTTATAAACTAGTAACTATTTTTCAACTACTTATCTATTTAAAAATTTTTTTTTTTTTCAAGATATTTGTTTAAATTTAAATTGGTCAGAGTTCAAACTGTTTGTAATTAAAGTAATAACTCAATTGGAAATGGAAGCAATTGAGAATAAGTGAATGGAATTAAAGGAAATGTGAATAGAAAAGAGAATTGATTTGGCTAATAATCAATAAAGTTAAATACGTAGGATGTGCGTATATTATTCTATTCGCATAGTGATTTGATCCAGATTCGAACACAGAATTTCGAGATAATATTATCGATCCGAGTTGGGATTTTTCGCTCGATTTTCGACGGCGAACCTGGATATGGATTGTTGATTGGTTCTGGATATTCTCTATCATAGTTGTGACTATGCAAGGAGAATGACGGTTTCTGATCAAGAAATCAGATCTGAGTCCGCACTAGGAAGTCGGGTGGACGATACTAGTTCGGAAGTGAAATTGTGTGATCGATTGAGCGATCAGATTGATATAGCGTACGGATGATATGTGTACATCGTACGGGTTTGAATGAAATTGGCATTTAAAATTTGTGGATAAGAAATTTGAAGTGGTTTTTGAAATGAAAGGTATATTATGTGAAATATAATGGAATTGGATATTTCTTTGGTTGAAATTTACTTTATGGAGGTAAGTAAATGGTAAATAACTTTATAAAGAAATCAAACTTGAATATTTGATTTGGCAATAAATAAAGTTATATTTTGTAATATGATAAACTTCCCTTATTGAATCTAGCCAGAATAAAAAGGGTTTTGAAATATTTGAAGTATAAAAGAGGTTTTATACAAAGTTTGAAATGATCCAAAGATTTTCAAAGTTATATATATCTATATCTATATATATATATAAAGGATCTTATGAGAATGATTTTGGAAAAGGTTTTGGGAACCTATGGATTTTGGAAAGGGCTTTTGATTTTTGAGAAATCAATTTTGGATTTTGGAAAGCCTAGTTTGAGAATTATCGATTTTTGGTAATCAATTTTGTGTAAAGGAGATTTTGATAAATCATAAAGGGTATGATTTGAAGATACTATAAATATATAGTATAAAATGTTTTGAGAATAGCTCTGGGGAAAAAGGCGCTTCCTTGAAATGAACTTCTCAGGAGTACCACTGGGTGGTACTGCCTTGAGCCCCAAGGGGGGTTTCTAAAGTTGATCCTGTGAGGAGTCCGGACAAAACTAGTTCCTGAGGATTATTTGTGTAGCGAAAGTCGAGGGGCTGGTGCCCACAGAGGCATTTGAGTTATGCTGTGACAACAATTTAACTCAATGTCACTGCGATCTACTGCAGACCATAGCGGAAGTCATGTGTGCCGCTGAGAGCCAACTGTCTACGTTTGATTTTATATCGGTAGACTGTGACACTATGGTAACATAGCGAAAGTCGTTTGAGCCGCTGAGAGCCAACAGTCTGCGTTTGATTTTATATCGGTAGACTGCGACCTATGTGGAGGAGTTTCATTTTGACAGCGAAATCGTGTGTGCCGCTGAGAGCCAACAGTTACATGGACTTTTGCTGCGACGGCAACGTAACCCTGGAATGTAACTGCGATCTGTTGTGGGTTCCATGCTGTTATCAGTTACATGGACTTTTGCTGCGATGGCAACGTAACCCGTGATGTAACTGTGACCATGGATGGGGGTGATGATTTCCAGAGCATTCTCACCAAAGATATTTCCTCTATTTTCAAAAATGTTTCCTATATTTTTAATAAAATTATTTTCCAAATGTTTTCACTGGGTGTTGAAAACGGGTCTACCCAGTACTTATAGATTTTCAGTCCTACGTCTGATCAACGTATGACTGAATTTCTGTGAGAACAAGGATGGACTGGTTGAGACATCGAGTTATAAAAAAAAAAAAAAATTTTTTTTTTTTAAAAACTATTTTGATAATATTATATAGATTTTAAAATATTTTGAAAAAAATTTTTATACAAAAAGAGTTAAGAATTAAGATGTCTAAGGAATAATTTAACTGATAATCAACATTGTAATAAAATTCTTGCTTCGTTCCTTTTCGAGGACGAAAAGATTCTAAGGGGGAAGGAATGTGATATCCCAGAACTTCAAGCAATTTAAAATGTGAAAATTCCTTTATAAATTATTTTAAAATTGGTAAATTTGTTGTTTTCAAACAAGAATAATAATATGATGTTTTTAAAAATGAATATAAATAGATTTTTAATAGAATTATTGTTTGCAAATTTAATTTATGTGTGTTTAAATAAATATATGTTGAGTTGATTTTAAATTGGATTTTTAAATTGCATTTGAATTTGGATTTAAACTTGAATTTAAAGGATATATATATCTTTAAAATATTTTAGATATAAAATATATGGATAAGGTTTTTATTTAAAATAAGATTTTGTTTTATATAAATTTGGGAAGTATTTATTTAATAGTAATAAATATAAAAGTTTTATGTTTACACTTAAAAATGAATTAAATATTATATATGATTTTATTAGAATATAAATGGGTTTTTATTTTATTTTCTTTTAAAGGTTTCATTTATGTATAATATAGGAAAGCATTTACTAATTAAGAAATGTATTAATTAATTTGGAAAATTCATTATAAAGGCTTTTTAATAATTTTAAAACAAATGAAAATAAATAAATGACAAGTGTTGAATTTTTAAGCATGTTAAATACATGTGTTAACAAGATAAATAAGGTTAAAGACAAGTGTCATAGTTTATTTCTATTTTCTTTAATTTTAAAACAAATCTATATAAATCTATATCCTTCTCTCCTTCCATTTTCTTTGTTCATTTTTCACGTTTTCAAAAATAAAACCAAAAACTGGAAATTTATCAAACCAGAGAATCTTCACAAACCAAACTGAAATCTTCTCAAACCAAAACCCTGTAATTCATTTATAAAACCAGAATCAAAACCTGAAAACATCTCCTCTAACAATTCAACTCTGTAATCAATTATCCTCAAACCTGAAGTGAAGCAAATTCAATCCAGTTCAACTCAACAAAGAAGTTCAAAACAGATTAGATTCAAGAACAGTTCAAAAATCAAGCTTCAGTCCAGATTCTTGTCAAAACAAAGTAGATTCAACTCAAATTATAACAGCAAGCAATCTCCAGTTTTCAAAGTAAAAGGTCAACTAAGTTTCCAGTTTTAAATCAAAGAAACAGGCTTCTCTGTTCAAAACAGGTGAGTAAACTACACCTTTTAAAGATTAATCTGTTTTAATCTGTTATTGTATGTGATAACTGATTAAAGAAGAATTGAAGAAATGTTTGCATGTATGTAATTATGATATATCTGTGTGCATGCCTGTATATTGATGAACATTCCTCTGTTTGTTTTCACAGGCTAAAGAAATAAGTTTTAAAAATCAATTTCTTTCTTTCCAATCCTTTTCTGGTTACGATCTCTAAATGAAAAATGATAGTAACAATGTGATATCAATTTAAAAAAATAAATTCAATTATGTTGTTGAATACTTATTTATAAAATGATAAATCATAGTAGGAAATCAAAATAAATCAAAAATCAATACTTGCAAACTTTTGTTTTGAATTGATAAACTGATTCGAGTTGTAAAATGAGGAATTTTAATGTTAAGATTAAGATTTTTAGATTTAAAAATAGTGTGGATTCTCGAGTTGATCAGGAAACTGTTTTTCGTCAATTCCTGATGATCAATGTGGAGTGGAGGCTCAGGGTTGATGTCGGAGGTAGGATGAAGAATGGGAAGTGGATGAAAAATAGTGCGAAGTCTTTTTGATGATCGGAGCGATCAGGCGATGTCATTTTAGGGTTTTAAACCTAGTTCTGCTCGTCATAGTTTCAAGAGATAGATCATCGTCATCGTGGAACCGGAATCGATCGGACCTTGGGGGATTGTTTCGTCGTCGTATGGTGAAGCTGTGGACGAGGTGGCGAGGCTTCAGAGGGCCTTGGTCGGCGAGGCGATTCGAATTTTGTGATCGATGTTTGGTTCTAGTTGGTGCTGTCGTGCTCGATTTTGAGCCACGGCGAGTTTGAGTATATTGGTTGATCGGGGTTGTCGATGAGTTCATTTGCGACTTGGCGATAGTCTTGGCAATGGTCGGAGCGACGGCGATCTCCTGTGCATGTGCACGAGTGCAGTTGGACATCTGGATTGATGTTTGATTTGGGGAAGACGAAGACTTCTCGGGTCTGGCTCGTGGAAATCGTGGTTTGACTCGAAGCAGTTGAGTGGGGTGATTGTCTCGGGGTAGGCTCGGGTTTAATAAGAGTTTGACTCGGGGTAGGCTTGGATTATTCTGGTTTTAAGTAAAAGCAAAAATTTTGTAAAAGAAAATCAAGTTTACAATTTAAAAGCAAGTTCTTTTCAAATTAAATGTCAATCAAGTTTCAGGAATATTTAAATTGAATATATTTTCAAATCTAAAATGTTTAAGGTTGTTGATTTCAAAAGTAATTAATAAGAGTAATTAAAGGTTAATTACTATTTGTAATTAAGAATAATTACTTAATGGAGTAATTAATGGGTAGTTAATGAAGTAAGAGATGAATCATTAACTAGAGATTTAAGGGATTAATTGATTAATTAATGTAATTAATTTTAAGTTAATTAATTTGTCTAATTAATTAAAGATAATCACTTATTAATTAATTAAGTAGAATTACTTAGAGAAGTAATTAATATAAAAAAAAATTTACTGAAGTAATTAAGTAAAAAGGGAAATCATTTATGGAAGTAATTAAATGGAAGTGATTAAGGATTAATCACTTAGTATAATTAATTAAAGGATTAATTAATATAATTAATTAAAGGGTTAAGGTAAATTAATAATGTGATTAATTACTTGTTAAGGTAATTAATTAAAAGAGTAATTAATTAATGAAGTAATCTGAAGATCATTTATTAATTAATGAAAGTAATTTAAGTTAATTATTGAGAATGGTTGAGGATAATTAATCTATAATTAAGGTTTAATTAGTTAATGTAAAAAAAAAAAAGTAAAGTAAATAATCAAGAATGATTAATAAAAAGGGATAATTAAAGGATAATTACTTATTGTAGTTAAGGGATAATTAATCAAGGAAGATTAATTAAGATAGATAATTAAGAAATGATTAATTAATTTGTAATTAATTAATGTTAAGTAAGATGGATTAAGGTAATCCAAGTGATAAATGGTTAGTAATTAATTTAATTTGAGATTAATTAAATTAAGTAAGAATGAATCAACTTGTTATGGATGAATTGAATGATATTGTATGCTTAGATTAGTTGATATCCCTGATATGTGATTTGTGATGTTATGCGAAATAATATGTTTGATTTGAACTGTGATAATGTGGGTTATCTATCGATGATAAATTGCTGTGTGAATGTGACACCCTGTATATAAATTAAAGTGAATCCACTTAAACAACTTGGATTTAGGATGATATTGTATTCGAAGAGACCGGAGTCGGGTATCAGAAATATCCGAAACCACTTCGATTTGAAATCTTCTATAACTCTTTAGAAATTGATATGTGATATCAATAGGCCGGTTTACGATATTATGGACCATTTAAACTAAGTTGGATACTTAGATATTGTTTTGTGGGAAATGGTGATGACTGTATAAGTTGTTTACTTATAGTAAGTACGAGTTACCCCGGGTTTTAAATAAGTTATATGGATTGGAATTTCTTATTAGATGAGTTTACTCACGCTGGTTTCCAGCCTGACCCGGGTGTTACTTTGATGTAATGCTCGGGTCAGACCGAGTATTACAGATTTTCAGGTAAGGACGTTCTGGAGCTCAGGAGTCGAGCTGGATGACAGGAACGTATGGAGTGTTTCTACTGTGTTATATTATTGTATATCTGAGACTTGATAATTGTGTATATCCAGTGTCTGTATAAATATGTAACTCTGATGTATTAAAATGTAATCGACAGATATAATATTGTTTTGTAAAACTGTTATCATTTATTATTATATTTTATCCGCTGCGAATGTGAGATGTTGTTGTTTCTGATCTTCTTCTTCTTCTGTTTCTTTCTTCTATCTCTTTTCTTTTTCTTCTAACTATCTGGAAATTTCGGGTTCGAAATTTCCGGGTCGTTACAGAAACCGTGTAGTGCCGTGAAGTGTGTGTATGCATGTGCAAACCCCACAACCAACCAGTTATATCGGCCATACTCGTAGGAAGTGACTCGCTTAAATCTAAAGCGCTTTGGAGCCCTTCCAATCCGGTGTCTTGTTGGAGCGACACATAATCCGGAATTAGAATGTCAGCGAGTCCTTCGAAGGGATTCTCCATTTGTAGAGGAGGAGCCTCCGAGATTCTAACACCGGTGGCTGGAAGGGACATAACCACGGATTTCCATCTTAAAGACTTGTGAAACTTATATGAAACCGCCTTGCCTTTTGTCTTTCCCTCTGAATGTCGAGGGCTATCTGAGGGCCCGGTTACGGGTTAATCTTCGGTAGGCGTATCCTCTTCACCACCCTACTCAATAATTACTACTCCAGGAACCTTACGCCTAGCCCGTCTTGTCAGAGCTGCCTTAAGAGTTCCTTTAGGCCTTATGCTTTGGTCTCTATCAATCAGCCCAACGGCCCTTAAATTTTCATCCGTAAGTACTGAGTCGATCTCTCTAATCTCGCCTGGTACCTCTTGAAGAATCCGCACAATTTCTTTAAATCGGGCACGTTTGGGTCGTGGAATTGCAGCTGTAAAGGAAAGAAAATGTTAGACTCAACATCGATTACAACTATCTCGTTAGTCACCAGAGAAATTGCGGCACTTACGTCTAACTAGCCACCGTCTGGCAAACCCTACCGGGCACCGAACATAGAACCACTCGGTCTTGAAATAGCTAAGTCTGGTCCAGGTTCCAGTCACAACTTGGCAATTCCTGACCGCCTCTAAGAATGTGAACGAGGGATTATTTCCCTGACTCTTGACATTGAACAAGAATCTGACTTCCTCCGGAGTCAGGGGCCGTAAGAGATGCTCCATAAAAACAATGAATAAGCTGTTCAGCAATGCGTATCCATTTGGATGCAGCTGTGACGGAGCAATTCCTAGGTAAGATGGCACCTCCCAGATATACTGATTGAATGGCAGAAGTGTCCCAACTGTGCAGGAAAATCGATTAAAAGCAGTGCACCCTTCCGAGGGAGCATGTGGCCTATCGCTCGGCCCTGGTAATAGAACATCGTTCAACGATAGCCCGTGTCGCAAGCAAATTCTCCCCAACATATCTTCGGTGACATTGGATGGAACGGAATCTTGTAGGCTCCCTTTGAAAGTTGCTCCTGGTAACTCGTCCGGAGCTGGAATTATGACTTCGGTCGCGAAGGCCGGCATCTCTATTATCAAAGGAGGTGAACTCTGAACCTCCTGTAGCTATGAACTCTCGGGTTCCATAACTAGTCAACTTGTTAAAAACCATCATTAGATGATAATAATTCCTGGGTTACCCCATGTGAAATGCGTAAGTGTATTGTGCAGTGCAATGCTGTATATTACTTAAAAGACTACAAGATATAGAAAGTGTTAGAACGACGAGACTTCAAAATCCAATAGGAATGAACGTCATCGCTGACCGTCACAACCGTGCCATCCTGACTTCGGAAATCGATCCAAGTTAAAGTTCGTCAAATTTTGTTAAGTTACAGTTTCGTCGACAAGCTTCGAAAGGCATTCAAATATGCAGTTAAATTGCTATGTCAAATTATGTAAGGCGGAAACTCGTCGGAGTCAAGTGTTCAAGTATGCATGAAGTTTCATATCCGTCGAAGTCCAAACTTGTATCATTCCTCGCAAAGGCCCTAACTTCGTATCGATCAAGGAACCATCACTTCGTAACGATAAAAAACATTCCCTTCGTATCGATCAAGAAAGCCTTAACTTCGTATCGATCAAAATCCAATGACTTTGTATCGATCAGGTCACATTGACTTCGCATCGATCGGGTTACAATGGAGTTTGTATCCATCACAATTTAGCTTCATATCCATATCAATTCGAAGTGATCAATACAAAATCCAAGAATCAACAATCGATACGAAATCCAAGGCAGGTGACCGATACGAAGTTCCCGGTTGAGGTTCGATGCGAAATCAAGTTTCTCTATCCCTTCATTGTTATGTAATTAAGGCCGAACAACCTTCCACCAATTCCTTCGTAACCCTACATGCTTCATCTTCCCCATTCAACACAGGGATTACTCTGACCTCGCTCCGACCGTCTCCGACCTCCTCTTCACCAGAATCGGCCACGAATGTAAGTGAGATGGCATGAGAATTCGAGTCTCATTATTTTAAGATTGAATTTGGTCGATTATTTACCTAATTTCAGTAATTAGTTCAAAGGATTGATGTTTTGTTCGATTCGAAAGCAAGAGTAATTTCTATTTCCCGATTTTCAATCGATACGAAAATGGCAAAAAAGGAAGAGCAAGTGAGAAAATTTCTAAGTGCTAACCATATTTATATGGGCACGAAAGATAGAAGGAAACGATTCGTCTCCCGGTTATGTTAACCGGTGAAGAGCAGTCTCCCATATCATCGATACGAGGCATTCTTCGTATCCATCAACCTACATTAATTATAGATACAATTGTTCGTAACCATCAACTCAGGTCGACCCAGAACACGATTGTTCGTACCCATCAGCAACCAATCGATACGAACAATGCAACAAAAGCTTGTTTGAACTATTCGGACCCATCGCACAGCTGTTCGTATCCATCAATGATTCATCGATACGAATCATCTCAAAAAACCAACTACTTCGTATTGACAGCCATCGATACGAAGCATACATCCTAACTTCCCAAATTGATTCAAGAGAGGATCGATACGAAGGAAGGACTTTAAATAATCATCAAATTTGGTTACAACTCAAATTTCGCATCGATCCTCGAAAAGTATTTGTACCAAAATTGGGCACAACACTCTTCGGATGTGTTTGAAGAGATAAAATGAAGAAAATAAATGTAAAACGAGGTAGATCTAACAAACACACCGACCAACAAACAAGAAAATGCATGGAAACACATGAATTTAGAGTGGTTCGGCGTATGGCCTACGTCCACTATGAAATGGCTGACTTTTATTGATTTTTGTTTGCTGGTTACAATGAGTTACAGCAGTATAATCCAAGTACAACAGTAATTTCGGCAGAGTTTTGACGTAGAAGAGCCAAAAGTCCCTTTTCTGTAGGCCTAGGGTCACTATTTATAGGCGTAGGCAGCAAATATCTCACCCAAATCTCGGAAGACTTCTTCTCTCACGTGAGTGGGCCCACGGGAGCGAGTTCAGGCGATTTCAGCTCGATTTGGGAGCGATACGAATTGAGTTCGTATCGATCCATAAATGGTCCTTTGAGGCTGAAATTTGTCAGGTACATTCTTGAGGTTGTAGGCAAGCTCCTGTGAAAATTTGGTGGCATTTGGACTTTTAGATCTAAAGCCATGATTGATGCAAGTTTGGATTTGTTGAAGGCTGCCGAGTTCGCATCGCTTCTATTTGCATCGCATCCAGGCACATGCCAACCAATGACGTGGTGCTATCTCTTAGGATCGATCCATTTTTCATGCCGAGTGACTGAGTCCTTCCCTTGGACGTGCCTCGTTCGTATCGCTCTAGTTTAACATTGTTCATATCGATCCTACATCGCCCACTTCGCATCGTTCATTTGCATTGAAATCGCATCAATAGCTCACACTCCCATCCGTATCGATATTTTGCATCCTACTTCGTATCGATTCCAGAAGCTACCTCGTATCGATAGCTTAGTAGCCGCTTCGTATCGATTGGAGGTGCCAGTTTCGTATCGATAGTGGGTATTTACTGGCTGCTGCTCCTTGTATCGATGGAGGAAGATCGATACGGAGTTGATGAGAAGGGATCGATGCGAAAGAGACATCTGTTAATGAAATGATCGATACGAAGCACGTATGGGTAGGACCGATGCGAAATGATGCCTTCTGATATATATGAACAAGGTCAATTTTGATGGATATGAAGGAGGCTACCTTCGGATGGATACGAAGTAAGGATGTTTGATGGAGTGACATCTGATGGATACGAATGAGAACGGATATGAAGGAGTTGATTTCCTTGCCTTGCATCGATCATATCTTGAGCATACGAACTCCGATTAACTTGAAATTTGACACGTTGGCTTTCATAGCTTTGATTATCGTGTCATGTTAGTTGTGGCTCGATCCGAACTCGGACAAAATTCATCAGTATCCATTGTAGACCTGTGCATAATCGATCTTTGGGACGGGCCGTCCTCGGTTGCCAGTCAATTCCTTGGCGTCACGGCCTTGCCAAAAGGCGGGATAACATCGAACAAAAGCTGAATAGAAACAAAATAATTTTTATTCATATATTGATACTTAGAAACTAAGTACAAGTTTATTTTAAAAACTAAAAGCCAAAAAACAAGGGCTGTACTTGCACGATTGCGGGCAACAAAATGAAACCAGCTATGCACCACCCAAGTTGATTCGACGGTTATTTCTCCCCTTTAGGACTTCCTCGGGGTATTCTTCGAGGTAGATTATCCAGAGCTATCGCCTCATCCTCTCCCCCTCGACCCTCTTTTACCCTTGCCACTCTTAGGAGAAATACTTTCAGATACAGAAGCAATCTCACACTGAGATACAGAAGGATCGACCTCCTTAGGAGTGACATCGCCCGGCAATACAACTTGCGGCGGAGTAATATTCACTTCAGCACTCTCCTTTTGGGATTGCAAATCAAGTTTCCCCATTTCAATGTGCTCCTTCATGCTACGTTTATCTGTGTGTCTGGAGGCATGGGTCACTACGATGTCCTTTATTTCATCCTAGCCCTTCTAGTTATTTGTCTTTTTTCACTTAGAGCCCATATGACTTCAGCATCTGGGCCAGGAGTCTCAACTGGTTGATTGGTAAAAGCCACATTTACAGTGACAGCTGTAGTGGACCCTATGGTCTGCGCCTACTATCCTAGGATAACATCATCATCGGGAGCATGGATAGATTTAGACGGACCTCCAATTTCATGGAGAACAATGGGTAAGCCCATGACTATCGGGTGCAAGATGTAAACCTTCTCGAATGATGGAGAAGTAAGAGATATACCTTCGTCAAATTGGCCTTCTGTTGTAGCTAGAGTGTAGCCTTCCAAAATCGAAGACAGCCCAAAAGATATGTGGATCCCTCGATGATCTGGATCATAGCCCGCGTCCTTTTCTGGGGCATGAGAAATTAAAGGACCAGTTGTTTGAATAGTAAGAGGGTCTTAGGAACTAGATCCCGAGGCTTCACCACCATCTTTCCCTTTTTCGGTGATTGTTGAATCACTGAGTAAACTGAGTCGAGCAGCCCTGAATTCAGCGCACAAGATTTCATGCATGAACTGCTCTTCATCCACTTCAGCATCACCAAAGGACTTCTTTTTCAGATCTACAATATGGTCCCATGCTTCGACAAGCAACTCGGGATACCCATCTTTAAGGAAGCAGAGGTTGCAATTCATGAGGACACATGCATTGTAATATATCAACAGCGGATCGAAATCGTCCTTTATCTCTGTCCGACTCGCCTGCCTAACCTCTTCCTTCAGGGCATCTATTTGCATAAATTGTCTGTTAGCCTCTATTTTAGCTTCGCAATCCTCGACGATATCCTTGTAGCATCGTTGAGACTCCAACTGAGCCTCAAGTTTCTCCTACTTTTCCTTCTTAAGCTCCTCTTTAAGTTGTTTAATACGAAGGGCCAAAGCATCATTGTTTTTTTAACACATCCTTCTCCTTCTATAAGATGCCTTATTCAAGGGCTAAAGTACCACTGTGATGAACGACAGTGTCCAGTTAAGCTTAGTGCACTTTTATTAAACACTCGGATGGCTTCAGAAGACCCGCTGGCTTTTTTCTTAGTCTCGACCAGCTTTGTACCCAACTACTTGACCTCCACATCTAGGTACTTAATTATGTCTTTGGTGGATTAACTTAAGGGTTAAGTGATCAATTTCGTGGTTCTCTTCCATTGACACCTCAGAAATTCTCTTAGCCATGCAGAGAGTTGTAATGTGCTAGACATAGACATCATTAACTTAAGAGAGCATTGTGTCCTTAGCCTCTGGAGGAATTGAATGCAAAGCGGGAACAAATTTGAACTCATCAAACCACAACTTAGGAAATGTGGCCTTCAACTCAACCATTTGCTGTGCAGCAGTGGCATCAAGAGTAGTCGGGGCTTTGAGGGCCCTTCTGTCGTGCTTGCGCATGAAGTACAAGACCATCTACACCAAACTGGCATTTGGAAGATCGATAGGCGCTAGAGGAACCCGAATGTTGCTCAGGTGTAGTAGCCGAAGTGGGTGCATGAGCCAACGACTTACTACTACTATAAGTAATGGGGTGATGACTGGCACCCTTGTGCTGAGAAGAATGAAATTTTGATTTATGTTTGGATGACGGGTCCTTGGATTGGTGGCTTCGGTCTCAGTCTTCTCTTCCATCATGCCTTTCTCTGTCTCGATCAGGGTCTGGACCTCGACTGGGCCCAAAATAAGATGGTTGGGAGTATGCTGATCTCTTCAAGCGATCATAGTTGCAGGGGCTTCCTATCAGCCTGCAAATTAAGTGAAAGTGTATAAGAATCACAGGAGTTAAAGGTGGATAAGTGTCCAGCGGTGCAGTGCACATGATCGTGAGTGTCATAGTATCCCCCCAACGAACCAGTTACTGGAGCTTTGCTCATTGGAGTAATCTCTCTGATGCCAATGGGAGGAATGTCAGCACTAAATCGAATAGAGGATTTAGACCCCCCGAGGCTTAGGTTGGTAAAACATAATTTCCAACATCGTCCGGGAGCGGGATGTATAACAACCCCTTGAATTAATTTTCTACAAGCAAAGATCTGGATCGATCTGTTGCAGCAGAGGTTGACTTGGATTTCTTATAGACCTGCCCTTTATGAAGCTTATAAACAAGCATTTTTCTTCCTATCTTTTCTGAGGCGGGGAGCTGCGGGTCTTGGGAGGATCCGACTGCAGGCTTATGACTTGAGCTCACATCATCATGACTGGGCTCATTAGCATTGCCCCTCACCTGGCCTTCCTTGGCGACATCCTGAGCCCCTTCGAATGGGGACACGATAGGATCAACTTCGTCACCTCCCTGCCCAATGGCGCCCCTTCTTTCCACAATTTCCTCCTCGGTTTTTATTGGCAGTCCTGTGCTACAGCCTTCTTCTAGTAAGTCGAAGATCAAAAGGTTCTCGTTAGTAAGAAGAGATCTGATGTCCCTCTCCGCCATAGGTATATTTTTTAGCGTTGAAACCACCTCCGAGTATATGTTGGGGGTGGACTTGGATGGTTACCTGCAATGTTCAATAAAAATTTGTTAAGTTTAGGATAGGACTTAAATAAAGGCACTTAAAGTTAAGTTTAAAGAGACAATTACGTCCTTGCAGCCACCATGCTACAAAACCAGGTAGGCAACGCACAGAGAACCACTCATTCTTAAAAGCGCTCAATTTGTTCCAAGTGCCAGTTATGACCTTGCAGTTAGTGACTGACTCAAGGAAAGTGTACGAGAGCTCCCATTTCGCCGCTTGAGATAATAAATGAATTGATGTCTTTTGAAATCGGCTCATGATATAAAATTTCGAGGAATATCATATACGTGCAGCGTAGAAATGCATAGTTGTTCGAGTGCAGCTTGGCCGATGCCAATCTTAAATAATGTAACATTTTCTGAATGAATGGATTAAAAGACGGAATGTAACCAACCCAGCACTTAAACTTTTTGCATGCAGTATACCCCTGCGGGGGCAAGTGAGCCTTATTGTTACGAGATGGGACTCATACATCCTTCCACAGAATCCAGTATTTAATGCATAGTCTACAGAGAGATGCCTCATCGACCTTTGAAGCCACCGAATCCTCCAAATCGTTTAAAAATATGGCATCTTCTAAAGTGTTAGGTACAGGCTCGATTTCTGCTTTTAAGTTCAAAGGAATTTTTAGCACCTGTTGAGAACTTTCAGGCTGTTTAGATTGGTGTTCTGGAGAGTTTCGAGTGAATATTGTTGCAGAACTTGACTCAGCATCCAGATTGTCGTGGGAAGTAGTTTTTTTAGTGCCTATGGCGGCTAAATGCTCCGAACGTTTGAACCCTTAACTATCAAACTCAGCAGATACCAATCATTAGAATAATTAAAATGTTCCCCATGCTAAGTGTGAACTAGTGTGGTGTGCTGCAGTGTCGTAAGTGTAGAAATAGACAGTTCAAAATTAAAACGACAGTTATAACGGAACTCTGAGATTCGACCGAAGTGACCATCGTCGCTGACCATCCTAACCGGCTTACACGTCGATTATTGTGGATTTTATCTAAGATACATGATCAGTCGTCGACATACTAGGGTACAGAATTTGCATTCAAGTTCATTTGAGACTATACGTTATACTTGTTTAAGTTCAAGTTATATTCAAAAGTGTGCGACTTTGGGTTCTAATTATTCAAGTCATATAAGTCCAAACATTCACATTCTAAGTCATATGCATTGGAATTCAAGTCAAAGTGCTATAATCATGTTCGAGACCCATTCCAGAGTTCAAGTGTTTAAGGTTCAAATCCAATATCGGATATGCAAACGGTCATGTCCAAGTTTGTTCACATGATCATGCTCCTACAAAAGGGTTCGGGTTCGGTCATGCATGCAAGTCCATGTGATCAAGTCCAAATGTTCGAATCCAATGTCGTACGCAACGTTCAAGCTCAAGGTAAATGTCCATGTTCAAGTTCGTGGCCTCATATGCAAGTGTTCAAGTTCAAGTTCAATAAGCAAAAAACGCTTAAGTCCCCTAGGCAAAGGGATCATGCCCGATCCCTCACCTAGGCGGCACTATGATTATGTGTTTTCGAACTCCAATACGCCTAAAACCGATCTCTATCACCAACCGGTCCGCTAAATTCCATCGTTCCACTTCCTTCCCTCCGATCTTTATCACCAACCACTCTCTCCATCACCAATCGCCTTCCACCACTTCATTTCATCTGCACTATACCGCAATCGATCCCCTGATAATAGGTCCCCTTCATCATCATTTCACCACTATCATCTCATCTAATACTACAACTGATCCCATAGTTATTTCCAATCCCACTTTATCCTCCTTATGTCTACATCGACCCTTCATTAACCACATCGCCTCTTTGATTCTTTCCAATCGAGCACCGAACCCTAGGTTTGTGACCACCAACATAGTTAACCCCATCGTCTCGCCATAATGACTCACTTCAAATCTTACAAACAAAAATCGAACCCATCTGTGTAAGAAGACGCAGCTTGGTCGGAGAGGAATAACTCAAAATTTTCTAGATCAAGGGTTCAGTTTGATTTGGGATGAGGTTGATGAAATTGGATACTTGGATTCAATTAAAGGTGGCGGCGAAGGTTGCAGAAGATGGGAAGGATAAAATCAACTATGAGATTGGAGGGATGGATGGATTTCTTGAGCTTGGATTCATCAATGGCAATGGTAAAGGGAAGTAAGGGTTCGATTTGGTGGAAAAGAAAATGAACAAAGTAAAGAGAATAAGCTAAGTCCCCAGCTTATATATCGTATGTGGGCCAAACCCACAAGCCTGAGATCGGCTAAGTTCGTAAAAGTGAAGGGACCGAATTCGATCCCAAGCCTAGGGGATTCATACTGATCCCATATCAATGCTAAAATAAATATATATAAAAACAGAAATTTACTATGCTCTTTTATTTCAATTACATGATATTGGCAACGACCTATGAACGTGTAAACGTGATCGGGAGCCAATGACAAAAGTGTGTATATGAATGAATGTGCATGCATGTACATGTCCAACATCCGATTTCTTGAATCGACAGGAGTTTAATTATTACCTAGATTTCTTAGAAAAGAAGTCACTATAGATAGCCAAGGCCTACTAACTTGATCGACAAACTTAATGGAACCAGGCATAGACGAAGTCTGGGGATTACACTCCAAATTTATACCGTCGGACATCGACCAAGCATCACAATGAATGAAGAGAGACACGATTCTTCGCAAAGTCAATTCAATGGAACGATAACTACTATTCAAGAAACTAAATGGAATCCTTCCCGGCGACTCTAACTTGCTTCGTTCAAAGCACATCATGTTTGAAACAAGACGTACTTTGAGGGCAAGTGTTATCCGGCCTTTTGATCCGACTATGTTCAAACTTATTAGACAAGTTAGACTCGATGATAGACAAAGCCAATAGCCCAGAGAGGTGATCATAGAGACTGGAGATCAAGCATAGACAATAGTCTGAAGCACCAACCAAGCGAAGCCAAGAGATAGACTCTCTGGAATACTCTAAGTATGGATTAGTGCTTCCCCTAGGCAGGGGATTGGATCGTACCACTATGACTGTGAACAACATGAATCAGCAATTCAACTCCATGGGAATCGATCGATATCTTTAAAAACATGAAGGAAACTATGCAAACAACTTTGAAAACATGAAACTAGAATGGAGGGAGACCACGATGGCGATCGCATGGCATCACGTGGCAGGGAAGACCAATCGGCCCCGATCGCACCCTATTGGGAGTTGGGCCTCGAAATTTCTAGGAACCTCCTCCATATCTGGAGATTCCATTGGTGAATTTTCAAGAAGATACTCGATTATTTACCCCTATAAATACGGAGTTTATAGTTCATTGAAGGATCTTTAGGCTGTTGTTTTCTTACACTCCATTGTATTCACAGAGTCTGATACGATCCCTCTTATACTCAGAAATTCAAGTGATTAATAAAGCTATTTATTCAAAGTGGACGTAGGCATTCAACGCCAAACCACTATAAATCTGTTTGTTATTGTTTTTAAAATGTTTTCTGCTTTTTTCCTCTGCTTTAATTTTGACTTCTTCATTAATTTTGATTTCTTCATTTATTTCTTGACATATAATTTATTGGGTATTTGTGCCAATTTTTGGTGCAAAAAATATATATATGGAGTAGATAGGGATCACTACCTAGGTAAGACAGGGTAAAAGTTTTGGGATATAAATAAAATAGGAATATTATGTACAACCATATTTGGAAATTTCAAATCAGTCTCAAATATTTATTTGTAGAATGATGGTAATTGTAAAGATATTCTAGATCTATAATTGGGTTGTAAATTAGAGTGCCCTAGTTGACTTGGAATGTGAATTTCTATATTTTGATTTATTTGGAACAGGTTCTGTGTAGTTTCCATAAATTATCCAATTCCAAAATATGTATAAAAGCATGTTGTTTGACTTAACAAGGTTTATACCAAAAAGGGAAAGAGATGAGTAAGTTATGGATATTTTTTTCCATAGTTTAAACTGTCTATTCCAATAAAAGAAATGAAATAATTCCTTGTAATTTCAAATGAAGTAAAAATCTCACTTTTGGCTAATTCATGGAAAATAACAACGATAATCCTTTTTGGAAGGATAAATCTGATAAATTAAAATATGGAAAGTAATGTTCTAGTAATTATTAGAAGTAGGAATATATAAACTTGTATACCGTGCTTAACATACAAAAGTAAAAATATATAATTAGCGTAATTTACAACTGTATTCGTATTAGTTATTAACAGCGTAGTAATTATAGGACTAGGACTTATGGACATGAATTACAGATTAATGGGTAATAAGTTTGTAATTAATAAAAAATTAAAAGGAATTAAATGGGGATTGATTAAGGAATTTAATATTATGTTTATGGAGGAATTGAATAGGCATAATATGTTAATTTTGAAACTGGTAAATAGATTAAAAGGGTCAAACGAGGATGATTAGAGATTGTCTAATTTTGACACTAATGACCAATTATTACTGATGATAGACATTTATTAGAAACTAAGAAGGATAATTAAGGAAGATGGGTGACAATGGAATGAAATTCAAAGAACGTCAATCTTAATTTAGTAAGGAGTATTAGGACCCCAACATCATTAACACCAGTTGATTATAAATGGAAGCTTCCAGCAAAAAATTTCTTTTAGAGACTTTGGGATTGTTATCGCTAGGTGTCTCCCTTAGCTTGTTGGAAAAGCGTACGATATGGTATAAGATATGTTCTTGTTTTATCAATTTGTTGATTTTATGGATGGGATTAGTAGGCTAAAAAACATAGACATATTGAGAAACATCATAAATAAAGGAATTTAATAAGGACACTAAATTAGCGATAAACAGTAGGTAAGACTGGGAGTTAATGAGGAAATTAAAGTAATAACTAGGAAAAAAGAATGCTTCAATCAATTTTAGGATTTTGGGGAAAATAAAGCTTTAGCTTGCGGGGTGTTACCATTTAAGAATGACCATTCACCCTAGAGGAGATAATATGCATAGAGATATAAAGAGAACTTTCTATTGGATAAGGATGAAGAAGAGGTAGCTGAATTTGTTTCTAAATCATGCCAAAGGATAAAGGCTAAGCAAGGAAAGCCTAGAGGATTATTATTACAATTAGAGATTCCAACTTGGAAACGAGAGCATATATCGACGAACTTCATAGATAGGTTACCTAGGAGCCAAAGAGGTAATGAAGCAATTTCGGTCATAGTGGATAACTAACTAAAAGCGCCCATTTTATTCCCGATAGGAGCAATAGGACCGCAGCATCGCTGGCACGGATTTATGACAAGGAGGTGGTTCGACTTCATGGTATTTCGGTTAGCATCGTTAGTGGTAGGGACCCTTTATTTTCTAGCAAATTTTGGAGGAGTTTGTAGTTTTCTTTAGGAACTTCGTTAAATCTTAGCACCGCTTACCATCCACAGGCCGGTGGTCAAACTGGATGGGTGAATAGAATCTTATAAAATTTATTAAGAGCTTGCATCATGGACTTTGGAGGATATTGGGAGAGCACTTTCCTTTAGTCAAATTCACATATAATAATAGTCACTAAACAATGATTGGTGTGGAAACCTATGAAGCACTTTATGGGAGGCCATGCAAATCACCAAATTGTTGGTGGTAAATCGCCGACAAAATCCTACTCGAACAAGATTTAATTCGCGAGACTTCAAGAAAGGTTAAATTGATTAGGCAACAAATGAAGGTGATACAAGATTACAAAAAAATTCAACTTTTTTCAACTTGGTACCTTCTCAATCCAAGAGTTACAAAAATTCGACTTTTATATTTTCACAAAAACACTTAGCTGTAAGTTCTATAACAGTTCGAAAGTTCAACTATCCAAAATCATTGAAAATTCCATTTCATTTTAACAGATGAAAAATATCAAACAACATATAATATCATGATGCACATACCATATTGTCCTAATGCATAGGCTATATTTTTCCATGAAATAATTTAATAAGAAAACTTTAGAACTAAACACTAGGTTTTGTTTCAAACCATTTAAAATAATATGTACATATAACTTTTCTATATCAAATGATACTTTCATGATTAAATCAAAATCCATTTTACTAAAACAACATTGTAGCATCCCCAACTTTGAAACCCAAAATGAATGCTGATGATGCTTAAGTCATCGACGAAATTATTTTCAAGCGACAGAAGTGAGTTCAGTACATCCAAATCATGCCTTTTGGACTTAACCAACATTGTTTTAAAACGGTATCAAATACTTCGTAAATATTACTAAGTACCATGATCCCAATCTCATAAACCAATTTCCAAAATTTATACTTTTAAATAATACTACTATTATTTTTCCAAAATCTTGAAAAACATTTTCGAAGACACCGGGATTTAAGTTCTCAAATTCTCATTTTAAATCCTCTTCATTTATAAACCATATTTTATAAACCATACTTATATAAAATAAATTTCCTATATAAACCTTTTAACAAATGTTTGTTCCAAAACATCTTTCTTTTCTTTAGGTTACAGTAAACATCTTTTACTAAACTTAACCTTTAACCTAACATTTCACCAAATTCCTTATTGTCAAACTTCGAAACTAAATTCTCAAGGTGTTCTTTTCAATGTACCCACGTTTACTATCTACCCAACCCATGGTGTAGAAAGGTAAAACTGCTCATAAACTGGTCAAGCAAAATTTAATAGTCAACAACAATAGTCAATGCCCATAAACTTGACTATCATGGCTAAGCTAATTGATGAGGGATAATAGATAAACATCATAAATACCTAAATGAATTAGACTACACTATCAACTTACTATATAACCGTATATAGCAAATACATATACACTCTCATATTTATAATACACTCAACTCATGCCAGGGCATTCCATTACCCTATCTCTTAATGAGTCATGCCTAACCAAAGCCAAGGTTCTCGCTTAACCTTTAGCTCTGTAACCACATGTAATGACTCACCTTTTTGAACCTCAAATATCAACACTTAAACATATACGGTATTTATGTGCCGAGCACTCAAGTGCTGGAAGGCTGAATTGTTAGGGTAAAATAAAAGTAAAAGAAATTAAACAAGGAAGAGGGCAACACAACATCAGAATCTCACAATGAAATGATAACATATAATATCAAAAGACGGTACGGACTATCACTCTAAGATACGTAGCATTTCAGGGTTACAATAATAAGTATTATCATCAGTCTGGACAGTTATAATAATCTATCCTCACATATGCTGATGTATAAAATGAAGTAGTGCAGCCTAAATAAAAATACTACGGTAGGTGAATGGAAGCATCCAGCTCGTTTCCAGAAGCTCCAAAGAACATTTTAAAAAACTTGAAATTCTCAGACTACTCGAAAGAGAACCCATGGAAATAAAGAAAATATAAAACCATAAGTCAGACGTAAGTCTAGTGTGAGAAACTCAAGAAATATATGTGACATACAACAACACCTTTTGAGACTGCATGGAATACCATAACGGTTATCCCCTTAAATGAGCCAACCATTTATTAAGTACATATTCTGATATAATAGATAATGTCTAAGTGTAGAATATTAGTCAGATTAAATAGCTGTGTCGCGTGTACACTACAACAATAATAGGTATACAATCAATACCGCTACGACGCATTCGTATAATTATTTAGGACTCTATGGAGCTGCCCTCAGTACATCGAGAATGGTACTTCTGCACAAGGATAAGAGATATCCTTTCGAGTGTCGTATATCTCTAGATAAAATATACAATAAGGTAAGCTATAGCTAGTCAACGTCGAGACGTTAACCAAATATCATCAATTCCCGCTAGCAATATCGATAGCATCTCAAGATTTGGAGTTGATATACTTTATTTGGTCTTGATAAACCCTACATGGCTAGGCATCCTTGTAACGACCCAGAATTTTGGACCATTCGCATCCATTAAAAGTGTATAGGTAGACACTCATGCCGGAATTGAATTGCTCAAAATACCGCGTTGTTAATTTAAATTTGGCAAAACTGAACATATACAGTAAATAAATAATCACAGATCACAAACACAGAGTAATAATTGCAGCGGAATTAAAAGAGATAGTAGTTCATGAAGCTACTATGAATATATAAAATACATCAGAGTTTACAACAGAAGAGTAAAACGATACATCAGAGTTAAACCAGATACAACGGAAGAATAACACGATACATCAGATACGAATCAGAATACATCACTGGAATCATCGAATACTGAAAGCAGAATAGATGGCTGGATCTTCAAGCAAAGCTCCAACTTCAAAAGGTGAGTCTCGAATACTGGTACACTCAGTCTGACCCGAGCGTAAAGCAAAACACAAAACACTCGAGTCAGGATTAACATTCTTATATTAATAAATCCAACTCAAGTGAAATAGCAATTGAAATACAAGTAACTTAAAGGATGTTTGGAATAACCATCCTTTAAGGATCCGTCAAACTATCTGCTATGTAGTAGTGTACGATAAGTAGATAATGTCTATCAGTAATAATAAGATATCAAAATAGCGTTAAGTCATGGCCCATTCCACCCTTAACACATTTTTATTCCCAAAAGCATATACAAGACCGTAGTTTCCCCAAAACCGGAAGTAACCAAAGGGCAATCCATATACTAAAGGTACAAAATAAATTCGTAGTGGTCGCGCATAAATGGAATACAAGTATGACAAGGCACATGAGGCAATACCCAAGGTAGTGATACTACCGTTCGCCTGATCCGGACTGGTGAGAACGCAACGCCGCAGCGCCCGCAACACCGTGAACAACACTCCCAAAATCAAGGGTGCACCAATCGACAACAAGTATAAGTAGTTCGAAGAAGTGTGTCCACTTGAGGTAGCTAATCCTCCATTGGCCCGGCACAGCTCCTGTTTTAGTCATTTCCAATTTGACACAAGTGTCAAGGCTATCCATTATCGTTCTCTTTCTTCAGTCATCACGTACATCATTCCAACCACTTCATTCTGGATCATCACTCCGCGCATAGTTATTAAAGTGGTTTCGGTTCAGATAGAGAGTATATCCATTACCGATCCCGGTCTCTTTAATAACTTTCGTAATTATTACACCGATTGGTCGTTTATATATTTCAAAAACCAAATCAAATTCAATTTCAATTTGAATTCGTAAATCAACATTTCATTTGACTTTCAAAACCAGTTTCCATACTTTACGTTTCAAAACTTCCAAATTACCATTTCAAAATCTTATAATACAATTTCAATTTCTATTTAAACAATTCAAATATTGATTCAAGTTCGCATATAAGTTTCATTTCGAAATCATTTAAATTAATTTGATCTAACCTTTAAATCAATTTAAATTCATTTATCGATCTCATTCAATATTCATTAAGTAAATTTCCATTCGAAACAATTTCTATTAAATTTCCAATTCATTAAATCCGTTATTCAAATTCAACTTCATTATATCAAAACTTACAAATTGAATTAAATTAAATTCATCAAATCAAATTCTTTAAATTTCAAGTCTTACATTTATTTCAATAAATCGCATTTTATTTCTTGTTAAAGAAATTCAATTTCACTTATTTACTTACTTATATAAATTTCCAAAACTTAATTAATAAAGAAAACTCAAATTCAATTATTTACGAAGTAAATTCACTTAATCAAAAGTTCAATTTCTCTTATTAAAGAATTCAATTCAATTTGATCATTAAATCATTCAATCTTATTTAATTATTAAATAATTCAAAACTTAATTATTAAATAATTTCAAAGTTTAATAATTTCAAACTTAATTATATCATTTCTCAAATTAAACAACATTCTTTCATCAATTACATTGTAAATATTTTTTTTCATATTTTTAAATATTAACATTTTCCTTTCATTAAAATTCGAATTTCAACTTCAATTCAAAACCATATTGTTTATTCAAATAAAATCTTCATTTTTTTTATCAAATTATTTGACCAATCGGGTTTTATTTAATTCTCTATATCCAAGGTCAAAGTTTAATTTGGGTATTTATCATTTCAACCCGATTCCAATTCAATTCAAAAATAAAGCATAGCAAAGGGAACTTGCAGTGTGATAACCGGGATGGTGTCAAAGTAAATAAACAAGCAATAACAACAAATCAATAACAATCCAATAATCAATTCAAATAATCCCGAAATAACCGTATTAATTCGCATTGCTATTTGTACGAATTAATATAATTATTTCTAGAATCTACACTATCATTTCATGTAGATTAAAGATTATTGCATTACGGTTTTTCACTTGTCATCTATTTACAATTTCATACATCATCAATTTAACAATATACATTCAGTGGTTCAAAGTGTAATTAAACAAATCCTACGTGTAAATAAATTCAACAGTTAAAAGGGGTCATATTATACAAATGTCAGTTAATCAAATTTAACATTTAATTATCCTATATCAAGTTCAATTTCATACTATTTATCATTTTAACATTAACAATTTAACGTCCAATATAAACATCAACAATCAATCAACTATCAGCCAAACTGTATTATCATCGTATAAATAATTAACAGATAATGGTGTCAGATGTCACAGGTGAACTGATACAGGTAATAGCATATATAACAGTGTGATTAACTAACAACAGCATATTTCAATTGTCGTTCCAATTGAAATCAAATTTAATAAATAAAAGAACGTTAATCGTGAGTGATTGCTCACCTTTCGAGGCTAGAGAGATAAGAAGATGACACAGACACAGATACGGACACGGAAAATCAAAAGGTTGCTGCGACCCAATTTAGATATTGAGGAGACAAAGCACGACACGATGAAACTGGATTCGATGGAACAAACATATAATTGAATATATATATAACAAAAATCATTATTTAATTTAAACACATACTATAATAGAATATATATATATTTTATATTATAAATCCGTTGTTAAATTTAAAACACATATAAAATTTAGAATAACCTTTATTATTTCCCTTCAAAATCCATCAAATAGCATTTTAACAAAATGCATATATATTAATCTTTTTACAAAATATGTTCCAAGATCATAAGAAGATAAAATCTTATTATATACATTTACCAGATCAATATATATTCAAGGAAAGTATGCAGCTAGTCTCGAGCAAAATGAAAACCAATGGCTTCAAAATAGAATCAAGTAAAAAAAATACACATTATAAAATAATATTTTAACTATATAAACAAATCAGCAGATATCACTCTTACACACTTGCAGGTATGTCAATACTTATACACCAATATATAATATAATCTTATATAACCAACATACGTATATAATACTGTACCAAAAATAACTTACTTTATTATCATTAATATAATTTACTACTATAAACATAAGTTGAAACACGTCAGCCATAGGTAATATAACTTATGTATATAAACTAACGCACACTATATATGTTAATATCTCTGCAAACCTAGTTCTAGAATTTGCAAACTATTATATATATGTTTAAACCAATACTGTCATAAACTATTAAAATCTTTACATAAAACATTACTAACTAATAAATACTAATATATAACTAAACTGCTATATATACTATCATATTATACCTACCAACTATATAATACAATATACCATACAACAGCATAACTATAAATCTATATAATATGTAAATACTGCTGTACACATATAATATATATAATAAAACACAAAATCATATTATTATATCAACCCAGTATATAATAGTACAAAGTCGCTGCGTCCGTGCTTTCAACTATAACCGAATATAAAGCATATAACTCACGCATATATAAGGATTTAAAAACAATATTTCCCTTAATATAATAAAATGTAAACAATTTATACATTTTCAGTTATGCTTCTCATGTATATAAAGTTTTAAGTTCAATATTATGAAACCCACCTAACTCACTTTACTAACCTATATATATATATATATTTCTATATACCGTACATATATACACATTATAATTTATAATATTATATAACCAAACAACATACTTATATGCAGAAGACTGCAGCAGCTAGCGGCTTGCGGCAGAGAGGGTATAGGTTGCTACGGGAAGGGGAGGAAACAGGTGAAGGCGGTGTGCATGTGAGGCGGTCGACTAGGCTTCAGGTTGGAGGCATAGTGCGTATGAGGTGGGAAGAGAGGGGACATGCGCACTCGGGTGCTTGCGCACTGCAGGGGCGGTCTCAGCTGGAGGCACAGGGTGCAGAGGCGGAGATGCGGGAGTTGATGGCTGCTCGCTGGGAGGTGACATGATTAAACTGTTGACGTGAGAAACGATGGAGGCTAGGCACGCATAGCAAGTGAAGCAGCTCGTACGGTGTATGCGGCATCGGGTGGCGGACGAGGTAGAGGGCGGATCGGCCATGGGCTTTGAGTGCTGCACGTGGTGGTGGTTCACGGTTGCATGAGTGAGGTCTGGATGGGTTTGGAGGAAGACATAGGTTGCGGTGGTCGGTGGGGTGTTGTAGCCGGGTGAGGAGATGAAGTGGAAGGCGGATGGAGGAAGGGATGGGTTGAGGCACGGTTGTTTAGTTGGACGCATGGGAATGAAGCTTGAAGAGATACAGGAGAAAGAAAAGAATATATGGCAGAGGAAAAGAACAAGGGAAGATGAAAAGCAGAGGAGAAATAAAAGAGAAAATAGTAAAGGCTGTGACAGAGCAAATAAAAAGAATGAAGTGGAATAGGCTAAAGTATATGGGGAACGGATGAAATGGCAACGGTCACTGCAAGCTGGAAAGTAAAAAATTTAATGCAATTTATTAATTTGCTTTGGATTCACGCCCAAATTTGAAAAGTCACAGGAAGGCTACCGGTCACAATTAAACGTACGGTTACTACGCATAGATTATTCTTTTCGGCGCGTACCAGCCTCAAAATACAGAAATAAATATACTGTCGAGATTAGCATGACGAGAAGACCAAAACGATATACGTATATTAGTGGTATGATTGAATTATAAAATTTTGAATTTTTCTACTAGCGGAAAATGCAAGAAAAACACTGAAAAATAAGATCGACGGAGTCAAAGATGTCCGAATTTGGAAAAACGACAAACTGACATCTTGCTCAGAAGATGGTTTAGAATTTTTCTATGTAAAAATATTTAGGTTTCGAAAACATTTTATTTTCAACGCTTTTTAACTGATTAAATTGAAGTGAATTTACGCGTGAAATAAACTTTCGTATTTCGGACGGAAATTTACCAGTTGCTATGTTTAACTAGACGCATTCCAAATATTAAATTTATATTTCAAAATTTTATCGTTTAAAATTTTACAAAATTTCAACTAATTACGTTATTAAAACAGTTGAAATTTTACGGGTCGTTACATTCTCCCCCACTCAAAACTTTTCGTCCCCGAAAAGGAACGAGGTAGGAGAATAGAAACAACCAGAAAGAAAAACAGATTTGAAATACAAAATAACAATTAATTTAACCCATATAAATTCAAATTTAAATTAATTGATATTCAATAATTGATTTAATCCATTTGATTTCACTAAAATCAATCTCAACTATTTCTAAATTCATTATCTTATTACCCATTTCTTCAATTTACAATTTCTAAAACCATAAATTTGAATAGTCTTTTATTAAAATCATATTTTCTTCAACAATTTTAAAATTCTTCTTTATTCCAAATTATTGTTAATTTTATTCTACTTAATATATCTACTCACATATATTTAATCCATATAAATTAATTTAAACCATAAAAGTTTCAATTTAAATTAATTTACATCTACTAATTTCTTTTAAATTCAAGGTATTTTCATATGTTGATCTAATTTCAATTTATTAATTAACCCTAACAAAATTTATTTTTCTATTATCTTATTATTCTATTTAACTCTATTAACATCTTTATAATCAAAATTTAGTGTATAACATTTATTATAAACACTTAGATTTTATTTATAAATTCAATTTATCTTATATATTATCCAATTACATATTCAACTTCTGAATGATTTAGGTAAGTTGTATTAGAATGCAGTTGAACAATATACCAATAAAATTTACCAAATTCAATTATTCAAGTTTAAATATTAATTCCAAATTTTGGTTTTATTTATAATTAAAATCATCCTTTAACAAAATTTAAGAATTAGATTTCCGATTAACTTTAAACAATTTAGAGTTATATATAATATATTTATATCAAATCAAATTAAATTTTAAAATAAGATACCCTTATATATATATATAAATCAAATTATACTGAAGAAATTCTAATCAAAATATTTTCCAAAACAAAACCGTAGCAATGCTACAGAATAGTATCTCCACTTCGAAACTCGAAAATGAATGTCGATGATGCGGCCGCCATCACCGAAATTATTTTCCAGCGACAAAGAGAAGAGCACTGATTTTAACATTTTAAAAGTTCTTTGAAACGATTTCTATTCGAAAATACTTTCAATAATATATACTTTAAAATTTTAAAAACCAAAGTTCGAAATCACCGGAAACTAATAAATTCTCAAATTTTTGAATTAAATTCATTTCAAATTCCCATCAATTTATAACCAAGTTTATAAATTCATTTATTTATATTATGCAATAGTCAATGGTTTACAAAACAATAAATGAAAATCAAATATTATCATTTCTGACAACAATTTATTAACAGTTTAATTTCAGAAAACTTAAATTTATATATAATATAATCATTCAAATGTTTATTTTGTTTACCAAATTTGAAAACGATATTGTGTCAGTTTGCTCTGTTAAAGTGTTTTGGAAATCCTATCGATAACGTTGATCAGACGAATCGATCGAAAACCCAAATCAACATCAACAACTCAAACAACACAATGTATATTAAAACATTTTAAATATTAATTTACAAATACACTTCTTTGCTTGACGATACAGGAATGAATTTTCAAAATAAGGATAGGGATTCAATTTTGATAGAAATCAAATCAAAGAGAATTTTTGATTCGAAGATAAGTCCGCAACAGAAGATAAGATGATTTAAGTAACAAATAAGAAGGTGGATGAGTTTATATAAATCGCGGGCAACCTTATATAAATCGCGGGCAACCTTAACCGGGTCAACCGTGACTTCAAGAATAAGATCGATGCTGAATTCCGAGGTAAATCAACACTCGATTTCAAGAGATGGGATTCAGGTATAGCAGGGAATAGATAGCATCGTAAACCGAGGATACAGAAATCTCCGGTAAATCGATGCCTATTATAAAGGAGTTTCACCCCTTTACAAATCATTCGAGATTGGCGATACCGCCGTCTCATTATAAAGATCATTCAAAGTGGAGTTATGGAATACTCCAGAATTCAGAAGAATACGAATAGTGAGGGACAAGAATGAATTTCGGAACCGAGTGGACGTTCCGAAAATTCAAAGGAATCGAATCAAAAGGAAGAGATTTGAAACTCGAATGAGAGTGATTCTGTAAATACAATTACCCTATATGTTGAGTTTTGCCTAGAGCTACCAAAGCTCTGATACCAACTGTAACGACCCAGATTTTTGGACCATTCGCATCCATTATAAGTGTATAGGTAGACACTCATGCCGGAATTGAATTGCTCAAAATACCGCGTTGTTAATTTAAATTTGGCAAAACTGAACATATACAGTAAATAAATAATCACAGATCACAGACACAGAGTAATAATTGCAGCGGAATTAAAAGAGATAGTAGTTCATGAAGCTACTATGAATATATAAAATACATCAGAGTTTACAACAGAAGAGTAAAACGATACATCAGAGTTAAACCAGATATAACGGAAGAGTAACACGATACATCAGATACGAATCAGAATACATCACTGGAATCATCGAATACTGAAAGCAGAATAGATGGCTGGATCTTCAAGCAAAGCTCCAACTTCAAAAGGTGAGTCTCGAATACTGGTACACTCAGTCTGACCCGAGCGTAAAGCAAAACACAAAACACTCGAGTCAGGATTAACATTCTTATATTAATAAATCCAACTCAAGTGAAATAGCAATTGAAATACAAGTAACTTAAAGGATGTTTGGAATAACCATCCTTTAAGGATCCGTCAAACTATCTACTATGTAGTAGTGTACGATAAGTAGATAATGTCTATCAGTAATAATAAGATATCAAAATAGCGTTAAGTCATGGCCCATTCCACCCTTAACACATTTTTATTCCCAAAATCATATACAAGACCGTAGTTTCCCCAAAACCGGAAGTCACCAGAGGGCAATCCATATACTAAAGGTACAAAACAAATTCGTAGTGGTCGCGCATAAATGGAATGCAAGTATGACAAGGCACATGAGGCAATACCCAAGGTAGTGATACTACCGTTCGCCTGATCCGGACTGGTGAGAACACAACGCCGCAGCGCCCACAACACCGTGAACAACACTCCCAAAATCAAGGGTGCACCAATCGACAACAAGTATAAGTAGTTCGAAGAAGTGTGTCCACTTGAGGTAGCTAATCCTCCATTGGCCCGGCACAGCTCATGTTTTAGTCATTTCCAATTTGACGCAAGTGTCAAGGCTATCCATTATCGTTCTCTTTCTTCAGTCATCACGTACATCATTCCAACCACTTCATTCTGGATCATCACTCCGCGCATAGTTATTAAAGTGGTTTCGGTTCAGATAGAGAGTATATCCATTACCGATCCCGGTCTCTTTAATAACTTTCGTAATTATTACACCGATTGGTCGTTTATATATTTCAAAAACCAAATCAAATTCAATTTCAATTCGAATTCGTAAATCAACATTTCATTTGACTTTCAAAACCAGTTTCCATACTTTACGTTTCAAAACTTCCAAATTACCATTTCAAAATCTTATAATACAATTTCAATTTCTATTTAAACAATTCAAATATTAATTCAAGTTCGCATATAAGTTTCATTTCGAAATCATTTAAACTAATTTGATCAAACCTTTAAATCAATTTAAATTCATTTATCGATCTCATTCAATATTCATTAAGTAAATTTCCATTCAAAACAATTTCTATTAAATTTCCAATTCATTAAATCCGTTATTCAAATTCAACTTCATTATATCAAAACTTACAAATTGAATTAAATTAAATTCATCAAATCAAATTCTTTAAATTTCAAGTCTTACATTTATTTCAATAAATCGCATTTTATTTCTTGTTAAAGAAATTCAATTTCACATATTTACTTACTTATATAAATTTCCAAAACTTAATTAATAAAGAAAACTCAAATTCAATTATTTACGAAGTAAATTCACTTATTCAAAAGTTCAATTTCTCTTATTAAAGAATTCAATTCAATTTGATCATTAAATCATTCAATCTTATTTAATTATTAAATAATTCAAAACTTAATTATTAAATAATTTCAAAGTTTAATAATTTCAAACTTAATTATATCATTTCTCAAATTAAACAACATTCTTTCATCAATTACATTGTAAATATTTTGTTTCATATTTTTAAATATTAAGATTTTCCTTTCATTAAAATTCGAATTTCAACTTCAATTCAAAACCATATTGTTTATTCAAATAAAATCTTCATTTTTTTTATCAAATTATTTGACCAATCGGGTTTTATTTAATTCTCTATATCCAAGGTCAAAGTTTAATTTGGGTATTTATCATTTCAACCCGATTCCAATTCAATTCAAAAATAAAGCATAGCAAAGGGAACTTGTAGTGTGATAACTGGGATGGTGTCAAAGTAAATAAACAAGCAATAACAACAAATCAATAACAATCCAATAATCAATTCAAATAATCCCGAAATAACCGTATTAATTCGCATTGCTATTTGTACGAATTAATATAATTATTTCTAGAATCTACACTATCATTTCATGTAGATTAAAGATTATTGCATTACGATTTTTCACTTGTCATCTATTTACAATTTCATACATCATCAATTTAACAATATACATTCAGTGGTTCAAAGTGTAATTAAACAAATCCTACGTGTAAATAAATTCAACAGTTAAAAGGGGTCATATTATACAAATGTCAGTTAATCAAATTTAACATTTAATTATCCTATATCAAGTTCAATTTCATACTATTTATCATTTTAACATTAACAATTTAACGTCCAATATAAACATCAACAATCAATCAACTATCAGCCAAACTGTATTATCATCGTATAAATAATTAACAGATAATGGTGTCAGATGTCACAGGTGAACTGATACAGGTAATAGCATATATAACAGTGTGATTAACTAACAACAGCATATTTCAATTGTCGTTCCAATTGAAATCAAATTTAATAAATAAAAGAACGTTAATCGTGAGTGATTGCTCACCTTTCAAGGCTAGAGAGATAAGAAGATGACACGGACACAGATACAGACACGGCAAATCAAAAGGCTGCTGCGACCCAATTTAGATATTGAGGAGACAAAGCACGACACGATGAAACTGGATTCGATGGAACAAACATATAAGTGAATATATATATAACAAAAATCATTATTTAATTTAAACACATACTATAATAGAATATATATATTTTATATTATAAATCCGTTGTTAAATTTAAAACACATATAAAATTTAGAATAACCTTTATTATTTCCCTTCAAAATCCATCAAATAGCATTTTAACAAAATGCATATATATTAATCTTTTTACAGAATATGTTCCAAGATCATAAGAAGATAAAATCTTATTATATACATTTACCAGATCAATATATATTCAAGGAAAGAATGCAGCTAGTCTCGAACAAAATGAAAACCAATGGCTTCAAAATAGAATCAAGTAAAAAAAATACACATTATAAAATAATATTTTAACTATATAAACAAATCAGTAGATATCACTCTTACACACTTGCAGGTATGTCAATACTTATACACCAATATATAGTATAATCTTATATAACCAACATACGTATATAATACTATACCAAAAATAACTTACTTTATTATCATTAATATAATTTACTACTATAAACATAAGTTGAAACACGTCAGCCATAGGTAATATAACTTATGTATATAAACTAACGCACACTATATATGTTAATATCTCTGCAAACCTAGTTCTAGAATTTGCAAACTATTATATATATGTTTAAACCAATACTGTCATAAACTATTAAAATCTTTACATAAAACATTACTAACTAATAAATACTAATATATAACTAAACTGCTATATATACTATCATATTATACCTACCAACTATATAATACAATATACCATACAACAGCATAACTATAAATCTATATAATATGTAAATACTGCTGTACACGTATAATATATATAATAAAACACAAAATCATATTATTATATCAACCCAGTATATAATAGTACAAAGTCGCTGCGTCCGTGCTTTCAACTATAACCGAATATAAAGCATATAACTCACGCATATATAAGGATTTAAAAACAATATTTCCCTTAATATAATAAAATGTAAACACTTTATACATTTTCAGTTATGCTTCTCATGTATATAAAGTTTTAAGTTCAATATTATAAAACCCACCTAACTCACTTTACTAACCTATATATATATATATTTCTATATACCGTACATATATACACTTTATAATTTATAATATTATATAACCAAACAACATACTTATATGCAGAAGACTGCAGCAGCTAGCGGCTTGCGGCAGAGAGGGTATAGGTTGCTACGGGAAGGGGAGGAAACAGGTGAAGGCGGTGCGCATGTGAGGCGGTCGGCTAGGCTTCAGGTTGGAGGCATAGTGCGTATGAGGTGGGAAGAGAGGGGACATGCGCACTCGGGTGCTTGCGCACTGCAGGGGCGGTCTCAGCTAGAGGCACAGGGTGCAGAGGCGGAGATGCGGGAGTTAATGGCTGCTCGCTGGGAGGTGACATGATTAAACTGTTGACGTGAGAAACGATGGAGGCTAGGCACGCATAGCAAGTGAAGCAGCTCGTACGGTGTATGCGACATCGGGTGGCGGACGAGGTAGAGGGCGGATCGGCCATGGGCTTTGAGTGCTGCGCGTGGTGGTGGTTCACGGTTGCATGAGTGAGGTCTGGATGGGTTTGGAGGAAGACAGTGGTTGCGGTGGTCGGTGGGGTGTTGTAGCCGGGCGAGGAGATGAAGTGGAAGGCGGATGGAGGAAGGGATGGGTTGAGGCACGGTTGTTTGGTTGGACGCGTGGGAATGAAGCTTGAAGAGATACAGGAGAAAGAAAAGAATATATGGCAGAGGAAAAGAACAAGGGAAGATGAAAAGTAGAGGAGAAATAAAAGAGAAAATAGTAAAGGCTGTGACAGAGCAAATAAAAAGAATGAAGTGGAATAGGCTAAAGTATATGGGGAACGGATGAAATGGCAACGGTCACTGCAAGCTGGAAAGTAAAAAATTTAATGCAATTTATTAATTTGCTTTGGATTCACACCCAAATTTGAAAAGTCACAGGAAGGCTACCGGTCACAATTAAACGTACGGTTACTACGCATAGATTATTCTTTTCGGCGCGTACCAGCCTCAAAATACAGAAATAAATATACTGTCGAGATTAGCACGACGAGAAGACTAAAACGATATACGTATATTAGTGGTATGATTGAATTATAAAATTTTGAATTTTTCTACTAGCGGAAAATGCAAGAAAAACACTGAAAAATAAGATCGACGGAGTCAAAGATGTCCGAATTCGGAAAAACGACAAACTGACATCTTGCTCAGAAGATGGTTTAGAATTTTTCTATGTAAAAATATTTAGGTTTCGAAAATATTTTATTTTCAACGCTTTTTAACTGATTAAATTGAAGTGAATTTACGCGCGAAATAAACTTTCGTATTTTCGGATGGAAATTTACCAGTTGCTATGTTTAACTAGACGCATTCCAAATATCAAATTTATATTTCAAAATTTTATCGTTTAAAATTTTACAAAATTTCAACTAATTACGTTATTAAAACAGTTGAAATTTTACGGGTCGTTACAATCCTACTTCGGTTTTAGTCATTTTCGATGTCAAGACTACATTTGGCATCTCTCCCATGAGTATTCATCACTCAAATAGAACACGAATCCTTAATTGGATTCCATCACGAACAGATCATGAATTGGTACATAGATTCGAGCATCTCAATATAGATTCCTACATAAGTCCTCCGACGAATGGTAACATTGTCCTCTCTCTTGGAATACCCCTCAAGATCGAAAGTCCTACATGATAACATCATTCTAAATGTTAACGCTGACCTATCTTGGTTAACTTTAGAATAGACAGTTTAATTCTATAATATTCACTTCATAACCGCTTTCAGAACATAGATCGCTATATGGTTTTGAAGTGGTTACGGATTTGAGTCATTTCATATAAGTACACTTCCCCTGCTTACCAAACGCTTCAAAACCAATCGATGAATTTTCAGTTAACTTAACCTTGGTTCTTTCAGAAATAAATAAATAATACATAAGGGTGGAGATCATCTCTTATTTGGACAGATTTCCTTATCATTTGTCCTAGAAGAGCAAGATGGGTTTACGTACAGTATGGCATCTCTAAAGATAACTGTACTGTATAGATCTCATATTTCCTAAAGATATTTTCTAAGTTATTTTTGCCAATTTCGATAGTCGATTAATCGACTATCAAGTACAAAATAGATGTTCGTAGATGGAAACAAAGTCTCGTATACCTTCCATAAATGAATATACACATAAAGCGTGATCAAATTACACAAAGCACGATTAAGTCACATAAGCGACCTCTTATCCCTTTTTTATTCAATTAATATTTTTTATTAGTTAAAACCTCTTTTATTAGTAAAACTTCTTTTATCTAATGAAACTTCGTTTATCACTCACTGCTATTTTGCACTCTTTCAATACTTTAAAAAGTATTCATATTGTAACGACCCTGAATTTTTGATATTGGAAATCAGAATATTTAATTGATTTTAAATATCTGAAAGTTGGTTTAATTTGAAATTCGAATATCAGAATGAATTTGGTGATTTAATTATCAAATTTAATTATTGAAGTTGGGTAAAAATTTGAATCTTCAGTTTTAAGCCGATTAAAAATAATCTGAAGGCTTAGAAAATTCATATTTATTATACTGAAGATAATAAAAGCTTCAGAATTGAATTTGGAAATGATTTGTCCAGTTTTGAAATTTTATCGTTTAAATTGAATTTAAAAATAGCCTTCTGAAGCACAGTCTCGGAATTTGACGAAACCGGTTCCACTGGATCCGTAATATTGTATTATTACCGGATTTCAATTTTCGTGGTGATTGGAGTTGTCGTGTAGCCATACGATAAGCAAACGCGCTGAAAATTATATCGAAAATTTAATGTTGTAACTGGTCCAAAAAGCTATCTTCTCCATACGATCGAATTTGGACTCGGAACCTTTTCCATTGTGTTCGGAATAGGCGTATAACATTACAAATGCCTAGCGGCATGCCTCGATAAAAGGTCGAGATTTTGTGTTGCGTTTTCGAAACGATTTAAATTTGAATTTGAAATTATATATTTATATCCTGGTCAAACATCAGTTGAAATTCCTTCACCTCAGCTGTTTTTATTTTCACATCGGGCTACTGTATCAAGTTGAGGGAATCATGTAAACATCTTTTCTTGTTCCCCCTTTTCAGCTGATAGTACGCAATTCCCTCCTCTCTGCATTCGAACGAGAGTAAGTGGGGATGAATAAAAATCGATTCCCTCTTCAGTTCTTCTTTTCATGACCAAAATCATCTCTCGAAAAGGAAAAAAAGAAAATATCTATCGTTCAAATTTAAAAATTAACGGCTGCACTTCCTGTTCGATTCATAATCAAGTCGAAGTCCCATTTTCTTCAAATAGAAATCGAGTTCGAAGTTAAGGCCGAGTTTCCCTTTTCTTCCTCTAATGGCCGAAGCCTGAAAGAAGAAAATCGCGTTCCTCTATTTTTAATTTCGAAATCATTCGAACTCGACTAGGGATTCACATTCGAATCAAGTCGTGCTGTTGGGTGGCAAGTTCTTCGCGATTCAGTCGAGTTGGAGTCTCGCGAGGCGGAAGGGCGGAGGCTTAACATCGATGGGCAGTGGGGATTCGGTGACCAAACGAGATGGGTTGTCGCGATCAACTCGCGACTGTGGAAGCGTGTGGTTGGCGCTTGAGCGAAATCAATCTGAACGCAAGGTCGAGGCTAGGGCATTGAAGGAAATCGGCGTCGATGGAAATCACCGAAGAAGAAATTGCAAGGTCAGTGTTGGGCAACACAGTCGAGTTCAAGTGCTAGGGTTTGTGGTCGCGTTCGTTCGGCCTGCCGTGACGCCGCGAGATTCGTGATGGTATGGCGTTGGCGGCGAGGCGAAGTCGGCAAGCACGGGTTGGGTTCGCAAGTCGAGGAGGCGTTCATTGTTTTGCAGTAAGGTATAAAATTTTGCTGTTAATTTAAATATACCGGATATGTTCATAAATAGAAAGAAAAAAATTACAGAAAGAATTTTTGCAGTAAGTTATGTATGTTCTCATTTTAAAAAGAATTGGTTTAAAATTTAAGTATTTGTTAAAAATCAATCATTCGATAAAATAAAATCACAAGTTAATTAAATTATCAAATGGAATTTAATTATTCGATTATTTTGAATATTAATAAAATGTATAAATATTTATACAAGGTTTAAAATGGAGAAACAAGCCGGAGTGGAAATGAGTTGGAATGGATTGCAAATAAAAGGTGAGATCTTCTCACTTAAAATGAAAATTTGATTTTGCAGTTATTGATTGATTGACTGTTTGGATGTGATAGTATATATAGTAGTATATAGCAATATATATATATATTGGAATATATATATATATATATATATATTGTGATTGATTTTCCCGCATTATATAGCGGATGAGACCCTATTGCGCCGCATAATAGCGGATGATATTTTATAAATCCCGTATACCGCGATAATTCCACCTCGAAGTGGAATTGGTATTGTGTTAACATCTGGGGATGCAGGGAAACAGGTTGGAGGGATCCAACTGGATTCCTCAAATTATATGAATTTGTTTCATATGTTGTATGAATTTGTTTCATATGTTGTGTGATGATTTATTGATAATCTGTGAATGATTATATTGACGATTGAATGTGTTGAAGGCTATAATTTAGCCGAATGTATTTTTGGTATCGTTGGATACCAGAAATAAATGAAATTGGATTTTTGAAATTAAAGTTGGAAATTTTAAGTAAATTCTTTTTGAAAGAATTGAATAAATTTAAAAGAAGGGATTTAAAAGCATAAAGTTGATTTTTTGTAATCTTATCGAATTATTTCCAAAGATATGGGAAAAGATATAAATAAAAGGATTTTGAATAATATTGTTTAAAAGTTGAAGAATTTCTTGAAAATGGGATTTTAATGATTTGGAAAGAATAAAGGGGTTTATTTAAAAGGTGATAAATTTTTAGAAATCAATTTGAAATTGATTTGGTATTTGAAAATAAATCTTTGGGAAATTAATATGAAAATTTATTTGGTGTTGAATGAAATTTTATTTTTGTGCTGAAATAAACTTAGAAATCAATTTATAAATGTTGGTTATTTGAAATAAACTTGAAAATCAATTTGAAATTGATTTAATGTTTGAAATAAATTTGGAAATCAATTTGTAATTGATTTGGTAATGGAAATAAATTTGAAATCAATTTGAAATTGATTTGGTGTTTGAAAGTGAATATTTGGAAATTTAAATTCACAGTGGGAAGTTATAAAGAAAAAGGGAAATGAATAATATCGGGAATTTTATTCCGCGAGTGAAAATATGATTTGAAATTTGTTTTCAAAGTGATGAAGTGTGAAAAGTGATTTGAAATTGGTTTTCAAAATGTTAAAGTGTGGAAAAATATATATCTTGTGAAGATATTTTGAAATAAATAATTTAGGAAAATTATTTAAATGGATTGATTGTTGTGAATGTTGTTTGATAGTTAAATCACCGACTATCAATATTTGCCTTTGAAATGGCACTTGAATTTGTTTTTTAAACAAACGCTCATTATTCGGTTAAGCCGGGAGAGGACTTTGTGTCATATAACCCATTCCGAATAGTGATACGTCGTGAATGGATAACATTTGAAGACCGGTGTGAAGACCGGGTATTTTCGAAAATGAAAGGACAACCTGTCGAATGTCTCTGCACCGAGTTGCTCCGGTATGGAGATTTATATCATTCTTCTTGTGATGGGAAGTCCGGACATGATTAGTGAATATCCGGATTGCAAGGGCTTCTTTGGAAGTGCCTTCGGTTCTGTTCGAACCCGGAACAGACTTGTATGGTTGTATGTCTGACATTACACTTTGAGATATAAAGCTGATTTCTTTCAAATACATTTCTATTGGTGGCGGAGAATTTATTCTCTTAGCTTAACACCCTTCTCTGAGACGTACGAGCTCAGAGGTTATGTAGTTGAAAGTTATCAGTGATATACTCCCAATTTGGTAGTGTGGCATGCTGAGTGTTGTTGTGTGTTGATGATCATTCGTTGATCATTTGTGATCAAAGCATGGCTTTGTGGAAAAGCGTAGCTTTGTGGACGAGACTTCGTCGAGCCTCACAACCCGGTAATGGTCGAAACAGGAATGTTGCGGCAAGGTTTTTAGTGGTCGCCCCCATAGGGTATGTCATTTCCTTCTGGATAAAAGGTGATATCATGGTATGGAGCCCAGATATTTTACCTATGTTGATGCTGCAAATTTATTATACTTTGTGGTTGTTGCTTTGTGGTCGAGGATCCTCGGATAAAGGTCGGTAACGACCGGGGGATGGCATACTTGTGTGTTAGTTACCTAGTTACAGCTGTACAGCGTGAGGTAGTGTCAGTGTGTTGGTTACCTAGTTACAGCTGTACAGCGTGAGGTAGCGTCGGCCTTGTGTTTGCAAAGATCCGGTTAGGTTCTCGGGGCGTCTTTCCAGAGGCGTTTCCATTTCGATGTAAGGAAGTTCCTTTGCCTGACCATTTGTTGGAAATCCAAAGAAACAATACGCGCCCTGTACGGTTTTAGTTGTATAACCTGCTATGGAATGTGGCGGTAACCTGTTATTGAACATAGTAGCTATAGTAGGCATAAGTGCGAAATGCCTATGCTGGCTAAGACTGATATTATACTTTCGAAATGTTTTCCACACTAGACATTAATAATAATATCAACCGATCTTTCGTAGTAAGCATCTTTGACTATCATAAGGAGAAATCTCCTCCAATTCTGCGTTTGCATTGTGTGTGTGGCGGGAGGCCTTATGGTAGTTTCATTTTCCAAAAGCATTGCGAATCTGTTTTATTTTCTTTTTTAAATAACTATTTTACGATCTCACACCAGTCACCATGACTGACTCGGAGTTTATTGTTCCCTTTCTAAACTCTGGGTGCCCATAATTTTCCACACGGGCAGCCTAGAGTTATGTTATCGGGATATTCTGGATATTCTGGAGCTTTGGAGGCGAGCTGGATGGCGAGACGTACTCCTGTACTTGTTTATTTATTCCGCTGTGTATATTCTGTATGTGGACAAGTTTATATAACTGTCTAGTGATGTGTATTGTTGTAAACTCTGATGATATGATGTAATGTATAAACTGATATAGTCTTTTGTTTTAAAGATTATTCATTCATCTATTATATATTGTTCCACTGCGAATGTGAGATTCTGTTATTGTTTCTGTTTCTGTTTTTCTGTTCTTTCTTTTCTTCTGTCTTCTTCTACCTCTTCTTTTTAACCCTAATGGTTCGGTTTTCCGGCATTCGATTGCACGGCATTTGATACAGTTGACGTATTAATGTCGACTTTCGAGCGTCGAAAAGTCGGAACGTTACACATATGCTATCTCAATTGTGTACTCATATATCTTTAACAAGATTTCTTACTTTAAAACTTTATTTTCTATCTTTTTCTAAAATATTCCAGGCTTATAATTTCCTTTAAATTATTCATTTTAAGGATCTAAGTATTTTCGCAAATCCATTCAAAAGGTTTAAGACTAATGTTACTTAAATATTGTCACTACAAACCAAAAACCATTTCACTTATGCTTATCTTTAAAACGTTCTTTTAAAGATCTATTTTCATTCATAAGTATGATCAGAAAGGGTAAAAGACAAATGTTATTCATATATTGTCACAACAAACCCAAAACCAATCCATACTTGTTATTATCTTTAAAAACATTCCTTTAAAGAACTAAGTTAATATTTGATCAAGTTCGATAGTTGACCAATTGACTATCCAATTTAAAACGATTGCTTATAGAAATTAAGGTTCGTATACATAACACATTTTCGACATTCCAACTTATACTATCCCTCGGTCTAGAGTGAAGTTAGGTAAGTTAGAGCATCGGCTGCATATTAAAGCCTTACCTAGACACTTTATTCTTAACACTCACAGATAGATAAGTCTTCCTCATCGGTTTTTAATGTTAAATATATTATTAACAACTTTCCATAAACAAGTAAGTAATCAGCACGATTAACACATTTTTGACATTCCCGATTTAACTATTCCTCTGTCAAAGTGGAGGCGGTAGGTTAGTGCAGTTTTGCTCATATCCCTATTCGAACGTCAATATTAACTTTCACAAATAGATATGCCTACTTCGTCGGCTTTGAGTGTTAAGCATAAACAAAACACGATTTAGCCACTAAGCAATTCATAATCCCTTTATAGATCCTTTATTTATAATTTAAAACCCTTTTTGAAATGATGTATGTAAGTATAGTAATTTATTTGCAAAACTATATGGTTGATCACATTATTCAGAACATAAAACTTGAATCAGAGCAATGACCATAATATAAAAGATACATAGAGATCTTTAATGGCTACTACTAATCTTCTGCTCTCGCGATTCTGACTCCCCTATGGCTCATCTTCCTATGCATCACAACAGATCTATTTCTCTTCTTTCTAAGGGGTTATTGTCTACTAGGTCTGGTCATGTGCTTATTGGGCATGCTTCTATGACGACCGTATCTAGTCTTTCGCCAACGTCTTCCATGTGTCTTGCGATGATTTCCCTCCTATGAAATCGTCTCCCTTTGGCCATATTTTCAAGTTGCTCTGTCTCCTAGCGCTCATTGCAGTATTTCCAGATCTAGCAATGTGATCCCACTTTGGGACATTGAATCGAATCAACTATGGGATTTGAATCTACCCTTGTGAATTTTAATTCTTCCATCGCACATGTATCTAGGATGCATGCCTTGGATCTTGCGATTACTTCATCGGTTTTTCCATTACTTGCTGCTTCTGTTCATGGTGGTGAAGGGTATTGAGTAATATTGGTAACCATGAGGATGTTTTGGGTCTGAATGTTGGTGTTCTTGAGAGTGTGATTGATGTGGCTGATATTTCAACTGCTATTAATTGCTCACCATGTGTTTGTGATAATGTCATTCACATTGATGCTACTGTGTTACCAGCTACCACTATTGTATTGCCTGATAAGTTTATGAGTGTTGCTCCAGATGTTATTTCTTGTAATTCTACCACTGCTCCTGAATATCTGAATGCTAGTCTAGCTGTTCCACCCTTTGCTATTAACAAATGGTCCTCCTTATTCATATCCTTACCGAGAAATGCGGGTGATTACACACCCTGCACTTTTGATGTTGTTGAAATTGATGGCCTGATGGTGCCTCTTGTTGAGGTTTTGCAAGCGGGAGTTAATTGTTGGTCAGATTATTTGGTTAATTTTTTACTTGGCCTTAACCCCCTGTACTTTGTAGTTCGAGATCAGTGTTGAAGTTTCTAGAAGCTTAAGGGTGGGCTTCGAATTCATTTTGATGATTCAATGTTTTATTTCAAGTTCTTTAACAAAGAAGAAAGATTGCGTGTCCTTGAAGCGAACTGACCATCATTGCTGGTCAGCCTTTTATTTTAACTATGTGGAGTACAACGGTTGATAGTGTTAGGGATCAAATTTTGTCTATTTCGATATGGGTTCACTTCACGCATATCCCATCCTTTCTGCAACCCATGATTAGGCTAGATTGGTTAGCTAGCCTTATTGGAAAGTTTGAATATTTTGATGCTAACACTGTGGTAAGGAAGAAGTTAGTGTACACTAAGGCTCTTATTGAAATAACGCTGGATAAGCTGCTACCTTATAAGCTAAAGGTTTGTATCGTTGAGTTGCGGGATGTGTATGTTGATGTTGATTATGGTTGGAAACATGACATTTGCTTAGTTTGTCACTATTTTGGCCACATTGTGGAAAACTATAAGCACGATTCTATTGATTCGCACATGCCTATCCCAAGCAAGATCCCACTTCCTTGACCATCTGTTAGGAAATAGGTTCCTAAGCCTAGTACCTCTTTGGTAGAAGATGTTTTTGTTTCTATGCCTTCAGATCTAGTTCTGTCTCCTTCTCTTGTTACATTGTCTACTTTTATGCCTTCGGATGCAGCTTGTGATGTAGCGATTGCTCTTATTGTTCCTCCTCCCGCCAATAATGTTATTTCTTGGAATTCCTATATGCAAGCTTGGTTTCATGAGAAATCTGATATGAGATATACTCCGATGTGTACTAGTTACCATATGTTTATTGGAGGTGATGGTGGGAATCATCGTTTGTATTATCCTATTTCTGGTGAGAGTTGTATTCTTTCTACGCTTGCTAAAAAGGTAACGCGAATAGAATTCTTTTGGAGGATTCCACTTGGGACATGAAATATTTATACTTCAGTGCTTCGGTTGATTTTGTTCCTAACTTGGCTACTCTATTTTCAAGATTATTAAATGTCATTGGGCCGGATTCTAAGGATGATGGCAGCGGTTCCTCCTCTTTGGAGGAGGACTGGTCGTGGCTTGTATTTTGGTTTAGTAGCTTTGGTCCTTCTTCCTAGTTTCTATACTTTATTTTATTAGTTCTAGCACATGTGCCGAACACCTGTTTACAAAGATTTTAATAAAAGTGGACGGCACACTCTAAAGTCGGCTAGCCTTGCTAAAAGTACCAGATATTTAATAAAACAATTTGATATTATATTACATAAGATATTTATACTTTGATAGAATAGTCAACACATTTTCTAAAAACTTTATACACTTAAAAATACTTTTAAAATACTTATAATAGGTTTTAAAATATTTACTCAATAGATTACTTAAAAATAAGAAGTTTATAATTCACTTAAAAACATGGAAAACCCATGTTTCCTTTATTTTTAAAAGTAAACCCTCTTCTTTAAAAATTCATATCTAATCACTAAAGAATGTAAAAATCTCAAACCACTTTTAAGACACTCTAATAACAGTTAACAAACACTTGTAAAATGAATAAAACCAAATACTTAATTGTTCTTTCCAACCTTTAAAGTTCAAAAACAAAGGCTAAATGAGGTAGTTTTGCACAAGTATAAGTTTGACCACTTTCCGATATGTTACTTAACTTTTTATCATCAAAAATTTTTGTAATTGAAGGCATACATAATAAACATCACAAATATGGTGAGAAACCCTTAAGGATCTCTCCACAAAGTTCCAAAGAATTTGCCAACACAAGGCAATTTGCAAATGCATCTATAGCGACTATCGCTATAAGAGCACTTTCAAATCCAAGTCCAGTCTAAATCAAAGTTTACCTATAACCTATGTTCTTTGTTTTAAGGCTATGTTACAAGTCATATAAGTCCATTTAAGTTTGTTCAAGTCCATTCAAGTCCATACATATGGATTACATATGCCATTTGCTTTCAAAGCAAGAATTGAAACCAATATTACAACATATGTCAATATCAATTCAAACAACATATATAAAATCAAACACAAGCACATATACACAATATTTTCATTCAAAGTGGTGAGCAAGCTCACCCTTAACAAAAAAACAAGAAAATCCAGGCTCCACTTCCTACCTCAACCTTGCTAACATCTCACTTCCTATCACTCCCTGCTTTGCACTTACCTTGGGTAAAAAATACCCTAATATTGCTCACAATCTAGGGGCTTAAGGGGGTTGTTTTGCTCCTTTCTTCAAGACTCAAGTTTCTAAATGGTAGAGTGATGTTTTCCTAAGGTTTATGGCAAAGTTTGAAGAGATTTGAAGATGTTTTGAAATTATTTTCTTTATAAAATTTGTGCAGAGAAAGATATGAAAAGAGTTGGTTTTATTTTGTGAATTTGCAAAAGAGATTTAAAGGCGCGTGCACACTCTTATATAGGCTTCAAGTGGGTGTTGCATATCATTCCCTTCACCCCCCATCATGACATGGAAGGCTCACCCTTCTACATGTCCATCACTTCTTCTTTACACCTCATTTTGAAGTAAATGACCAAACTACGCTTACACACAAATATCTCTTATCCAATAGAAGCTTCTAGAATATTCCATTTACTTTATGAAGCAAAGTGTGTTAGTTAGTCCCTAATGTGTTCATAAGTTCGTTTGCTTAGCACAAAAGAGTTCGAATAACTTATATCAATTAAAAAGCTATTTATTGATAAACCGATTTTCAGTCACATTATCGATATTTCTTTGAAGTGTTTATTTCTATAAAAAACTTCAAGAACAAGTTTACCATCATTAGTTATTATTAAAGAGGGGGTTAATAAGGTTATTAAATCAATTTGATAACATTTAATTAATGATTAAAATGTTTAAATAATTCATATATTTAAATACAAAGTGTTCGAAATTTGAGTCGTTACAAGTTTTCCTTACTTGCATAGTTTTCTAACTAATATCGCGGTCCACGCTATAAAGTAACATTTCTCATGATATCGTACATGTTTCATACAAACAACTAATGCTTACAACCCAAACCTCAAATGAACAACTACGTGAGCTGCCCTTCAACATCGACTGACATTAATGATGTTGTGGCCCTTTCACTCTTTACTTAAATTTGTTGGAACTTTCTAACATGTCATCATTCTGCAACCCATATATCATAAATTTACTTAATGGCTTTTGATAAATAATGTCTATCTATTACCACACCTAATTATGGAATAAACTATGCATCCCCATATTGTAATGGGTAAGAAATACAAACTATGCACATTTAGAATAACCCATTGGCAAATTTGCTTGGCGTAATAACATTTCCACCCACTATCTTGCCTTCCTTAACTTTGAGTCTACCAATTTCCTCAATGTGTGTTTACCATCTCATTACCCTCTATTACTATCTTCTTTTAATCCAAAACGTGGTATTTACTTTCTTCATTCTTGATCCTTCATGAGAGCATACTATCGTAGAAATGTACTTTAATACCATTTATCATTCCTTTATGGGTTCTTCTTATAGCTTACACACATGTCTAACAAAACTATTTGAACCAAAAGTAGGCCAAACACCCAAAGGGTATGTAGAGAACAAAAGTGAAGAAATATAACAGAAATATAAATGAAAAAAGAGGAAAGAAAAGAACATAGTCATTTATAGTGGTTCGGCGAAGCAAAGCCTACATCCACTTTAAGATTTTATTGTTGATTTACAACATGGGGCCAGAAGTTCTTAGGACTCGGTACAACTCTAGAACCTAGAATTTCAGAGTTACCATAATATAAGAAATAATAGAGCCAGAGCCAGAGCCAAAAGATCCTGAAAAATGAGCCCTGCCTTCCTATTTATAGAGGTAGGAAGCCTAAAATCTTGCACCAAATATCTCCTAGTCGTCAGCCATGATTTAGACTAGTTCTCCCCCAAAAAGTAGGCACTACATCATCAGTAACCAAGATTGTCATATGGGAGCCGTCGTTTTGGGAGTTTTTTATGGATTGCTTTGAGTCGCGCTTGGAGTTTTTTCGAAGGCCATCCTGCTTCGAGTCTGACCTGAGGATTTTGTGGGTTTGCTTTGAGTCAACCCGTTCAAAGACTTGAACATTCAAATTTTTGCTCATTTTTTGATCTCTTTTTTTTCTGCCTTTTTATGATATTCCCATTGTCCTTGGCTCACTTCTCTTTTGTTCGCTCGTCCGAGTCGATTGTTTAAGTTTGTTCAAATACTTCCCATTCAAAAGGTTGGATAACAAAAACATTCCTGGTTCTCACTAGTATTCTTTGCACTCTACGGGGATTCCTTATTGCTATTCTTGGACTAGTCATCGCTATCTTCTTCATAGCCTTACATTTACCCCATCTTCCATAGGCAATCATTCCTATCTACTCTATGTTAAAATTTTGGTTTGGTCATCGTAAATTTTCTTCAAAAATTAAAACTTAAAAATTTTAAAGTATTTAATGCCAATTTTTTTTCTTTAAAAGTACAACTTAGAAACTTTTTGTCAAATTCAAAAATAACTTGGGTGCCTTCACATTTAAAACTATAAGTTAGGATTTTTGAACTTAACTTATTCACCAAGCCTTCTGAGATGGCTTCGGAGGAAGATGAAGACATTTCCATCGAGCTGTTCATTGACATTGCCGACAACGACACCACTCCCGAGAAGAAGCAGAAGCTGTCGATCAAGGGCAGAAAGGGGAGCGGCAGAAAGAAGTGTTGAGCAGCTTGTACGAAGATCGATTCGATTTTGGTCAACAGCTTGCATGAAGATTGACTTATTTTGGTTTCTTTTCGAGTCATTCTGTTCAAGTGCAGAGTCTGCACTTTGTGTCCTTACTGTGAAGTCTGTATTTTCTTTTTTTTTGGCCGGCGTAGTGTGGGTACGGCCCCCACATTTTGACCCTGTGTATAGAAAATCATAAGAAATATATCGATATTTTGACTGCATCCTTATCTATCTATTCATATGGGTTCTATGTACTTGTGCTTGTTTTATTTCATACTTTTCTGGTTCTGTGATTATAGCCAAAGCCCTTCGTTCGAAGTAACAAAACTTAGAGATTAACAACACTTTGGAAGTTGATAGAACCTTTAGAAATTACCAGAACTTAGAAAATTTTTGTTTGAAAATTCTTTGTTAACTTCTTTGTTTGGAGTGACAGAACTTGTGAACTTATTGTAACTTTAGAAAGTAACAGAACTTAGAAAATTTTTGTTTAGAAATTCTTTGTTAACTTCTTTGTTTGGAGTGACAGAACTTGTGAACTTGTTGTTTTCATGTGTATCTATCTAAGTACCGGTGTATGCCCCCCAGTTCATAGGGCTGTTTACTTCAAATAATTTTCAGATGATTGGTAACTTAGGGTTTACATGATCTTTACTAAAAATTTGGCTAAGTTACAACTCGATTCTCCTTTCTTGGAAGTTTTGCAACTTTAGCACACAATCCAAGCTTTTTGTGATATTTCAACAAGTATGCAATACACACGTATTTCAGAGACACACAGTGCATAGGTTAATTGAGGGCAGTTTCAACCCTTAAGTGTTTGTATTTGAGACTCTTCGGTTGGTTTGTAGCATTCCAATCTTGTTGGAGTTGTGCTCATTATTCCTGATTATAGGAGCAGTTGGCGCTGGTTATGAGATGCACGGTTTTTTGTGCTCCTCGGTGTTGCCTATCTTCGGGCCATGGGAGAGCGTGTATCCTAGTGCTCCCCGATGCTGCCTATCTTCGGACAGGGTGAGAAGTTTAAATTTTAAAAATCAGTACGCGATTTTTCATGCTCCTCGGAGTTGCCTATCTTTGGGAAACGTGAGGAGTTAGTGTTTTGGAATTTAGCGCGTGGCTTATGGAGTGCGCGGCTTTTAGTCCTCCTCGGTGTTGCCAATCTTCGGGCAACATTAGGAGAGCAAGTTTTAGAAGTTAGTTCCCGGATTACGAAATGCGCGGCTTTTCGTTTTTCCTCGGTGTTGCCTATCTTTGGGCAATCTGAGGAGTTATTACTTTTGTGCGCAGCTTATGGAATGCATGGCTTTTGTTTTTCCTCGTTGTTGCCTATCTTCGGGCAATGTGAGGGGTTATTATTTTAGTGCGCGGCTTATAGCATGCACGGCTTTTGTTTTTCCTCTGTGTTGCCTATTTTCGGGCAACGTGAGGGGTTATTATTTTAGCGTGTGGCTTATGGGATGCGCGGCTTTTAGCACTCCTCAGCGTTGCCTATCTTTGGACAACACGAGGAGTGTTGATTTTAGCCTTCACGATTTTGCCGGAGCAACACCAGTTTTTAGAAGGCCAAGACCGGGTCCCACCGATCTAATATTTTGAGTCGATTTGCTTCCGTCGACCCGGTGGGTAATCATTATGAACACGGTTTTGTTGGTTCAAGAAGCAAACTTTATTAAGGAAAACAGGGCAGTTTTTGCCTATGTATAATGCCCCCGATACCTCGGGATGGCTTATTTTCTGGAAAATAAAAAATACATAAGATAACATTTAGGAAAAATAACGACGAAGCGATTCGCTATTCCATGCCCTGGGAACTTGAGTTCTGTCGACAGTTGTTGCTAGCTTGAACGTCCCATCTCTTAGCTTTTGATTAATGACATATGGTCCCTCCCAATTTGGTCTGAAGGCCCACGAAACGGGGTAAACTCGCTTGAGCATAAGATCTCCCACTTCGAAGGTTTGATTGTGAACTTTGGAGTTGAAGTACCATGCGACCCTTTTTTGGCGGGCGGCGGTTCTCGACTCTGCTTCTTCTCTTTTTTCATCAACCATATCTAACGATTCGAGTAGGAGCTGCTCATTTTGTTTCTGGTTGAAATTCCGCCTTCGGTGCGAGGGGACTTCTAATTCAATAGGAATCATTGCTTCTGAACCATATGCTAGGGCGAATGGAGTGTGGTTGATTGCCGCTTTGTGGGTAGTTCTGTAAGCCCATAGTACGAGAGGAAGTTCATCAAGCCAGTTCCCTTTGGCTTTTGTTAGTCGCTTTTTGATAGTGGATTTGATGATCTTGTTGATTGCCTCCACTTGCCCGTTTGCTTCCGGATGCGGAAAGCTCTTTTCGATTCGGAAGCGCCTGCAGAAGTCTTTGAACTTGGCACTTTCGAATTGATTTCCATTGTCAGTGATGATTTTTTGCGGCACACCAAACCTGCAAGTGATGTTTTAAGTAACAAAGTTAATAACTTTCTTTGTGGTTATAGTGGCCAGCGGTTCCGCTTCGGCCCACTTTGTGAAATAATCTATGACAACTATAGCATATTTGGCCCCCTCCTTTTGCTATTGTCAAGACACCAATCAAGTTTGTCCCCCATATTGTGAACGGCCATGGACTGACCATCTATGTTAGCTTCATTGAGGGAGTTTTCTTAAGTTTGCTGAACCTTTGGCAGCGATCACATCTCCTGGCATGATCTGTAGTGCCGCGATTTATCATTGGGCAGAAATACCCATACCTAAGGGCTTTCTTCGCAAGGGTCTGCCCCCTAGTGTGGTCTCCACATTTTCCTTTATGTACCTCCTTTAGGATTCTTCATGCTTCATCATCGGTCACACACCTAAGAAGAGGGGTCGAGAATCCCCTTCGATAGAATATCCCATCCTGTATCATGAACCGTGGTGCCTTCCGGAGGAGCTTTTTCCATTGATTTCGGTCAGTTGGAAGGGTTCCTGCAAGTAGATACTCCTTTATCGGCATCATCCATGTATCTGGTTCGACAGTGATCTCGAGAATCCAGTCTACGTCCATTTCATCTATGCTTGGGTTGGTTAGAGTTTCCACCGGGACCAACCCTAATGACTAAGCTTCTCCGAGACATGCCAGCTTAGCCAAATAATCTGCCTTGGTGTTTTGCTCTCATGGGATGTGAGTTATAGTGTAGTGCTCGATGTCACTTAGCAATTCTTGTACTTTGGACAGGTACAGGGCAAGATTTTCTCCACGCGCTTGGTACTCCCCTTTCACTTGACAGACAACCAACTGGGAGTCGCTGTATATATGAATTGATTTTATCTTGAGTTCCTTCACAACCTTCAGTCCAGCGAGCAGTGATTCGTACTTTGCTTCGTTATTTATTGCTAGGAATTCCAAGCATAAAGCATAGCTAATGGCTCATCCCTCGGGGGTTACAAGCACTACCCCTGCTCTCGAACAGAAATTGTTGGATGCGCCGTCAACGAAGAGCTTCAATTGCGTACATACTTCTAACTGGACTTCTTCCTCATCATCCCTTATAGTAAATTCGGTGATGAAGTCGGCCAACGCCTTCCTATTGATGGCTTTCATGGGGTGATATGCGATGTCGTATTGACTTAGCTCTATATTCCACTTGAGTAGTCGTTCGAAAGTTTCTGGCTGGTATAAAACTTACTTCAAGGGTTGGACAGTCAATACTTTTATTGGATGAGCCTGGAAGTATGGTCGTAATTTCTGGGATGCGATCAAAAGGAAATACGCTAGCTTCTCCAGTTTTGGGTAATTCTTTTCAGCTTTGGTGAATCATTTGCTAATGTAGTACACGGGTCGCTGGATTCTCGCTTCTTCCCGCACGAGAGCGGTGCTAGATGCGTGCGGGGAAACTGCTAAATAAACGAATAGGTCTTCTCCATCCACCAGCTTTGATAAGATTGTGGGAGCTTCCATGTGTTATAGCAATTCCTCGAAAGCTGTATAACAAGCTTTACTCCATTCAAAGTTTTTCTTTCCCTTCTTCGGTGCATTGAAGAATGGTATGCACGTAGCTTTTGAGATGAACCGACTCAGTGCTACGACTTTTCCATTCAAGCTTTGAAGTTCCTTCTTATTTTTAGGGGCTTGGACTTCCCGTAACGTTGTTATTTGCTCTGGATTCGCTATGTGACGACCCGTAATTTTTGGATATTTGAAATTGGAATATTTAATTGATTTTAAATATTTGGGTGTTGGTTTTTAACTTGAATTTCAAATATAACAATTTATTGAGTAATTTAATTACTAAATTAAATAATTTGAAGGCTTGTAAAATTTATATTGATAATACTGAAGGTAATAGAACTGTTAAAATTGAAATTAAAGGTGTTTTGTTCAGTTTTGAAAATATATCATTTAAATTGATATTTAAAAACAGCCTTCCGAGGCGTAGTCTCGGAATTTGACGAAACCAGTTCCATTGGATCTGTAATAGTGTTTTATTATCGGATTTCAAGTTTTGTTGTGATTGGAGTTGTTGTGTGGGCATACGATATATAAACGCGTTGAAATCTATATCGAAATCTAAATATTAAATAATTGGTCCAAAAAGCTATCTTCTTCATACGATCGAATTAGGACTCGAAACCTTTTCCATTGTGTTCGGAATAAGGGTTTAACATTATAAACGCCTAGCGGCATGCCTCGATAGGGGATCGAGATTTTTAGTTGTGTTCATCGAGACATTCGAATTTGAGTTTAATTAATATATAAATTTAAATACCCGGTCAACACAGCAGAGATTCCTTCCCCAGCCTGTTTTCTTTCTCATCACAACTTTCTGCCTCCTCTGTAGCAAGTTATCCCAGCACGCAAGCATCTCATCGTGCTTTTTCTTGTCCCCTCCCCCTCTTTTAAAATGCACGAGAATCAAGTAAAGTTCACAAACGAAAAACAGTAATGGCCGAGCAAAATCAACAGAACGAAATCATAAATCTTGAGCCTCTTTCCCTTTTTCTCTCCTCAGTATCGAATTCAAATTCCTTCGAAAAAAAGGGGATTTCAAAACCAAAAATCGAATCAAACCGGCCTCGAAATCGAATCGAGTCCCTCGATTCTAAATCGAACCAGTTCGATTTACGTATAAGAAGTTTGTACGAAGCCGATTCGCACTTAAATGAGAGGCGGCCGATCGAGGCATGGGGGAGGCGCGCGCACGAATGCAAAGGGCAAAGGGGGAAGTTCGAGCTGGGTAGTGGCGGCAGCTCACGTTGAGGGTGGTGCTCGTAGTGAGGTCAGGGATTCACGGTGCAGTTTCGAGTGAAAGACAGTTTTAGGGTTTAGCGAATGTGAGAGGCCGTGAAGCATCGAGGTGCGGTGGGACGAGCTTGGTTGACTATCATCATCGACTTTGGCCGTGGGATGGTCGGAGGCTCGTACTCGAGCACGAGAAGATAAAGGCAGTAAGGTATTCGCGATTTCTATTTCCTTCAAAATTTAAAAATTTATTTAACGAACATTTTTATAGTTTATATTTTTCAATTTATATATGTGCAGATTTTCTTTCAATTTATATACATATGTATATTCAGGAGACAGAAAAATATTTTCACAGTAAGATATTCAAAACACAATTCTATTTTATTTTAATATATACATACATATAGGTTGAAAGGAATTTTATTTTATTAGAATTTAATTTGTAGATATATATATATAGATAAAACAGGAAATATATATAGATAAGGTTTGGAGATATAGGAATTTTAAAATGTTGTAGAGTTTATATAAAGATTTTTAAGCCTATATAGATAATTTCTGTAAGTAGATATGTAGTTTCAAAAGAAAATAAATATACATATTTTAAATTTACTATTTTATTTTAAAAATATGTATATAGGGTGATTAATTTGTTAAATTAACTTATCTAAATTATTTTAGCTACTAAGAAAATTATTAAAGGAAAAATTAGTTAAATTAAATTTATTAAATGGAAATTGATTGTTCGATTATTTCAAATATTAATAAACCATATAATGTTTATACAAGGTCTAAAATAGTGCAGAGACAAGCCGGTTTGGATCAGATTGCAAATTAAAGGTCAAAGGTGAGTTAATCTCACTCTTCTGGATTGCTATTTAAATTTAGATGGTTAAATTTAAATAACTGGTTGAATGATTGAATTGATTGGATGTGATAATATATATATAGTAGTGTATATATATATATTGGAGTGATTGATTTCCCGCATTATATAGCGGATGAGATCCTATGCGCCGCATAATAGCGGATGATATTTTATAAACCCATATACCGCGATATTCCACCTCGAAGTGGAATTGGTATTGTGCTAACATCTGTGGATGCAGGGAAACAGGTTGGAGGGATCCAACTGGATTCCTCAAAAGTTGTTCCAATAATTCTATGATATGATTATTTGATATTCTATGATGAATTTTATTGGTAATTGGAAATAATGGATGCTATGTTTGATTGAATATATTGGGTATACCGAGTTATAAAAATATATATAATGGATTTTTGAAGGGAAATAAAAGAGATAATTCTTAAGTAAATAAATTAAAGAGGTTTGGATAAGTAAAATTGGGAGAATAAAAGTTGGTTTTAAAATTTTAATGAATAAATTCCAAGTGTGGGAAGGGAGATTTTTGAATAAATGGGAATAAGTGGATTTCTATACTTAAGTAATTTTAATTAAGGAATGAAAGATTTATTTTTGAATTCAGAATTAAATGGTTTAGAAAGAAATAAAAGAAGAATTTTGGAATAAATATGAAAATTTGTATTTTCAGTTAAAGTAAGACTTTAAATCATCACAAGGAAGTTAAACCTGAAATTAATGGGTTTTGAATAAATTGGATAAGTAAAGAAATTTATTTTTAATGGAGTTAATTTTGAAAATCAATTTGGAAATTGATCTAGTGTTGAAACTGTGATGGAAAGAAGGATGAGATTATGGGATTTATAAACTGGGTTTATAAGGTGAAACAAGATATCAGTGAATATTTTAAGATATAAATTCAAGATGGGAATTTATTAAAGGAATGGGTAAATTTGTTTAAAAATAAATAGTGATTTATTTTTAAAGATGTGAAAGAGAATGTGTTTCCCTGGATAACCAAGTACGTTTCCAAAGCAAATCTTTAAGTATAAGTTAAAAGTTTTAGAGTTGTTTTAAAAGTATGTTTTAGAAAATTTATTATTTTTAAATGTTTAAATTTCAAAGTAAGTATTTCTCAAATTTATTTTAGTAGTAACTATTTAAAGGTGATTTGGTATTATGTTTTAAAAAGATAAAAATTTAGTTTTATATTTTATAAAGTAGCTTATTTTAAATATTCTTAAAGTATATATTTTTAAATAAAGTATTAAAGTAGTTTTTAAATTTAAATGTTTTAAAATATATTATAATAAGTGTTTAAATTATTTTAAAATCTTAAGTATTTGTACTTGGTGATTTCAGTGGAAATAGAGAATATTGGGAAATTTATTCCGTGAGAGGAAGATGGTTTGAAACTGTTTTCAAAGGGTTAAAAGGTGGAAATATATCTTGCGAAGATATTTGAGATAAATAAAATAATTTGGGAGAAATTATTCTGGCTTGATGATTGGTTGTGAATGTAATTGATAGTTAAATAACCGACTATCAATATTGGCCAATGCGCTGATCGTTTCGAAGAGACCAGGATCGGGATTTATCTCCCGAAAACCACTTCGATCCGGTTTGTACGTTTTAGTGGGGAAAACAAGTTTGGAATCGAAGATGGAGCAGTGAAGTGCAAGGACTAATCGCTACTAATCCTGAGGGTGATTCCAAAATGGATGTAGTAGGAGTAGTGCCTTCAGTTCCGTTCGAACCTGGAACGGACTTGTATGGATGAATGCTTTCAGAACATCGTCAGGAGGACGGTGAGCATTCTAAGTGATATGTTCTAAAAAGGTAACGCTTAGCCTTGAGCCTCATCAACCGGGAATGACTGAAAATCAGGGGTTATGCAGCAAGGCTAAGTGGGTAGCACCCATTAGGTTGAGGTCATCCCTGTCTAGATGTTCCTTTTTATTCGGCTTAGTGGTGCGGTTGCTGATCCCAACCGTTGGGTGATCTTACTCGGAATTATCCAGTAAGGGGTAGTTCCGGCCTTGTGTTGCAGGGGATCGGGCATGGTCCTCGGTACGCTGATCTAGACCAGGTACTGTGACAGGCGGTACCCCAGTGCCTAGTCATTAGTTGGAGATCCATTCTCCCTACGTGCCTGTACGGTTTTTGTTTGTAGAACCCACTTTGTGGCTAGTATGCTGGAATTTAATCATGTAACAATTTCAGCTATTTGAATAAGTATTTGTATATAGACACTATTATAATATCAGACGGATTTGATAAGAAAGTGTTTTGGCTATCGTAAGGTAAAAACCCGACATGTTTATTTGTGGCGCGGTCTTACGAGATGCTTTTGATTTCAAAGGGTTTTGAAACTTTAATAATCCAATTGAATGTGTTTTCTCATGCTGGTTTTCCAGACTGGCTCGGGTGTTATTTTATTATAATGCTCGGGTCAGACCGAGTATTACAGATACATGATAGGATGCTGTGGAGCTCAGGAGACGAGCTGGATGGCGAGACGTATCACCCGTATTTGTTGTATTCCGCTGTGTATCATAAGTGGTATAGTCATCTTGTGAGGACAAGTATTATAACTGTCCTGAATTGTGATGTTGATTGTATTGTACTCTGATGTTGTATTCTGATGATATATGTATAAACAGGTATAGTTTCTTTCTGTAAAGATCAGTTATTATCTATTATATTTTAATCCGTTGCGATGTGAGATTCTGTTGTGTTGTTTTCTTTTCTTCTACCTCCTTCTTCTTCTAATCCTGATGGTTCAATTTTCCGGGAATGAAAAATCGGGTCGTTTCACGCTTCGATGCCTCGGGCACTTACTATGAATCCCAAGAATTTCCCAAAGACCACTCCGAACTGGCATTTGAGCGGGTTGAGTTCCATCTCGTATTTTCGGAGTATCTCAAACATTTTAGTGAGGTTGTCTAGATGGTTAGCAGCTACTCGAGATTTGACCAACATGTCATCCACGTAAACTTCCATAGTCTTTCCAATCTAGCGTTTGAACATAGTATTACTAGCCTTTGGTATGTTGCCCTTGCATTTTTCAAGCCGAATGGCATTACCCTGTAGCAGTACAATCCCAAATCGGTGATGAAGCTGGTGTTTTCTTGGTCAGGCTCATGCATCAGGATCTGGTGGTAGCCCGAGTATGCATCCATAAACGACAACAGTTCATGTCCCACTATTCCATCCACAAGCCGATCGATTCTGGGGAGTGGGAAGCTATCTTTCGGGCAAGCCTTATTTAGATCCGAGAAGTCAATACCAGTTTGCCATTTCCCATTAGACTTCTTGACTAAAACTGGGTTCGATACCCATTCAGGGTAGGTTGCATCTCGGATGAGGCCGTTAGTCATTAACTTATCAACCTCCTCTCTCAATGCCTTGGACCATTCGGGGCCCAAGCTGCGCCTTTTTTGCTTTACCAGTGTGAATTTGGGGTCAATATTGAGCGTGTGGCAGGCAATTTCAGGTGATACACTGTACATATCGGAGTGTGTCCAAGCAAATACGTCCAAATTGGCACGAAGGAATTTGGTTAGTTCTGGTCGCATCTTGTTTCCAAGCTACAATCCAATTTTCAGGGTCCACGTCGGGTCATCCATACAGACCAGGACAGACACCGTCAATTCTGCCGGTGCTGACTGATCCTCCCCTAAGCTCTTCTTTCTAGGGTCTAAAGCCTTGTCGAATCGGCTATGGTCCCCAAGCCAGGGGTGGCTCTGTAGTTGCTATTCAGAGGGTTCACGGATGTGGAGGGTTTTCCCCACATCCTTTCCTTTTTCCTTTCTTCTTGACTCACGAAATTCTGCAATGTAGCATTCCCGGGCGGCACTTTGGTCTCCTTTCACAATTTGGACTCTGTGTTCTGTAGGGAACTTCATTGTAAGGCACCATTGGCCAATGCTATTCTGAAGTCTGCTAATGCGGGCCGTCCCAAGAAGGCGTTGTATGTTGACATTTCATCCACGATCACAAAAGTCTGAATGAGGGTGACCCTTCGCTCACCCTCTCCAAGCTCCACAAGTAAGTCAATTGTTCCCACCGGTTGTTTGGGTTCACCGGTAAACCCTTGAATCTTTGTCTGGCACGCTGACACGCTTTTCATGCCAATCTTCATTTGATCAAAAGTGCGTTTAAAGAGAATGTTAACGGAGCTGCCACTGTTAACCAACACCGCCAAACTACAACAGGTCCGATTCCTACCGTCGCCACCATCGGATCGAGAGTTGGAGCTTCGATCCTTTCGGTGTCCCAATTTCAGAACACAATATCATCATTTAAGACCCTTTTCATCTTAACTGGAGTTTCGACTTCCACAGCCAAACATGGTTCCTTTGGATCATGCTTCAATGAACTTGCATACCGCTCCATTTCTCCCCAACTTCTTTACACGGGATGTGGTCCCCCGGATATTGTTCCGATGATGAGCCTTTGGTCAGTTCGTTTTGACCCTTCTTCACTGGTTCCTGCTTGATTTCTTCATTCTCTTGGGTGTTGAGGAGTCGTAGATTGATCGGGGTTTTGCGGTTGTCTTACGTACTGCTGGAGTTTGTTATTTTGGATCAGTTCCTTAATGAGATTCTTTAGGTGGCGACATTCATTCATATTGTGGCCGTGTGTCTCGTGGAAACGACAGAATTTCCCTGAGCGCTTCTGCTGCTCAGTCGCCTCCTTTCTGGGTGGCTTTTTGCATTCTGCGGTTCCTTGAATTACGAGAAAAATGTTTTCCAATGTGTCGCTTAGGGGAGTGTAGCCTTCTGGCCTCAACCCTTTGAGCTTTTTATTGTTGCCATTACCATTCTTTTTATTGGAGTTCTGACCTTTTCTCTTTGAATTCCCATCTTTCCAAGTGGTTCCTTCAGCAGTCCGAGAGGTGTGCGCATTTTGCTTCATTGCTACATTGCTTTGCCCGACGTTCGTCGGTTGCACACTAGTAGACTTCCTTTCCAATTCCTGCTCTTCCTCCAACCTTAGGTACTGACTTGCTTTACAATTGAAATCCTTCCTGGTGGAAGGCTGCTTCATCTTAATCCACTTTTCGAATTAAGTTTTCAACTGAATGGCACGGACCAATGCCATAAAAACCATATCTTCATTGGGGTTGCTTACTTCCATCACCGCGGTGTTAAACCTGTTCATGAAAGATTTCAGTGATTCGTTGCGCCCTCGGAACAATCCGGATAAGGACATAACATCTTTTTGCTGCGCAGTATGGAGTCTGAACTGATCAAGGAATCTTGTTGCTAGTTGGTCAAAAGCAGAGATAGATCTTGGTGGAAGCCTAGTGAACCACATTGATGCAACCCCTTCGAGAAAGATTGGGAAGCATCTGCATCGAACAGCTTCAGAGGCATTTGCTCCGTCCATATACCAACTGTATTTGTACAAGTGAGGTTTCAGGTCCTTTGTCCCGTCATAGGATGGAATAGTTGCCATTGTGAATTTTTCTGGATATTTCTCGTTTACGATTTCATTGGTGAAGGGAGTCCGACTTAGCGTAGATCCCCATTAATCATCTCTTCTATCTTTACTCTCCTTCATTAATCGTTTAACCATGTCCGCTGTATATGCCTCTGATGTCTGGTAGTACTGAGGACTGCGATCAGTCACTGCGCCAAGTGTTTGACTTTGCAAACGATCTTTGTGAGTGGGATGAGGCCTAGGCTCTCCTGTCTTCGAGAGAGCCACTCCCGTAGGGTCCCGTTGGCTTGCGATCGGTCTAACTGGAGCAGTTTGGATATTCCTTGCATTATCAAATGCATTAGCATTTACTTCCAATTTGTCGTCTTGCACTCCATCCTCTGAGTCGAAAAGATCCATAGCTATGTCTTATACAGAGGTCTTTGCTCCTTGACTTAAATTCAGAATAGGTTGCCTTGTAGGGAATGGAGTACTTGCATTTCCGTCGACGTTAAGTCCTGTTGTCACCCTCTTTTGTAGTTGCTTTCCATTTTTCTTCTGTGTAGACTAGTGACGAAGGAATTTTCTTGTTCCATGGCAGCCGCAGGTTCAGGCATTGTCCTTGGAGCGAGATTTGATTGTAGGGTCAGGAGAATGTTAAGCTTACCCATTAGAGCCTTTTGGCTACTTTCCATCTTTTGATTGATCTCATCAACCATTTTATTCAACTCATCCCTTGTAACAACTTCATGCTGGCTGGAGGAGGCTGGCACCCGATTCCCTAAGTTAACGCCATTTACTTCAGTTTGTTGGGGATTAACATCTTGTCCAGCTACCACTGCCCCTATGGACCTTCCGGAGGCAGTTCTCCTTCTTCCAGGGGCCATTGGTTCCAAACAGTAGATTCTTCAAGGAAAGATTAAGGATCTAACTTCTGAACCTATGATATCCAAAGTAGATAGCTAGATCTGGATCCTGAGTTGGAGTTCTCAGTGAAAGCACCAAAATGTTAACCCAAAAAATGGATCAACACCCTGGTTTAAGTTTGAAAGCACCAGCCATGTTCTGACAGAGCAATATCATAGATTACAGATAAAAGAAAAGAACAGTTAAAGAGAGAAGACGGAGAATTTTTATAGTGGTTCGGCTGTTAATGAAGCCTACGTCCACTTTGTAGTTTTATTATAAACTGATTGTTGTTACAAGATGTGTTTGATTACAAGGCTTTGATTATCACTAAGTAGATTGAATCCCTAGAGTTGGAATTCACTGGAGAATCATAGTGAATTCCATTGGAGATTGTTGTGAGGGAGGCAGAGAGTAAAGAATGTTTCCAGCAGAGCTTCAGCAACCAGTCCGGAGAAGATCTCGTTTATGTTGCAGGTAGGGTGGTATTTATAGAGATCGGAGAGCTTTTGGGTTAGGCATGTTCATCAACTGCTCATGGGTATATGGGAATGACCTAGGGGGGTTTGGCTTGCAAACCGAGGCAAAACCATGGGTCACTGGTGACCCATAGACTTGGCTCGTTTGCGAACCAATGCCTTGGCCTCTTTTCATTGCATCCTCGGTTAGTTCATTTGATGATTCGGGGAGAGGCATGGGTCGCTGATGATCCATGCACTTAGGATTTTTTTGGAGTTTGGAATTGGAGATGTTTCCATAGTCTTTTGTCGTCGTTGTTCCGTTTTGATGACAATTTACTAGCTGTTTGCGCTCAGCTGTTGATTGGGGTAAAAGAATGTTGATCACTCGGTTTAGTTGATCCCAATCATTGCCGTAGTAATATAGCTTGGCTCTCATTATCTCCTTGCCTTAGCCTTTATGGTTAAGTTCCAAACCATTCCGATAACACTAGACCGTTCTGTCTCCTATTAGATCCTGCTGGTTTAAAAACCCGGATAACAATTAGTTTATTGTTTAAAAGTTAAGTAATTACATTTTCAAAAGTTGTTTAAAGTTATTTTATTATACTATTTAAAATGTTTTAAAAGTTAATTATTTATTATTTAAATGTTTTTAAAAAGTTTTATTATTATATTTTTAATAATGTTTTAAAGTTTTATTATTATGTTATTAAGAATGTTTAAAGTTTATTTTTATAATGTTAAAGTTTTTATTCATTATAATTAAATAATAAATTGTTTATAAAATGATTTCTTTTATAAAAAGGATTTACTTAAAGGTGTTTATAAATTTGAAAGAGGTTTGGAATTTGAAAAGAAGTTGGGTTTTGAATGATTTTAGAAAAGAGATTTATAAATGGTTTAGCAATTTGAAAGGGAAATTTTATAAATGGATTTTTGAGATTTATAAAAGAGTATTTTTATAAATAAAACTTAGAGATTTATAAAGAAGCTTTATAAATAGATTTGGAGATTTACAAAGGAGATATTTATAAAATAAAAGAAATTTATGGAAAGGAATGGTGTTTTGGGTTATTTATATCTCTGTTTTAATGACATTTGGGGTTTGTTAATTTTAATATGATTTTGAAATAGAAAATCTTTCTAAATGCTTGGTGATATACTTACACCATTTTATAAGTATGCAGAAAAGGTATTCCAAGTTTTGAAAGGAATAGTTTGTGAATATACTTATCCCGGTGAGATAAGTATATGAATATTTTGATGAATATTTTGGAAAGAGATTTAATTAATGAAAGATTAATTTAAGAGGCTTATTGGTTTCCATAGGAATTGTAACCTCTATTTTGAATGTTTGTCTATTTGATAGTTAAATAACCGACCATCAAATCTTGTCCTAAATATGTAATCCTTTTTAATTTTGGTGGTACGGAAATATTCTTTCCCTTCCGAACATCGAAGGATTTAACTTTGGAAATATCTAGGGGAAACATGGGGATTATATGGTTTCGGTTACAATCGGTTGTGCTATAATGTACGTATAAACTTATTTTGTTTTCTAGGACAAATGATAAGAAAGTTCGTCCGTTTAAATGGTTAGGAGGTGATCTCCGCTCTTACGTATTATCTGATTGTTCCTAAAAGAACCGATATTGAGTATTCCGAAAATTGAACGATCGGTTTTGGAAGACCTGGTAAGCGGGTGAGTGTACTTATATGAGATGACCAAAACCATAACCACTCCAAAATCATATACGAGTTTTATGCTTGGAGGAGATTCGAGCTTTTGTTCGAGATGTTTGAATCCATATGTGATTCTGAGACCCGTTGGGGTATGAGAATCCATGTGTGATTCCAAGATCTATTTGAGATGTGAGAATCCATGTGTGATTCCGAGACCTGTTGAGATACAGGAATCCATGTGTGGTTCTGAGATCTGTTCGATCGAGGCTCATGTGCTGGAATGTCGAACGTAGCCTCACCAGCGGTAATGACTAAAACTAAAGATAGGATGCATAGCCAGGGGTTTAGCTAACCCATAAGGGTGCAATCTTCTCCTTTCTAGAGTTACCTACAGTTGTTATGCATGTATGGAGCGACGCATTCAACCTATGTGGCCAGCTATGTATTTTCTATTATACATCACTAGGGATGTATTGTTGCTTCGGAACGATAACTCTTATCCTTGTGCAAGAGGACCATTCTTGAAGTACCGAGGACACCTCCATGGAATCCTAAACAATTAGCAAATGCGCCTCAGCAATTTTTGATTATCTACCTATTATTGTTATGATGTACACTCACAAGCATCACAACTATTTGATTATAGATATTTTTACCCTTAGACATTATTATAATATCACTGGATTTTCTAATATAAATGGTTTGGTTATCCTAAGGTAAAAAACCGTTCGTATTTATGTGCGGCATGGTCTTACAGGATACCTTTTATTTGAAAGGGTTTTATAAAAATAGAAATCAATATGCTTTGATTGAATTTTCCCATGTTGGTTTACCAGACTGATCCGGGTGTTATTATATTATGATGCTTGGGGTCAGATCGAGCATATTTACAGATTCAGTTTGGATACTTAGAGATTCAGGAGACGAGCTAGATGCCTCCAAGACGTATTCATATATCTTTTTATTTCCACTACATTTTCTGTTTATTGTATCTATCAGCAATTGTAAGAACATGTTGTCATAACTATCCAGGCTGATGATATATTTACTCTGATTGATGTATGTATATTATAGTTTTTTTTTGTGTAAAGATATGTTGTATATTATATATTACTCGTCATGATTCGAGATTATGTTCTATCTTTTTCTTTCTTTTTCCCCAACAATCTGTCTTTCCGGCACTTGGATGCTCGGCGCGTTAATACCGTGGATGTATTAGTGTCGACATCCGAAGGTCAAAAAGGCTAATTAGTTGTTCATGATGTTTTATAGTTCAGATCTGAAATTTTACTACAAATTTATATGTGCCTAGGTTGTCCCCTTTGTTTTTGCTTGAAACCAATTATTTATATGATTTTATTTTATTTCAACTAATATAAATTACATATGTTGTCCTTTTGAAATCATCTGAGAATTGAATGTAATGTTTATATGTTTTGTTTGAATTTTATTGTTAATGTGTTCTTCTGTTGAAAGTAAAATAAAAACATAATCGAATTTTTGTGTAAATTTGTTAACTTCTAATTCTAACACATGCTAAATCACAAACTTTACATATTTGTTTATTATTTTAATTTTAAAATTAGCTTGAAATTAATTACATATATATATGTGATTGTGTTGTTTTAATTCAACATTTATAAAATTTACTTTTATGTAAATTCATAATTTTGATTTTAAAATTCTTCCTAAATTGAAACTTGATTTATATTTATTAGTTCTAGATTGCAAAATATGAGAATGGTCAAAATTAGTTTTATATGCATTTATGTTTTAGAGTTTAATTGCTGATTTGAAATGTATTGTTTGAATGAGTAAAGGAAGGATGAAAGTCCTCTATCTTTCCTTCTTCCTAAATGTTTACCTCTATTCATTAATTAACCTTTTGTTAATAAGTCGACTTTTGTCCATTAGCAAGAATCTTTTAATATATTATGTATAAGTGTAAGTTGAACTTATATATACATATGTTATTGTTACTTACATGTTTTAAATTAAATTTTTGGACAACAAAGGCATGTATTAATTCTTTGGTAAATGTTAATTTGTCAGTTAACTTAATTAAAGAGAGAGAAAATGAAAAGTTTCTCTCTTTACATTTTTGGCCCGTCCCTTCCCTAATTAATTATTTTTGTTAATAGAAAGAAACAGAAATTTTCTTTTTCTAACCTTTTACATGTTTATTTACATAGTGTTAATTCCGAGTAAATGTTAATTTGTTAATTAACCTAATTAAGGAGAGAGAGAAATGAAAGGTTTTTCTCTCTACATTCATGGCATGTCTTTCCCTAATTAATTATTTATGCTAAGAGAAAGAAATAAAAAGTTTTTTCTCTAACCTTCTACACGTCTATTTAGATACTTTAATGTGTTGATCATATGATGTCCTTATCATTCAAACACATGAATGTATCTGATACATTCATCATATTACATATTTATTTGAATTAAATTTAAAACTCCCTTATATGAAATAAAATAAAATATTAATTTTATTTAAAAGAAATGTAGAAAGGTTCTAAGTATATTTAGACTTTATAGACCCATTAAAGATCCAAAATGGTAAAAATATTGAAATTTATCAATTTCTTTCGCTATGGGCTGGCCCAGTTCCAACATATAACGACTCATAATTTTATCACTTTGATTTATGGAATATTTAAGTAGTTTTAAATATTCGATTTAAGGTTTTATAATAAAATAAATATTTCAAATAATTGTTTGATTTTTGATGATGTATTTTTAATTTAATTCATAGGATTTTTTCCATAATTTTTAATTTGAAAAATATTTAAATTTTGTTATAACATATTTTACGTCAAACGTCAGTTAACAGAACACAGTAACCGGTGTGTTTTATTATTGTTTGTAGATCACGTTACAGTGTCGTATGCAATCGTATTCTTTTTTTTGTCGTTTGTGCCTCGTACATGAACGTCGTGCTGTATTGCGGACACCAGTATTCAAATATTGGTGCACGCACAAATACACATGCATTGATACACACACTTACACTTGGTCATACTTCTCCTTATTTCCTGCCTTACTTTTTCCATCCTTACCCATACTGTGCTTGATTCTAGCCAAGATTGGTGCCATGATTTTTGGCAAAAATTCATGGATCTTATTCTTAACTTGCTTTCCTATATCTATGAAGCTCAACCTATTTTCTTTGTTTCGGTTCTTTATGACATTGCTTAGTTCCTCCTGACAATTTCAAAACAACGAAAATAACCCCCTCATCCAAACTTCAAAAATCAATGCAGCCAAAACCGTTGAGTTTTAGCCCGAATGCCCAAAAGGAAAGTTAGTCATAATGATCTATGGTATTTTTAGGAAATCATCGCTCGAGTTTTCGTCGAACAACGACAGAGAAATTAACAGAATACTATGAAGAGAAAATAATATACATCGATGTTCAAAATTTGATTTCTCGAGATACACTCTGAATTAGAAGGTGGCGTTAGTGCCGTTGGGTTTGCATGACGATGGCGAATTTTTGGTGAAGTTTTGGTAGAATTCCATGACGTTGATCGACGACCATCGAAACTAGGGTCCCACCTAATCGGAGATGGAAACAAGGATTTGTGAGATGGAGCTTGGATTTGGGTTCAAGATGGAGAACGGCACCTAGGGTGAAATTTGGCGAAGTTTGGCGACAAAAAATGTTGCACGATCTATAGCTTGTACGCAATTTTCTTGTGAGAGGTTACGATCGGATTTTGAATGAGGTAGCCGGAGGATATGGCGATGGTGCCATCGATTCGAGCAAGCGAGGAGAGACACGCTGGTGGGTTTGGATTTGAAGTTTGGTGGACGGAGGCATGTACATGCGCACGGGTGCACGAAATGGGTTTACTGGAATTGGAGAGGAGGAATGGGGAAAAAGAAGAGGGAAAGGGGTGTTCATGCAATCGGGTTTGCTTGACTTTGGGCTTGGCCCATTTGAATTGTTGGGTAAGAAAACAAATCAAATTAATTGTTTAATTATATAATTTAGTTAGTTAAAGTTTAAATGGTGATATCCTGCTTGTTTTAAGTCCGTTTGACACCTGAATTTTTGCGTTGGACTCGTATGGACAAGTATAATATTGCAGTATAAACTGTTGATAAGTTTGGGTGTTTAAAATTTATGATATATTAAAACAGACTGAATTTAAATTACGTCATTTTAATTAATAACATCGTTTAAAATTTTACACTTAATTAGTGATGTTTATCTGGCCAAGTAAAATACTGTTGAGCTAAATTGGGTTGAATAGAGTAATTGGACATTTGTTTAGCAGAATAAAATACCGTTTACCTAATTAAATTAACTGGATACCTGTTTAGCGGATTAAATCACCGTTCTGTTATAATTAACCAGATATGTTATATTTGGACATCTATTTAGTAGAATAAACCACGGTTCTACTATTACATTAGTGTAGACATCTATGTATATGCCAGTTGACTAATATTGGGAAAATGTTGTATTAATAAGTGGTTGTTAATTATGGGTGCTTGTGTAAATACCAAGTAAAGTAACTTGAAATTTTTGTTTGAATGTAATGGCAACATGTTAAGTACCATAGTGGTTGCTACGCCTCTTTCTAATTTGAAAGAAATTAGTGATCTAAAGTTGTTTTAAAAAGATAATTACTACATGTTAACAAGATTTAAAAGATGATTATTATTTATAAATAATGTTTTTAGGTAATTAATTATTTATTTTTTAAATAATGATTTATACTTAATTTTTTATTAATATGATTCCTAAAAGTTATTTAAAAGCATTTAATTTTTTTTAAAGTTGTTTAATTATTTATTTAAAATATTTTAAATTATATTTTAATTATTAATTAAAGATTATTCAATTATAATCGTATAAGTCAATTTATTATTATTTAAAAGTTAATTAAATACTCCATTTATATTGCTTAAAGGTTTAATTAATCAATATATTAATAATGTTTAGAAGTTAGTTGATTATTTTATTAAAGATGTTTTGAAATAAATTAATAATTATATTAATATTGTTGAATTTAATAAATTATTTATTTTATTATATTGGTTTGGAGTTGAGTTATAGTATAATAATACTATTTAAAGTTAATTTAAAGGAAAATTAAAATGAAGAATGTTTTAAATAATAACTGGTTTGTTTAATGGTGTTTTAAATAATCATTATTGTCATCAAAAAGAAATTTATTAATTAAAGTGTACTAAAGAAGGTTTGTTTTAAATTGTGACGACCGCCCATGACCCCTGCACCGAATCTAGAGAAAGTGCGCTGTAAGGTGTGCCAGGCAACCATGGACGATTGTCAGGGTAAATTAAAAACAACAGAATCTATCGTATTACTCACAGCGCAGGGACAAAATACAATAGAACATATATATAGTGAAGCTTCACAGGATAAAATGCCATCATATAAAACTTCATAATAGTTGAATACAAGCATCCAAATAGTCAATACATCAAGCCTCACTACACAACACTCAGAGAATATACAAACAGCGGAACACCCAGTACATATAGTAAGAAGATAATATGCAACCCTCTAGCTCGTCTTCGATATCAGCATCGTGAGAAGCAAGAACAGCACCTGTCACCTGCTACCTAGTCTGCCCGTCCCAAAAATGGACGAACAGCCCAAGGCAATAAGAATTAAAACATAAAGCCTTGAGTCAGACAACAGTCTTAGTGAGCAGTAAATTAACTAACAACATACCAAAAGAGCATAAAGGAAAAGGAATAGGAATACAACCCTCCCACTCCAACCTCATTCTACAGTGATAGCCCCCAGACACACACTAAGCAGAAGCAAACATAGCAGAGCATACAATTTAAAGTAAAGTAATTGTCACTCGAGTCAAGGGCGATGTTTTCCAAGCACAAACCCCCAAGGCCTAAACCAAGATCAGATAAGCACCCGGAAAACACTGCTCTTGAGACCGAATGACGATACAACCAAACATCCATGACTCTGGCTATCACTGTTATCATTGCTTCGATATCACCGTTAATTGAATGACCGGCACATTCTTTCAGCCGTCCGTCAAGGGCTAATGGAAACCCCGGTTCTAGACATAACTCCCGCACGTCGTCGCAGCCCGTGCCTAGGACTATCGAATCTGCCCAGAGTACTCGACCATCAACAGTTAGTCGTTGGGACTATCGAATCTGCCCAAACGTACTCTTGCTTAGAGCATGCTAGAACCTTCAACAACGATGCTATCCAAGCCTCCTAGTCATCCTCCTCGACGACTATTTACATACTAGCTCAAGCGCCTCTCAAGCATCCATTACCCTTAACTCGAATCATATCACCGAGTTACCAACGTGCTTGGAATGATCCCGTCTGGATTAGACCAAGACTATCTCATATCATACTTCGCTTCATCACATCCTCGCAAAGTCTCATCTCAACATCATCATCATCGAATCTATGCATAAGAGCTTCATCATCCCGCTACATATGCCACGAGCAGCTTTCTCAATTCAAGAGCCTTTCCCTTAGCTTTTGAATCATCTTCGGTCTAAAGCAAATCATCAATCATCTAATTCATAGCAATCAATCAAGTCAAACATTAATCCAAGCAATCAAACATTCAAATATGATCTAAGTAGACAATTATCACAATAATGGCAATTTCGTAATTAAAGAGTTGAAAGTCTAACAAGCATGAAATCATGAGAAATATCTCTACAATCTTGATGAATGAACTTGCATAGGTCAACACTTAGTAAAATGGTTGTCAAATCATCATGAACAATGGATCTACATGGATCTACACTTAGGATGAAGAAAATGCATGGAAATCACTATTTTAACACCAAATCGAGCCAACAATCCGATATACTCCTTTGGATCCGTGTGAGAGATAATCACCACTCACCAAATCACCTAAACAACCTCAAATCAACACGCTTCAGATCTGGACAGCGAAGGATCAAGCTTGATCTATCACAAATCCGCTTCAAACGAAGAAATCTCACTTCAATGGATGAAGGTCTTCAACTTTAGCTCTTGGATCTTCGATCTTGATCTTCGATTTGGATGAAAGGAATCACTAGATTAGAGTGGAGAAAAGAAGTGAAGAAGTGTAGAAGTCAAGCTCTCAAAATGGCAGCACTTCGTCGCTTCGAAATCCGGATCCCAAAAAGTGAGAAAAACCCTTCCTATTTATAGCAGAAATTTCCTTAAGTCGTAACTCGGCTATCTCCATAAGTCGTCTCCGACCTAAGCCTCTCCAACCTAACAGATATGCACGCGCGCCCCAACTCCTAGGTCGCTCACGACCTAACGGCTTAGCAGTCCTACGACTTACGACTCAACTGGGTCTCCGACTTAACATAGCGCGCGACATAACAGTCTTCGACTTAATGACTTAGCCTATGCGTGACTTAGCGACTTACGACTTAGCGCGCCCCAACGACTCAACAACGATGGCACGCGACCTAAAACTTACGCGACTTAACAATCTCGCGACCTATCTCCTAGCGACTTATCTTTCTTAACTCGTACGACTTAACTCCTTAAGTCGTCTACGACCTAACTTCCCTAACACGCTAACTACTAGGTCGCTAACATCTTATAGGTCACCCCAAAATACTAGGTCGCTACACTGCTATCTCCAAACTTCTTAGGTCGTTGCCGACCTAACTATGCTAACTCGGAACCACTAGGTCGCTCACCCCTAGGTCGTTAACTACTGGGTTTAACTCGCTACCCCTATCGGTCGCTCCAAACTGTCCACGACCTAAACCACCATGCAACTTATTATCTTAACGACCTAATACTTAGGTACGACTCAAGACAGTGCGACCTACCACTTAACCTGGCTACGACCTAACTCTTAACTCGCCTATCCCCTTAGGTCGCAGACTTTCTTTAAGTCGCTCACGACTTATCACCTAAGTCGCCAACACCCATGACTCAATTCTTAGGTCGCGTACGACCTAGAACTTAGGCAAATTCCATCCAAAATCTGAAACAACTTAAAAATGCTGAAAATTCCAGATTTTGACAAACTTTTCGATCCGTAGAAATACGGGTCGTTACATAAATAAAGGAAGTTTATAATAGGAGTTTATAAATTGGAAAGGAATTTTGGGATTGGGAAAATGAGTTTGGTTTTTAAATGATTTCTGAAAGGTGATTTGGGAATGGGTTTTAGAGGCATAAGAAGGGAAATTTTATAAATAGGGTTTAAGATTTATAAAAGAGTATTTTATAAATAGATTAGAGATTTATAAAGAAATTTTATAAATAAATTGGAAATTTATAAAGGAGATATTTATTTATAAAATAAAAATAGATTATGGGAATGATTGGTGTTTTGGGTTATCTCCGTTGTAATGACATTTGGGTTTGATCATTTTAGTATAAGTTTGGAAATAGAAAACCTTTCTAAATGTTTTGTAATTATAGTTATACCTTTTTACAAGTATGTTGAAAAGTTTTATTCAAGTTTGAAAAAGAAATGGTTTGGAAATATACTTATACCAGTAAGACAAGCATATGAATGTTTTAATGAATATTGAAAACCGATTCCAAATTTATGTAAGATTAAATTAAGAGGTTTAGAGATTTCCGTGGGAAATATGATCTATGTTTGGAAGATTGTTATTTGATAGTTAAATAACCGACTATTAAATCTGGACCAAAACGTAACTTTGGAAATATCTAGGAGAAACACGGAAATTATATGGTACAGTTACCATCGATGGTGCTATATTGTACATATAAACTCGTTTTGTTCTTCTAGGACCAATGATAAGGAACATCCACTAACATTAAGGAAGTGAACTCCACTCTTATCATTGTCTATTTGTTTCCTAAAGAACCGAGGTTGAGTTTACTGGAACTATCAGAAGTTGTTTCGAATAGACCGGGATCGGGTATGTTATCCAAAAACCACTTCGATCCAACTCAACATTTTGAAATGAAGACATCTTGAAGAGTAAGTAATCGAAGATGGAGCCATGGAAGTGCAAGGGCTACTTGCTATTAATCTTGAAGGTGATTCCAAATGGATGTAGTAGAAGTAGTGCCTTCAGTTTGCTCATCTCCTGAACGACTTGTTTGGATGAATGCTGACCTTGTGTCATCGACTAGAAGGCAATGTAGCATTCCAAGTGGGAAGTGCTAAAGGAAGGTAAAACGTAGTCTCAAGCCTCATTAACTAGGAATGAAAAAATTTGGGCATGCAGCAAGGCCATGTGGGTCGCTCTAATTAGGGTATGTCATCACTAAATCTAGAACCGATAATTGACCCATTTTGGATGCTCTGGTACGGTTGTTGACCACAGCTGTGGTGGTGATATATCTGGTAATACTAGTCAAGTGGTAGGCCAGCCCTGTGTTGCAGGTGTACAAGATGTTCTTGTTAGACACCGGTACATTTTATCTAGAGGTGTACCATCGGAAGGTAGTTCCTTACCTTATCATAGTATCGAATCCATTCTCCAATACGAGCCTTATGATTTTAGATGTGCCCAACTATGTTAGAATGTGAGATGCAAGCATTTTGGCTATTTTATATATTTACTTTGAACCTCTAGACATTATTACAATATCACTGGATTTTATATGGAAAGTGTTTCGGTTATCGTAAGGTAAAAATCCATTCGTGTTTATGTGCGGCATGGTCTTATAAGATACCTTTGATTTTAAAAGAGTTTTAATATAATAATTCAGCTGTTTAAGTTTTCTCACACCACCCATGTCTGACCCGGAGTTTTATTTTTATTTTCCCTAAAACTCTTGGGTGCTCAAATTTGTATAAGCAGCCAAGTGTTCGGGTTTCCTGTGGATGCATTTTGGAGGAGTTTGGAGTAGGAGGCTTCATCGATAATTAGTTGTTTATCTTGTTTACACTGTATTATATGTACTCTGTATCCAATATGTAGGGACAGACTGTTATAACTGTTCAAGGATAGAATTTATATTAGTATGACTCTGATGTATCATTTTGGAAATGACTTTGTAAAGAATCATGTTGATAAATATATGCTATTCCATTGCGTTGTAAGATTCTATGATTGTTTAGTTTCTTATCTTCTATCTTATTTCTTTCCCCTAACAATCGATCTTTCCGACCCTTGGTTGTTCGACACGTGAATGCTATGGAGGTCTTAGTGTCGACTTCTGGGGTTCGAAAAGGCAGGTCATTACAATTTGGTATCAGAGCGCAAGGTTAAGAGAGAACCTTGGCTTTGGTGGGTAACTCATTAAGAGATTAGGTAATGGAATGCCTTATATGAGTTTGAGTGTATACATATAAGAGTGCGTATTTGTTAGTGATATAAAAGTGTTTTATATCATGTTGTTTGATCCGTTGAGTGGCTTAAGAATTCTGGTCGATGCGTTTGGCCAACGTTATCGATAGGGATTTCCTAAACACTTGAACAAGTCCAAACTGACACAATATTGATTTAAAAATTGGTAAATGAAATAATTTTACCTAGGAATATATTTTTATATATAAAAACGGGAAAAAATTCAAAATTTTAATATAGTTATTCTTAGTTGTGCTTGGTTGTTAGAAATGATGATATTCCATCATTATCATCTAGGATCTGATCAGTCATGCTAGCCCAGTTTTGAGCATTGCTATTATCTGTTAATCTATATAGATCTTACTTTTGAAACCTAGGTTGGATAGAAAGGAATTTGGGAACATTGAAATGAACACCTTGTGAATTAAGTTTCATAACTTGACAATAAGGCATTTGGTGTTTAATTTAGGTTAAAATTTGATTTAATAAAAGATGTTTAAAGAAAATCAGAAAATTTTGAAATAAATATTTTAGAAACGATTTTATATAAAAGTTGATTTTATAAAATTAGGTTTTAATAAAAAGGGATTTATTAAAAGTAAGTCGGAGTATTTTTGAGATAAATACTTGAAAAATGGTTTTATAAAAGTTGATCTTATAAATGAATTTATAAGAAAGTGTCTTTAAATTAAAAAGAATTTAAGTTGGAAACTTGAGGACTAAAATCCCGGTACTTTTGAAAAAAATTATTTTTCAAGGTTTGAAAATAATAATAGTATTATTTGAAAATATTTTGGTCCAGTTATAAAAGTTTTAGGAACGAAAATTGTAAGTAAAAAGTATTTTCTTTGGTTTGGTTTGGGAAAGTTCCGACTTGTTTTGTGATGATCAAAATAATCTTCTAAGTGACGATTGGATGTTTGCCTAGGTGAACGATATAGTGCACTTAGTAAATTATTCTCTTTATCATTGTATGGTCGAGATGACTTCGAATCCGAACGAATCCAAAGCAAATTGGAATTATATATTTCATTAAGAGTATTTATTTGAAATATATAGAACATTGTTTCAAAAATGGATTTTGAAAAGGAGAAAAGGTGTTTTTAAATCAACTAGTTCGAGTGGCTCGAAAATAACTAAAAATGGGTAAGAGTTGTGTTCGGATGGTAAATGCTTCTCTTGAGTATTACCTTCTTTGAAAGCAAATGTATGATACTGTTTGGTGACATCCAGTTCCTTAGTATTATTTTAGAGTCACTCGAGCTATATATATATATATATTTTAGTTAAAATATATAGTTTCATTTCAAAAGTTTTTGAAATAAAACCCAAAATTTGGATCTTGAGTTTTCTTAAGGAATTAAATGAAAAATGGAATAGTTGAATCAAATAGGGGTATATACTCTTAGGATGTAGAGGAGTATTATACAAGTTGAACCGATTTAGTTTTATGAAATGTTCTCATAAATAATTTAGTGAAAATAGAATTGGTATTAGGAAGAACCAATTAAATAAGTGCGTAAGATAGACGTAGATCATTTCTCTTCCATATGGTTTTGATCTGAGAATCGAGTGCATGGCTTTAAAGTGTTTCACACCTTTCCGAATATGGATCTATCACTCGATTTTTGAAGGTGAGCACTTGATGATGGTTTTGGTATGAGACCAAAGTTTGCTATCATAGTATATGGCTATGTAAGGAGAGAAGAGGTCCTAAATAAAGAAGTCTGATCGGAGTCCACACTAAAAAATTGTGTGAGCGATACTAGTTTGGAAGTAAAGTTATATATTCGAGTAGAGATCGAATCAGATTTTGTATATGAATGATCTATGAACATCATATGGACTTATGAATAGTCTTAGGTATCCTTGGTGTGAGATTTCAGGGATGAAATTCTTTTAAGGGGGAAAGAGTGCAACGATCCAGATTTTATCACTTTGATTTATGGAATATTTAATTAGTTTTAAATATTCGATTTGGGGTTTTATAATAAAATCTATATTTCAAATAATTGTCCGATTTTTGATGATGCTTCTTAGTTTAATTTATAGGATTTTTTCCATAATTTTTAATTTGAAAAATATTTAAATTTTCATTTAACATATTTTATGTCAAACGTCAGTATTTTTGGAATTTAACAGAATGCAGTAACTGGTGTAATTTATTATTGTTTAGAGATCGCGTTACAGTGTCGTGTGCAATCGTATTCCATTTTCTATCATTCGCGCCTCGTACGTGAACGTTATGATGTATTGCGGACACCGGTTTTCAAATATCGGTGCACACACAAATACACGTGCACTGATACACACACTTACACTTGGCCATACTTCTCCTTATTTCCTGCCTTACTTTTGCCATTCCTGCCCATTCCATGCTTGATTCTAGCCAAGATTGGTGCCATGATTTTTGGCAAAAATTCATGGATCTTATTCTCAACTTGCTTTCCTATATCTATAAAGCTCAACCCATTTTATTTGTTTTGGTTCTTCCTGACATTGCTTAGTTCCTCTTGATAATTTCAAAACAATGAAAACACCCCTCCCTCAAACTTCAAAAATCAATGCAGCCAAACAGCCGAGTTTCAGCACGAGTGGCCAAAAGGAAAGTTGTCCATAATGATCCATAGTATTTTTAGGAATTCATCGCTCGATTTTTCGTTGAATGGCGATGGAAAAATTAGTAGAATACAGTAAAGAGGAAATAATGTTCATCGATACTAAAAAAATCCATTTCTCGAGATACACTCCGAATTAGAAGGTGGCGTTAGCACCATTTGGTTCGCACGGTGATGGGGGATTTTTGGTGAAGTTTTGGTAGAATTCCATGACGATGATCGACGACCATCGAAACTACGGTCCTACCTAATCGAAGATGGAAGCAAGGATTTGTTTGATGGAGCTTGGATTTGGGTTCAGGATGGAGAGCGGCACCTAGGGGTGAAATTTGGCGGAGTTTGGCGACAAAAAGTGTCGCGCGATCTATAGCTTGTACGTAGTTTTCTTGTAAGAGGTTACGGTCGGATTTTGAATGAGGTGGCCGGAGGATATAGCGATGGTGCCATCGAGTCGAGCACGCGAGGAGAGACACGCTGGTGGGTTTGGAATCGAAGTTTGTTAGACGAAGGCGTGTGCACATGCACGCATGCACGAAATGGGATTGTGGAATTGGAGAAGAGGAATGGGGAAGAAGAAGAGGGAGAGGGGTGTTCATGCAGTCAGGTTTGCTTGGCTTTGGGCTTGGCCCATTTGAATTGCTGGGTGAGAAAACAAATCAAATTAATTGTTTAGGGGCATTTCACCAGAAGGACAAACTTTGTAGTCCAATTAGTTTCTAGGACACACATCCACATAAATTAATTTCAAGGCCAAAGTCAGCAGAATAATTACTTTTAAGGACAAAATCAGCAGTCCAATTACTTTCAATGACATAATTTCATAGGTTTTTTGGCCTTAGAAACTAATTATTTTGCATTTTGTCCTTAAAAGTAATTATTTCAGCTGTGCGTCCTAGAAACTAATTGAACTTGCTAGAGAGGCCCTTGTGGTTAATTTCCACAATTGTTTAATTATACAATTTAGTTAGTTTAAGTTTAAATGGTGATATCTTGCTCTTTTTAAGTCCGTTTAACACACAGATTTTTGCTTTGGACTCGTAGGGAGAAGTATAACATTGCAGTATAAATCGTTGATAAATTTGGACATCTAAAATTTATGATATATTAAAATGGACTGAATTTAAATTATGTCATTTTAATTTATAACATCGTTTGAAATTTTATACCTTAATTAGTGATGTTTATTTGGCCAAGTAAAATACTGTTGAGTTAAATTGGATTGAATAGAGTAATTTGGACATCCATTTAGCGGAATAAAACACTGTTCTGCTAATTAAATTAACCGGACATCTGTTTAGTGGAATAAATCACCGTTCTGCTATAATTAACTAGATAGGTTATATTTGGACATCTATTTAGCAGAATAAACAGAAGTTCTACTATTAAAATGGTGTAGACATCTATGTATATGCTAGTTGACTAATATTGGGCAAATGTTGTATTAACAAGTGGTTGTTAATTATGGGTTCAATTTACACATATCTACTTGTGTAAATACCAAGTAAAGTAACTTAAAAAGTTAGATTGAATGTAATGGTAATGTTAACCCAAAAAATGGATCAACACCCTGAGTTAAGTGTGAAAGAACCAGCCCTATTTATCAAGGCAAATAAAATAGAAAAAGCAATTATGGATTATAGAAAAAGTAAAGAAACAAGAAGATTTTTATAGTGGTTCGGTTGTTAATCAAGACTACATCCACTTTATAACTTTCTATTAACTGACTGCTATTACAAGTGGAATCAGATTACAATATTATTGAATCTACTAAGTTAGATCAAGTTACAAGTGTAAGAGTTCATTGGAGAATAAAAGTGAACCGTTAGATGACTATTGTGCGAGAGGAGAAGAGTGAAGAATAATTTCTGCAGAGTTCCAACAGCCAGTTCAGAAGATCATCTTTACGTTGTAGATAGGTGAGTATTTACAGGGATTGGAGAGCTATTGAGCCAGGCTGCTTTGCCAGAAGCCTATACTTGATGATACGAAGATGCTCCAAAAATTTCACAGCGAACTGATTTAACCTGTTGGATCGCTAGCGATCCATAGGGCATGGATCGCTAGTGATCCATGTAGTTAAAGTATATTTGGATCGTTTCACTTGGATTGCACTCCTTGCCTTATGTAGATGCTCCTTATGTAATTTCATAACTAATTGCCTTGTTTTGATGGTGATTCATTTACAGGTGGCATTGAACTATGACTAGAATCAGATGAATGCTCACTTCTCGAACTAATTTGCTTGGAATATCATGAAACTTGGCAGATGTGCTTAGAAAAGATATTAGTTCACGATGCAAGAAATTTGGAGGATCCATGAGCAATCCTTATGGATCGCTAGCGAACCATCCCCTTAGCCTATTTTTGCATCTTTCCTCTTGGGTCTCTCTTAGCTTCTTCTTCTGGTCCTTTTGGTTGATTCTTAAGTTATTTTGACTTGACGTGGATGTTTTAGCCCCCGTTGAAGTCTATTGGGTTAAAACCCCGATTAACATTTGCCCCTTAGAGTATGTCTTCGTTGGAAACAATATGTGCTATGAAAGTAACTGCTTTTGCGTTCCTATTTCGTGAAGTTTAATTGATCGTGTTGAGTCTATCATGTGAATTTGGTTTTAGCCATTCAGCCGTCTGTTGAGTTTTCAATGTGAATCATCATTGCTAGTAATAATAAATCAATTTTGATCCCATAACTTTCCAGATGCTTATAAATAATACTTAGATAATGCTTGGCGATCTTGGAGAAAATTGACTGCAACCTAATGGATCGCTAGCGATCCAAGGACTTAGCAAAAAAATTTCATTCAATCTCCTATTTAACTTTCTTCGGGGCAATCCTTCATCATTTCACACTTTCCTTATGAACCGAGCTAATCTTTCTACGACTCGTGCTAAACGTGACCAAACCGTAAGCTTGCTCACGCCATCGTCGATCTTTACCACCGAAGCTCCCTACCTCTGACCCCGCCTAACCTCGCCGCCACTTTGAGCCAATCTCTAGCACATGAAACGTTGCTTGCCTGAATCGCGATCGATCTTGCCTAGCTTGGATCACCAGTGAATTGAAATTGACCGCATTTGCCTTCTGACTTGAGGTTGGTGATATGGATTTTGGCATAGTATTAGCGATTGGTGATGAGGTTGTGTTGATGATGGATGCAATGGAAAATTCGAGCTGATTATGACTTTATAGAAGAAGATAGTAAATTGAGTCTTGAATTCTTCATGGAATGTATGCAGCTTATGCTATCTTCATCTATAGATTTAGAATTAACTTGCACCGAGTTACACCATTGATCCCGACACAGTGTCTTGTGGATTGATTTTGGTTTTTCTGGGAGGTGATAATAGCTTAGGGTAGCGTCTCGTATGCAGTTTATGCTGTTATCACTTTCCAGAGAACTGAAATCGACTTATGCTGAGAATTCTCTACTCGATTCGGACCAATCGATCTATAGTTGCTCACTTTGGATTGGTCCTGTCATTGCACAATCAGTGTACCTGGAATAGGAAGAGCTCTCCGTGTCGCTTCGGACAGCAGATCCGTTATCGATCGTTGATCGATTAGGGTAAGTGTAGGAGGAATAACTTTAATGAATGATACGAAAAGGTTTTTCCAATCTTTGCTACGAATGAACTATCTACGCAAGATAGAGCGTTCGTAGTGTTTAGGACACCGATCCCATCCTAGATAGATAACACAATGCACTTGCCCCTGTCAACGCTTGAAATTCGATGAGTCGGCATAAATCAATATTTTTTTAGGAATTCAAGTGTTAAGCGTAGGTGGATTTCTAGTTATAAATAGAATTACCTGATCGCGTTAGATACAATTTCTGTTATATGGAATAAAGCACCTGTCATCCCATCGTAAATCCAATGGAGGTAGTCCGGCACTCTCGAAAACCGAATCGACATCAGTTATGCCTTCACAAACGGTTCTAGCAGCGCCTACTTTTTCGGCACCGCCGGCTGAATATGGTCAATTGGTTCTAGTTCATCAGATTGTAGATTGAACTACTTCGAACGTTAGAGTTTTACTCAACCCTCCAGAGAGAGCTTCCACTGTAATTTCTGTTAAAGTTCTACACAACATTTGTTTATAGCATGACATTCTAGATGATGACGTATGCCTTCCATTGAAAAATGAGTTTGCACACACGCCACCTTTGGGGTACAATGCCTGCCATCGTTACATGTGCTTAAATGGAGCAGTGCCCTCCTTCAATCATTTCTTGAGAGAGACTCTACTGAATTTGGGAATTGCTCCGCTTCAGATTCACCCCAACGGATATGCGATTTTGACTTATCTTCACGCTTTTTTTATATGGACATTCAATCGTGGCCCAAGCTTTGATGAGCTGGGATATTTCCTCTCATTCAAAAAGATAGATGAATGTTTGTCTCTTGTAATCATCGAGGCTCAAAGAAATCACAAAATTGTATTGCAGCTTCAAAGATTTTGTCCCAGTTCAAGACCCAATATTTTTTTGTTAGGTGTCCTGAGGGATTTAATCGCCTTTGAACGATACGAGGTTTGTCTTCTCTTTTACTCATTGAGATTTAATATGATGGTGCAGGACTTTTAATAGACTGAATACTCCTTGAAGTTATTCCAAGGCCAAACAAAGATCCAACACTTGATCTCATCTTCTGTACTCTGAAAGCCATAAATGCTAGTGAGAGATCAGTTAGATCTTTGCTAACGAATGAGAATTTACTTCGGTACAGGTTGCTTCATCCTAGGAGATCCACCATTGCCATTGAAGTCCCATCCCTTACTCATTCCAGGATTCAAACATGCTCCACTTCTTCCTCATACGATTCCGAAGAGGGCGGCCTGCCATAAGGAGAGGGTTTATTCGATGGATCAACTGAGGAAACTCATGAAGGAAATAGTGTTACAACCAAGACCAGTAGCCCGATTAGGATGCCCTCGACCCCAAAGGAGAGGGAAAAGTAGTTCAAACAGCGAGAAGGCAAGGCCACAGTGTTCACAGAAAAGGAGAAAGGTGAAATTGCGAGATGGATAGCTATGATTCCTCCTCTAACGATGAGGAATTTGATGCAAGTTCCAATGATGGAAACTCTGAATCGTGTAATGAAACTCCAGGAATGAGTCCCATTCTCTCGGACTTGCCTCCCCAAAAGATTACCGCTAAAGATGCTTCTCCAGTGGCCTAACGACCTCATGGTTCTCTACCTGAGGAAACCGATGTCAACTTTGGGGACTTGAGCAATGTTTACATGGACATTGGTGAACTTATGGGATATGATTTTGAGTCTGAGGGATTGTCTTCTCACCCCGGACATGCTGCGTCTAGAGTTAGTCTGACTCCCATTGTAGTCGCTTCTCGATCTGGTTTGTGAAGTCCTTTTAAGCCGCCTACGACACATTACACACTTCTTTAGGATCACGTACACTTACATATGCATTATTTGAGTTCATTTTCTATCACTAAAGTTCTTCATTTTTTTATATCAGATAGTATGGGAGGTTGTGGACTTTAAGAGGACCTTGAACAATTTATAGATGCACGACGAGGGTCAAATCAGACTTCAAGCTGCCATCAGCCTCGAGAAACTGGGGAAGAATGGAGAAGGAGGAAAGATTAGGAAGCCGAAGTTCATCGTCGGGATGACAGGGACTAAGGCATAGTTTATAGGAGTGGTTATTAGAAGAGGAAAACTCCCGACGATCGGGAAGAGCCATCCAAGAAATCGAAGGTAGATCGTGGTTCCCATCTTTCCGAGCATCAAGCATGTTTCCCTGGCTCCAGTCTCAGTTGGAATTGAAGTTCCGACTTCTATTATTCAAGACTCCCCATCAACCAAGACTCTATCACCTTATGTAGTGCCTACTTCTGGTTCTTCACGCTCATGTAAGAGGCTAGCTTATATTCTCCCGTTTGGTCCCGCTAAGCTTGAAGTCGTGCTCTCCGAATGATTTCTGATGGGAGGTAAATTTGATCATGACCTGCGTCCCATCTGTAAGGATTCTTATATGCCCCATCTCCAGGTGATTTAGAGCGATTTGGATCAAGCTGAAGGATGGGAGACATTATGTAAGCAACTGCCAGACACAAACCGTAACAAGTACCAAGAGATCCTTTCCTTCAAGTCAGAAAAGGATGATTATGAGAGGATGTTAATGGAACATGATGCCAGAATTGAGCAATGACAAAGGAGAGGAATGCTACCATTCGAGAAAGTTAGAGCAACGCTAGTTTGTTAAAGGAATTGAAAGAGGCCCACACAAAAATTAAGGTCGTGTTCAGTGGCAAAATCAAGAAGGCCCAGTTGATGAGGTTAAGCTGAAAAAGGAGTTTGAAATTCAAGACGAGATCATCAATGCTCAGAAGAGAACTATTGCTGGTCATAACGAAGCCGTCGAAGCTCATAAAATGACAATTGTTGATTATGCAAGAATGGTGGAATCCCGTGACAAGACCATTTCTGACGAGGCTCAAATGATTGCTCCACTTCAAGAAAGAGTCACACAGCTTAACGATGAAAAGAGCAAAGTTGAAGTTGAGAAGGCCGATGTGACGGCGGACTACTTAGAGCTGCAAGATACCTTCGAAAGGAAGATGGAGAAGACGGATGACACCATCTTGAATTTCTACGTCAATTCCCTGCTGCATCAAGGCAGCCTCAACTATCTGGGCGCCAAATTCCTACGTACTCTTACAGTGGTTTGGGAAGAATTTCTGGCCTATTATGGAGAAGACAGAGATGTATACGCCAAGCAAGAGTTGGAGGATGCCTATCTCAATGAAGAGTCAAAGAGTACTTTGGTAGTGGGTCAAGATATTATTCGGATTGACAGGGAGCGAGAGGCTGCCAATGCTACTGCTTTTTTGTTCACCCCTTCAACAGCTGTCTCAAAAGCCTTGGCTGGTCTTGGAACATCACCAAAGATCGTGCAGCCATCCAAAGAAGGGGACGGTTGGGAGTATGAGGTTAAAATTCTTGGTCACACTTCTGATGCAAGTAACCTTCTTGTTTCTCCCGAGTTTGAGAATTTTCAGCTCACGCCGCAAGAACAAGACGAATTGAATGCTTTTATTTTTTATCTTATAGGTCCGCCTATCGAACTACCAATTTCTTCGGTCCCTGGGCCTGCTGCTATTTCGACTGCTTCAATGCTTGTTTCTATAGCTCCTTCGATCACCACGCCCGTGTCTAGCTCAATACCATGGCCAGAATCCGAGAAGATTGCTGCATTGCATGGCCTGGATGACCCTTCTGAATCTCTAGAGGGTGATTTAGCATCAACTAATACTCGAGAACAGACAGACCAAGCTATCCAGCCAAGTAGAACTGAACAGCAGATGGTGATAGTTAAAAAAGAAAAAATTGACGAGTGAAAATCTTCGAGGAGCTCTCGCAAGTCCCGCGAGCACAAGACCAAGAGGGATTCTTTCGAGGGGGCCGAAGAACAAGAAGGTGACATGGGCACGGAGCCTATAATTGATATCTACGACAGTGATACGACTCCCGATGCGGAAGTTGAGGGGAAGAAGAAACTTCCGACCAAAATCGAGAAAGGAAGTGGTGGCAAGAAGCAGTGACGAGCTCGAGTAACAGTGGAGCCGGATTTTGTAATATTCTGATTTGTTTGACACATATTTTATACAAGTGCAAAGTCTAAACTTATTTCCTTTGTTATTGTAGCATCTGTACTTTTCTTTTTGTTGGCCAATATTGTGTGGGTACGGCCCCCACATTTTGATTTTGTACAGAAAATGTTATAAAAACGAAAAGAATACTGTTTCTACTGCTATCTCCTCTATATTCTTTCTTATTTATCACATAGTTAGCTTGTTTTTATGCCACTTATGTGTTCTTTCTTATTTATCACGTACTTAGCTTGTTTATTCCCATGATTTCACGCATTATGTATGCATTTTTTTCAGTTTTATTTAGTCCCACAATTACTGTCAAAATTCTTTTCTTGGAGTAACAAAATTATGAAGTATTTGCTGTTTTGGTTGAGTATTGGTGTGTGTGCGCCCCCCCCCCCCAGTTCATGGGATTGTTCACTCCGAACACTTGATATGAGATTGGGTGCCCCGGTAGCCATTTGAAAGCCCCCAGTCAGGTCTATATTGCAACTCCTATCTTTGAGAATTTCTGGCTTAAGATATTCGTGAAACTTTTTAGTAGTCTCACGATGAGTAATTTATGTACTTAAGTTATTTTCTTACTTAAGTGATTTACGTACTTAAGTGATCGGTGATCCCAGAGCAACACCAATTACTTGTTAAGTGATTTCATCGTGATGTTGACATTCTGGCTATCGGGCACACGTATCGCCACTTGGAGTGCTATTTTCTTGGCTCCAGGAGCAGTATGTAATTTTTTTGCAATATGAGGGTTTCTCGTTTTTGGATGCAACTTTGCTGACCCAAGTAGTTGTGTGCGGCATATGAAATGCGCACGGTGAGATCGAGACTTACATGGTCGCAGTTTTGCAACCAATAAGCTAGTGCGGCTTACGAGATGCATGACTTAAGTAATTATATTTGCTTGGGTGTGATTCCACAACCCAAGAGGTGGTGCATGGCTTACGAAATGCGCAGCTTTGATTTGGGCCTTCGTGGTATTGCCAGAGAAACACCGGTTTTGAGAAGGCAGGGATCGAGTTCCGTCTATCCAACGGTTTGAGTCGATTTGCTTCCATCAACTCGGCGGGTAGATGGCGCGTACTTGAGCATGGTTTCACTATCCCAAGCAGCGATTGAATAATTTTGAGTCGATTTGACCCCGTTGACTCAGCATGTTACTTTTGTAAATACAGTTTTATTGGTTCGGAAAGCAAAGCAATTTCATTAATAAAAGTTGGGCAAGTTCTGCATGTCTACAATGCATCCGGTATTATGGAATGGCTTATTTGCAAAAATAGTAAATACATAAGATAGTCCTAGATAAAGTAACAATGCAGCGATTCATATTCCAAGCTCAAGGAATTTGGGTTCCATCAACGGTTGTTAGCTTGAATGTGCCATCCCCTAGCTTCTTACCGATCATATAGGGCCCTTCCCAGTTTGGTATGAATGTTCCTAGTACAGGGTAAACCCATTTGAGGACAAGGTCTCCCACTTCAAAAGTATGGTTACAGACTTTGGAATTGAAATATCGTGCGACCCTTTTCTAGTGAGCAGCAGTCCTTAACTCGGTTTCTTCCCTCTTCTCATCGACCATATCGAGCAACTCGAGTAAGAGCTGCACGTTTTTCCTTTAATTAAAGTTTTGCCTTCGATGAGAGGGGACTTCTAGCTCGACTGGGATCATTGCTTCTGATCCTTATGCCACGGTGAAGGGAAATTGCCCTGTTATAGATTTTTGCGTTGTCCTGTAAGCCCATAGCACGAGTGAAAGTTCATCAACCCAATTTCCTTTAGCTTTAATTAGCCGCTTTTTGATGGTGGACTTGATGATCTTGTTCACTGCTTCCACTTGCCCATTTGCCTACAGATGTGCAACAATGGAAAAGCTTTTCTCGATTCGGAAGCCTTTGCAAAAGTCTTTGAACTCGTTGCTTTCGAATCGAGTCCCGTTATTTTTGATGATTTTTTGTGGCACTCCAAACCAGCAAATAATGTTTTTTGCGACAAAAATAATAACTTTCTTTATGGTAATAGTGGCCAACAGTTCCGCTTTGGCCTATTTTGTGAAATAGTCAACAGTAACGATAACATATTTGGCTCCTCCTTTGGCCATTGGTAATACTCCAATCAGATCGATTCCCCAGATCGTGAATGGCCAGGGGCTAACCATCTGTGTTAGCTCTGTCGAAGGAGTTCTTTTGATCTTACCGAATCTTTGGCATTGGTCGCACCGGTTGGCATAATCTGCTGCATTGCGGTTTACCATTGGGCAAAAATACCCATATTAGAGAACTTTCTTTGCAAGGGTTTGCCCCCAGTGTGATCTTCACAATCGCCTTCATGAACTTCCCTGAAGATTCTTCTGGCTTTGTCGTTGGTCACACACCTGAGCAAGGGGGTAGAGAATCCCCTTCGATAGAGCATCCCATCCTATACTACAAATCGTGGTGCCTTTCAAAGGAGCTTTTTCTATTGATTCTTGTCTACGGGAGTGTTCCTTTGAGTACATAGTCCTTGATCAGTGTCATCCATGTTTCTGGTTCTTCAGTTGTTTCGAAAATCCAGTCTATATCCATCTCGTCAATACTTGGAGCGGCCAGAGTTTCAACTGGGACTGGCCCTAATGACTGAGCTTCTCCAGAACTGGCCAGTTTGGCTAAATAATCAGCCTTTGTGTTTTGTTCCCTCGGGATATGAGTTATGGTGTAATGTTTGATGTCATTCAGTAGTTCCTAAACTTTAGATAGATACGGGGCAAGGTTTTTTTCCCGAGCTTGGTATTCGCCTTTCACCTGGCAGACGACTAGCTGAGAGTCGCTATAGATGTGTACGGATTTTATCCCGAGTTCCTTCATAACTTTCAGCCTGGATGTCAATGCTTCGTATTCCGCTTCATTATTTGTTGCAGGGAATTCCAAGCGTAAGGCATAGCAAGCAGATCGTCATTTGGGAGTTTCGAGCAATACTCCTACCCTCGAGCAAAAGTTGTTAAATGCACTATTGACGAACAACTTTTAATGTGTCTCCACTTCTGGAGTAATTCTTCTTCATTACCTTGTATCGTAAATAGAAGTTGGCCAATGCCTGCCCGTTGATTGCCCTTCTAGGATGGTAAGTAATTTCATATTGACTCAATTCATTGTTCCAATTGATGACGTCCGGAGGTCTCGGGGTGGTACAACACTTGCTGCAAGGGTTGATCTGTTAGTACTTTGATTGAGTGTGCCTGGAAGTATGGTCGTAACTTTCTAGATGCGATCATGAGGCAATATGCTAGTTTTTCCAAATTCGGATAGTTCTTCCCGGCTCCAGTAAATCGTTTACTGATATAATATACGGGTCGCTGGACCTTAGCTTCTTCTCCTATAAGCGCATCACTTAATGCATGGGGTGAGACTGTTAAGTAGATGTATAAGTCTTCTCCGTCCACCGGCTTGGATAGGATTGCTGAGGTTTCCATATGTCGCAGCAGCTCTTCGTACGCAGTTTGATAAGCCTGATTCCATTCGAAGTTCTTCTTTCCCTTCTTTAGCGCGTCAAAGAATGACATATATTTGTCGGTTTCTTTTGAGATGAACCGGCTTAGTGCTACAACTTTTCCACTCAAGCTTTGTAATTCCTTCTTGTTCCTTGGAGCCTCGACTCCCGTAAAGCAGTAATTTGTTTGGGATTTGCTTCGATGCCTCTAGCTTTTACAATGAATCCCAAGAAATTTCCAAAGGCTGCCCCAAAGTCACATTTGAGTGGATTGAGTTTCATTCCATATTTATGGAGTATTTCAAACATTTCGGCAAGGTTGTCCAAGTGATTTGCGGCTATGCGTGATTTAACCAATATATCATCTATATAGACTTCCATAGTTTTCTTGATTTAATGCTTGAATATGGTTTCACTAATCGTTAGCAGGTGGCCCCAGCATTCTTTAAGCCAAATGGAATCACTTTATAGCAGTATAATCCCAGGTCAATAATGAAACTGGTGTTTTCCTGGTCAGGTTAGTGCATCATGATCTGGTTGTATTTTGAGTAAGCGTCCATAAATGATAGCAATTCATGTCCAGCTGTTCTGTCCAAAAGCTGATCGATTCTAGGCAGAGAAAAGTTGTCTTTCGGGCAAGTTTTATTTAGGTCCGAGTAGTCAACACAAGTTCGCCAATTCCTATTAGACTTCTTAACCAAGACCGAGTTAGATACCCATTCGAGGTAGGTTGCATCGTGGATAAAACCATTTGCCATCAACTTATCCACTTCTTCTCTTAGCGCTTTGGACCGTTCGGGTCCCAGGCTGTGCCTCTTCTGCTTCACTGGTGTATACTTGGGATCAATGTTAAGTGCCTGACATGCAATCTCCGACGAAACCCCGCAAATATCGGAATGTGTCCAAGCGAATATGTCCAGGTTGGCACAAACAAATTTGATGAATTGCAGTCGCATCTTGTTTCCAAGATGTGATCTAATTTTCAGGACCCGTGTTGGGTCATCCATATCTATTGGGACAGACACCGCCAATTCTACCGGTGATGCCCATTCCTCCCCTAAACTCTTCTTTCTAGGGTCCAAAGCCTTGTCGAATCGGCTATGGTCCCCAAACAAGGGGCGGCTCCGTGGTTGTTATTCCGTAGGTTCACAAATGCGGAGAGTTCTCCCCACATTCTTCCCTTTTTCTTTTCTTCTAGACTCGTGTAGTTCAGCGATATAGAATTCTCTAATGGCACTTTGGTCTCCTTTGATCATCCCAACTCCATTCTCTGTCGGATATTTCATGACTAGACACCATTGAGCTAAGGCAATCCTGAAATCTGCCAAAGCGGGCCATCCCATTAAAGCACTATAGGCAGATATTTCATCTACAATCATAAAGATCTAGACAAGGACGACTCTTCAGTCACCTTCCCCAAGTTCTACAGGTAAATCAATTATTCCAATAGGTTGCCTTGGTTTGCCAGTGAATCCCTGGATCTTTGTTCGGCAAACGGATACGTCTTTCATACTGATCTTCATTTGATCAAATGTGTGTTTGAAGAGGATATTCACCGAGTTGCCACTATCCACTAATACTCGTCGGACCATGGCCGGTCTGATGCCTACTGTCATGACCATGGGGTCAACGGTCAAAGCTTCTACTCCTTTAGTGTCTTGATTCCGGAATACTATGTCATCGTTTAGGGTTCTCTGCTACTTGGTAGGAGTTCAGTCTTCGACTGTAAAGCACAAATCTTTCGTAATGTGTCTTAGAGAGCTTACATATCAATCCATTTCTCCCCAACTCTTCAGCGCAGGATGAGGTCCTCTAGATATTGTTCCGATGATGAGTCTCTGATCAGTCCGCCTGGATCCCTCTTCACTGGTTCCAGCTTGGGTTCCCCAGTCTCTAAGAGCTTGGGATGCTACAGGCTGGTCAGGATTTTATGATTTCCTCACATACTGTTGGAGCTTATTTTCCTAAATTAGTTCTTCAATCAGGTTCTTCAAATGACGGCACTAATTCGTGTTGTGACCATGTGTTTCATGGAAGCGACAGTATTTCCCGAAATGCTTTTGTTGTTCAGTTGCTTCCTTTTTAGGTGGTTTCTTGTACTCTTCCGTCCCTTTTGTCGCTAGGTAGATATTTTTCGGAGTATCATAGCGGGGTGTAGTCTTTGGGCCTTCGGTCTTTAAGTCACCTGTTACCTTTGTCTTGCTTGTTGGAATTCTAGTTCTTCCTTTTCTGGTTCCCATCCTTCCCCTCATTTCCTGCTGTGGTCCCAGAGGTATTTGCGTCTTGGTAAGCTGCCATACCATTCTGGCCAATGTTGGTTGGTTGTAGGTTAGTAGGTTTTCCTTCCATCTCCTTTGCCTCTTCCAATCTCAACTACCGGCTTGCCTTTCAGTTAAAGTCCTTCCTAGTGGTAAGTTGTTTCATTTTGATCCATTTTCCGAATTCAGAGTCAGGCTGGATAACATGGACTAAGGCCATGAAGACCATATCTTCATTTGGGTTACTTACTTCAGTCACCGCCTTGTTGAAACGACTCATGAAGGATTTCAAAGATTCATTTCGTCCCTGGAATAGGCCAGATAAGGACATCGTATCTTTTGGTTGTGTCGTGTGAAGCCTAAACTAATTAAGGAATTTTGTTGCTAATTCATTGAAAGTGGAGATGGATCTTCGTGGAGGCCTAGTGAACCACATGGAAGCAATCCCCTCTAGGAAGATTGGAAAACATCTACATCAAACAGCATTTGAAGCGTTTGCTCCGTCCATGTACCAACTGTACTTGTACAAGTGAAGTTTCGGGTCTCTAATTCCATCGTAAGACGGAATAATCGGTATAGTGAACTTTTTAGGGTACCGTTCATTTAGAATGTCATCGGTGAAGGGATACCGGCTTGGAGTGGATCCTCATTCATCATCTCTTCTATCCTGACTTTCATCCATTAGGCGCTTGATCATATCCGTGATATATGCCTCGGATGCCCGGTAGTCTATGGGTTGGCTGTCAATGACTATACCAAGTGTTTGATTTTACAAATGATCTTGGTAAGCAAGCTGAAGCCTAGGCTCTCCCGTCTTCGGCAAAGCCACTCCCTCGGAGTTCCGTTGGCTTGCGGTTGGTTGGGTAGGGGAAGTTTAGATCTCCCTGCCTCTGTTGAGTGCATTAGTGTTTCCTTCCAACTTGTCGTCGTCAAGTTTCCCAGCATTTTCTGAGTCGAAGAGATCTACTGCTATATCTTCTCATGGGGTTTTTGCTCATAGATTCAAGTTCATAGCGCATTGCTTTGCAGTTGGTGGAGTACTTACATTTCCTTCTATAGTGATTCCTACGGCTCCACCTACTACTCCTTTTTGCTGCTACTTTCCATTTCTCCTATTTAGGCCAGAAACGGAAGAGTTTTCCTACTTCGTGGTAGCCACGGGCTCTGGCATGGTTCTTGGAGCAGCAAATGATTGCAAGTTAAGGAGGGCATTTAATTTGTCCACAAGAGCTTTTTGGCTGTTCTCCATCTTTTTATTAATTTCATCAACCATCTTATTTAGTTCATCTCTAGTGACAACTTCATACTGGATAGAAGATCCCAGCACCTGAACTCCTATGTTGGCTCCAGAAATTGCTCTGATTAATGGATTATCGATGCCTTTGACTTCAACTTGCTAAGGGTTGATTTCTTCTTCGGCTATTACAACTCCTATGGATCTTTCAGAAGCAGTTCTCTTTTTTCTCAGTGCCATTGACTCTCAACGGTAAATCTTTTAAGCAGAGATTGAGGATCTAACTTCTGGACCTGTTTGATCCAAAGTAGATGGGTAGATCTGAGCCCGAGTTGGGTTCTCGTTGAAAGCACCAAAATGTTAACCTAAAAAATGGATCAACACCCTAGATTGAGTATGAAAGCACCATCCCAGTTTATCGAGGCAAATAAAATAGAAAATGTAATTGTAGTTCGCAGAAAAAGTAAAGAAACAAGAAGATTTTTATAGTGGTTCGGCTGTTAATGAAGCCTACATCTACTTTATAACTTTCTATTAACTGACTGCTGTTACAAGTGGAATCATATTACAATATGATTGAATCTCCTAAGTTAGATCAAGTCACAAGTGTAAGAGTTCACTGGAGAATCACAATGAACTCTTAGATGACTATTGTGTGGGAGGAGAAGAGGGAAGAATAATTTCTGTAGACTTCCAGCAGCCAGTCCAAAAGATCCTCATTATGTTGCAGATAGAGAGTATTTATAGGGATTGGAGAGCTATTGGGCCAGGCCACTTTGCTAGAAGCTTATACTTGATGATACAAAGATGCTCCAAAAATTTCACTGCGAACCGATTTAACCTGATGGATCGCTAGCAATCCATAGGGCATGGATCACTAGCAATCCATGTAGTTAAAGTATTTTTGGATCATTTCACTTGGATTGCGCTCCTTGCCTTATGCAGATGCTCCCTATATAATTTCATAACTAGTTACCTTGTTTTTTATGGTGATTCATGTACAGGTTGCATTGAACTATGACTGAAATCAAATGAATGCTCACTTCTCGAACTAATTTACTTGGAATATCATGAAACTTAGCAGATATCCTTAGAAAAGATATTGATTTACAATGCAAGAAGTTTGGAGAATCCATGAGCAATCCTTATGGATCGCTAGCAATCCATTGGTGATGGATTGTTAGCGATCCATCCCCTTAGCCTATTTTCGTAACTTTCCACTTGGGTCTCTCTTTGCTTTTCTTTCGGTCCTTTTGATTTATTCTTGAGTTGTTTTGACTTGACGTGGATGTTCTAACTCCTGTTGAATTCTGTCGGGTTAAAAAACTGGTTAATAGGTAACAAGTTAAGTATCATAGCGGTCGCTAAGCCTCTTTCTTGTTTGAAAGAAATTATTGATCTAAAGTTATTTTAAAAAGATAATTACTATATGTTAATAAGATTTAAAAGATAATTACTGTTTTAACTAATGATTTAAACTTAATTATTTTATAAATATGATTCTTAAAAGTTATTTAAAAGTATTTTTTTTAAAGTTGATTAATTAAAATATTTTAAATTATATTTTAATTATTAGTTAAAGATTATTTAATTATATTAATATAAGTTAATTTATTATTATTTAAAAGTTAATTAATTACTCAATTTATATTGTTTAAAAGTTTAATTAATCATTATATTAATAATGTTTTGAAATTAGTTGATTATTTTATTAAAGATTTTTGAAATAAATTAATAATTATATTAATATGGTTGAAGTTAATTAATTAATTATTTTATTATATTGGTTTGGAGCTTAATTACAATATAATAATATTATTTAAAGTTAATTTAAAGGAAAATTAAAATAAAGAATGTTTTAAATAATAATTGTTTTGTTTAATGGTGTTTTAAATAATCGTTATTGTTATCAAAAGAACTTTATTAATTAATGTTTATTAAAGAAGGTTTGTTTTAAATAAAGGAAGTTTATAGAAGGAGTTTATAATTTGGAAAGGGATTTTGGATAGGGATAAAGAGTTTGGTTTTTAAAGGATTTCTAAAAGGAAAGGTCTAAAAAGGGAAATTTCATAAATAGGGTTTGAGATTTATAAAAGAGTGTTTTATAAATAGATTGGAGATTTATAAAGAAATTTTATAAATAGATTGGAAATTTATAAAGGAGATATTTATTTATTGAATAAAAAGAGATTATGGGAATGATTGGTGTTTTGGGTTATCTCCATTGTAATGGTGTTTGGGTTTGATCATTTTAATATAAGTTTGGAAATAGAAAACCTTTCTAAATGTTTTGTAATTATACTTATACCATTTTATAAGTATGTGGAAAAGTTTTTTTCAAGTTTGAAAAGGAAATGGTTTGGAAATATACTTATACCAGTGAGATAAGCATATGAATGTTTTAATGAATATTGAAAACCGATTCCAAATTTATGAAAGATTAAATTAAGAGGTTTAGTGATTTCCATGGGAAATGTGATGAATGCTCACTTATCGAACTAACTTGCTTGGAATATCAAACTTGGTAGATATCCTTAGAAAAGATATTGGTTCACGATGATGAAGTGGAGGATCCATAAGCCGTCCTTACGGATCGCTAGTGATCCATTGGTAACGGATCGCTAACGATCCATCACCCTAGCCTATTTTTGTATCTTTCCCCTTGGGTCTCTCTTAGATTCTTCTTCTGGTCCTTTTGGTTGATTCTTGAGTTTTTTTTTGACTTGACGTGGATGTTCCACCTCCCATTAAATTATGTTGGGTTAAAAACCTTATTAACATTTTCCCCCCTAGAATATGCCTTCATTGGAAACAAGGTGTGCTATGGAAGGAACAACTTTTGAGTTCCTATTTCGTGAAGTTTAATTGATCATGTTGAGGCTATCATGCGAATTTGGTTTTGGCTATTCAGTTGTATGTTGAGTTATCGATGTGAATCGTCATTGCTCGTAACAATAAATCAATTTTGATCCCATAACTTTCCAAATGCTTTCAAACAACACTTAGATCATGCTTGGCGAGCTTGGAGAAAATTGACTACAACCTGATGGATCACTAGCGATCCATAGTCCATGGATCGCTAGCTATCCAAGGACTTAGCAATTTTTTTCCATTCAATCTCCTATCTAACTTTCTTCAGGTCGATCCTTCATCATTTCACACTTTCCTTGCAAATCGAGCTAATCTTTCTGCGACCCGAGCTAAATGCGACCAAACCCTAAACTTGCTCACGCCACCGCCGTCATCTATCTTCACCACCGAAGCTCTCTGCCTCCGACCCTGCCTAACCTTACCGCCACTTTGAGCCAATCTCTAGCACCTAAAACATTGCCTGCTAGAATCGCAACCGATCTTGCCTAGCTTGGATCGCCAGTAAATTGAAATTGACCGCATTCGCCTTCTGACTTGAGGTTGGTGATGTGGATTTTGGTGTAGTATTAGCGATTGGTGATGAGGTTGTGTTGGTGATGGATGCAATGGAAAATTCGAGTTGATTGTGACTTTGTGGAAGAAGATAGTAAATCGAGTCTTGAATTCTTCATGAAACGAAGCCAGGGTTTTGCATCGGTGCTTGACATGTTTCACTTTCTTCATCCACGGAGTCAGAATTAACTTGCACCGAGTTACACCATTGATCCAGGCATGACATCTTGCAGATTGATTTTGGTTTTTCTAGGAGGTGATAATAGCTTAGTGTAGTATCTCGTATGCAGCTCATGATGTTATCACTTTCTAGAGAACTGAAATTGACTTATGCTATGAATTCTCTACTCGATTCAGACCTATCGATTTATAGTTGCTTACTTTGGATTGGTCCTGTCATTGCAAAATCGGTGTACTTGTAATAGGAAGAGCTTTCCGTGTCGCTACGGACAGCGGATCTATTATCGATCGTTGATCGGTAATGGGTAAGTGTAGGGGGAATAACTTTAATGAATGATGTGAAAAGCTTTTTCCTTTCTTCACTGCGATTAAACTATCCACACAGGATAGAGTGTTCTTAGCGTTCAGGACACCGAGCCCATCCAACATAGATAACACACTGCTTTTGCCCAAGTCAACATTTGAAATCTAATGAGTCGGCATAAATCAATATTTTTTCGGAGTTCAAGTGTTAAGCATAGGGAGACTTCTAGTTATAAGTTAAATTATCTGACTGCGTTAAATACAAGTTCTGTTATATAGAATGAAGCACCCGACATCCCGTCATAAATCCAATGGAGGAAGTCCGGCACTCTCGGAAGCCGAATCAACATCAGTTTTGCCTTCACAAACGGCCCCAGCAGTGCCTACTTCTTCGGCAGCATCGGCTGAATATGGTCAATTGGTTCCAATTGGTCCAGTTGTAGATCGAACTCCTAGGAAATTTAGAGTTTTACTCAACCTTTCGAAGAGAGCTTCCACAATAATTTCTACTAAAGTTATGCACAACATTTATTTACAGCATGTCATTCCAGATGATGATGTACGCCTTCCATTGAAAAATGAGTTTGCACACATGCCACCTTCGGGATACACCGCCTGCCATCGATACATGTGCTTGAATGGAGCAGTGCTCCCATTCAATCATTTCTTGAGAGAGACTATTTTGAATTTAAAAATTGCTCCATTTCAGATTCACTCTAACACATACATGATTTTTGACTTGTCTTCACATTTTGTTTATGAGGACATTTAATCGTGCCCCCAAGCTTTGACGAGCTGGGATATCTCCTCTCATTCAAGAAGAGAGACGAATGTCCGTCTCTTGTGATCATTGAGGCTCGAAGAAATCGCAAAATTGTGCTGCAGCTTCAAAGTAATTTGTCCCAGTTCAAGACCCAATATTTTTTCGTTAGGTGTCCTGAGGGATTCAATCGCCTTTAGACGATAGGGGGTAAGCCTTTTCTTTTACTCATTAAGATTTAATACGATGGTGTAGGATTTTTAATAGAATGAATACTCCTTGCAGTTATTCCGAAGCCAAACAAAGATCCATCACTTGATCCTATCTTCTGTACTCTGAAAGCCAAAGATGCTAGAGAGAGATCAGTCAGATCTTTGCTAACGAACGAGAATTTGCTTCGGTATGGGTTGCTGCATCCTAGGAGATTTGTCGTTGACGTTGAAGTCCTATCCCCTACTTGTTCCAAGATTCAAACACGCTCCACTTCTTCCTCGCACGATTCTGAAGAGGGTGGCCCACCAGGAGGAGAGGGTCCATCCGGTGGATCAATTAAGGAAACTCATTAAGGAAAAGGTGTTATGACCGGGACTAGTGGCCCGACTAGGATGCCCTCGATCCCGGAGGTGGGGGAAGAGGAGTTCAAACGGTGAGAAGGTAAGGCCGCGGTGTCCACAAAAAAGGAGGAAGGTGAAATTGCGAGCTAGAATAGCTATGATTCCTCCTCTAACGGTGAGGAATTTGATGTAAGTTCCAATGATGGAAACTCTGAATCATGTAACGGAACTCCGGGAATGAGTTCCATTCTCTCGAACTTGCCACCCTAAAAGATTACTGCTAAAGATGCTTCTCCAACGGCCGAACGACCTCATGGTTCTCCGCCTAATGAAACAGATGTCAAATTTGGGGACTCGAGCAACGTTTATGTGGACATTGGTGAACTCATGGGAGATGATTTTGAGTTCGAGGGATTGTCTTCTCACTCCAGACATGTTGCGCCTAGAGTTAGCCTGACTCCCACTGTAGTCGCTTCCCGATTTGGTTTGTAAAGTCCTTTTAGGCCACCTATGACACATTACACACTTCTCTAGGATCATGTACACTTACATATGCATTATTTGAGTTCATTTTATATTGCTAAAGTTCTTTAATTTTTTTATATCAGGTACTATAGGAGGTCGTGGACTTATTGCAGCACTTTTAATAACTTTTGTAATATGGCATTAAACTTAAGTTTTCTTTTCCAAATCTTTTATAAATATTTTCAAATAAATTATTAAGTATTGTAAAGATAATATGGAGGTTTTATAATTTATTTTAAAGAGTTTAAATAAATGATTTAAAGAAAAGTTGTTATAATCAAGTAATTTAATCTTGGCTCTAAAAGCCGATGAGTAGACTGGATTTTTCTATTCGTGAGATCCAGATGTGAGGCGCTTAAACTAAGGAGATGTTCAGGAGCAACCAGTGCTCTGGCTCACTTGTCCTCTTTCCTGGGCGAGGGATAGATAAGGTTGAAATATCGAAAATGAGGCCAGTATAAAAGATTTAATTTTTATAATTAATTAATTGCAACCTGGATTGAATAGAGATAATCTTCTTATACTTGGTGTTAAATTCCTAGGAGGGACCTCGTACTAATCATATGGATTTAAAAGGTGATCCCACCATTATTTGATGAATAGTACAAGTTGAATACAAAAATTAGTGTTGAGTAAAATTTGTATTATTTCTGTGAATCTGTTTTACTTGAATACTAACTAGTTTGGTTTACCATCTTAGATAACATGGTTTCAACCTATTAAAAATATATATGTTGGAAATAAGAAATCTTTGTTAAAGATTTAAATAAATGATTTGGAAATATTTTCCTAAGTAAAGGATGAAATGATTTGGAATTATTCCTAGATTTAAAAAGGTTTTAAGTAAACAAAGGATTTGATAAGAGAGGTTTAATGATCCCATATATACTGAAAAGAAATTGTTTTAAAAGATATATATCTCTAAGAAGATATTTCAGATAAAAGGATACAAATAAAAGATATATCACCCACTTAACATCTTTTTATCAATAATTGGTTTGGAGAAACCGGGGTCGGATTTGGGCAATTCCTATCCGAAAACCACTTCGAACCAATTTACGAATTCGAAAGTGAAGATATGTTAAAGAAAATGAAGTTGAAGGTGGGGATCTTCGTAACGGGAGGGATTGCTTGTTGATAATTTCGGAGTAGCTCCCAAGATAAATAAATAACATTGGTCCCTGCATTCTGGGATCTTTATATGTAAGGACTACTCGCTACTAATCCAAGGGGTGATGCCCAATAAGATGTGGTATGAGAGTGTCTTCAGTTTGTCCTGTTCCTAGACAACTTGTATGGATGGATGTCTGACATTGCATTTCTAATATCACAGTGCATTGATCTTTACAAATGTACATCTATTTGGTGGTGTAGGAGGTAACCTGTCTTATGCTTAACACTCTTCTCTGAGACATACGAGTGAGAGGTTGTAATTTTGTTGAAATCAATAGTGTGTTGTTGGAAATGACAATGTGGCATTTTATGTGAAAATGTTCTAAGAAAGGTAAACATTACCTCAAGCCTCGCACCTTGGGAATTGTGAATCAAGGGATGCTTTAAGGCTAAGTGGTTCGCAACCATTAGGGTATGATATCACCTTTCTAGATTTATTTATTTCTACCTGCTATAAGTTTAAATTTTGTGGTATATGATATGAGATGTCTTGGAGAAGTCATGAATGGCCGGGGTGATATCATATTCGATGCTATTCGTACCATCCGTTGGTCTCGAGTAGGCCAGTCTTAATTGGCAGAGGGCCATTTGTTGTTGGCCTCGGTACATTCCTCTAGAAATGTACTGTACGGGAGGTAATCCCTTACCTCACTATTCATTGCAAATCCATTCTCCAATAAGTGCATTCGGACGTAGTTGTAAACCTATTATGCCGTCAAATTTAACCAATGTAACAATTTTAGCTATTTGAATATGTTTATTTGAAAGGTTTTCAAAGAATGTCATTAAAAATGATATCACTGGATTTTACGTAGAAATGATTTGGTTATCATAAGGTAAAATCCCATTATGTGTTTATGTGCGGCGTGGTCTTATGAGATAACCTTTGTTTTCAAATACTCGTATTTTGAGTTTCTCACACCAGTCTCATGACTAACCCGCAGTTTATTTTCTTTCCCTTAAACTTTAGGTGATATATTTTCCCTGGCATCCTAGTAGTCAGGTTTTGTTTGGAGCATTTTGGAAGAGCACGAAGCATGAGTTAGAAAATTCTTCTGAAGATTGGTATCCATTTCCATCACACACATGTGCTATTGTATTCCGCATTTGTAAGGACATATATTTATAACTGTCCATGTTAGTGTTAAGTTACACTTTGATAAATGTATTTAAAATTTTCCGCTGTAAAGATTATATTTTGAAATAATATATATTATTCCATTCATGTAAGATTATATTCTGTTCTTTTCTTCTTTATACCCTTGACCATCCGCCTCTCTTGTGCTTAGATCTACGGCACGTTAATACCGAGGATGTATTAGTGTCGAAATTTCTTATTCATTAGTATTTTAACTAGGTAAACATTAGTATTTTGGGCGAATTTGGATTACCATCATTGCTGACGTCACATATTTGGATGATGTATCCTTTTGAATTATCATCGAAGGATATGGTACCTCCATCCATTGTTCTCATATTTGTAAGCATATTGGAATTTTCTATCATATGGTTGGAACATCTGCTATCTAGAATCTAACTTCTCCTTTTACTAGTGTGAGCGGATATCTCATCTTTTGTGGCCATGGAGCGGACATTAGCTTGTTCAGTATCGCTATCGCTATATGAAGATGATAAGGAGTCTGAATCGTCCCAAGTGGCTTGAAATGCATTTTTTTTCTTTTTGTCGAATTTTTAAAATCTACTATTATTCTCGAACTCCTTTTTTCCATTATTTTATAACGGCCAATCTTTTATAATATGTTCGAATTTATTGCAGCTAAAGTATTTGAGTCTTGATGTAACGACCCACTATTTTGGACCATTCAAATCGACAATGAATCCACACATGTCGGACTTGAATAATTCAAAACAATGGATTGTAAATAAAATTTGGCAAAACTCAGCATATACAGTAAATAAAATAATCATAGATCACAGACACAGAGTAATATAACAATAATGCAGCGGAAGCAAAAGAATAGTAGTTCATGAAGCTACTATATATACAACAGAGTTAAACAAGATACAACAGAAGTCTCGAATACATAGATAACTCAATACAATAGTCAAATACAAGATCTGAATACATCACTGGAATGAACTGGATAACTAATAGTAGAATCGATAGATAGCTGGATCTCCAAGCGAAGCTCCAACTCCAAAGGTGTGTCTCGAACACTGGTACACTCAGTCTGACCCGAGCGTAAAGAAAACACAAAACACTCGAGTCAGGATTAACATTCTTATATCAATAAATCCAACTCAAGTGAAATAACGACTGAAATACAAGTAACTCAAAGGATGTTTGGGATAACCATCCTCTAAGGATCCATTAAACTATCTACTATGTAGTAGTGTACGCTAAGTAGATAATGCCTATCAGTAATATAAAGTATCAAAATAGTGTTAAGGCGTTACCATTATCCCCATTAACACATTTTATATAAGCATCATAGTCTATACAGCACTGTAAACTCCACCGTAAACTGGTGGGCTATCAGGGAGTACTCCATAGGTATAACACAAAACAAATCGTAGTGGTCGCGTATAGGGATACAAGTATGACAAGGCACATGAGGCAATACCCAAGGTAGTGAAACTACCGTTTGCCTGATCCGGACTGGTGAGAACGCATTGCCGCAACGATCGCAACACCGCGAAACAACACTCCCAAATCAAGGGTGCGTACCAATCAATAACAAGTAATGAGTAGTTTACGAAGAAGTGTGTCCGCTAACCTCATTTGGCCCGGCACGGCTCCTGTTTAAGTCATTTCTAATTTGACACAAGTGTCAAGGCTATCCATTATCGTTATCTTTCTTCAAATCGAGCAACGTCATCACTCCAACCACTTCATTCTTGACCACACTACGCGTATAATAGTTATTAAAGTGGTTTTCGGTTTGGAAAGAGAGTATGTCCCTAACCGATCCCGGACTCTTCAATACTACGTAATTATTACACCGATTGGTCATTTAATAAACTTTCAAAATAGTTTATATTTCAAAACCGAAATATCATTGCCATTTCAAAACCATATCCATACGATAACATTTTCACTACAAATAAATCCATTTCCAAAATCATATCACTTTCCAAAGTTATATCGCTTTCAAAATCGTAAGTCTTTTAAAATCAAAACACTTTGGAAATCAAAACCTTGAAATTCATAACACTTTGAACTATAGTTTGAAATCATAACATTTTGGAATTCATAACACTTTCCTATTAAACCTTTAGATATTAAAATTAGTGTATATAATAAAATAGTTTATAAAATAAAAATAGTTTATATAAAATAGTTATAAGTTAAAATAGTTTATAATAAAATAATATATATTGAAAATGATTTATATAAAATAGTTTATATTATAATAATTTATAAAGTAAAATATAAATAGTTGTAGATATAGTTTAAAAAAGACTTTATAAAATAAAATAGCTTCCACAAATTCACAATCGATTCAAATTAACTCAACTTCCAAATTCAACTTAATTCAATCTCAATTCATAAATTTCAACTCAATTCAATTTCTAAATAAATCATTTCGAATTATAACGATTTCAAATACAGATTTGAAACACAAAATAAACCATTAAATTTCAATATATTTCAAAGCTTTAAAAATTCCACATTTCAAAAACTAAATTTGATAATTCCATTTATATCTCAATTTAATTTCATTACATTTAGTTTCTGAGATATTTCTTTAATCATTTCAATACATCTAAATACAACTTCAATTTACAAATTTATATAAACAAAATATCCCATTTAAATTTATATAAGTTGAAATATTCATTTAAGCCACTTTTTAATCAAATTCAAGGTATAAAACATATCTTAAAACTTCGAATTTAATAGATTTCAAATCAAACTTATTTAAGTATAATTCTTAAATAATTACGAATTCCAAATCAATTTCAAATTTATCTTTCAACCTAAAATATTATAAACTCTATATTTGAAAATATAAATTTTACATAAATACTTAAACATATTTTATATTGATTCAAATCAACTTTATTAAATCAACTTTAATAAATCTTTAAAATCAATATTTATCAAAACCATATATTTCTTTTCAAAACCATAGAAATCAATTTCAAAATATTTATATGTAGACCAACGGTGTCTGTATAAAATTTTCTATCCTATGGTCAAGTGATACAGATATTTATCATTTCGATTTGCAATTTAAGTATATACGGGTATATATCTTTTCAACCCGCAATCCCAAATTCAATGTCAATGAAAATCGCTTGGGTTTATCATTTCAACCCATAACGATTTTCTCCTATTCTATAGATCGTTCGGGTATGTATCATTTCAACCCATAGTAATTTCTATACTAACAGGGAACTTGCAGAGTGATAGCAGTCAGCAGATATGAAATAATATAACAGGCATATATCATCAATATAATAACAGATAATGGTGTCAGATGTCACAGGTGAACGGATACAGATAATGGCATATATATAACAATATAAATAACTGATAATGGTGTCAGATGTCACAGGTGAACAAATACAGATGATGGCATATATATAGCAATGTTAATAACTAGCAGCAGCATATTTCAATTGTCGTTTCAATTGAAATCAAATTTAATAAATAAAAGAACATTAATCGTGAGTGATTGCTCACCTTTCGAGGCTAGAGACAACGAGAGTGAGATGAATTACGAATCCAAGCACGAATTCCAAAGCAAGTTAAGATTGGCACGAATTCGACGAATAAAGCTGATAAATAGAAATCGATGAAACAAATTAGAACTAGATCGATGAAGATAATTGGTATAATGAACTTATATATATATATATAACTATATATATAAGTCAGATTCTAAATTAGAGAACATATTAAATTAAATATATATATATGCATTTCAAGATCCATTATTTTAAACTAAAACACAATACAGTCAAATATATAGACACACACACACACAATATATGTTAAAACCATTACTTATACATACCCAGCCATAACAGACCTATATATAAAAACTAACATATATATATATATATATCTGTATATATAAACTTCATAGATAAATACTTTGAAATATATATATATATATACTAATATATAAACTAATGGACATAATACTTATAAAGTACAACACTTAAACAAGTAAAATCTTACCATAACATATAAGACTCACCAGACCAATACAGAATGTATATAATTTATATGTGAAGTGTATATATGCTGTGAAATAGCATATGTAAAAGTATACATATGTGGTTAATCAACAAAGTGTCAAAACTACTACATATATCCAAAACTCTCTATACTCTTACACCTAGAACAATATATATATACTATAGCTAAGTAACACATATATATATAAACATGCAGTATAAACTTATATATACAACCTTCCTTTATAAACAACAGACCGAACAACATCGCCTTTTTAACATGTAGTTACATAAACTTATGAATATAACTCATAATACATCATATAATATATATAACTAACTGACTTGTATAACATATATAAGCTGCAACTTATAAAACAATACACATACGATATAAATATAACTAACAATATATAAAATTTCAAATACATAACTTATATGTTATAACCGTGCTCATATATCATGTACACACTATATATATAAACAAAACTTTAAAATATAGTATATATAGTAAGAGGTCGAACTCATAATACAATGTACAGTCATAACATACTTTACAGACATATACATATATACACAATCTATATACAACAGATAAAATAAATATTCAAAATCAATATAAAACTCGATATAACTTAGTTTATAAAATAGATATATACCCATATAATTAACATATAATATGAGAAACGACTTCTATAACTTAGATATACTAACCTATTTAACTTGATAATTATATTCAATACAAGCTGTCATCCATAAAATCTCCACTGACCAACTATATATGTATATATATACTTTCGAACATATCAAATACATGCCATAACAGACATGCCATAAACAAAAATATATACATATATATAAACCTATATATAGTACTTATAAAACATACCCTAAAAACCAGGCGAGCTCGGCTGTGTTGCTTTGTTGCACGAAGGTAAGGGGATCAAGATGGGAAGAGCATGGGTGGTTATTCGGTGTTCAACACGTGGAGGCTGGGTAAGGGAGGCCGATGGGGATACAGGCGTGTTTGCGTGAGGGAGGTAAGTGGCTTCGGTCGAGGCCATGAAAAAAAAAACTGGAGAAGGAAAGAGAAAAAAAATGGATGGCAGAAGAAGATAATGTATCTAGTAAAGTAACTAGAGAAGAGGAGGAGGGTAAGTCTTCAAAAAGGAAATGAACATAAATCATGCTTATAATTTTCAAATGAACAGACTGCAAAAAGGCTGGAGAAACGGACCACTGTAATAAATTGAGATGATGGAAGTGGTAACGGCTGGCCCTTGAAATCAACAAATAATAAATGCTAGTGGCAGGTTTTCAAAGCAAAATGAATATATATACTAAAAAGAATAAATGTGATATGATGGTCATGTTGTAATACGCCAGAAAGTTATTAAAGCAATTTATTAGTTTGCTTGGGCTGCACGTTCAAATTTGAAAGGCAAGCTAACGGTCACAATTTTATGGTACCGATACTACGCGGTTTTCCTTCGTTTTCGACGCTTACCGGGCCTCAAAAAACATAAATAAATATACTGTGGAGATCGGCACGACGAGGCGAACAAAACGGTATACAGACATCAGCGGTACGATCATCCTATCATCGGTACCGAAATGGTGCTAAAATGTCATAAATAAGATGAACGGAGCCATAGAAGTCCAAATTTAGAGAAACGAAATGTGACGTCTCACTCAAGATGATTTACAAATTTTCTGCATAAAAATATTCAGGTTTGGAAAATAGTTTATTACCATCAATTTTAACCGATTTAAATTGAAATAGAATTACCCAAGAAAATAAACTTCCATATTATCAGATGAAAATTTACCAGTTGCTATGTTTAATTAGACGTATTCCAAATATCAAATTTATATTTCAAAATTTTATTTTTTAAAATTTCACAAAATTCCAATTAATTACGTTATTAAAACAGTTAAAATTTACGGGTCGTTACACTCTCCCCCACTCAAAACTTTTCGTCCTCGAAAAGGAAGGAGGTAGGAGAATAGAAACAACCAGAAAGAAAATAGATTGGAATACAAGTAAAACAATTAATTTAAACCTTATAAATTTCAATTTAAATTAATTAATATTTAACAATTTGGTTAAATCCCGTTGAGTTCACTTAAGTTAAATCAATCTGTCTATTTCTAAATTCATTATCTTATTATCTAGTCATCCTCAATTAACAATTTCTAAATCATCAATTTGTATAATCATTTATTGTACTCATATTTTATTCAACAAAATTAATTCTTTTATTCCAAATTATTATTAAGTTTATTCCACTTAATATCTTATTACATATATTTAAACCATATAAATTAATTTAAACCATATAAATTTCAATTTAAATTAATTTATATTCAATAATTGGTTTAAATTTAAGGTATTTCCATAAGTTGATCTAATTTCAATTTGTTAATTCTTTCAGAACAAAATTTTATTATATTCATCTCATTCAATTAACTTATTATTCTATCATCTTTATTAGCATTTTTTTTATAATTAAAATCTAAGTGTATAATAGTTATTATAAACACTCAAATTTTATTTATAAAATCATTTTATATTGTATATTATCCAATTACATTTTAACTTCTGAATAATTTAGGTAAGTTATATTGAAATGCAATTTAGTACTATACAAACAAAATTTTCAAATTCAATTATTTCAAGTTAAATATTTATCCAAAATTTAGCTTTATTTATAATTGGAAACATCCTTTAACATAATTTTAAGAATTAAATTTCCGTTTAATTATAAATAGTATATACATAATTAAATCAAATTAAATTTAAAATAATATACCCATATATATATATAAAAATCAAGAGATACTTAAGAAATTCAAATTAAAACATTTTTCCAAACAAAACCGTAGCAAAGCTACATAATGGTTTCTCCACTTCGAAACTCGAAAATGAATGTCGATGATGCAGCCGCCATCACCGAAATTTATTTTCCAGCGACAAATAGAAGAGTACTGATTTAAACATTAAAATTCTTTGAAAATAATTTATATTCGAAAATACTTTATATAATATACATTTAAATTTTAAAACCAGAGTTTGGAATCGTCGGAAATTAAACTCAAATTCCTGATTTAAATTTATTTAAATTCCAAATCAATTTATACCATGTTTATAAATTCATTTAGAACAATAAATGATAATCAAATATTATCATTTCAAACAACCAATTAATTAACCTCTTTTTTTTATTCCAGAAAATTTTACTTATATATTTATAATACAAAATTATTTCATTTACCAAATTTGAAAATGTTATTCTGTCAGTTTGTTCTGCTCAAGTGTTTTGGAAATCCTATCGATAGCGTTGATCAGACGAATCGATCGAAAATCCAAACCAACATCAACAACTCAAACAACACAATATATATAAAACATTTTTAATACTAATTCACACATACACTTCCTCGCTCGACGATACAAGAATGGATTTCAAAGCAAGGATAGAGATTCAAATTTGATGGACTCAAATCAAGAGAATTTTTGATTCGAGGATAGGTTCGAAACAAAGATAAGACGATTAAATAACAAAATAGGAAGATGGATAAGTTTATATAAATCGCGGGCGACCTTAATCGGGTCGACCGGGAGAATTCCGAGGCAAATCGACATCCGATCGCAAAAGATAGAATTTGGGCATAGCAAGAGGTTACATCATCTAAACCGAGGACACAAGAATCTCCTGTGAATCAATGCCAATTTTAAAGGAGTTTCACCTCTTTACAAATCATTTGGAGATTGGCGAGACCACCGAGTTATTATAGAGATCATTCGTAGTGGAGTTATGGGGAACTCCAGAATCAAAAGAATACGAATTGGAAGAGACCAGAATGGATTTGTGGATTTTGGAACCGAGGGGAACGTTACAAAATTCAAAGCAAACCGAGTCAAAGAGGAAGAGATTCAAGCTCGAACGAAAGTGATTCTGTAATTAAATTTACCCTATATGTTGAGTTTTGCCTAAAACCAGAGCTCTGATACCAACTGTAGCGACCCACTATTTTGGACCATTCAAATCGACAATGAATCCACACATGTCGGACTTGAATAATTCAAAACAATGGATTGTAAATAAAATTTGGCAAAACTCAGCATATACAGTAAATAAAATAATCACAGATCACAGACACAGAGTAATATAACAATAATGCAGCGGAAGCAAAAGAATAGTAGTTCATGAAGCTACTATATATATAACAGAGTTAAACAAGATACAACAGAAGTCTCGAATACATAGATATCTCAATACAATAGTCAAATACAAGATCTGAATACATCACTGTAATCAACTGGATAACTGATAGTAGAATCGATAGATAGCTGGATCTCCAAGCGAAGCTCCAACTCCAAAGGTGAGTCTCGAACATTGGTACACTCAGTCTGACCCGAGCGTAAAGAAAACACAAAACACTCGAGTCAGGATTAACATTCTTATATCAATAAATCCAACTCAAGTGAAATAACGACTGAAATACAAGTAACTCAAAGGATGTTTGGGATAACCATCCTCTAAGGATCCATTAAACTATCTACTATGTAGTAGTGTACGCTAAGTAGATAATGCCTATCAGTAATATAAAGTATTAAAATAGTGTTAAGGCGTTACCATTATCCCCCTTAACACATTTTATATAAGCATCATAGTCTATACAACACTGTAAACTCCACCGTAAACTGGTGGGCTATCAGGGAGTACTCCATAGGTATAACACAAAACAAATCGTAGTGGTCGCGTATAGGGATACAAGTATGACAAGGCACATGAGGCAATAACCAAGGTAGTGAAACTACCGTTTGCCTGATCCGGACTGGTGAGAACGCATCGCCGCAACGATCGCAACACCGCGAAACAACACTCCCAAATCAAGGGTGCGCACCAATCAATAACAAGTAATGAGTAGTTTACGAAGAAGTGTGTCCGCTAACCTCATTTGGCCCGGCACGGCTCCTGTTTAAGTCATTTCAAATTTGACACAAGTGTCAAGGCTATCCATTATCGTTCTCTTTCTTCAAATCGAGCAACGTCATCACTCCAACCACTTCATTCTGGATCACACTCCGCGTATAATAGTTATTAAAGTGGTTTTCGGTTTGGACAGAGAGTATGTCCCTAACCGATCCCGGACTCTTCAATAACTACGTAATTATTACACCGATTGGTCATTTAATCAACTTTCAAAATAGTTTATATTTCAAAACCAAAATATCATTGCCATTTCAAAACCATATCCATACGATAACATTTTCACTACAAATAAATCCATTTCCAAAATCATATCACTTTCCAAAGTTATATCGCTTTCGAAATCGTAAGTCTTTTAAAATCAAAACACTTTGGAAATCAAAACCTTGAAATTCATAACACTTTGAACTATAGTTTGAAATCATAACATTTTGGAATTCATAACACTTTCCTATTAAACCTTTAGATATTAAAATTAGTGTATATAATAAAATAGTTTATAAAATAAAAATAGTTTATATAAAATAGTTATAAGTTAAAATAGTTTATAATAAAATAATATATATTGAAAATGATTTATATAAAATAGTTTATATTATAATAATTTATAAAGTAAAATATAAATAGTTGTAGATATAGTTTAAAAAAGACTTTATAAAATAAAATAGCTTCCACAAATTCACAATTGATTCAAATTAACTCAACTTCCAAATTCAACTTAATTCAATCTCAATTCATAAATTTCAACTCAATTCAATTTCTAAATAAATCATTTCGAATTATAACGATTTCAAATACAAATTTGAAACACAAAATAAACCATTAAATTTCAATATATTTCAAAGCTTTAAATATTCCACATTTCAAAAACTAAATTTGATAATTCCATTTATATCTCAATTTAATTTCATTACATTTAGTTTCTGAGATATTTCTTTAATCATTTCAATACATCTAAATACAACTTCAATTTACAAATTTATATAAACAAAATATCCCATTTAAATTTATATAAGTTGAAATATTCATTTAAGCCACTTTTTAATCAAATTCAAGGTATAAAACCTATCTTAAAACTTCGAATTTAATAGATTTCAAATCAAACTTATTTAAGTATAACTCTTAAATAATTACGAATTCCAAATCAATTTCAAAGTTATCTTTCAACCTGAAACATTATAAACTCTATATTTGAAAATATAAATTTTACATAAATACTTAAACATATTTTATATTGATTCAAATCAACTTTAAATCAACTTTAATAAATCTTTAAAATCAATATTTATCAAAACCATATATTTCTTTTCAAAACCATAGAAATCAATTTCAAAATATTTATATATACCAACGGTGTCTGTATAAAATTTTCTATCCTATGGTCAAGTGATACAGATATTTATCATTTCGATCCGCAATTTAAGTATATACGGGTATATATCTTTTCAACCCGCAATCCCGAATTCAATGTCAATGAAAATCGCTTGGGTTTATCATTTCAACCCATAACGATTTTCTCCTATTCTACAGATCGTTCGGGTATGTATCTTTTCAACCCATAGTGAAATCTATACTAACAGGGAACTTGTAGAGTGATAGCAGATATGAAATAATATAACAGGCATATATCATCAATATAATAACAGATAATGGTGTCAGATGTCACAGGTGAACAGATACAGATAATGGCATATATATAGCAATATAAATAACTGATAATGGTGTCAGATGTCACAGGTGAACAAATACAGATGATGGCATATATATAGCAATGTTAATAACTAGCAGCAGCATATTTCAATTGTCGTTTCAATTGAAATCAAATTTAATAAATAAAAGAACGTTAATCGTGAGTGATTGCTCACCTTTCGAGGCTAGAGACAATGAGAGTGAGATGAATTACGAATCCAAGCACGAATTCCAAAGCAAGTTAAGATTGGCACGAATTCGACGAATAAAGCTGATAAATAGAAATCGATGAAACAAATTAGAACTAGGTCGATGAAGATAATTGGTATAATGAACTTATATATATATATATAACTATATATAACTATATATATAAGTCAGATTCTAAATTAGAGAACATTTTAAATTAAATATATATATATATGCATTTCAAGATCCATCATTTTAAACTAAAACTCAATACAGTCAAATACACACACACACAATATATGTTAAAACCATTACTTATACATACCCAGCCATAACAGACCTATATATAAAAACTAATATATATAAATCTGTATATATAAACTTCATACATAAATACTTTGGAATATATATATATATATATATATATACTAATATATAAACTAATGAACATAAAACTTATAAAGTATAACACTTAAACAAGTAAAATCTTACCATAACATATAAGACTCATCAGACCAATACAGAATGTATATAATTTATATGTGAAGTGTATATATGCTGTGAAATAGCATGTGTAAAAGTATACATATGCGGTTAATCAACAAAGTGTCAAAACTACTACATATATCCAAAACTCTCTATACTCTTACACCTAGAACAAAATATATATACTATAGCTAAGTAACATATATATATATATATAAACATGCAGTATAAACTTATATATACAACCTTCCTTTATAAACAACAGACTGAACAACATCACCTTTCTAACATGTATTTACATAAACTTATGAATATAACTCATAATACATCATGTAATATATAACTAACTGACTTGTATAACATATATAAGCTACAACTTATAAGACAATACACATACGATATAAATATAACTAACAATATATAAAATTTCAAATACATAACTTATATGTTATAACCGTGCTCATATATCATGTACACACTATATATATAAACAAAACTTTAAAATATAGTATATATAGTAAGAGGTCGAACTCATAATACAATGTACAGTCATAACATACTTTACAGACATATACATATATACACAATCTATATACAACAGATAAAATAAATATTCAAAATCAATATAAAACTTGATATAACTTAGTTTATAAAATAGATATATACCCATATAATTAACATATAATATGAGAAACGACTTCTATAACTTAGAAGGAAAATAAAACTGGAGAAGGAAAGAGAAAAAAATGGACGGCAGAAGAAGATAATGTATCCAGTAAAGTAACTAGAGAAGAGGAGGAGGGTAAGTCTTCAAAAAGGAAATGAACATAAATCATGCTTATAATTTTCAAATGAACAGACTGCAAAAAGGCTGGAGAAACGGACCACTGTAATAAATTGAGATGATGGAAGTGGTAACGGCTGGCCCTTGAAATAAACAAATAATAAATGCTAGTGGTATGTTTTCAAAGCAAAATGAATATATATACTAAAAAGAATAAATGTGATATGATGGTCATGTTGTAATACGCCAGAAAGTTATTAAAGCAATTTATTAGTTTGCTTGGGTTGCACGTTCAAATTTGAAAGGCAAGCTAACGGTCACAATTTTATGGTATTGATACTACGTGGTTTTCCTTTGTTTTCGACGCTTACCGGGCCTCAAAATTCAGAAATAAATATACTGCAGAGATCGGCACGACGGGGCGAACAAAACGGTATACAGATATCAGCGGTACGATCATCCTATCAAAAGTCGATATCGGTACCGAAATGCTGCTAAAATGTCAGAAATAAGATGAACGGAGCCATAGAAGTCCAAATTTAGAGAAACGAAATGTGACATCTCACTCAGAAGATGATTTACAAATTTTCTGCATAAAAATATTCAGGTTTGGAAAATAGTTTATTACCATCAATTTTAACCGATTTAAATTGAAATAGAATTACCCAAGAAAATAAACTTCCATATTATCAGATGAAAATTTACCAATTGCTATGTTTAATTAGTCGTATTCCAAATATCAAATTTATATTTCAAAATTTTATTGTTTAAAATTTCACAAAATTCCAATTAATTACGTTATTAAAACAGTTAAAATTTACGGGTCGTTACACCTGAGCTATTCTTTTAAAATATATTAGTGTCCCAAGTGCCTTGGATCTACGGCACGTGAATGTTAATCACTCTTATTATATCCATATCATATTTATAAACTTAAAAGGCTTAATATTGTCTTAAACAAGCACCTGGTATGACAGACTAAAAGGCTATTTTATAAATTCTGGTTTTGAAATTGTAAAATTTGATTCAATACTTTATAAAACTTGAAAATAATGATTTATTGTTGTTTAAATATATGTTGATGACATTATCTTTTATTCTACTAATGAAAAACTTTGTATGGATTTTTCTAAAATTATGAGAAAAGAATTTTAAATGTCCTATATAAACGAATTAAATTATTTTGTTGGGTTGCAAATTAAATAATTAGAAAATGAAAATTTTATTTCACAAGAAAAATACTGTAAAGATCTAATTAAAAGATTTGGTGTCGATAATATGAGCAGTAAGCCAATGTCGATAAGTATAATTGTTCACCTAGATAAAGATGAAAATGGTAAGGTTGTCGATCAGAAACTTTATTGGAGTATGATTGGATCATTACTTTATCCAATAGCGAGTCGCCCCGGTATAATGATGAGTGTGTGTCTTCACGCCTAATTTCAAGCTAATATGAGAGAGTCGCTGTTAGAATAATTTTATGGTATCCAAGTGGAACAAGAGATTACAGTTTTTTTCTATTTGAAATGATATCCAATTTCAAATTAGTATCATACAACGATGCTGACTTTGGTGGATGTCGTACCGATAGAAAAAGTAATAGTGGTACATGCCACTTTGTTGGTCAATCTTTAGTTTCATGGTTTAGTAAGAAACAAAATTGTGTATTTTTATCTACACGTGAAGCAAAATATATATTAACTGCATTAGCTTGCGCTCAAATTATTTATATGCGACAAACACCAAAGGATTTTGGTGTAAATCTAACTAAATCACGCATTTACTATGATAACACCAGTGTAATTAATTTGGCAAAAATTCCTGTAAATCACTTTGGAACTAAGCACATTGATATAAGACACCATTTTTTAGGAGATCATTTTGAAATAGAAAAAATTGCTCCAGAATTTGTAAACACCAAAAATCAAATTGCAGATGTATTTACAAAATCATTAAATGAAAAAACTATTAGATTACGTCAAGAATCAGGAATTTGTTCTATAACAGATATAATTTAAAAATACTACTGTGTTTATATAGATCGTTTACTTAACAATTTTCTATTTTTTTAATGAAGTTTTACATTTAATATATATATAAATTATTGTTTAATAAACTTTGTTTTAAGATAAAGTTATATACCAAAAAAATTTAGTTTTAACATAAATCATAAATTAATATCTTAAAATATTTTCTTATCAAATTTACTTTTCATAGGCTAATTTTTTATATAAAAACCATAAGTTAGTATTAAAACATAAGTTATATAAAAGGTTATCTCTAAAAATAATCTAATAAAAATAATAATAAATTATAAAATTAAAATCTGATTAATTAAAAATTCTTTTAAACTGTTAAAACATTAGAATTTTTTTAAATAGCATCTTAAAAAATTCAAAAAACTGAAAAAAATTGGGCTACTGGTGCATCGGTCTGAAGGCACGGGTCCACTAGTGATGCAATTTTATTTCGGTTCTAAACCCGCATTAACTCCCCACTCATCACTTCTCTTCGTTATTTTCATCCTCTATATCAAATTCAAAACCCTAGCCCCATTATTCCAGTCTCCATTCTTTCAAAATCCATCAAACTGTCAACTAAAATTCAAAGCTTTAGACATGGCAAGAGCGAAAAGAAGCATTTCCTCTACTTTATTTGGCTTAATCTACAAATTGGTAACCAATAAAGTTAGGAATTGGCTGAATAATAAAAGGGAAAAATCAAGAAATTCAAGGCTTTAATGGTGAATGAGTATCTCGATGGACAATCGGTAAATTTGGATTCTCTAAACTTATACGACATTCACAATTTATCTACCTATGTTGAATTGGCTAACATAATAAGCTTGAATGGTTTTGAAATTGATATATACCCTAAATGTATAGCACTCTTTTATGCTAATCTTGAAGTAGGAAATGAAGACAATGGATTAGTTCTGTATACTACGGTAAAAGATGTTAGAATTGCTTTCAGTGAAAATGAGTTAGGCAAGATATTAGGAATTTCATCCGATGGCCTACCAACATATTTTGTGCCAAATAGTTCAAAGAAGTAATGCACTTTAGCCACCACTAGTCTCTCAACCTCTATTCATGACTTTCAGGCAGGACTACATGGCTTTGGAGCAGCAGGACCTTCATTTCAAGTACTTGGACATACCAAGATAGTATCTAGAGGAATAGAAACTAGACCACGCGCCACTGTCACTGGTGCTCCAGGATCCCCACTACGTCCTCCAGGATCGACCAGAGAGCACACAGGATTTACACAGTTGGATCCTACTACCCCTTCGAGTTATTATGACTAGTCCTAATATGCAGCCTCTCCGTTATAGTATTACTTTATGATCTTATAGTTCATCTTTAGGTTGATTCTGCATTGGCTTGTGTTAGTTTGATATCCCAGTCTTACATGTTGTTTCAGTTGTTATGTGACATTAACATTTGTTTTCGGACTTGCATGTTTTTTTTATATTTGAGACATCTGTGTGTGCTATGTCATGTTCTATGTTTGTCATCCATGTTGTACTCCATGTTTGTTGATATTCATTTAGAGATATCCTATATACTGTACAATGTTATATTATTCTCCTTTTTGATATGACAAAAAGGGAGAAATGACTCATCGTTGCATATATTCAGGGGGAGTACCAAAATAAAATTATAAACATTTTTTGTGCATAATTTTAGGGGAAGTATTGCATTCATAACAATCATAGTAAACGTCCCTTCATGAATGCATATATGAGTTGTCATCATCAGAAAATGGGAGAATGCTAGAACAATAATTCACAATTTTGATGATGACAACTCCATACTATAGTTTAAAATACACAAGCCAAGGAAACATCATCAAAGCTTCAAAAGAACAGAAGGAATCACGCTAAAGCTTCGGAAGATCGTCTATTGGAAGAACATTTGAAGATTGTGTATTTGTGAGTCGTTTTCGTCTTAGATATATATTGTTAAAACTCACAAGAACTATATATCACAATTCCAAAGTCTCAAAGACCTTAAAAATCATTTATATAATTTTTTATATATATTTAAAATCTTTTACAAAGCTTCGGAATTTTGAAAAAAATAAGTCCACCGGTGGTAAGCCACGGGTGCACGAGTTTTTTACAAAAAAAACTAAAATGAATTTTTTACTTTCTATTCATACGAACAAGCGTATCTCTTCTTCCTTCTTCAAACGCGACCTTTTCCAGTGTTGAACGTTCATATCCCTTTATTAAACCCTTTCAAATCTATAAACGGCATTGATTTCAACAAGTTTAAATTACCTTACTTGTTTCTCTAATTCTCTGGTCTACTATTTGAAATCCTAGTCTATTTCATATTCTCAAATAATCGATTATTCACTTACCATCATCAATATTCTGATTTCTAACCTCCTAAACTCCTGCTTATTCATCTACAATCTAGTTCTTGTGAGTTATAGAAGTATATACTATATTGGGCATATTTTTGTATTGAAGATACGACTTCTGCCAAAGTTTATATTTTACCAAGTCAATGCGAAAGACCTGTTTAGCGACTTAGGTAAGTGTGTAGACCTATTCCTCTAGGTAAAGCGAGGGCATTAGCGAGTTAAAGCCAGAATAAGAGATTTTAAGACTGGACGTAGGACTGTTGTCTAAATCAGTATAACAAGTCTGATGTGCAAGTTCTTTACTTTATGTTATTTTATTTGCAGTTAGCTTAGAATATTGTTTATATACTTTAACATATAGCTTAGCCCTATAATACATGATCCAACGCACTTTCAAGTATTACATTGTCCAACATTTAGAGAACGTTGCTCGCTATGGTCTCAACAAATGGATCGATGTCCTTTTATCGAAAAACCTTAACCAAAAATATTTACAATAAAATATCATTTTGTTTTGAGATTAATTACGCATGCAATTATTTGCAACTACAATCACATGACATTTTATTTAAAGATTTTCTCGTTATATATACTTTAAATTAATCACTTAAGTAATTATATCACAATATGTCCGCGGGTGCGGCGTAGTGTAAAGACCAGCTTCGATTCCCACCATGCGCTTTCCTATCCTACATAAATTTACCAAGGAGTATGGGAGCTTGGATCAGCGGACAGTTTTATTATACCCTCCTCGGGAGTTTACCAGGCCGACGTGTTCTCATGGGTTTTCAAATATATATATATACATATATATATCACAATATAACAAAATATATAAAGAAAACAAATACATTTATTACAAATAAGATTGACTATAGAGTTAGATATATGTAGTAAATTACATTACTACCATAGGCATCACATCGACTCTTTCAAAAAGTTTGTATTAATAACAATTACCTTTCTAAATAAATAAATAAATATTATATATATATATATCTATATATAATGAGGATATATTCGTTTGAAGCTTTTGAAATTACTTAAATAACCTTCTTAGTTATTGGTTAGAAAAATAATGGGTAAAGGATATTTTTTACATTCTCACTCCATACACACGTTTCAATTATAGCTATATTTCAATTACAGCTATAACTATGCCTAGGTAATTAGTGTTTACTCTTCTTACCCACCTAGAAAATCACTTTCTTCCCTGCTCAAGAGCCAACCTCCCGTAATCGCATGATTCTCATTTTAGCGGGTATTTTTAAAATCCTAATTTATTTACAATCTATAAATTATTTATTTGTTAATATAAATGGGAAATACATTGATTCATTTCATATATTTAATAAGATCCAAGTGAATCAAACTCTACCAACGGATAATCTAGAATCTGAAGTGATACAAGCATTCTCGGATCTCATTCAGATAATCCAAAGCTACATAGTTCTTTTTGGACCAAAATACAAAACACATAATTCCACTTTTGGATTTAGAATTGCTGGAGAGAAAGAAGTGTTTTATTACGTTTGTTTGGAAGTGGAAAAGCGAGAAAAGGCATTGGTGGATGCGAGTTATATGAGTGTTTAGAAGCAGCCATTATGGAGGAGATAAAGATATTCCACCAGTAACATCGAAACAGGGTTATATGGTTGCATTGTTACATATTGCCTTTCTATATAAGGGGGAATCAATTTAAAGGACAAAAATTTGTATATTTTTAGCCTCAAGGACACGACCTTAATATTTTAACTATAAGAACAAACATTCTTCTAAAAATTATTCATAAGGACAAACATTCTTCCAAAACTACTACTGAACTAAAAACTGATACCTAAAAACTGCCACCGATAACTACAAACTGATACCTAAAAACTGCTATCAATAACTAAAAACTGATACCTAAAGAAAGTTGTTCTTCATGCTAGAATACTGAAGGTCTGTCCTTGAGGCTAAAATGCTGAGAAATTTTGTCCTTGACAATAATTTCCTGTTTATATAATACCTTTTCCAAAATGATGGGAACATGTTGGTTGTTTTCATTCTACATGAACTATGCTACTGAAATATACCATAAAATCGAACTTTAATTCGCTGTAAGTAAAATATTAGTCCAAAACTCAAAACACTCCCGTCACAAATAGTGGATATGCCAAGATATTTAATGAAAATAACAACATATCATGTTTTTTACTATAGGCATTTATAAGCAACATTAGTCATAAGGTTAATGTAGACATATTATATACTGTTATTCATATATCCTTTTAAGTTAAGGTTATGAATTCATTATATCCTTTTAAGTTAAGGTTATGAATTCATTTTAAGGATACTGCAGTCCCACCTCTTAAAGCATATTTTATTCTATTAAAGTGCATTAGTTGTATACTTTAAACTTTATACCTTAGTTCATTAACTTTATTTGATAAGTTTCATATTGTATTATACAAGGTTAACAAATGATTTAAGACTTTGATAATTAGACTACTCACCAACAATGCAGAATTAATGTATAATCACATAAATATAAGTTAGTAATGTGTCCATATATTTGGCAACTGCTCGGCATAAAAAGGTCATTTATATTTCCGTCAAAACCTTAAATAGTTAAGTGTCCATGCTCTATGGTTCTAATAGAAATGATCGATCGATAATTTTAAACTTATTCCTTACCGTTCTTTAAGTTTCTTTTATACGAAAAAGAAGCTTACAATAGGGTCATATTGTCCACGTATATGGCCATTCTTTTATAAGTAATGAATTTACTTTTTTTTTTTCACACGTCCAACGAAACATGCCAAAGGTACTAGTGTGTGTAGAAAATATAAAAAAACTATACCAAGAAAAAGAGAGCGGACTCGGGCTAGTTGGGTTGCAACTCTGGGCCTGCAAACAAAACACATAATGTGCGTATCCTCTTCTTTCTCTCTTCGCCTTTTCTCATATTATATCATCCTCTATTAAATTTCAATGGAAAAGAAGAAGTCGTTGACTACAAATTTGACATCTTCATTAGATAATCTGACTATTAATCCGTCTACCAAAACAATTTCATCGTCTTCTTCTTCAACTTTTCAGCCTTTTGGTACGCTTTAAATTTCCTTAATTTCTGATAGACGATAATCACGAATTAGTCACATATTTATTGAATTGTAACGGTGGATCCTGATCAGAATTGCTTCTTTTGTTTTTAATCCTTGTAAAGTTGATATTTTGGTCCTGATTTTGAGCTTAATGATAGTATTGATGTATGAATACGAGTCCGTTAATTAAAATATTTAATAGATAGTAAGTTAGGGTCCAATTGTTCTTCATATTGAAGCTAAAACTCGATGGTTATTGTACGGTGAAAATGTCCAGTTGAGCTAAATGTCCCTTTTCTTCTTCAAGAATCAATCAGCAAGGATTATATATTTATTTGGGACGTTTTTTCATGATGGATTATATATTTATTTGGGACGTTTTTTCATGATGGATTATATATTTATTTGGGATGTATTTTCATACTCCCTTCAAAAGATTCAAAATTCACTTATGCCCCATCAAAAAGAGGTTTTACGAGAAACCCTTGTTAATGTTTCCAACGAAAATGTGCATTTTAAGCTGCACATATTTGCCGTTAGAGTTGCAAATATTTACATTCTATACTTCAAGTTCTACCTACACGTTTTTTGTAAAATGAAAATTTGCATTCTACACCGCAAGAACGCTTCATTCTACACTTTAAACATTTGCAGTCCACACTACACATATTTATTTTATAAATACGTGCATTTTAAACTGCACATATTTGCATTATAAATTTCACATGCTTGTGAGTGTTTCGTGAAACTTATTTTTTGAAAAGTGTTTTTCAAATATTAAGCTTGAAAATAAGGGATGAATCCTAATTTCCACTATTTATTTAACTCCAACCGATGTGCTCTCATCTCTTTTTAAAAGTATTCACTTAACTCAAAATTCATGGGATTATGCCCCTTTATATTAATTAGTACCTTGAAGTGTCTTCAAATGCTTTATTATCCACGAGCGTTACGGCACGCGCTTCGCGCGTGAGTTGTTTTTCTACAAATTGCATATGTTTACCACATTTAAAAAAAACACAAATATTTAATAATATTTTGCACTGAAATCATGTGTAATTTTTGAAACTTAACGGTCGGACCAAAAAATTGCGTTTCTATTTCAATTATTAATAAAGATTATATCTAACCATTATATTTGTGTATGTCTGTTAGTATATATATTTTGGCACGTGTAGTGCACGTGTAAGCTCTTAATTAAATTATTAAATTTGAAAGTTCTATGTAGTTTGATAAAAATAAACTAAAAAACATGAAGAATGTAATTTTTTTTGTTGGAATATGGTTTGAACTTGTAACATTGTTTATGTTTAAAATTTCTATTTGAAAATAGATGTTAATATTTGTTCACAGTGAGATTCGAATTCATGATCTCTTTTTGCATGGAAGGATATTTTTGAAATTTCACGGTCGGGCCAAAAAATTTTGTTTTTATTTTAAAGATGAATAAATATTTATAGATTAGTTGATTTATCTAGGAAGATCTTGTATTACCTAATCTAATGCTGCCATATATATTTGACTCGTTCTCTGATGTCTAATTATAATTACATTTGAATATGTCTAAAGTAATTGTAGGAAGATTTTATCTCCTAATTTATTGGAAAGATCATATGAAATAACAATTTAATATCCTAAAAGGTATATATAGGGGTATTAAGAAGTTCATGGTCGGACCAAAAGATTGCGCTTTTAAGTCAACTATTAATAAAGATTTAACTGTTTGCCGATGTTACATATAGTTATTATCAACTACTTAACCTATGATATTTAGCCAATTTGGTTGTATTTTCTACCTAACATGTGACATCATTGTAGATGCCACTTTGTATCTTCCATGCTAAACCTACCAATATCATATCATATTTTTTGTTTTTCATGAGAGTTTCAACTCGCAATAATTGATCCATTCTTCGTCTTTTTTTTAATTACACGCATATAAAAGATGAGATAGGATTTAAGATCTCCATCTTTATTATTTTTAATGCCCATCAAGGGCCTTACATGTTGCACTCTTTAGCTTCATCATTGATTTCTTTACTCAAACATGTTCTTGGATACCGTTAACTCGCTTTTTAACCAAACAGATTTTAATCATGATTAGAAGGCCAAATGAAGATGAATCAATTCACGAACTAGGAAACATGCTTAGAAAGGCTAAGAGATTAGAAGGAAGTTGATGGAAATCTGAGCTAAGTAGACCATTCGGTATCGAGAGGAACCTCTTAGCACCTAGAGGTTTTTCTCCCACTTTGCACTCTCCTAAACCCTCTACACTACAAGTACAACTTCAACCTATCATCGTCAAATGTTTTTCTCGGAGAATGGACAAGCAACCTTGGGAATTGATGAGATGAAAATAAAAAAAGCAGGAAAAGACAAGTGATATCAAATCATCAGGAGGAACTTGACATTCATGAAAGAGTTTGAAACGCATTGAATCAGAGATAGAAAAACTAAACGGGCAAAAACAAAAAGTTTTCACAGGAACAAATCACTCGATACCGAGAGGTTTTTGTTGAAGGTTGGGCTGACTTGTTCCCTCGTGTATACTTGGACTTGCATCTGGACTTTATTCTATGTGTGCTTCTGAGTTTACTGGCGAGTTTCTCTATAAATACCAGCTATGTAGCAACCAAAGTCAGGATTCAGACTGTGCATCTTTTTCATTCTTATCTCCTTTCCCAAATATACTCTAGAAACTCCATTGTAGATCTGAGATCCACTAGATTGTAGTCAGATCTGATAAAATTAGTTGTAATCCGGAGAGAAAACGACTAATAACAAAGATTAAAGTGAACGTAGGCCGGAGAATTTGCCAAACAACTATATAGTTTGTGTATTTTTATGCTTTTACCTTTATTTTATTAAAACTTGTGCTTTCATTTGATATTTGGGTGTTGGTGCCATTTTTGGCGTCAATGTTTTAGTGCTTTTATTGAGAAAGAGCTAGATTTTACAACCTAAAGCTTGGATCCGGAGTTTGTAGAAGATGAAGAGGCATAACACTAGATCTATGATTGGAGGAAGTCAACCAGAGCATAGGGCAATCAGGAGCCGTCCTCAAATTCCAATCAATCCATCCATGTGACTAGAGAGAAGATGGAGAGAATGATGAAAGAAATACAAGATGAAATAATGGCTCGGCAACATGAAATGCTAGAAGGATTTTTTCAAAGGATGGGATAATAAGGAATAGCTGGAGCTGCTGGAATTCAGAACCAAGGATTAGGAACAAACACAAGCACATCTGGAGTTGGGGCGGAGCAAACTGGAACAATGCCCCCACAATCAAGACCGCTCGATGCCAAACCCAATCCTCTCGACACTGAGAGGAATATACTCGGGGGCAATGTTGGATTGAGTTTAGGGCAAACTGGGATGTTGAGAACGAATGTTGCTGGAGGCAGGAACGCAAGACAGAACGCAAGTGCACAACAACCAGAGGAATATGTGCTAGTATTTCCCCGTAGGAACGGAGGATAGAATGAAGCCAGAGGTGCTGATCAAAATGCAGATGTGCATCCAGAGGAGTATGTGTGAGAATGTGCCGGAGTTTCCTTACAGGAGCGGGGGTAGAATGCCGCTAGTGGTCAAAGACTTCCGTTAGACGACAACAATCGGATGGCTGAGATGATCAAAAAGATAGTTAAGGGTGGATCCCCATACCAGAGTTTGGTGGACGTAAACATGAATCGATTTACCCTACATCCGAAATGCGAAGAATTATTCCGATTTCAAGCTTCCGACGTTGGAAATGCACGATGTGAAGACAGATCCAACAGTTCATTTAATGAGATACGTCCGATATATGGAAATGTTGGCTGTTTCCGAGGAGGTGATGGAGCGGTGCTTCCCATTATATCCGAAAGATTTAGTAGCGATGTGGTTTCGACAGCTGGAGAACGGGTCCATAAGTACGTGGACCGAGTCAGTGAATAGGTTCCCGAGACAATTCATAATTCACATTTTTCGACCATAGAATGTGATGATATTATCAAGCGTAAAGCAATGGCCCGGAGAGACCTTAAGAAGCTATCTGACATAATTCAACGCGGCAGTCGCAGCAGTCGATAAACCAGATCCATCGATAATCCTGATAGCGGCAGTGTCTGGAGTTGCAAGCAATACCGACTTTAAAATTGCATTGGAAATGGATCCATCAATGGGTCTCGTGGAGTTTTATCATGGAACTGAAAGATATTTGCGTCAAGAGGACGCTGAGGCTGATAACACCTATGTTAATGCTGTGGATGACGGAGGGTTGTCCGGAGCAGGATATGGAAAAAACAAAAGGAAGCGAAAAGCTGATAACGACCCCGAAGGACCGAAATGACAAAGGAGGAAGTCGAAGTTCTCTTCTTACACTAATCTAACCGAAACCCTGGAGACGATTTACCTAGTTAATAGGGCAGATCCCCCATCGGAGGCCATCTAAGAGAGACTCTATGGATAGGGAGAGAAGGTCTAGAAAGTTTCGCATTTTTTATGAGCTGGACGGACATGAAATAAATAAGGGTCAACACTTTCATGATCTGGTAAAAGAACTGGTTCGGAGCAACCAGCTGCAATAGTACGTAAGGAACCGAACTGCGATGGTGCAACAAGAGCAGCCACCATCTGCAGCGAATGCATCAAGGAACAACCATAGACCTGGATCGATATTCGAAATCTCATGATCATGATGGATGAGATCGGGTTCGATTCTCACGCTTTGCTTTTCGCTTCAAATGATTAAGACAATAATAATAATCTTGATCACTTACACGTGTACGAGATCTCGATTGATCTTCATGCATGTTCTGAGTTGGATGTCCGAGATGAATGTATATAAGATAAGATAATAATAATCTCAGACCGTTTACACATGTACGAGATCTTGATCAGTCTCTAGGCACGTTCCAAGTTGGATGTCTGAGATGAATAATTAGGACTTTTGTTTGCTTGTTTGCTTTGATTTGAATATTTAATTTTCACTTGAACGTGATGACTGATGTTGATCGTGGTTGTCTCATTCGGAGAAATGGGGCGGTGCGGTGACCGCAAGAAGTAAGCCCCCTAACCGAAGAGTGAGTGGATGGACTTGCTTGTCGTTGAATCCCCTCGTCGGAGAGCGAGTGGATTGGGCTCAGCAAGGATCCAAAGAGTCGACCCTAGATTGGATGTTAAACGATCTAGAGAGATCGAACCCCGAGTGAGATGATTAAACGATCCGAACCGATCGAACTCCAGATGGGATGATTGAACGATCCAGAGAGATCAAACCTAAATTGGATGATTGAACGGTCTGGATAGGTCAAATCTTAGCTTGGATGATAAAACAATTCGGAGAGATCGAACCCTGAAACAGATGTTGACTTGATAAAAGGATTTGAACGTCTTATAATCAGAATGAGATAGATAAATCCCGGACGAACACATGGTGATTTTGATATGCAATATGCTACTTCTGGACAGAGACGGGCTACTCATGATTCGCGACTGACACTTAAGCGAGGAGTGGAGTCCAAAGCTGTAACATGTCTATAATGATCTTTGGCCTGGAGGAGAATCCAAAGAAACCATACGATTCACCAAGATCGAGGTTAATGGATGGTCAGAGAGCTCAACTATCAAAGATTAAATACTGCTGAAACTTGTTCTTGAACAAAGCACACCTTACATTCGAAAGACATACTTTAAGGGGCAAGTGTTAATCCGTTTTTTAATCAAACAGAATTAGAAGGTGAAAATGAAGATGAATCAATTCATGAATTTGAAAACATGTTTAGAAAGGCTAAGAGATTGGACTCAGAAAGTTCGATTGAAATCAGAGCTAAGTAAACCACTTGAAACCAAGAGGAACCTCTCGGTCTCGAGAGGGTTTTCTCCCACTTGGCACCTTCAAAAACCCTCTACACTTCAAGTACCTATCATCGTCAAGTGCTTTTCTCGAAGAATAGACAAGCAATATTGAGAATTGATGAGAAGAAAATAAAGAAAGCATGAAAAGATAAGTGATATCAAGCAAATCATCATGAAGAACTTGATCTTCATGAAAAAGAGTATGACACACATTGAATCAAAGATAGAAAAACTAAGCAGGTAAAAACAAAAGGTTTTCACTAGAACAAACCACTCGGTACCGAGAGGTTTTTGTTGAAGATTGGGCCGGCATGTTCCCTCTTGTACACTTGGACTTGCATCTGAATTTTATTCTACGTGGTCTCCTGAGTCTACTGGCTAGTTTCTCTATAAATACTAGCTCTGTAGCAACTGAAGAGCGAATTCAGACTCTGCATCTTCTTATCTCCTTTCCCAAATATATTCTAGAACTCCATTGTAATCTGAGATCCACTATATTGTGGTCAGATCTGGTAAAATTAGTTGTAATCCGAAGAGAAATCGACTAATAACAAAGATTAAAATAGACGTAGGTCGAAGAGTTTGCCGAAGCACTATAAAATTCGTCTCATTTTCTGCTTTTACCTTTATTTTATTAAAACTGGTGCTTTCATATAATTTTTGGGTGTTGATGTCATTTTTGGCATCAATGAATACAATCAAAATATCATTATGTAAAAAAGTTATACATTGGATGTCCATGCCATCTTGTTATAGTATAAAGGCATACACTTGTGTCTCATGGTCCTATTGATTCTCTTAGAATGTTGCTTTGGAAATTGATTTAACTCTTACGATGATCTTCGATGCTTGCAAGTATGATATGACTGTTCTGCTAATTCAATTAGGACGGTCATGGTAATGACTACCGTTTACCATATTGTTTTTAACTGATAAACTAAAATTACTTATCATTACCGTTACCAATTGACTTTTATACCGAAGGTTGGTATACCTAAGGCTAGTATATCAATAAACTGGTAACCGTTATACCGATAATAGTAAATTATTGCTTGTCTAGAAAATTTGCAACTTGACATATTCTTACACGGTAACAATGCTTCATTATATCTTTCATCGTGCCACTTAATAAAAGACATCAATGAGAAAGAAAATAGGTGTATTTAGCATCATTTGAGTGGAACTACCGAATAAATTTGACCATTTTCTTGCTTTTAAATACATGTAATACAATATATTATATGAATATCTATGTATTATAAATGGATCGGTAAATTACCGTTACCGTTGGCATTGAAAAAAATATTACCGGAAAGTTTAACGTTACCATACCGATTATACTAGTATACCAATTTTACTTAAAAATAGTAACTGATTGACAGGTGATAGTATCGTAATGGTAAATTTACCATTACTAACAGCCCTAAATTCAATGGTTGTGGCAAATTAATATTCATATGCTTCTTCAAATAGTCACGTAAAATGTTGTCTTGACATCTAGTTGTGCCAACTTTATATCATAAATCTCAGTTATATCCATGTGTATTCTAATCGACGAGTGTCTTACCACTGAATCTTATTATTACTGGTAAACAAATGCGAAAGCTATCCTATTTAATATTTTGACTAGGAAGGTTTATCTCATTCCATAAACGTGATTTCAAGTTCTTGTGTAATTTGAATTGTTTTGTTCGATTTGAAAGCCATATCTTCCATAAGTTCATTCACCGTTTCTTTTATGTGTTTACTTAATATTACCACTAGCGTATTATATTCAGTATATTTCTGCAGTATGATGTCATAAATATCAACTGTAATAATTTTTTATAGTATTACTTTGATATTGGTAATTGAAATAGTATTGTTATTGGCAATCCAAATTTGGATATGGAGTTTTTCGATAGGGGGTCTGACCAATTTAGGGTTGAAATTCGATGGGGGTGTGTCGAATGTAACTGTGAAATTCGGTGGGGGTGCGACAAATGTAGTATAAAATTTTTATGTTTGGTAGGGGTACGCCGAATTTTGCTCTTATATCCAGATTTGGAATGCCAATAACAATATCCTATTGAAACCATGAGGAACAGTCATTGCCTTGATCTATAACGTGTGTCTCCACAGTTCTGTTTGCCACTTCTGCTATATGATTATTTTAATAATTTTTTTATAATATATATATTTGAAGTAAGGTGGTTCTATCTATGTTTTGTTCCTTGAATATTTACTGAAAACTGCTCATGCATTATTTAGAGCTTATATTTCTCATGATTGTGCTAGCATATACAAGGAAAGATGACTGAAATTGATCCACTTCACCAAAAGATTAAGTTCTTTATTTCCATTTTTTCCAACAAAAATATATTCTGTGATAGTGGTGCAAATCGGTAACACCGTAACAGTCATATATCAAACAACACCATATGCATATGCATATGCACTTTGGGGTCTTCTTGTTTTTTTCTGTTTAGGAACACTCAGATAAAAGTTTTATATGATACGAGTGTTAGGGCACGTGCTTCGCACGTGACAATACTACACCCTTCGCGGATAAATTGATTTTTTTACAAATTATATATGCTTAACGTATTCAACAAAAATAATTTTCATACATATTTAGCTATGATTTTACGTTGGAATCATGCGTAGTCAGTTTGAATTTTTATTTTTAAGTTGCATCGTTTAAATTTTTTATTAGTTTGATTTTTTTTCTAAGTTATATCGTTTAATTTTTTGTTAGTTTGAATTTTTTTTCTTCTGTTATCAATTAATAAAAAGCAAAAATGTATAGAAAGTTTATTTGTTAGATCATATTTTTAAATGATATTAAGTTTGGTAATGTATATGTAAAAGAGCGTTATGAATTTACAAAAAAGTATATTTGCTAGATCCTATTTTTAAGTGATATTAACATTTGTTAATATCTGTAGAGAGACGTTTTTGTAAGTGGACGTTGATATCAAACAAACATCATGCTTTCACTTAAACTCAGAAACAAAAAAATTATAATAATAGTTTATTTACTCCCTATTTCAACATGTTTTGAATCTAACGTATAATAAAAGGTTGAGTTTCTTAACGCTACTCACCATAGTATGCAGTTGCTAATAATATTACACATAATAAAAGTGCGTGCTATATGCATGAGTTTAGGATCAGGTATGTAGATGCTATTTTTTAGGACCAATTAATAGATGCATTGAGTTTAGAAACAAATATGCAAATGCTATTTTTTAGGATCAATTAGTGGAGATTTTTTTTAAAGAATTGTATATAAAGGGCAATTTTGGAATTTCACGGTCAAACCCAAAGATTGCGCTTCCAAGACAACTATTAATAAAGATATGATACCAAAGTGTGTATATCTTGGTTGTCATTGGTATAGCAATATATTTATATATCTTGATTGTCATTGGTACACTGATATAGTTTATATATATCTTGACTGTCATTGGTACAATAATATATTAAGGGTCTTTAGCCTCTTAGTATTAACAACTATTGTTTTAAAAGACGAAAGCGAACGTGGGGTTTTCGGGTCCGTGAGGCAATGCGTAAGCCTCGAAACGTTGAGGCGTAATCTTTTCGGGTTAAAAAAAATGTAAAACATAGAATGAAATTTGACTTATGCACTTCCACGCAGTATCTTTCTTACTCATTTCAGTTTAATCTACGCACAAGAAAAATATAAAAATACAAATCATTCAGCCTTTCTACATGTATGCAGTTTTTTTATATAAAAAATTGCTTAATCGTTTCCAGAACTGTAATTGACTTTGATTTCAGTAAGTGGAATCATTGTTTTAAAAAATCCGTCCCGATACTCACCTCGAGGAAATAAGAGATAAAACATGTTAAGACTATCATCAAAATGCTTTTTACCTCAAAAGCTTACATCTCAACAACTTGAGGCATACGAAGCATATAAAGCGCACACCTCAAACTGTTGATGCATGCGATTCAAGAATTTTTTTATCCTGAGTTGCAAAAATATCGACACTAACAGAAACTATTAAATTTCAGCTATTTAATGGAAAACATAAAAAAAAATTAAGAAAATGAAAGTTAATGTTTTCTTACTTTTCAATTTCAATGTCGACATTATTAAATAAGATTGTTTCTCAAACAACGATCAAGAGCTATATAATATATTTTCTCATTGCTATTTAAAGAAATTTTTAATAGACTTTATTGAATACAACAACAACAAAGTCATTATTCCCAAACAAGTTGGGGTCGGCTAGAGATGGAAGCCAAAATTAAGTAACAAAGTCAATGTAAAAGTCATAATAATAATAATAATAATAATAATAAAGTCAAATAAGTAAATTAATACTAAAAATAACTAAGTAAAATAAAAATATATAAAAAAATGATAATAATAATAATACTACTAATAGTAATAATGATACTAATAGTAATATTGATCGAAGATCAAACCCTACGTCTTAAGCTCATGTTTCCTAGTCCTATAATCTAAAACTTATAAAACTCATAGCTCATGGTTCTGATACACGGATTGCTAACTTCCACGTGCTCCTGTCCGTCATCAGCTATTCGGATATATTTCAATCTTTCATGTCCCTTTTTACTACATCCTCCCTTGTCAACCTTGGTCGATCTCTACCTCTCTTTGAGCATTCGACGCGACCTATAATTTCAACGCGCACAGGTGCCTCGGGCGGCCTTTGTTGGAGATGTCCAAACCATCTTAATCGATGTTGGATTAGCTCCTCCTCCATTGGTGCTAAAAGTTTATCGCGTATATCATCATTTCTAATTCGGTCTCTTCTTGTATGACCGCAGCTCCATCGCAGCATATGCATACACTCATCTTCTGGACGTGTTGACTTTTAGTAATAATAGACTTTATTGAATTTCCAAATAAATTTTGCAGATCGATTTAAATTGGTAGAAGGAATCGAAACTAGAATTTTGCAGAATTTTCAAGTAAATTTTGTGGAATCGAAACTGGAATTATATGGATTTCAATTATTTATTTTTAATGTTTTTTTTAAAAAAAGAGACGTTACATGTTCAAAGGCAGACCTAAATGATTTCTTTTTCATTTTTTGCATTGGTTAATTTAAATTGTCAAATTTCATTATATGTTTTCCGTTTTATTTTTACTCGAAAAGCTTAAGTCTCAATGTTTTAAGGCTTACACCTCGCCTCATAGACCTAAAAATGTCCCATGCATGCTTTAGCGTTTTAAAACAATGAATGGAGTCGATGGATTCCATGTATTGAAATTGAAGTTGAATCCCTTTGCTGGAGTAATCGCATGATTAAAAAAATTATACGTTTTAGCTCTCTATTGACGGGAAGATAGAATGAGAAACAAGACAGAGAACTAGGGATTTTGAAATAAACAGCTCAGCAGTAAAAAATTTGTTCCCTAAAACGCTTAACCTCACTGGATTGAGGCTTTGAGGCGTGTTTTTTGTGCCCCCTAAGCATGTGAGGCGTAAGCCCCTGGGCAAAATGCCTTTTGAATTGCCTCTCGATGTGTTTTTGCTTGCGTCTCGCCTTGAGCCGTGCCTCAAGGAGCGCCTCACGCTCGTTTTTTAATACACTGAATACAACTGATGTTTCAAAAATATTTAACATGAATGTGCACGCTTATCCTTTATAACTTACAATTTTAATTACTTATGTGGACTTTTAATGTAGAAAAAAATTTCGAAAATTATTCAGCTTTTGGCTAGTTTTATATATTACATTTATAGTCTGATTTGCTTGTACAGAGTTTCCATTTAGAAGAAAAGGACCTCGGAAATTAGTCAGTTTATGTATTGGTGTTCTTGGACAACATTTAGAAGATATTGTTGAAGAATTAGCGGACATTGCTTCAGAGTTCCCTCCTGATGTGAAGGTATCTCATACATATGAATTGTACAGTTAGTTATGTTTTCTTCTGTATTTGATGTTTCTAACTTGCTAAATGTGTTCTTTGATGATAGATTTTTGCTGTTTATACCGATGTATTAACAAGAAATTTTGCATGCATATTTTAGTAAAACCAATCTCTGACTATTGAGTTTGCTGCTTATTTCTGATGTTATGGATTCCCCATCAAAGATGTTGAGTGTGTGATTTCACCATTAAACTTGACTAGTTATAAAAATGTGCCTCATTTCACCTATAACATCCTAATAACGATCATAGTTATAAGATGCATGTTTATGTTATTACATATATATTGTGGTGTAACTGGTGTTACATTTACTTCCTTGGTATAACATATGAATATTAATACAGAACTGCAGTCCAGCACTAAATAAATATAACCTGTGAAAATTGACTAATTTTTTTCTTCCTTTTTCCCCTAAAATAATATAAAATTATTGTCAATGCTTTTATATGTTGCGTACAGAGCAAATTCTTTTTGGGTATTCTGCAAAAATTTACTGCATGTCTCACTGAAATACACATTTGTAGTTTTGTACCTATATTTAAATGCATAAAAGGAAATTAAAATGACAGTGCAGTGTACCTGAATTTCACAGTTTCTTACTGTAACTATTGATTAATCAGTTCATTGGCATCTGTAGTAAAGAGGATGATTACCTTTATGTTGCTATTAGCTTTCAGTTATTGCTACTTTTAGCATACCATGTTAGACCTGGTTTTTTATGTATTAGTGTCTGTACGCTCTCTTTATACCTTAAATGCTGCATTAATCTTGGAGTTATCACACAGTGCTGAAGATAAGGAAGATAAGCCACATATTTAGCTATATAGTAGTTAGGATGTCGTATTTAAATAAACCATACCTGAATCTTATTTGATTGATATAGCTATGTTACCACTTAACAAAAACATGTTAAGGTTTATGAGAACCTCTAAACATGTGTTCGTAGACTTATGAAAGAAAAAGTAAAAAACTTCCATAGATGCATTGTTTGCACCTGATGGGTTATGGTATTGTTTGGTATCTTATTTCAACTTTCCATATTCCACTTTTATGATATTGTATTAAACTCAAATGTAGTTTAAATGATACAATTATTTGATCTGTTTATGTATCGGACATTATACTTGAAACTCGAACATAGCTTGCATAACATAATGAGGCAATTTGCACTAGTAATAAATAATAGTAGGCGGTTAACTCATGCTTTGCCTCGATGTTTTATGATTTTCTTTTAATTACAAATCGCTTCACTTTCTATAATATTTTGATTGTTGAACATGCTTCTTGATTGCAGTTGGCTTTGCTGGCTATTGCAAGGAGAAGACAATTATTAAATGATAACGTCCTTCTTGCACTGGCAGAAGGTTCATGGAAGTTTCTAGATCTTTCTGGATCTGATGTTAGTGACTTTGGGCTCACAAAAGTTGCAGAGATGTGTTCCGACTTACGAGCTGTTGATATAAGGTAGTGAAACTGCTCCCTTCATTTATTTATTTTCTTATAAGTGTTTTCCATACATGTTAATACAACTGAATAATTCTTCACAAATATATTGCTTTATATCCTCATTTCATTAGCAATATAAGACTGCATCTTTAACTCTATTCAACGGCACCACATTGTTAGAATAGGAATCCAAAACTTGTCTCATTGGAATACTTCTTGATCATTGGTATCAAAAAGCTTAAAATCTTCCGATTTAAATCCCATTTTGGATCGAATTTCTCTTGTTCCGATTTGATTTACATTCAGATTAAAACTCGTTTAAAACCGCAGATGAGAAAATCATTCTATACATACTTATATATTCAATATGCTTATCTGAATCCATAATTCCGATTCTAGTGCTATCTAAACAAAATAAAAATGAAACAAGAGAAAAACTATTTTTTCAGTCTAGATGTAGAAGTTCAAATATCATAATCAATTCCAAAGTGTGTACAAACCTTAAAATATGGACCTTTTCAATTTATGATTTATGATTTAACTTCCGTTTTGATTTAAAATTTGAACTTCACGATTTACGATTTGAATCCAGTTTTGATAACCTTGTTCTTGATCTATCCCTATCTTGCACTATGCAATATAAATCGAAATTCCATGGTGTCTAAATATAAAAATACTTTTCTTTTATCAATTAAGTAGAGAAATCCAGTAGACATGGCAACATTGCCTGCAGTTCCACCTTAAAATCCCATGGTGTTTACATTCTTTATTTTATCATTAAAAAAAGAGAGAGTAGAAATCCAGTGCAAGTGATCTCTTGCTATGAAGAGGCAATGCAGCCAAAAAATTCGCTTAGGCTCCACTAATTTTCAGCTTATATTTTAATATGGTGCCCAACAGCCAATAGTGGCATAACATCCCATTCGATATTGTTGTTATCTATGATTTGTGTATAAATTATTAGCTCTTAGGGCTCTGTTTTGCCTATAACAACCATCACACCAGCTTTCCCTTGAAATGACAAGTATTACATGTGATACTTGCATAAATACGACAAAAATCTGCAACTATGGTATGCATCTTCTTTGAAACCACAATTATTCATTGTTGGTAAATGATTTATCACTTCACGCTCATTAAACAAATTTATCCATGTGCACCCTCTAATTTTTGACCGACCAGCTTATTTCATTTCTAAGAAAAGAACTAACAATACACACACACATACATATACATACATATATATGCTACAATTGGTGTGCTTGAGATGAATCATGACATTTAATAATTTGAATTTCTTGTATGTTTTTCATGTAATTATCCTCATTTTCTGTAAAATATAAAAGGACTTTCTATGATTGTAGTTGTTGCTTGTCAAAAAATGGCAAAAAGTACCCACTGGTTCTTTGCGTGACACGCACACACCCACACATTAATAAAAGAGTTATATGAAGGAAATAAATGGAGCATTATAGCAATCTAATTGTGGCTCTAATGGTAATTAAGGATGTAAGAAAAATATTATAAGTAGGCAAAAAGTATATAGTTTTTCAGTGTATACAATATTATTTTTGAGGTCGAGATGTTTAAGTTATTTATGGAACTGGTCTTGGTATTAATTAACCCTGTGAAAGCTTCCAAAGCTTACTCACGTTGCCAGAACCATCCAGAAGGAATGCTGTGCTTTTTTGGGGTTGAATATAAGCTTCAATTGATTTAATTTGTAAATTATCGTTCAGGGACTACTGGCAATAAGTATGTTTTGTTTCTAGTTAATGTAGTCGACTAAGCATTATACATCAAGGCAGTTCCTACAAAATTCTGTTGGCATCATTATTGATTACTGCTTGAGTAATCTATTATGTTTCCTGTTATTTGACTGTACAGCAGAAAAATGTGGTTCAGAAAGTTTATTACAGCCCAATTATTTTCAATTTTGCAGCCGCTGTAGCAAAATCACTGTTCTTGGTGTCTCAGCCCTTGTACACCATTGTCGTTCTCTGGAGATATTAAGATGCGGGTATTCTTTTATTTTCTTATGCATTGAAATATCTTTTATTTAGCTAGGACGACCACAAACGTTTTTTTATTCAACCTTGTCTAAGATCTCCCTTGAGTCTATTTTTCTTGGATAAATCGTATTTCCGCTTCATGTTGTCCGAGCTCTCCCTAAGATTTCCTTTTCGCACTTGGGCAAGATGTGTATGTTTTATCTTGTTTGACCCTCATCTCACCTTTGATATTAATATTTCAACCCATGATATGGACCGAGTATATACATACATACAGATATACACACGCACGCGCACACATACATGTGTGTGTGTACACATACATTCATACTTTTTTTTTGAAAAATACATACATGCATGCATGCATACATGTGTAAATGTGTGTGTGAGCCTCCTACACATTGACTAAGCAAGATACCTTTTGCAGTGAGTTTTGCACGTTAATAATTGGTTAGTCTCTAACAAGCTTGAACAAGCACGTAAATAATACTGTGTGTAACAAGAGTAGAAGTGTGGAACTAGTAACTATTAGGTCAACAGTGTTGTGTTCCTTTTTCCTCTAAAAATCCGGGTAATTATTTTTCCAAATGAGGCCTTTAATGGTCAATGTGTTATATTAGGATATAATCTTCTTGATCATCCATTTTGTTCTCTAAATACTTCAATTATATAAAGCTACAGTATTGATTCATAAACTAGTTAACACCATAACTTCAATTCTGATAGCATGCCCAATTAAAAAAAGTGAACATAGATCAAGTCCATAAGCTAGGATATAATTTTGATAGCATGAACAATCACTGCTTGACTAGGGAATGATCGCATAACAGGAAATGAACAGAGATTAAATGCGGTTATTGCAGAGGAAGCCCAAAAAGTGATTTCACAGCTCGCGGCTCTTTGCAGATTCTAAAGCCCGAACTACCTGATATGGAAGAAGGCGATTCGTGGGAAGAATTGGATAGCTTGGAAGATATTGGCAAGGGTGCACCATCACTACGCTGGCTAGTTTGGGTAACATTAAAAAAGAAGAAGCAACTTTTACACTTATCAAATGCAATACATGGTGCAAATCGCACAAAACATTAAATTTGACGTCTCTTTTGTGCAGCCGAAGATTGATGAAAACTCTGAGTCAATCCTGGCTACTGAATGCCCTCGTATCATACTCAACCCAAAAGCATCAGTAATCAGCAAAGTACCAGATGAAGCTTTATCTTCCATTCCACTTGACCATTCTGTAGTACAAGATATAGACCCAAAAACATGGCAAGTGTCTGCTGGTGCACGTAGAGCACAACAAATACCAACAAATGGTAAGGATGATGCACCGGAAATTTCAATGGCTGAGAGGTTCAGGCTTGCATTTGAAGAGAGGGACGCTCGATTGGCACCCAAGAGAGCAAAGAATGCTAGGCAGAATAGAAGAAGAGCAGAGAAAGAGTGGTTGATGAGTAGCTCTGAAGCCAAGGCAATAGTGCTTGCTTCCCAAGCCAGCAAGTTTTTAAGGCATAAATGAGATTGAATGTAAGAAACTGTAGAATTTAACAAGTGTGAAATATGTATAATCTTGTCTTTTCTTTGATTTTGGGATGAATGAGGTTTTGTGATAGAGCTGTATAAAACGAATTCTTATGCACCTTCAACTGTGGAAATCATGAAACTATAGGATTTGATTGATTTTCATGATTCAGTGAAATATGTTGGTTCTTTAGTTGGAAGACCCTCCACTTTTATGTAGGTATAATTTGTAGTCTGGCCAGTTAGGTTTTTTAACTATTGGTATGGAAGTATGGATTGGTGATTATATTACACGACGTGCATTGTCAATGTATAATGCTAATTTAATTTAATTTAACAGAACTTGTATTGTAAATGATGTATGTAAATGATATAATTTAATTTAGCATTTTCAAACTATAAAAATTGAATGTAATGTTATATAATACTAGTTTAATTTAGTATTTATTTTCTACTTTCGATTTTCTTTGTTGTTTGTGGGTTGTATAAATCCGGGTACATGCGAGGTGGTACCTACGGTGGATGTATGTAATGATGGCTAGGGTTTAATGATTTATGGCTCGTGGATGGAGAATTTCATGATGATGGAGGCGATGAAGAGAGAGAGAACGATTATACGTCAAGCACGGCTGTGTGGTGGGCGGTGGTGCCACAAACGGTGGTGAGGCAACTTCGATTCGTGTGCGATGACATCGAGTTAGATGCATGATTTGGATGAAAAAGAACTACGTGTCATTTAGACTAAAATTTAAAACTTGTGCCTAGATCTTAAGTTTTTGTTGAAGTTTGTCCTTTTGAATATTTCTTCGGTGTAAACGTATGTACTTCGCAAAATTATCTATAGATGTATAATTGAAATAGTTTGCATTAAAAATGTACAAAATAAAAGCACCGGTTACCAAAATGAAATTAACTGGTATTTTATGCATGTAATTTTATTATTGCTTTGTAGTATTATTCCATGTTTTAATGTTGCTTTTATTATGTGAATTAAAATGTTAAATGTAGTATTTGCTGTTCTAATGCTCTCTTGTAGTACCATTTATTTTGTTTTATTTGTTAATCGATTTATGTTTTTATTTGATCTATAAACATCATTTTCCCCATCTTGTGTATAGTTTGTCATATATATTTTTATAAACATATTTTTATGCATATTTTCATAAATCAAACTATTTTAGGTATATTTTAGTTTAGGTGGATTAAACGATAGGTTATTTACTACTTATATATGTAGAAAAAACTAAGGAAATTTTTAATCTATTATTCTGAAGTCATCCTTTATTTTTAGTTATAAACCACTGCGTTCCCACTTTAGCGGTTTGCATCTTCACCACTATGAGACCACTAAGTGCTTTGAATGTGCAACAAGTATCTATTCTGTGTACTAAAATACACGTGGTATAAACTCCTTTTTTTATAAAAGCCGCATAAATAATTTTCAAATGTGAATATCGTCATATTTGTATTCGTGTATGTTTTTCAAATTTTAAATATTCTTTCATTTTCGACAGAGACACGAATATGGATATATACATATTTTCAGACTTTTTGAGTCGACATGTCTAATTGAGGAAACTATCCTTCAAAGCAAGAATAAAAAGAAATTAGTTGACTTATTTATTTGTTATATGTATGTGTTCCTATACCATATTTGAGTCCAAAAAAAATATTTAGAAGCATTTTGACTTTGATCCCTCTTTAAAGAAAACTTAGGTCAAATCAAGTCCTAAGTTTTAATGTATTTGACCGTCGGTATTAAATCGTATATACTAGCAAATTGTTACATATGTCAATAAATGCTTTTCATGCAGTGCAGTTAACTGTAATGCAAATCAACTTCAACCATATTGTAATATCTTCATTAATAACAGTGTTTTTTACACAACATAATAATAAATGGAATTATTATGCCTAACTCTTGTTCTTTAGTACAAATATACTAGTGTTTTTGCCACAAACACATCTCCAAAGAAAAAAGTATTTGCAATGCAGTTTACAGTGAAAGAGTATGAGTATTGCGGCTAACCCTAAAGCATATATCTCTGAAGACAAATGAAAGAGTATGCGTGTTGCGGCTAACCCTAAAGGGTTTATATCTGGAAGCAATGCATGCGGTTGTAGATTAAAAAGGATTCGACCCGAACCCTGCTTTGTTATTTCGATTGGGCCAATATGTATTTTCAAGCCCATGTAATACTCTTTAAATACTTCAAGTTGTACACTGTTTTGTATATACTTTCTGATAATCAATAAAGATCAATTACTCAGTTTTACAAAATAACTTGTGAAATCAAATCTCCTCCAACTTCAGTTTTCTAACTTGGTATCAGAGCCATCATCGCCTAACGGCAAATCATCTGAAACATTGGATCTGCAGTATCATCAGATTCAATATCATCATCTGATGCTCAGTCCACCCATCAGATACAAGATCATCATCTGAGTTCTGGATCAGTGCCATACCTGAAGATCATAGATCTTGGTTGCAACTGATCAGATAAAAGCAATTCAGAAAGAAGTAAATCAGAGAAAATCTCATCATCAGAGTCAAAGAAAAACATCAAGAAAATCATCAAGAAATCACAAGAAAGTTGTTACCCTGCCAAGAACTCATCAGTCAAATCTCATCACCTGAGTTCTGGCTGTAACTAACCATCTTCATCTCTTATCTTGAAGACTTCTGACTCTGTAAGCATTTCCAATTCTTTTGTTGATTTCATATCTCTTAAGGTATCATGGTAGGAGATAATGACAGTTCTGCCACATCGAGCACTTCATCTAATTCTCGTCAGAATGCCACTGAAGGCCTGATAAAGACAGTAATAAGCCCTCAGAATCAACTGATTACTGCTCATCTTGAAGAAGATAACTATCTTCTATGGAAAGTTCAAGTAGAGACCGCCATCAGAGGCTATGGTCTTGAAGAGTTTCTCTTTGGCACCATTATAACTGATCAAGAAAACAAGACTGTCAGTAATGATAAATACATAAAACATCAGAGGCAAGACAGCCTAATCTGCTCATGGCTTCTATCATCTATAAGCATCAAGTTACTACCACAAGTAATAGGAAGCAAGACAACAAATGGGATCTGGTCAACCATAGAGAGAATCTTTAACTCTCAATCTGCTGCCAAAATCATGCATCATAAAAGACAATTACATAGCATCAAGAAAGATAACCTAACCATGGGAGAATATCTAACAAAGATAAAAACATTATGTGATATTCTTGAAGCAGCAGGTCACAAAATTCCCACTTCTAAACAAGTACTAATTGTATTAAGTGGGTTAAGTGAAGAATATGAAGCCGTGGTAGCTGTCATATCATCACAAAGACTAACACCCTCAATTGAGGATGTGCATTCAATCCTTCTTGCTCATAAAGGAAGAATTGAATATAAGAAATCCAATGAGATGGATATGTCTGCCAACTATGCCTCAAACTCCAAAAACAAAAATCAATATAACAGCAAATCAGATCAGAATCTACAAAGAAACAGTCAGTCTACAAGAGGAAGAGGCAGAGGAAGATGGACCAACAACAGCAAACCAAAATGTCAAATCTGTGAAAAAATAGGACACACTGCTGCTAAATGCTACTTCAGATTAAATCTAAACTATGTGCCAGGACAAAATACAAATAGTCAGAGAAATGGCAATCCTAGTGCAAATTTAGCGCAAGTTCAACAAGATCAAGGTGGGTAGTCAGATATGAGCAGAAATCAGATTACTAAACCAGAGCACATACAAGATGAAGCATGGTACCCAGATTCTGGTGCAACAAATCATCTAACAAGCAATCTAGACAACTTCAATCTTGGAAACAAAGAGTATAAAGGTAAACAATCAATTACCATGGGGGATGGTAAGTGCATAAGAATAACTCATATTGGTAGAACTTATATTAAAGGTGCCAGGCAGTTATTCTTGAATAATTTATTAAGAGTTCCAAAGATAAAAAAGAATCTTATCAGTGTCTCATGGTTCGCAAGAGATAACAATGTTTACTTCAACGTTAAGCATCCGTGTGCGACGACTAAATAAAAGCGGGGTAGACACACGGCGTGGGGTTTACTTAAGTGAGTATCAATGAATACCATGATCTTAAAGGTTCCCCATGATCTCAAAAAGTACTGTTTTGTAAAAGATATCTTGACTAATGAAACTCTTTTGCAGGGTGATGCAGATAAAGGCCTTTACAGATTCAATTTTGTTAACTCCACCAGTACTGTAAAACCACAAAATAGTTGTAATTTGACTGAGGTGAATCAAACAAAGGAAAATAGGAGTAACTTTGATCTGTGGCACTACAAGCTGGGGCACCCAAATGTAACTGTTGTTAAACAAGTACTCAATGAAAACAAAGTTTCTTTTGGAAATATCTCTAATCCTTATATTTGTACTTATTGCCAAATGGGCAAAAGTCATAAATTGGCATTTAATGACTCTTCTACTGTATATTCTAACCCTCTTGAATTAGTTGCTGCAGATATATGGGGTCCAGCTCCAGTAAGTTCTGATTATGGTTATAGATACTATATATCTTTTATTGATGCTCATTCTAGATATACTTGGATATATTTACTAAAAGCTAAGTCTGAAACTTGCAATGTAGTACTACACTTTATAAACTTAGTTGAAAAGCAAATAGGTCATCATTTCAAGATTATGCAAACTGATGGGGGTTCTGAATTCAAGCCACTCACTAAATACTTTAACACCAAGGGAATAATACATAGAACCACATGTCCCTACACATCTGAGCAAAATGGCTTGATAGAAAGGAAACATAGACATATAGTAGAACTAGGACTTACACTTTTAGCACATGCACACTTACCACTAAAATTCTGGCCAGACTCCTTTTATACAGCTGTATACTTAATAAATAGATTACCAACAAAAGTGCTAAAAGGTGTAAGTCCTATGGAAAAGCTATTTGGGAACAAACCTGATTATTATGCTCTAAAACCATTTGGATGCCTATGTTTCCCTAACTTAAGACCATATAATGTCAACAAACTAGATTTTAGATCAAAACCATGTACCTTTTTGGGCTATCCCAACAATCAAAAAGGGTACAAGTGTCTGGATGATAAGGGAAGGATATTCATTAGCAGACATGTAGTCTTCAATGAACAAGTATTTCCCTTTAGCAGCTCAGATATGAAAACAACTAAAAAAGTGTACAATCCACATGTATCTATACCTGTATTACCTGTATATTCCAAAATCTGGCAACAGGAGACTGAGAGGACCACAACACCAGAACTGTCGTTTTGTAACGGTTATAACCGTTGGTAATCTAATTCCCAACGGTTATAACCGTTGGTAGCAGGTATGTTACAATTATTTGTACATATTTTGTAACGGTTATAACCGTTGGGAATTTTGGTCATTCCCAACGGTTATAACCGTTGGGAATTTTGGTCATTTCCAACGGTTATAACCGTTACAAATTTTGATCATTCCCAACGGTTAAAACCGTTGGAAATTACTTCGCATTCCCAACGGTTATAACCGTTGGAAATTACTTCACATTCCCAACGGTTATATGCGTTGGGAATTTCTTGTATAAGTAAATAGCAAAATTACCAACACTTATAAGTGTTATAAATTCAGTATAGCAGAACCATCTTATTCAGCATCTAATAGTATTTCATTCAACTATATCTATACGAATATATAACAATAGAAAACACGAAACTAAAATTCAAAACTAACATATCATCAAATTGTTAAAAAGCATCAAACGTACAAAATAGTACATATCAAATTCTACAAAGTTCATTGTGACAACTTCAAATTTCAGTACTACAACATATCTAGAAGCTTACAAACAACGAATACGACACTCCGGCCAAACTACAAAACCACCATCAACAAACTCGGATAATGTATAATGACCATTTTGAGATGCATCAAAAAGTGGCTCGTCCGAATTGCTATTGTTGTTGATGTCAAAAATGCACCTGACAACTGTGGGCCTATCAAATTGCTACTGTTGATGCCCAAAGAAGTATTTGGCAACTGCGTATTATATTAGTTAAAACAGCATGCATTAGAAATATATACAAGGCAAATTACAGAATGAAGTATTCGTATAAATTAATAAACATAACTATTGTTCGTATAAATTAAAACTACTTATGAAGTATTCGTATAAATTAATAAACATAACTATTGTTCTTACTGAAAGCTGACAAATTACAGAATGAAGTTTAAACATTACCGTCCGCCATTAGAAACAACACAAAATATAAACATCAAAGATTGAAGAAAATTATATCATATCCTCCAGCACTCCTTACCAAAAGTCTTGGTGAAGTAGCAACAAAGACAAAAAGTCGGACAAACACACATTTGGAAATCATTACAGCAGAACGGAAAAAATAATGTGACATGGCGATTTTCAACATCGCTAAGGAAATTAAAAGCAACTGCCCTGAGTAAACAACAGCGACACTTCAAAATAGACATATGAAATGTCCCAAAATTAAGTACATCACAAACAGAAACCACTGTTAATCGTTAACCAATATTTGACTTTGTAATTTAAATTCCAAGAAATAAAACTTCACATTTAGATTCCTCACACGGATTAATATAAAACAAATTTGCGTTGCCTATATTTTGGCTATGATTTTATAAGTTTCTTCTTGGGTGAATCATGAAATAAATTATATAAGAAAAAATTTCGTAGGCAAAAGGAGGAGAAGTTCCTATTCAATGCACTGTCCAATTGCATTGGACAATGATTGAAGACCCAAGTACCAATGCAGATTAGAATTCTGGAAGAAAACTTACTGTGACAGTTAAGGAAATTAATGTTGGTGCTTGTGGATTTGAAACTTAATGTCAGTGAAAGAGATAAACAAAAAATACGAGTTTGAGACTAAAGGTCGCTTCACTGTTAACCCCAATACCAATTTTTGAAATCTTTCTGGCTAAAGCAACTCAATGTCTTCATGAACATATACTGAATGATTTATAAGAAACAACATAGATATTTTCTTCAAAATAAGGTTCACTTGAAGTCCTATGAAAAGAAGTTATTAAAACTGTTATCTAATGATTTTCAATCTTCATTCTAGTGAATTTTCTAGTGAGACATGATAATAAAAGAATACCTTTCCGCAACCATCGTAGTAGCATACAAATTGCCTCCCATTATGTATTTGCACATGCCTTTTCAGAGTAACTTCTTCAAGGAGTCCTTCCATAACCTTTGATAGCTACAAAGGTAAAGAATCTTATTTGTCGGCTCAGGCTCAGGATCTTGTTTTCCAGTTTCTTTACGCTTTATTTTCTTAGATGTCAACTTCACCTCTGTTAATAAAGATATATAATCAGATAAAATACAGGCAATAAATATAAAGTAACATAACCAAAATTATCTTCCATATTTCAGTTCTACATATTAGCAATACAACTGTACAGACCACTAACCAAGAACACGTCCCTTATTTCTCAAGCACTTTTCAGTTCAGCTACAAAGCAAAAATATCGGTGTTGATGAAGCCTTATTAATTTGCATATGGAGTATCCTCGTAATATTTATATAACTGATAGTATATAAATACAAATTTTGATCACTTCCATATCTTGCGCAGGGCTAATCTTGGATGGTGCTACTGACAGATTTGGTTCACAGTATTTGGATTTTTAACATAAGTATAGCTCACGTTTGAAATGAAAATATCATTTCAATAGACCACATGCATGTTCATCTTTTTCTAAAACCATGGTGAGACATACACAATTGGTAATTTATTAGTTCAACTAAATAGAGCAAGGCATATCAATCAGCTAGCAACCAAAAAAAAAAGAAAACCTAAAACATTAATTAAGCAAAAACAAACTACTCTTATAAGTATTATACTTTCATCATGCATAGTAGATTATGCCTCTCTAAACGAAAAGATAAAGAAAATTAAATGTCAATTTAATGTAAACTTTAATCAGGGTTTAGAAAAGATTAATAGCACACCTTTAGGCTTTAGTTCCTTCTTTGCATTTCAATTTAATGTCCGGAGACAGTCCACAACCCACGATTAACGAGCAAGATCAACAGGCATCTGATAACTACTGCCCACAGCACCGCTTACTTCCGTCGAAGTCAGAGACTCTAATTGGAGCAGCTATCGCCTGAATGGGTCACCGTCTAGTCGTCGCCCATCGGAGTGAATTGCCACTGTTTTGATGCGTCGTTGTTCGGAGTCCTGCTGGCTTCCACGATTCTAGAGTTCCGGCTCCACATCAGATCGGCAATCGCGATTCCTTCTCCGCATCAGATCGATAATCGCGATTCCTTCTCTTTATAATTTGTTGCATAAAAGTTCCCAATAAAAACGATATTTATGTAGATACGACTACCTCAAACTGCAAATCAGTCAGAGAAAAGGTTAAGAAGCCCCACTCTGCAACTTCAATATCTCAATTTATTAAGCATCAACAAGTTAGAAGTTTACAGAACCAAGTCCATAACAAAATTTATTTGGAAGTAGTTGACCTATGATTGCTATATTTCTCATTGTGATTAATACATATACATGCAAACAACATAGAGCAAAAGTAAAAGAACTGCAAACCTTTCATGCTGTATTATCTCAGAAGAGATCTAGCAAAAGGTGCTGGCGTTCCAATGACATTGCTTCATCTAAAATAGTCTGTGTTATGAAAAGAACAAATTAAAACTTTGAGCAAACTGATAGTCATACAATAATAAATGTGACCGTATATGGTTACTATTATTTTATCGATTAAGGCCACTTTCGCAAACTTTTGATCCATATAACCACTTATCAAAACTAATCACAAACATACGACACTTTGACAAAATAAAAATGCAACGTGTACACACAATGGCATGATTCAATATCCCTCCAGATTCATTTTCTTTTTCAGTCTTTGGCACGGTTTCATATCTGGCCAGTGTACTTTTTTGGTGATGAACCTGGTTTTTATGAAAAATGCAGAAGCTTCATGAAAATATACTAAGTTACCGAGCCACGCAAAGTATAACATGTTGGAAGTTGCATTTGGTAACTGCACTATCAAGATTACTTGTAAATAGAACAAGTTTTTGAGTTAAAACCTACTAACTATGAAATGAACTACGTGGGTAAGTTCTCAAGCACAAGAAGAATCACAGCCAAAAAATTAAAAAATTAATTAAATTTTTTTAAAAAAAGGGAAAAAACTATGATGCATGAGTGCAAATATCGGTTAGTATCTAACTAACAGCTCATGAACTAATAGTACTCCTTGCTGCACCAAATAAACTTATCACTTTACGGTTTACATGCATTCTACTTCTCAAGAGGTCGAAGTAGTAGACATCTCTACTTGGAGTACCACGAAGAATCAACTCAAAAGACGTGAGAAGGAAGCTTGAACATTCAATTAATACTCTTTTATTCCACAAGACAACCACCATGTCAATCTTAGTTTCATTTCTACGTTATGTTTGTGCTTTATCTGTATGTCTATTTTCTTTATCTCTGTATGTACGTTTGGTTAGGACTCTGTATTAGACTATTCAACCCCTTTAATTTGTCCTACTCCAGTGTATCTTCCATAAATCCATGATTCTTTTGTTTGCTGTACAGTCCAATGATGTATATCCTTAGACTATCCCCTAACTGACTGTGTTATATTTCAATTACTACATACAAGTAATCTCAAATATAGCAAATGATGCTTTGTGAGTACTACTGCCAACCTAGTACTAGATAAAATTAGGTCCACCCCTATTAATGTTGCTTCTTCTTTTTTTGACAGTCAAAACCTGATTATATTACTAACCTGCCAACCCTGCCAAACAACCTGCCAAACAATTACTTCCTGCTTTATGTTACTGAGCACACTTTATCCACTAAGCTTGATGCCCCTAAACTCATTTTCTGTTAATTACCATGATTATATTACTAGAATATAGCAAGGTCACCATAAAATATAGTTTCCAGTCTAATGCATTTGTTCAATAGAAATCAAAATATTGGAAAGGAAATAGCAGATCACCTTTCATGAAGGGGTTAAACATGAACTTCGCTAGTACAAAACAAAATAGCACCGGTATGACATCAAATAATGTAACCACATATGCCTCCTAAAGTGGTATAAAGGTGTATACTAATTATACGTGAAAAAAATAGATAAACGGAAAATTAAATCACATGAACATGAACATAGAGATTCTCTACACTATTTTGTACTGATGCTGATGGAAAAAATGTAAGAGTGCTGATGGAAAAAATGTAAATCAGGCCAAAACCAATGAAGCATCAGAGAATCATTATTTTGTACTGATGCAATCTCGAATTGCACCAATATAGTTTCACTATATTTTCTATTTTTATTTTACATGGACACCATATCAAATTAATATTTTGCAAAATTTTAAGAATACATGCAGGATTTGGGATTGCGTTAGTACAAAACTGAAAATGATCTAACTACTGCAGTTGACCATTGCCCTCTTACTTGTACCAACAAGAGAAGATAAAGATGCCAACAATTGTCTTTGGAAATTATCAATTCAGTGCAAAGTCAATTTCTTAAACATCAATGCATGGACAATGAAGTATCAGTACTTAAACCGACTCTATATACAAATAACCATTTCAGTTGTACGTAATTACACATTTAGAAGATAGTTATATAGAATCTATTTTCACCTTAATTTAGGCCCAATAGCGTGTAGCACCACATTGAACAAAGAACAACTCAATCAATACCAACTTTTGCAAAGAAAACAAAAATTCATAAATCCGATTTAAAACGTTGCTAAGCTTAAATTCGAATTCGTATGTAAGAAACTGATATGAATTTGAAAAAAAATGTTCATACCTGAGTAGACGGAGGTGGAAAAGCGAAACCCTAGATTTGTAGTTCGCAACCCAGATCTTGCTTCATCTTCGTCGATGTGATAGGACAAAGGGAGGAGGCGGTGGCAGAAGATGGAGGTGATGGTAGACGGCGGAGACGGTGGCAGAAGACAGAGGCGGTGGCAGACGGTGGAGGCGGTGGCAGACGAAACCCTTATGCAATCGAAAGAGAAGTAAATGAGAAATGAGAAATTACCGTGAGAAATGGGATAACGATTGATGGAAGATAAATTTACAATCTTATCCATACTACTTTTAATTATTTACAAAATTACCATGTTTAGTAACGGTAATAACCGTTGTAAGTGATTACAACGGATATAACCGTTAGAAATTTGTAACGGTTATTAGCGTTGTAAATTGAAAGCGGAAAAGTGTTACAAAATGGGTTGTTTGGTGTAGTGGACTGCAAGTACTAGTGATTCACAACCTGCTATGCCACAGCAATTAAGTCATGAACCAGCAGATGGATCCAGCTATCACAATCAGTCTCCCACCTGTACAAATGCAAGGGAACAAGAAACTAGTCAGTCTACAGATATTCAACCAAATCAAAACAGCAACAATGATAATGAGACACACACTAGAAATGTACAGACTATGCCAGGTCATTCAATGATAACAAGATCCAAGAGTGGAATATTCAAACCAAAAATCTACACTGCTGTAAAAACAACAGAAGAACCAGATAACTTTGAGCAAGCCATAAAGGACAACGATTGGAAAACAGCAATGGATGAAGAATATAATGCTCTTATCAAAAATAACACATGGAACTTAGTCAGTTGTCCAAAGGACAAAAACATTGTTGGTTGCAAATGGGACATTACAAGAGGAAATCTATATGGAACAACCACAAGGTTATAATCAAAAGCAGAATCATGTGTGCAAATTAAACAAAGCAATATATGGTCTGAAGCAGACACCAAGGGTCTGGTTTGAGAAATTAAAGACCACACTGATCAGATTGGGTTATCAGTCAACAAAATCTGACAACTCTTTGTTCACTAAAATAAGTAAAGAATCCACTATATATATTTTAATCTATGTTAATGACTTACTAATTACAGGAAATGATGAGGCAGGAATCAGTGAGCTTGTCCAGTATCTAGACAAGGAATTTTCTGTCAAAGATCTTGGTGATCCAAACTATTTCTTAGGCATAGAAGTCATCAGAAAATCAAATTCAGAAATCATTCTAAGTCAAAGAAAGTATATCAATGAAATTCTGCTCAAATCAAGCATGGCAGAAGCCAAGTCTCAACCAACACCCATGATATGCAATCTTCAGCTCTCAAAACACAGGGGGGAACCAATACTCAATATCAAACAATATAGAAGTGTTATGAGAGCTTTACAATATGCAACCATAACCAGACCTGATATATCTTACAGTGTTAACAAATTGTCACAATTCATGCAGGAACCCCTTAATGAGCACTGGAAGGCTGTAAAGAGGATACTACGATATCTGAGAGGAACTACATCTTATGGTTTATCCCTAAAAGCATGCAAAAGACTCAACGTGACAGGGTTCTCAGATGCAGACTGGGCAACAGACCACGATGATAGGAAATCAATTTCAGGCTATTGCATATATATTGGGGATAACCCAGTCTCATGGTGTTCTAAGAAACAATCAACAATCTCTAGATCCAGCACCGAGGCTGAATATAGAAGCGTGGCTAGTGCAACGGCAGAGATCATGTGGATCCAATCCCTGCTCAGTGAACTAAGGATCAAATCCGATATCAAACCAGTGCTATGGTGTGATAACCAAAGCACTGTCTACATGTCTGCCAACCCAGTTCTCCACGCAAGAACCAAGCACATTGAAATAGACATCTACTTTGTTCGTGAACAAATTCTTAAAGGTCAACTAATGGTAAATCACGTACCTGGAACTTACCAGAGAGCAGACGTACTTACCAAAGCACTGAGTTACAGAAATTTCACGAGATTCAGAGAAGATCTGAAGGTGAAGGACATCACCGGACATGACTCAGATGCAAACCAGAATTCAACTGAATCAGCAACGAACATCGAAGCCTCAACTCCAGATCCAAGCAGAAAAAAGAGCTCTTCCGAACTTGTTGCAAAGGTCAAAGCTTCAAATCGATCAACTCAGCACTCAGAATCTAGCCAGAGTTGAACGATCGAAGTAATTTCACTGCTCGGAGGTCAGAATTTCTGGTTTGAGGGGGGAAGTGAAAGAGTATGAGTATTGCGGCTAACCCTAAAGCATATATCTCTGAAGACAAATGAAAGAGTATGCGTGTTGCGGCTAACCCTAAAGGGTTTATATCTGGAAGCAATGCATGCGGGTTGTAGATTAAAAAGGATTCGATCCGAACCCTGCTTTGTTATTTCGATTGGGCCAATATGTATTTTCAAGCCCATGTAATACTCTTTAAATACTTCAAGTTGTACACTGTTTTGTATATACTTTCTGATAATCAATAAAGATCAATTACTCAGTTTTACAAAATAACTTTTGAAATCAAATCTCCTCGAACTTCAGTTTTCTAACTTTTACATCACCTTTGTTGATTTTTCAGTTTATTATAGTTTCATAAAATTGTCATGGATATGTTCAATGAAACGGGTTAAAAAATAATTTTTGTGAAAATAAGAACTGACATCTAATTTCCACGTCCACTTAAATTGGCATGCAAACTCCACACATTTAACGATTAATTGCATAAAAAGCCACAGGACTAGAATTGTAAAGCGATTTGATCGAAACAGACATGTGTGTTCAATTTATGTCCTACAAGAAACTCGAATGAACATAGACCGAACAAACAAAAGTTCCAAACCAAACACTCCTCGAACAAGGCAAACAATGAACGGTAGAAAAATCACAAGACATCTGATCATTTTTCTACAGATTTATTGTTTTTCTAAACAAAATCGAACAAATATGGACAAACATTTTTAATATTAAACTCAAGCAGACAGTTGATAGTCTTACAAACTTTACAGCTCTACACAAGAGACAAGACTGACTTCCCCGTCGCTCAAGTCCAACCCTACGTCCTCCGGTCCAAGTCTAAGACCACTGACAAGTGGAATAAAATCTAGATTACACCTAGTATGTTTTGAACACTCATAGAGGTTGCCAGTTATTATGAACTAGACATTTGAAAGTACAACGACTTCCCATATAAGTACTCAATTACAATTAACGAACATGAAAATGCAGATATCCGAGCTTAGGCTACGGAAACAACATTCTCTACAACAAAATGATTATTCCTTGTGTTGTATACAAATAACTAAATACATGAAGATTACATCGAAGAGCAGCCGACCTATACTACTACAAAACACGAGCAACACCCAAACACAACACATTGATACAACAATCTCAAATATTGCAGCAAAATAATAATCAAACCCATTCCTTTGGATTGATACAAGCATCTAGTAGCTTCCATTCTTCGCTGCCTTCTTCGGGTTTCTATAGAGGTAAAATTTAGTGAGAACAAGATTCAAACAAAGTCATAAGCAAAAGAACTTTTCCCATTAAAATCAGTTGAAACTACACTCTTAAATGAAATGTCAATGGATGGATATCTATATGTTAGATTTTGTAGTCAAAGTTGCCTCAATGGATACTTAAACTTACATGATCGTATTCCCATCTAGCTGTCAAAGGAAGAGAAACAAGAATGCTCTCTATACGCCCACCAGTCTTCAGTCCAAATGTAGTACCTCTATCATAAACCTTGTTTATTAAAAGTAAAAGAAGTTATATGAAACCATGCATAATAGCTGAATACAACAAAGGAAAAAAGAATATTGTACGTACCAGATTGAATTCGACATATCTTCCTCTCCGTATTTGTTGCCAATCCTTTTGCTTTTCCGTGAATGGTGTATCCTTTCTCCGTTCAATTATTGGCAGGTATGCTGGTATAACCGACTTAGAACACTCTGAAAATATTGATTTTAAGTAATTTAATACACATAACGGATGCTTCTTGACTATGTATATATGCAAGAACCAGCATTGCTGCATAAATAAATTCACTAAACAAAAGAGTAATATCTTGAGCTCGAGAGTTGATAAGAAGGTTTGGATGCTATAGCAAAGAGTGATAATTAACTGAATTAAAGAGCTTATCAGTGTAAACTGAATGAAACTTGTGAATTATCTTTGTTTTTTTGTTTTTATGTTCTGTTTCTTTATCACAAGGATAATATTACTGAATTTTTTATTTAATCTACGATGATCTGCATATATGAACCAAATTCTGTGTCCTTTAGTTTGAATGAACACCAACAGTAGCCACAAAGGCTTGTTGGTAGATTGCTAACTTCATATGTATATGACTGTAGCCATCAAACACACTTGTTAGTAGCTCTTAACATGTTACATAGTTTATATACATGGGCATTCTCCTCATTAGAGGCATGCCTTTTTTCTCAAAAAAAGGGAGAAAGTTGTAGCTTGAACGCTTACATTGTTAGCACAACTTAAGTTCAAACTATTTGACAACTACAATTTTTAGTAAGGCTCTTATGGAAATTTTAAGTTTACAGCTACCATACCATCACCAAACAATTGGTAAAAACAAAATCGGTATCAGTGCAATTGATATGGTAATGATAAATTTGCCAACATCATAGTTAAATTATCGGTAACGAAATATCAAAACCAACGGTGATAGTAAATTTACCAATCATTGCATATCCTTGTATTATTAACTTTACTCAATTTATATTTTACAACTAACACAAATTTTAGGATAATAACTGACCCATTTTTGGATTTTTTTTCTTCTTCTTAGTTTTCAATTTCTTTGAACTTATTTTCTTACGAAATTTTGATGTATTTTGTAAGCTATAAATGTTGAAACAATCCAAAATCTACTAAAATTTGAAACATATACCAATATAATGAAATATGTATTAGTAGATCTAGTACTGATTAAGACAAATTTAAGTAATTTGTTTGTTAGTGTGAAATCTTTATTCACTGTAGATTTACCATTATCGAAGTACGAGTGTCACGGCACGCGCTTCGCGCGTGAATTATTTTCCTTCTAATTGTATATGTTTAAATCAATCAAAAAATGATTTTTTATTTTCAAGTGATATTAACATTTGTATATCTGTAAAGAAGTATTCTGAATTTATAAAGAAAGATTAATTTTAGATCATATTTTCAGAAGCGTTTTGAATTTGTAAAGCATGTTTGACTGTTAGATCCTACTTTTAGGGACGTGCGAATTTGTAAAAGAAGTTTAATAGTAGATCATATTTTAAGTGATTAAGATTTGATAATATATAGAGCAGTGTTTTTGGTAGTTCACGTTGATACCAAAAAAGTGGGACACCAAAACTATTACAAGTATTATTAAAGATATCAATCATCGGCATACTAGACTATCGGTAATGGTTTTAAAATTTGCTTTTACTAACAGAATCGGTATAATAATCGTTTCTCCCTTTCGGTAATGGTACCGTTGCCATAACAGTTTGAGCGTATAAGATACAGGTATAATATCCAGCTTGATTACATGATTCAAGTATTTCAAAACTAGAAATTCGATAAAGGTAGGCAACAATATTGAACACAGGTAAGACCGAATCGCGATATCTGTATGCTATATTATATAAATCAAGACAATGTTGACTACTGATTATTCCCACTACATATAAAGCTATATAGCCTTTATAGATACGATGAACCTAAATATTCACATATCAGCTGCTGCTATGGCAAAATTAAGACCGTGAATTGACACAGTTAAAAATTAGTATATGAACCCTGTTATATATCTACATACAATCACCAATTAAGTAATGAATAAATGCAAATGCAGAAAAGTACATTTACCAGTAGAGAAACCAAGAAGCATCTCTTGATCATAGTCATTGAGATCATCAAAAAATATTCCACCAAGCCCACGCCTTTCACCACGGTGCTGCAGAAATCAACTGTTATTTGTTGCAAAATACTTCTAATTTTCATATATAATATACATGTAGGAAAATTATCCAATACGAAAATAACTTATTATTACAAGATAATAACTTCAACATCTTCCGCTAGTCAACTTGTTCAGAGATGTGTCTTTCTGCTCACATAAGCAGAATTGATTGATCGTTGTCATTATTTTACTTGAAAACCACTTTCAACTGTAAGTGGCATAATTTCAATCAACCTATCAGGAAAACATATATATCTCAAGAGGAAAGTGTTTATGCTAAGCCTGCTCACCTTAAAGTGTACAACTCATTAGTTGGTGTAATACTATTGATTTGGATTTCTAGGAGCAACCAATATTAAAAAACTTTTAGGTGTGAGCAGGCTTGCATTAACACTTTATCTTAATGCTATTAGATAAATAACCACACTGAAAATTAAGCAGGATTAAATAGGTAAATGGTAACATACCGTGATACAGAAATAGTCATCACACCACTTTTTAAATCTTGGATAGAAACTTGGATCAAATTTGTCACAAGCTTTCTTTTGAACCTAGGACAGAACAACCACATACGAGTTTATTTACTATCTAAAATGAGATGATTTCATTACCAAGATATTCAAAATCATCTCAGTTAAATCAAAAATATACTGAAAGCTGCAAATATTAAACCTGATGAAAGTGCTTGACATCTTCCTCAAAAATATAGGCAGGAGTCAAATCAGTTCCGCCTCCAAACCACCATTGCCTAGGTGCTCCAGGAGTATCTGTATCCACAAGATGTAATGTAAATATGATTGTTGCACAAAGATTCCAAAGGTTTGATTCAGTTGCAATGAAAAATAAAATGTGCATATAAAACTGAAATACACGTAGACAGAAAAGAAATTAGCTTGAAACAAGAAATGACCCTTGAATGCATATTTTAATGTTCTAAAAAAAGTCTTTGTTGATTAAAAAATGTAGGTCGGGTCCCCCTTTTTTTGTTTTATTAAACTATTTCAATTTTTTTGTTTTATCAAATTAGTTCCATTTTTATAACACCAAAAGTGTAAGTATGTGTGTTTATAACCATTAGGACTGATGTGGATGCTCACTATTTGGATAAAACACTGGAGAGCCAACGCTGTAGTGGAGGGTGCAACATTAGGACTGATGTGGATGGTCACTATTTGGAACAGTCAAAGAAAACAAAATAATATTTGCCAGGTTAGGAATGAATCATCACTAGCATCATCAATTTTTTTTGTGATAATAAGAGTGGTACTTAATATAGGCAACGCACTCATTTTGATTGGCATCATCAATCACCATGCACGCACGCACATGCTCATATACGAGCATTACAGCACACACACTTCGTGCGTGAATTGTTTTTCTACAAATTGTATATATTTAACATATTTAAGGAAAATTTACTTGCACAAATATTTAACCATATTTTTGCGTTGAAATCATGTGTAGTTAGTTTGAGTTTTTATTTCTAAGTTGCCACATCTAATTCTTTTGTTAATCTGATTTATATTTATATTGTTAATTAATAAAGAATGAATTTGTGAAGGAAGTTCATTTGTTAGATCCTACTTTTAAGTGATATTAAGGTTTGATGATATTTGTAGATGAGCCGTTTTGAATTTGGAAAGAAAATTTATTCAATTGTCAACTGTTCTATACAATTCAGTAATCTTCATCGTTAACATCATAAACCATTCAGCGAAATGTCAAAACACAAACTAGTTTTAGCTTTTCTCTTTGGAGGCAAACAACCTAGTGTTTTCGGCATACTACTTTTATTTTAATGTAAACTGATTTGCATCACTAAATATATGTTGCTTGACAAAAATAAATCCTCTTTCATCCTTTAGTTAAATTTCAATGATTTCTAGAAATTATTTGATCTACCGTATTTATTATATATATACATACATATATATATATACACACACACATATATGTAAAGCACAAACTAGTTTGCATTTTTGAAACATATATTATGTTTTTTAAAAGGTAAATCAATTTGCAATATTTATTTATTTTCTATATATGTGTCTTTTTACCAAATGAATTAGTTTTTTACCATTATCAGATTTTATATATAAAGCACAAACTAGTTTGCATTTTTGAAACATATATTATGTTTTTAAAAGGTAAATCAATTTGCAATATTTATTTATTTTCTATATATGTGTCTTTTTACCAAATGAATCAGTTTTTTACCATTATCAGATTTTATAGATTAGATAAAAACTTTTATATCTAATTTTAATATTTCATGAAGCACAATATAGTTTGTGTTTTCTGTTACTCATAAAAAAGAGACCCACTGTACACGATCATTGAGACAAGGATTTCTTTCAAAAAAATATCAAAATAAGAACTTAATATTCAAAGCTCCGGTTAGAAATATTACGTGTTTTAATAAGAAAAATGGACAAATGATTGTCATTAAGTAGTTTTTTAGAAATCTTTAATCCAATAACCAAATTTGTTCATCGCTAGTCCTATGGAAAGACATGGCAAAAATGGTCTAAATCATAAATCATGCAGTCTAAAGAAGAAGAAAACAGGGAAGTATGATGATTTTAGTGTTTTTGGTGTTAGATGTAAGGGTGCACATTAACCAATAATATCACAACTGGGTAATACTGAACAAAAATAACATAAATGTTGGTATTGATATAACCTTTTGGTGCCTCCGTCTCAAAGTAACGATAGTTAAAATGTAAAGTTGGGGCGAATGGATTCTTTGGATGTAAAACCTACAAAATAGTGCAACAGTTATAGAAGTGATACACAATGGAAACAGCATACAGGTGTCGTCAATTAGATACTAGAAGCCAACAATGGTTACTCACTAGTGAGAGCTCCACAATAAATCCAGACTGTACAAGTTATAACTTATAAGCTATCTGATGGTGCATAACTTCTAGCTGAGTACTATAATTATAACATAATACATAAACATATTGGGAGTTGTGCATTTCACTAAATTTAAGCATTTTGGTCTTTGATTGATGTTTGTGAATTGTACTGTGATCAGGGCATATGAATAAGAAATTATGAAGCTAGTCTGAAACCAATAGAAAAACAAGTCCAACTTAAACAAACTGTCCTGTTAAGAGTTTTCACAACAGATACCGTATGTAAGTCAACATGGTTCGCTTTTTCCCCTTAATATTGTAAAAATGAATAAATGCTACAGCATATAAACTTAAAACAGAATAACACGAGTCAGTTCTGATCGACTCTGCTTAATAATATGGTAAGTAAATGATGCTGATATTCATATAAAATTCATAATGCATTCTCTTATATGTGGCATATATCAAACATATCACATCTACTGATTATAGCAGGTGACTATGAGACTATTAAGCTTAACACATAATAGTGGCCTAACTCTGTTATCAATTTGAAACACCTCACTCAAACCAACTGACAAATGACAACATATCCACAGAGAACAAGATGTGAACCATACCGAACTAACTCCAGCAGCAAAAAATGGAACTGGGCCAGCTTTCTTCCCGTTTGAATCGTTCTGGCCTTTTGCAGCTCTATACGCATCAGGTGGCATCATTCCATATACAACCGATACATTCACCCCTGCCTTTTCCCAAACTCCTCCATCCTGCAAAACCCTACTTATTCCACCACCACCTCCCGGTCTAGACCACACATCCTCTTCAAACTTCCCAACTCCGTCAGCTTTCTCGATCGCAGCACACACCTTATTAAGTATAAAGTCAGACTGAAATATAATTTACTATACAACCGTGTTATGCTTTCTCAAGCGCACACAGTAACTACTCTTTCCATAAGTTCATACAATATATTGTTTTTACCGTGTAGTTTCCAAAAGTTTTAAAATGGTGAATTGATAAATAAATCATGGGGTAAGCACATAAAAATAGGAACACCCAAGTACCAAAATTCAAGTTTTGACTTTTGAGTAAACTTAAGTGAAAAGGAACTGTTGGATACCAATGCAGATGTTAAAGGAACTTAAGTAGAAATAAACCCTCGTTATCTTAATGTTAGTGAAATTCGCATCAAAATGCACAGAATATTATGCAAGGGCAGCATAAATAAAATACCTTATGCAGTATTAATTTTAACACGCTTTTTACTACCTCATTATAGAAATGCAGACATTCAAATGGTAATTCTACCATTATTGAGAAACTTAGTGTAAATGCATACACTACCGTCTACAACTTAGCGCTGCCAAATAGCATAATTAGCTACAAATGGTTCGCGGTAAGGCAAAAATTCTGCAGTTAAAACGAACCTCATCTTGCGTGCTCCTAATCATCTGCTCGAATCGAGCTCGAATAGAGTTTGAAGACGACGACTGTTCCGAATCACGAAGAAACGTATCTGGACGTTCATTTTCAGGCGTCTCTTTCTCGATGGCGACTGCAGCGCGGATGGAGGCGCAGTGGAAGTGGCGGCGACAGAAGCTGTGGCGACTGCGGCTGTGGATTAGGGCTACGTTTTCGGATTTAGGAACAAGGGTTTTAGGTATAGGAGAGACCAGAGAAGATGAAGAAGAAATTGTATATTGCATTGATGATATCATTACTGAGATGACGAGAAAATGGAGCGGTTTCTTGTATGGGGAGAAAACGCGGTCACCTCCAAGTTGATAGTTTTAGAAAGGGAAAAGCGGCGACGACCCGCCGATGGTTTTGAGAGGGTGGATGGTTTTGGAAGATAAGGAATGGTGAGTGGATTTGGTTTTATTTGTCAACGGTCCTTTTGGTTAGTGAGTTATTTCTCGTGTGACCCATATTCCCCTTAGATGCGTTTAATGGTGTATTAGCGTCAATTGAATTCAAAGGTACGTGCCATGCAAATTTGGAGTGCGTTGGCAACATTGTTATTGTTCTTGCCGCGTTCGACGCGTCCAACGCGGTGAGAACAACAACAAATCAAATTCCCCATTCAAATGAATGAAAAATGCTGATGCGTTTGCTGAATTAATTATGTTAATTAATAAAATATATATTTTTGTAAATTTCTAAAATTAATGACTGGTATAAATGAGATCCGTTTGAGACGTAATTTTGTGTGTTGCAATCATATAAGAGTGCTGTACGTTATAAAGTTGGTTCGATCTGAATCGGAGTAATATATAATTTTACAATTTATTTATTAATTTTTGCAAATTATTGACCGTTTTATTCAATAAAAAACAATTAATTAAATAATTAAATATAAATTGAGTTTTTAAAATATACATCTTAAATACTCCGCTCAAATATCTCATTCGCGGCCAAACGCATTCCTCGTTCAACCAACTTCCCCGCTCAAATACTCCACTCAAATTCCCCGCTTAAATACCCCATTACAGTTCGTCGAGAACGCATTCTTATATTGTCCCACCGACGACCAATGCAATTTAATTCTTTGATTTTCGATTTAAGGCTATTAATGGTTGCTAATAAGATTCTACCACTTGAAATTATAATATCTATTTATGTGACGTCTCATCCACCTCGGTACCCACACGAAGGATTCATGTGATGTGGGGTACAAAAAACATATCATATATCTCATAGTTATAAAACAGACGGGGATATGATCAAATGAACACAAACTAAACATCATCAGAGTATTATATGGTTCATGTGATTGTACTTTAAGTGTAGATATAAGTCAAACAAAAGAAAACTATATTTAAATATATAGTGTCGAAAACCCCACAACACTGCACAAGGGAATAAGCTGAAGCTCCATACAATAGCTATATGAAAAAAGCGCAAGCTTCGTGCTCATTCTTTGTACAACTACATGCACTATCTCCATACCAACCCTTGGTCTGCTCATAGAGAGTACCCCAAGAGTAACAAGAAACACAAATATAAATAAAATTGGGTTAGACAACAGTATAGTACAAGTGATCGATAAGCTTAAAACAATAGATATAAACTCGATATATCGTAAAGTAAGAACAATATGATGTGGAAAGTCATACCTCGCTTGTTTCTACATCAAATAAAAGTTAGCACTTATAAAACATCATGTTAAGATACCATAAGTGTATACGACTCTACTAGTATATACTAGGGAGTTAGGGTATTAGACTCGATAATACCTAACATTAACAAAGACAACAGTAATTGATAAAGTTAGGAGTATGCCCTAGGGACAATTATGTAATTTATTACATATATCTAACTCAATAACCAATCTTGTTCAACATCAAATGTATTTTCTTTCTATTATATACTTGATATAATATGGTTATATTAATTAATTAATTTAATTAAAAGTTCATAAATGATATGTTTTGTGATAGTAGTTACAAAGTTTTGTAACCATGAGTAATTTATCATAATAAAAATAAATATATCATTTTAAATGTTCCTAATCAAGATGCATCAAGACTGAATATCAATGTATACGTTGAGACTAGACTGCGTAACGCTCTCCAAATGTTAGGCAATGTATTACTCATGGCTGTTGGGGGCACTTGGAGGTTACGTGCTGATAGTTATTGGGTAACTATGGAACGACTCACTCGATAGTTTTCTGTTGGTTAATATAAATAAGTCAAACATAAAATATCGATATGACTGATTTACACAGTTCTCTCGACTTGAGAATACCGTGGATCTTTAATATGAAAACTCCGCTTTGATTATAGTTAAATCATGGCATAGCATTCCATCGAGTGACTATGGTTGGGTCAAGTGAAAATATTGGAAGTGAAGCACTATTCAAGAGAGGATTTGTCTCCTTGGTTATATGGGGTTAGTATCACGGCCAACTCAAGTCAACTCAAAGCCAAAGTCTTTGGCTAAAGCATTTCGGCTAATAATAATTGTTATTATTAAACTACGGACTTTGTGTTTGGACTGTAGAGTTGAAAATGGACGATATTGAAATTTTGACCATTACCAAATTCCATAAGTCCAAAGTGATATAGTTTTGACGAAGAGAATTGGTGTAAATAAATGTCACAACTGGGTAACGCTTATTAAACTAAAATTAGATTATACTGAAACTAGGTAAGCGATAAATTTAGCCAAAATGTCATGCCACATGTTAAGTGACGTCTGAACGTTAACATTCGAATAGTTCGATGTCAATCGCTGACCGAATTTACACCCATAAGTCACACAACCGAAATGATGAATTCACTTTAAACGAAACGATTTAATTAGTTTATAATTGTTATAAATTAAATAAATTAATTAATATGATTTAAGGAATAAATATTGTTGTATATATTTATAATAGTTATAAATATATCGATCGATATGAGATATCGATAAAGAAATTAAATTGGATTTAATTAAGTATATTTATTTGGGCTTAAATAGGCTATTAGCCCATGATTTTAGAGGAAAAATTCGGCAGCAACTATGTGATATAAGGGGGGGCAAAATAGAGTATTAGACTATGTGATGGATGGCTAAGATCTGATGAGAAAAGGTAATGATGTGATCTACTTTTCTCTCTGATTCAACCACTATAAATGGAATCATTAAACGAAGAAATAGTACTTTGTATTTTATTAGAATACTTGAATACTGAAAATGATACAGGGGCAAAGTATTTAAATACAATAGAATGGGCCTAATATTCCATGGCCCAAGATAAGTTGGCAATCTGAATTGGATAGCAGAAATGAATCGTGACCATCGATTGTTGATCAACGGTTGATGGGTGTTGCCTCTTGATGGTGCGGATTGATAAGTGTGTTAGATAGCTGATACCCTTGTATTGTTTGATTCATAATACCCCTCCTCAAACAAAGCTAGGGTTTTACTTCCTCTTCGTTTTCTATGTCGGTTGAGAAAATTCTAAGTTCTTCGCGAAAGCGATTGAAACTTTTGGCCGATAAAGCTTTGGTCAGGAAGTCTGCTCTTTAATAATAAGATGGAACATGGTTGATGGCAAGCTTGCCACTTCCTGTTTTTTCACGAACGAAGTGGAGGTCGATCTCCATGTGTTTCGTGCGAGCGTGTTGAACTGGATTCATGGAAAGGGAGATGGCGCTGAGATTGTCACACCAAATGATGGGCTTGCGAGTTGATTCGAACCCTAATTCCCAAATTAGGGTTTCGATCCAGGTGATCTCTGCAGTCGTACTTGCTATACACCTATATTCAGCTTCAGTGCTGCTTCTGGAAATAGTAGTTTGCTTCTTCGTGCACCAAGAAATTGGGTTTGGTCCCAAATAGACACAATATCCAGAAATCGATTTCCGGTCATCAATATCGTTGGCCCAGTCGGAATCACTGTAAGCATTTATACTTATGTCTTTACTAGCTTTTAGACGTAGGCCATATGTACTTGTTCCTTTGAGGTATCTAAGAATACGCTTGACAGCACTCCAATGTTCATTTAGAGGATTCTGCATGTATTGACATACCCTATTGACACTGAAGCATATGTCTGGTCTCGTAATTGTGGCGTACTGAAGTGCTCCTACTACACTTCTGTATTGCTTGACATTATCAATAGGATCACCTTTGTTTTTAGACAATTGTTTACTACTTTTCATAGGAGTAGGTAGCGGTTTTGCCTTGTCCATGTTATGTCTGACCAGAATGTCTCTGATGTATTGTTTCTGTGATAGGAAAAATTCACTGTCAGTTTTCCTTTGGATGTCTATTCCCAGAAAATATTTTAATTCACCCATGTCTTTGATTGCAAAGTGTTTGTCCAGTAGTTTAATGATGTGGTTGATTTCTTGTTGATCATCACCTGTAATAAGTATGTCATCAACATATACAAGTATATATGTGCTCCCATGCTTGTCTTTTTTCATGTAAAGTGAATTGTCGGATTTTGTAGCATAAAAACCAAAATGTGTCAATGTTCATTTAAGCTTCTCGTACCATGCTCTAGAGGCTTGTTTTAACCCATATATGGCTTTGTGTAGTTTGCAAACATAACCTTCATTTGTGTGAGGATTGTATCCTTCTGGTTGTTGCATGTAAACATCTTCGCATAATTCACCATTTAAAAATGCATTATGGACATCCAGCTGTCTTATTCCCCAATTTTTGTGAAGAGCTAAAGTTAACACGATTCTTATAGTAGTGGGCTTGATTACTGGGGAAAAGGTCTCAGTGAAGTCAAAACCAAACTGCTGTGAATACCCTTTTGCAACCAATCTGGCTTTATACTTTGATACATTACCATTTGCATCTCTTTTGATTTTATAAGTCCATTTGCATCCCACGATATTTTTGTTGTTTGGTGGTTCCACTAGTGTCCATGTTCTGTTTTTCACTAGTGCATTTAGTTCTTCATCCATTGCTTTTCTCCATTTTTCATGTTTGCTGGCTTGATCATAAGAAGTTGGCTCCACCTCGTTTATTTGTGCTGTGTATAATTTGGGTTTAAAGATAGCACTCTTGGATCTGGTAATCATGTGATGTCCTTTTTCTGCATGTTGATTATGAAAGTCTTCTAGTTGATTATCATTGATGCTTGCTGTTGCATCTGTTGTTTGGTTGTCTTTAGACATATTTGCACTTTGATCATGATTATTGTTCGACATACTATCATTCTGATCATCATTTAAACCTATTGGTGAGCAGCTGTTGTTATTTCCTTCATCTGAATTGTGTCCTGACTTGCTGTTAGACATAGATGCATCTTTATCAACATTTTGCATTGCTTGATTAATTCCTTGAGTGCATTCTGACAACTCTGGAACATGAAAATTATGTGTTTCCTTATTGTTGACTTCATGATTCTGTTGTTTTTCTTTACCTGCAAATGGAAACATGTTTTGATTAAATACCACATGTCTAGAAATATATATTTTGCCTTGATTATCCATGCACTTATATCCTTTCTGATTGTGTGCATACCCCAGAAAAGTGCATGGACTTGATCTCAGGCTTAGTTTATGCTTATTGTATGGTCTGAGATAGGGGTAGCATAAACATCCAAATATTTTGAAATGATCATATTTTGGTTTAATTTTAAAAAGTTTTTCATGTGGACAGACATTGTTTAGTACTTTTGTCGGCATCCTATTAATAAGATATACTGCAGTGGCAAAAGCCTCACTCCAGTATTTCAAAGGAAGTGATGCTTGAGACAAAAGTGTTAAACTTGTCTCTACAATATGTCTGTGCTTCCTCTCTACCAAACCATTCTGTTCTGATGTGTGGGGGCATGTAATTCTGTGAAGAATTCCCTTTTTGCTAAAAAATTCTTTTAATGGCATAAATTCTCCCCCACCATCTGTTTGTATTATCTTAACACATTTGTTAATTTGTTTCTCAACATAATTAACAAATTGTGTTATAGCATGGCTTGTGTCTGATTTAGCCTTGAGAAAATAAATCCAAGTATGTCTTGTGTGTGCATCTACATGTGATAGATAATACCTGTGTCCTTGTGTTGAAGTAAGTGGTGATGGTCCCCATAGATCTACAGTAATTAACTCAAGGGGATTTTCATATATAGTTTCAGAAATAGGAAAAGGCAATTTATGCATTTTCCCCATTTGGCAATGATCACATAGAGACAAATCAGATTTATTAGGAATAGGAATATTGTTTTGCATTAAAATGAGTTTAACTACATCATAACTAGGATGACCAAGTTTACAATGCCATTCATGAAACAATTTTACATTGCTGTCATTCCTTGTGCTAACATTATTTGACCAAATTCTCTTGTTAGCAGCATGAGTATTGTTGAATTTGTATAGACCATTATCCAGCTTACCCTGTAATAATATGTTTTTATTTAATGAATCTCTAACCAGACAAGACTTTGGGTGAAACTCAAAATAAACTTTATTTTCACTGGCAAATTGTGAAACACTAATAAGGTTTTTCTTGATACTTGGTACTCTCAATAAATTGTTTAAATAGAGTAACCTTGTACCTTTTATATAGCCAGTACCAACATGTGTTATATTTGTAGCTTCACCATTTCCCATAAGAACAGTTTGGTTACCTGTGTATCCTTTGTTGCCCAGATTTAGATTCTGTAGATTGTTTGTAATGTGGTTTGTAGCACCAGAATCAGGAAACCATTCTTCACTGCTGTAATCATCTGTTTTGGTTGCATCATCAGTTGTACTATCTCCATTGTTTCTAGATTGATTCCCAGTCTGAACTATGTTAGCATTTGGTTG